>JAODLC010000050.1:13043681-13070430 GCA_026781145.1 Hippopotamyrus pictus
GGGTTGGTTGTGTTGTTCTCCCGTCCATTCTACTCTGACTGTGATCTTTTTTTAGAAGTGCAAGTTGTAAGAGTGTGAGTATAGAAAGAAGCTGGCAGCCTCTCAACTCTCAGTCGGAGGTGCTGATTTAAAAACTGAGTCTGACTCTGGATCTGTAAAAAAATAATTGAAACCTTGGCATTTCACATTTTGGAACGTGAATTGCGAGGGGGAGCGGCGGCGCACGGTTCATGTATCTGCAAATGAATATAAAACCTGGATTAGAGGAAATAATAGCCAATTTGAAGATGGATTCGGCATCATGAAGTACTAATTCCATTTCTTAGGCATTAATTTGACTCTCAGCTTGCAGTCGTGTGCATGAATGGGAGGGGAGTGTGCAACATCAGTTCAAAAAGAGATGTCTTTATGTCCAGGAGTGAATGCACAGTCAACAACATTCATTCAAAGCAAATAAATAAAAACCAATTGAGATATAGAAGTCTCTGTTTCAGGTTTGCAATAATTTGTGACAAAATATTTAGTGCTGATGTACTGAATTGCTATCTTATCTCTGGCCAGCAGGGGTGCTGCAATATACAGTATAGCTATATTATGTTGATAATTATCTGTCCGTGGGGTTGAATTCATATGACACCTGAAAGATACGAAGCTATCATGCCTCTCCTCAGTCAAACTATGGATTCATCTTCAGATCCCGATGCCATAAAAGTCTGGAATTATGGATAATATCGTATCTGTCCCAGCCTTAGGAAATGTCCTGGGAAAATCGACAGAATCCTTGCATCCCAGGCTAATGGTCTAAAAAAAGGATGAGTACGTGGAAGCAACAGGGAGGCGCTTTTGAACGGCATCTGAAGGCATGATCAGCACATACTGTGACTCCGCTGAGCGCGTAACAAGCCGGCTGCTTCGGAAAACCCGCCGGGAAAAGGACTGTATTGTTTATTCATGAGGCCGCGTCTCAGCGCGCGCATGCCGCACGTCGCCATATTATCGAGCTACACGCGGAGCCTGTCCTCAGTGATGGACGACCTCCGGATCCATTCCGCACACAGACACGTGTAATCTGGGTAAATCTCTGTAAATGAGACGTTTCTGTGATCAATCAGATCTGTGCCGTGTGTGTTTCTCAGTCTTTCGCGTGACTGCTTTGATTGAAACAGGAATCAGTAATGGCATTAATAAGATTCCGCATCTTCGGCAGTATTACTGCGAGTTAGAATGTACCATTAGCAATGTACAGCTTTCTAACAGGCCCCGCCCACTGCTCCGTATGTTTATGTAAAAGCATCGAAGCAGGTGAACTGACCTATTGACATTGCACATAGCACGGGGTACATCCTACGTTTAATTTAGCAGATGGTATTAACCATAGTGATGTACGTTTCTTGTGAAGGGAGGGTCGGACAGTCCCTGGAGCAGGTGGGGCTTAAGGGCCTTGCTCAGCTCAATGGTGAAATCACTCTACCAACCCTGGGACTCGACCCAGCGACCTTCTGCTTGCAGGCACAGCGTCCAAACCCGCTGAGCTCTGGGTAGCCTGCGATTGACTGGCATTCTGTCCACGGCATGCCCTGCCTCACGGCCTGTCTGTCCCAGGATTGGCTTCTTTTATGGATGATGGATGGATAGATTTAAAAGGACAGATTGGTGGGTGTCAGAGTTCGACTGCTTAGCTACACAGAATTTCACGTTCTTCATCGCTTTAGCACCAGATTCATCATCATTAAACATATACAGTACGAAAAATACATGTTATTTATAAGATGTTACTGCTTCTGTTTGAAACAAGAGAGAGAGGTTTGTGGCCTCACAGTATGTAAACGTTAGTTCTGGTTTCTGAGTGACCGTGTGGCGTTATGACTTCCTCTCAAGCTCCTGCAAGCCACCAAATGAGTAAAAAGAAAAACAATGAATGCACTTGGAAAGCTCTGAGTTTGGAGACTCTCAGCAGACGTGCTCAGTCACGCACCTCCCCCACCCCGTATTTAACTAACAAAAAAGACCAGGGGCTCATCGGCACGCATTGGGGCGAAGGGCTGCCTATACATCTCGCCAATATTAAATATTGACTGGGGGAGATTAACCCGGGACCTCTGCTATTGCCGCAAATGGAAAAAAACAAAAGAAGTGATGAATCACACAGTATACAGTGACAAATACTCATAGGACTGCATGGGCCCTGGGAGAAAGGGTGGGGGTTTGGATGGGGGGGTGCACAGAAGGGGAGTGAGAGAGACACTAGGGAAAAGGGAAAAACTGGAGCCTCTAATATTGGTGGGCTTGAATTTGGGGGTGTGGGGGGGGGACGACTTCAGGGATCAAGTAGCAGATGTTGTGAAACTGAGTCTGCCTCTATTGTCGGGGGGGGGGGGTGGTTGAACGGCTGAGATTGAAGAGAGGATGAGAAACTGGGGGTACGCACAGTTTGTGGGGGTGCTCTCTGTGGCTGGAGTGGCCTGGTCAGCGGTATATGAGCTATAATGGATTCACTAAGCAAAGGAATGCGGATCAGTGGGTCCATGGTCTGAGTAGGGTGGGAGAGGGTCATAAATATTTCACGGCCCCCGCCCCAACATGGCCGGACCTGTGAATTATTTACCGTCGCCATGCGGTTGATGAGTGCTGAGCATCGGCTACGTCTTCATGGCTGCCTGTCGCTTTCATCTCCGTTCCGCCACCCCGGCGCCAGTCGACGCCCCCTGGGCCCCGACCTTCCGGAACCTTCCCTGGATGCCCGTCCCATCTCCTCTCTCCTTAATGGCCCGTCACCAGTGGCCTGGCCAGCACTCCCTCCCCCAACCCACAATCATTCTTGTCCACCCTCCGCTTTTATGGACCACTGAACATTCTGGTAAACGTGTTTCTTTTATCCGCCCAACAAAGCCAAATACCTCACCCCAAAGAAGGCGCTGAGGCACCCCAGTCATGTAGCTTAGCTACCAGCCACCAATATCCACAAAATTGGAGAAACATTGTAATGAGCCCCTTCTCAATATCTCTCGGTGCTTTTCTGTGCTTAGCTACCTATTGATTTCATCCTAATTGCCTTTCACGGTACACCAGGAGTCGTTATTACACTAATAAAATAAAGAAGCTTTTCTCTTCTCTCCGATGACCCACAGTAGAAGTTGGTAGAACCTGCCAGAATTCTCCGGTTTCCCACTGACGGTCTCGCATGCAAAATCACGCTATTTTTTTCTTAATGTCTGGGACTTTCTGAGCCATTCATATTCAGGCTTGTTTTTCGCAGCCCTATTAAGGGATTTAAAAACACTTTTCCACCAGGATACGCATCCGGCCATCCCGCCGGACAACGGGACCGAGAGCTTTTTGTGTCACTTGATGCTTCCAGCCTCAAAGGTAGCGGCCCAGAAAGGATGCAGCAGCTGTGGCTAACGCCGCGCCCCAGGAAACAGACGGCGCCGCCTCCGAGTTAGCGCCAGCATGCGTGAACCCCATCCAGGTCCTGTTCTTTGTTCTTGTCCTGCGTCTGCCGTTTCCTTCCACAATTCCACACACATCTCGCCTCATAAACTGACGATAGAGACAAACCATGATACATTCATGAAAGCTGCGTCTCTCAGCAGAAATATCCACAAAGGCTTCGTATACAAAAATATCCGTATCAGATCTACCCCAGTCACATGATGCAGAAATTCTACGCAAGGAGGGGACTATTGGACTTTATTGGTGGCAAATGGTGTCAGACACTGGATGTCTTCTTCCAGTGAAGGCACTTACCTTCCAGATTGCCAGTGAGAACAGCATCCACTTCCAAGAACTCTCCATGAACTTTGCTATGCAAAAAGAAACACCTAGCACTTACGGCGCTTTCCAACAATAAGGCATTTACAACATATCTGACTTATTCAGCAATTTAGGCATCCAGGTCAGCAATTTAGGCATCCAGGTGCAGTTTTATTGGAAATGACTTACATTTCTGTAATTTTGCGTCGACTTGCCATCGGTTACCCCGAACCCTCCTTTAAATGTATGAACAATTTCATGCGACGTCACGGCGTTATGTCATATTTGGCGCGCCGTACTGTTTTGATTAAAATCTGATTGTATATGCAAATACAGCGGAGAGTCATAATGTGTAAGCCTCACAGGAACAAATAAACTTCACACCTCATTAGGCATTCAGATCATTCGAACGCAAGGCCAGCGAGTTGACATTGAAGCACTTCAGGCAGATTGACGGAGAAGGAAAAAAATAAAACAACCCTCAGTCATTTTTGTCACTATGGCAGGATAAATCAGTCCGAATTTTAATCCAGTGGTGGCCTGATGGTATGGTTTAGCTTTTTTAACAGGAGCTCCGCAAGAACAGGTTTAATAACACAACCTCCCCCCCCCTTGATCCTCATCCAACCATACCCCTCTCCCTCCGCCACCTGACACTTGTCAAGTTAGAGACACCCGCCAGTTTGCTATGAACAAGATGCATCCTCTACAAAGCCTGAAGAGGCAGGCACAGAGGTCTGATGGAGACAGATACTGTAAGATGAGGCTGTGAACGGCTGGGGGGGGCAGGGGGTTAAGGTTCACCTTCTATTTATATCAGAGACAGAAAATATCCCCCCTCATCACCAAAAGAAGAACCTCTCTGACATCACTTCCTTTTGTAAAATACGATTGTCAGCCTCTCTTTTAAATGCAAAGCGATTTATTTCCATCAAAGGTGATGGAAAGAAATGGAAGAAAACGTAGAGCTGAATGAACATCACTAGCAATTAAAACGCAGAGATGTTGCCAGATGATAAACCTGTTTACATCCACTGCCTTCACAGCCGGAGACGGGCTATAGAAAGATGTCAGGCGAATCCACAGAGGTGGGAGTGGGCGTTGCAGAGCCGAGGGGAGGTCGATGTGAATAAGTCTGACTGATTTCAGAAGAAGGATAATTAACAGTATAGGCAACGACTAAGAACTCTTTGTAGGAACATCAATGTAACAAGGGTAGCGCCGGTGAAGAACATAGGATTTATTCAGCAACATACCGGGTGGAATTTCCATCTTCCACCTTCAAATTTTGGGGTTGTTAAAAAAACAGTAAAAACATTGCACTATAAACATGAGCAGCCGACAGGGTATTTTTAGGCTATTTTACATTCGGGGAATTTCCCTTAAAACAACAAACACACCCCAATAAATTTGAAGTCGGTCCAGCAAGCTTTTGATGTGGCTTGTCACTCATCAGAAAGGTAATGTTACAAAGTTAAGCTCCGTCAGGGGGAAGGAATTCAAATCCACACCCAAAATATATACCGTGTGCACAAACTACTGAATTACTCATATTCTTTGTTGGTACAGCTGGTGTTTAGCTTTTTTTGGGTGTCCCAAACGTGGGGCTGTGTTTGTATTTTGCCCATAGGGTCAGATGCCCTCTAATGGTTCACCAAATACTTCTTAAGGACTCAAATAACTCTAAATACCGGTCAAGGAAAATAACAGGCTGCACCGAATAGGTGGATAGTTCTCAGAGTTACACTGATAACACTTCCGGTGAAACCTGGTTCTGGATTTTCAACAGCGGGGATTAACAAAAGAGGACTTACACACACCATTTACCAAATGAATCAGCGGCCATCTGCATAATCCTCCCGAGCAGAATAAGGATTTCCGATCTGCTTTTATGTCGAATGGTGACACAAAGCCTGGTAACATCCAGGAGAAGTAGATAAGAAACTGCAGCGATGGAAGGTTGCGGGGACACTTGGGCATTATCTGGATAGAAGAAGAGCAAAGTGAAACTGTGTGAGTTTGAGTATCGTGAACAGTGCTGCTCCAGTAAATCCACCCACCCATCCATCAATCAATCCATCCATCAATCCATCATCCATCCATCCATCCATCCATCCATTCATCCGTCCATGCATGCATGTATCCGTCCATCCATTCATTAACCCATCCAACTGCTTATCCTGGTCAGGATCTTGGTGGGGGGGGGGGGGGTAAGTGGTAGGAAGCCTTGCCCCAGGAAATACCTGCTCTTCAAAGGAGGATTTGTCAAAATTCTAGTAGAAGAACATCATTGAAGTCTGCCCCCCCACCTCATTAAAACAACCCTGAAAGGCACTTCTCAGAAAATGCATTTTATTTAATGTCTTTAATGCATCAAAAAAAATAAAATAAAAAACCCAGACTCAAAGCAGGAAGAATCGGACAAACGGGCGGGAGGGTAAAGAGACACAGGGGATTATACAAAGCGGCATAAGTGGTAAAATCATTGTCCTCTCAGAAGCAGGGAGCTATTAGAATAGCCTCTGCTAGCTAATGGGGATAGTTGAAGTCCTTCATTCAAACTCCCCAGCAACAATGATGGTCTCATTCGAATGATATTTGTGACTATTTTCAATTAATTTTAGATTGATTTTAATTCTTGGGTGCAATGATAGATTAAAAAGTGTTCAGTATTAGACTGAAAATTGTTTGAAAAGATTTCCTACCTCTCACCTTTGTGGCATTATCACATGAATGCTTTCAACTAATATAGCCTAGGCAGAGTTTACTTAATTAACCTAAAGAAAATGAAAATGGCCAGACCCCTCTTGCAGACGCATGACATCATCCAGGATGCCTGGGTCTTTGCCCTGACCTTAACATCTTGACCAAACAATCACTATCTGCTCATGCCGAAAGCTAAATGGTAAAAATATTGACAGCTGGGCCATAAGATGTGGGACGAGTGCAATATTGGTTTGTCAAAGACATCGTTTACAGGCCCAGACAGCACTGATTGAACTGTTTACCGCTTTTCTTCAGCTGCTGGTTCTTTTTAATGGGAAATGACATGAGCGAGACTTTAAGAGCCCCATATATCTCTTAGGAATCTTGTTTAAAAGACCCCTCTAGGCAACTAAACCTTTCCTACATAATGAAGGTACATTTATAAATTTCTGAATAATTCTCTGTCTCTAAAAAAGTGCCCTTTATTAAAAAAAAAAAAAAAGAGCACAATTTTAAATCATTTTCTTATGGTACCTTTTAAAAAATATAGCACCGAATTCAAATTATTTGATCAAATTGACCTGTTCATCAGGCCAGCCTATTAGAACTGCAGTTTTACATTTCACAATGGTGTATGAATCTCTGACCAGAAAAAAAAAAAAAAAAAATACACCCCATTAACCTTTTTGGACATAAGCATGATCTCTGTTTTGAATGATTAATGGCATCCCATCATGCCTTGCTAATAATGGCAGGGGCTACCCATCATGCCTTGCTAATAAAGGCAGGAGCTTCCCATCATGCCTTGCTAAAAATGGGAGGGGTTTCCCATCATGCTTTGTTAAAAATGGCAGGGACTTCCCATCATGCCTTGCCTGGTCCGAAGTGCGCAATTCCATAATGTGCCCTGTCTTTCCGAGTGCTTAGTCAGCAGGGGGACTTCATTACAGATGGCACTTGTGGTAATGAGACGGAAAGTGGGCCATCGTCTATTTTTTCAGTCAGCAGTCACATTTTCTCCCCCTGGTAGTTGGGAATGGGCGGGGTGACGTTGCTACCACGGTATCCTAGAGTTCGCCTCCGGGCAGCAATGCCGCTTGAGAAGCGAATGGATCAGATGTTATGAGAGTTTATAAATGCGATAAAAACCTGTTTCAGTCGAGCAGAACACAACGCCACGGGCCTGGACTCACAACAACATCACCGCGTAGAAAATAAGAAGGTGGGGCAGCCCAGCCTTCAGAATACACTTCCCATAAATCGCTTACACTTCCCTGGGTGCTTAGAACTGTGTATAAATTATAGGCAACCAGACGTCGGGTTCACTATAATTAGGGCTACCATGGCTGTTAAGTGGAGACCTCAGGGTTTTCATAAGAGTGCTGATGGTAGTGTAGCTTTAAACAGGAGATTCGGTATCTAAGACAGTCGGCCTTTTTCATGTTTAACGAGGAATCGTGCCTAAAGTGATAGAAATTCTGCAGCGAAGACGCCATTGGCAAACAGCAAAAGTAGAACCACTTCTTGGTCAGGATCAGGGGCGATTCTAGGATTTGACCCTTCGGGGGGCTCTGGCCCACCCCCCATGATTTAATTTGGAGAAAGAAGTGGGGTCCCCTATGACCAGGGTTGCTGAGTGGGGTGTATGAAATGTGTACGATAATATTAGACAAATAGCTAAACGGTTCCAGAAAAAAATATTTTTCAGGGGGGGCTGAATAGGGTCTAGAACCGCCGACGGACAGGATATTTGTCCATTAGAAGGCAATACCAAAAGCTCTCCTAGATCATTTTACAGAAAAAAGGAGGGTATAGTCATCGAGTTGTAATACGTAAGCCACCCATCATGGCTGAGCAGAGATTACAAGCGGTTCATCACCACAGAGAGGAGAACCAGTACAGTGAAATAAATCAGCCTGCTTTTCAACGAATACCAGCCGTGTACGGGGATCGTTAGGGCTGGACGTACTAGATATCCAGCAGCGCTGCAGGAAATATTTAGTCAGCAAATTTCCCAAACTCACTCCGTCCATTCTTTGTTGCGTTTGAGATGAGACAGCCAATGACCTAAAGTCAGGCTGCATTATCATATGTTACAGTACTGGCAACTAAAACTCACTCAGTCCTCATGTTATCTGATGAAGAACTTTTGTTAAATTTCCAAACCTCGCTCAGTCCTCATGTAATACGACAAACAACATCCATTATGTTTACAAAACTCCTAATTCTATGGACTGAGTTAGTTTTGGAAATTTGCTTTTCAATTCCTCAGCACGCTTTAAATGCAGTCAAGGGGCAGTATTCCTACAGTACCTAAAACCAACCCAGTCAAGAATTCATGATCATTCCTGTTACTGCCGTGTAGACTCCGTGTGCCGGCATGTAAAGACTACATTGATTGTACCTTATTATTCCGAATAACTGTCATCGAGGCAGCGTGAAAGACGAACCGAAGAAATCAAAATTTCAATCACGCGGCGACGAGGCAATTGCGGGTCTTCCCGTCAAGTCAATTTGCACGGCCCTCATCCGTTCCTTCTGCCGGCCGCCGGCCTTCCTCGATGACCTTCTGGCTAATAATGGTTTGCCATTTATAGTGGAGTTAGAGGTAGGCGTGCAGGAGACAGACACAGAATGAACTCAACTATAGCATACAGACAACATTGTCCCTCAATCAGTGCAACACAAGCATCTACGACATACAAAAATAGTTTCTTATGTATCTTGATATGAAGTATACTTACTTACTTTAAAGTACACACATTTAGTACACATGACAGATAAACTACCCATTTCCTTACCACCCCCTCCTAAAATGCTTTATATAGGCAAACTGTGCATATAACTGGAGGGGGGGAGTCTGCTTGTGGCTCAGTGGGTCAAAACACCATGCCCATAATCAGAATGTCACCAGTTCAAATCTCAGGATCAACAGAGCAATATCACCACTGGGCCCTTGAGCAAGGCTCCAAAGTCCAAGTCGCTCTAGGGATTGTCTGACCCTGCTCTCTCAAATGAATGCTACCTTGGGTAAGAGTGTCTGCTAAATGAAATAAAAAAAATAAAATATTGTGCCAGCCGGTAAAAATCTCCAAGTGGGAGGGATCTGTCACGCTGCGGCTTGCCGGCGACCGGGGAAGCAGGGAAACGGAGCCAGGGAGTCGGGTACAACTGGGATTTAATGGAAAGGACAGGACTGGGGAAGCACGACGGCAAACATCGGGGAACAATACAATGACAAGTCTGAGGAAGACTAACTCTGACAAGGACTAAATACACTAGACAAGCTGAGGTAAACGAGCAACAGGTGAGAACCATCAGGTAAGGAACACTGGGTAACGAGGTGGGCGTGGCACACATGAGGATCGAACGGAGCTGGGTGTGACAGGATGAGTGCAGACGTCAGTGAAATGTCCCTTTTGGACTTTGGGCTCCTCTAGGATGTACAAAATCCCAGCCCAGCCCCAGCGTCAGCAGATAAATGATTCCCCAGTTCGACGCCGAGGGCCCTGCGATGAGAACGTTACAAGAGAAACCAGGGATCTGCCCCTACAACATACCAAGGGGCACGTCTAAGACCAGAGGCTCCGGACCAGTCTGAAAGCGGACGCAGGGCGAAATTGCATACGAATATGAACCCAGGCGCGTATTGATGCTTTTCTGTGGTCAGCTGTGCATATTGACTGTTCTCTCAGGCTGCTTTTTGTTTTTGCTCTTGTTTGAAGTATTTAGTATCATGATTGTACAGGAGTACATACACCCAGACCTATTCATAGTCAAGCATCGATTAAAATGAAGTTGGCCACATTGTTCAGCCAATTATAATTTTCCAGGAACCTGTATTATCAAAACAATTGCCTTTGAGTTGGCTAACAGGCAAACAGATAATCCTAGATTTAAATCTGATCCTACATGTACTGCACATAAATTATGTATTTTTCCTTATTATGTATCATACTTAAATAGCTCATCGCATTTATACAATTTTAAATAAACAACAATGCATTTATAAAATTTATTAAACAATATTTTATAAACATTTGATATTTAGCCATCTTCCATAATTTAGTAATGGTTTTAAAATTATATTTACAACTGCACGTTTATTAGTGTACATTTCTTGCACTAAATTATTCATTGCATATTTCATAAATGCTACTCATATTTGATGAACATTTTCTACATTTAATGCATAATTCAATATTTAATAAATGCTTAATCCATTGAAATGCATGTTTACTATATTTATTTTGAGCTGAGAGTTGGGGCATTGGATAACGTCTGATATGTGATGTGGTTTTATATTATTACACAGGCGGCCAACAATTTCAAACAAAAAAAAAACAACAAAATTTTAAATCTTGTGCTTTGTATGGCTGCAGGAGTGTGAGAATTAGCAGATGTTAAAATTTACAGAAGAGGACTGACAAAATAGATAAATAGCATTTGAAACTGCCATTGTGTGGACAAACCAGAAAACAGAATCTGGGGCTGCATATTAACTAGGGACTAGTGTAATGCAAATGTACACATAAGCGTCTGGTGTTCAGACATGGAGAACGTGTACAGTGTGCATTATTAATTATGCTTCATTGACAGACACTGTGCTGTTTCCATGCCACGGGGCTTGGCAAACAGGTAGCTACGTCCAAAGAGATATGCAAATACATCATTCATTAAGATGTGTAATGTAATCAAGGAACGCGTCACAGCAACAGCAGGTCAGGAGAGCTAATGGAGGCAACAGCAGCTGGGTGACTGAAGTTCTTCTCGAGATTCTCCTTCTATCCTGTGCTAGAACTGGGCTGAGGATTGTTATCCAGGATGCAGAAACGATGCACTGACCCAAATACACAAGACACCAGGACAGAAGGTACTCAGTTGCATGGAACATAAGCGTTCCTGAATACACAATGCTGCCAGTGATCTGGCAGAGACACGCTGTCTGTCACCGTGGTATTAAAATCGTGGAAATATGGGTTGGTTGGTGTAACTCCCACCTTGTGTAACTCTTGGGGTTTGGACTGAACTTCCAGACACTACGAATCAAGACTGCTGGCCTTTGAGGTCACAGGGGAAATGAACAAACACCTGTTAAAGTGAAACTGCTCCCATAAAACTCCAAACAGAGACTTTGCCCACCCCCCCCACCCCTTGCTCCTGCAGCCAAATGAGTTGAATTAATGACATCATTAATTTGCGAACGACACTTCAGAGAGAGCGGGGCGACATCTCCGCCTTTTCTCAGACCCCTCCAGAAGCCGAAGCTGCGGATGGAAATAGCAGGGTAAGTGGCACTCGCGAACATCACCAAGGACCCCTATCTCCTTCCTGCCTAATGTTTACATGTCTTCTGCGGCCACATCGCTTGCAAATATTTTGCACAAAATCTGCATCAAGTCACTTAAATGCTAATTCGTACGCCAGGAGGTACAGGCCACCATACCGTGTTGACATCAGAATGTCCCCAAGCAACAGACCCTGCAAAATGCTCTCAGTTGGAGATTTTAAGCTTTCAGGTAATGCTCTCTGGTGCAGTATCTGTTCCGGAGCGGCGGAGACTGAAAGACAGTCTGCGCTGTAATATTCCGGCACTATTTCCCAAAGCTATTAATTCCTGACAAGCCATAGCCTTCAGTGTCGTCCATCTTTCAACCAGATAATAACTGAGGGGCCAGAGCAGGGAGAGCACCAAAGACGGGATTAATAGCTTTCCATGTTGCGATTCACTGGTTGCCAATGAGGCAAACTGGAGTGCATTACATTCGTAATTGGCTTATTGAACAACAGATTTGCAATGCAAACCAAGCTAATAGCCGGGCAGTCATGGGAGGAGCACCTTGAAAACTCCGCCCCCTCCCATTGGCCGAAGGGTTGCATTGGGGAGAAATCAAACCATTCATAGGTTATTTTTAAGGTGAGAGGATGGTAGCTTCACAAAGAGTAAAAAAAAAGACAGGAGTGGTACAAATGAAAGGAAGAAAGAGCAGCGAAAAACGAGTGGAGTGGGAAGAGAGGGACCTCTTTGGATGGAGATGACTCATTTGACATGTTGTTATGCGTTGACCACCATGGAGGGCCGTCCTGCTCGATGAGAGCTTCGCCAGGAGCTGTAATGCGGGAAGAGAACCTACTGGTTACTCAGCAGTGGCTGGTGTCCCAGAGGTGTCTTTGATGTCTAACCAAGAGTTTGTCCTTCAGGCCCAAAGAAAGAACTTACTGTTATACATCAATTGTTTCTCTTTAGAAGTATTACATAACCATTACTGCAAAGTATATACCGATTGATCTTGGACTCCTTTGCTCCTTGAATATAATGCAGGAAACTTTCACACGAGTGCCTGATCTTTTGTGAGTTTATATTCACTTTCAGGAGTGCAGAAAAAGTTCAACGGCAAAAAGAAACTACACTGATAAGAGGTAGAGAAACAATGGTGACGAATCATCCTTAACTTCGCTTTTGAAAAACGGATAAAGTGCCCCGTGACACCCAAGTACAGGGGAGCCGTTAAGCGGTCGCTCTCCTGCAATGGGCCCGTAACGTCGTGTAGGACTTTTCTTTGGCATGGTTTGCGAGGAAAATTAATACTAAATGCTCCTTAAGGGATCTGAGTAATCTGTTCATGTAAAAGTAGAGCAGTGTCTTTCAGGATGACATGGTATGCCCATCTGCATGCCACTGGTAGTCATACAATGGTTTACTAAGCATAACGCTATTATCCACATCCCATGGAACTTCTCAGGTACTAATTCTAAATGCAGAAGTGGAAAGTTGAGGTCCAGAAAGTTAAAAATCCAGGATTTTGTTTCAATCATCCAGTTGAGTATAAACAGTTACAGTCACAGAGTACTCATCTGGTTGGTTGAAACAAAATCTTGGTCTGGATTTTTAACTTTCTGGACCTCAACTTTCCACCTGTGTCTAAATGAGATTTAATGATAATTCATATGGTATGCTGGAACTACACCTGAGCCAGGTTTTCAATCTCCAACAAAAAGGCATGAGAGTATTAGTTTTTTAAATAGAAGAACAGCACTAATCTACCCTACAGATTTCATGCTGTTAAAGTTTCGGTCTGTAGCAAGACTGCAATATTTCCCTATGTGACAAACGTCTGTTATTCCTTTTATTGTCTGACACATATTTGAAGACACATCATCTTCACTGTTGACTGAATTTGGCTTAGAAATCGTAATGGAACAAGCACATCTCGCATGAAAACACAGAGAAAGGATCTGATAAGCTTGCGGTGCATTTGAACACCTATATGATGACAACCAGAAAAGATAAGAAAAAATACTCCCATGTTGCATTACAGTTTTTTGCTTTTTGGGCTTTTACTGGTAGCAGAGCTTGACACAACACCTCTGAGACAATTAAGGAGAAATAGACCGTCTGCTTCTTTCTCTAAGGCATTATGAAAGCGTGAAATCAGTCGCCTCTATTTTCCATGAAACAATGCAATATGCTTTGTGGCCAGGTTATGCCATGTGGTATAAAGTAAATCTCCCTACCGGAACACAAAAAGGTTTTTTTTGTTTTTTATCTTATTGCTGTGTTCCATTTCTCACATCTAGCTTTATATCCATAACTGAAGAGCACCGGGACCCAGTAAAAACATTATTTCGGTGTATTGTTATAGTAACTCAGGCTTTTAGACAATGCCTGTATTGAAAGGCATTCGAAAATGTCGCTGGAGTAAGAACCAGGCTCAATAAGAGTTATTCCTCCAACATCCACTAAATTATTTCACAGTCTATTCACCTCCCTTGTGATCAGGGATGACATTTTTCTTCACAAAAACATTTAATTCTATAAGAAGCCTCTGTCTTACGCCAGTCTGGTGGATATTTTGCAAAAAATGCTCATTCCTAACATTAAATGTTTCAATCAGCTTTTAAGGACAGTTCTAAAATGAAGACACTGGGCTATATGGTATACAATTCAACATTTCCTGATTCTTATGTATCCAACAGCAACATGTGATATTTAAAGACTCCTAATTAATTGTTGATGTTAATGAGAATTATTCCACTGCAGTACTCAGTTCTGGAATCTGATTGATCAAAAGAGTGTTCATTCATTTTCTATGACTGCGCTGCCAGTGTCCAGCCTGGCGAATCACAGTAGCAAATCAACGCATAATTATAACCTCTAACTCCAACTAACGCTACTTAAAATTCCAGAAGTAGGACACAATTTAAAATTAATGGAAACTCAGGGGAAATGTTTAACCATCGTTGGACGAAAGTGGTTCTACCACTAAATGCATTTTGGCTAATAAATGTGAAAGTAATGTGTATACAGACTTGTGAGCCAGATGTGTAGTTAGAGGCCGTGGTAGAAGCTGGTTGCTGCTTGACAAGCTGTGTTTTACGAAGCGTCTGACGTGCAGTGGAGGAGTTTGGTGAGGATGCCGATCAGAACATTACTTGGCTTATTTCCACCAGAAACCCTTCCTGCCTCTGCTAGGGATCAGTCAGGGTTAGGGTTATTATTGCCACTGACCCCACACTAAGAATAAAAGAGTAAAACTGGCACCCAGCTCGTCTGCTCTCTACCAGACTCCGCCATCTTCACGTCAAGCAAAGCAAAGCCCGGATCTATGCCGCGACTGTAGAGAAAGACAAATAATTCATCTGCATCGAGGAATTTGTTTTTTGGGGACAACGATCTGAAAAGGGGGCTCCGAAACGTGTCAAGTGCTTAGTGACACGTCACACTAAATTCAGCCAAGCAACTTTAATCTTCCAGCAACACATTTGGTGTCGCTAAATATTTGACGTGTATTAGAGTATTAAAGACAAAGCCTCTTGCAACTCCTCAGCACTTACTTTATCATTGAGATCTGTCTCCCAGCACTGTTTTGCGCTAACTAGCGCATTATCAGTAATCGCTGTCATTGTATTTAAAGGGGATTGAAGAGTATTGGCTGCCTGTCAATGTGTACAGTATAATGCTGGCTAATCGAAATAGCAGCACCCCTTTCTTTAAAAAATGCTTTGGCCCTGTGGAAAAACAATAAATCTTGGGAGTGCAGGCTTTCACACTAAACAAACCAAACCAACATTTGTGATCAAAGGCCTGAAGTTTCATACACTGACTGGCGGGGGGCGCTGCGGCAAATCTCCTAACCTATTTTCTCCTAACCTTCTTTCAGGGTGCCTCTCCTTGATGGGTGTGTTATGACTAAGTCCGGGAGGAAACTTTGTCTTGTGTATTTTTACATCTGTTGCATTCCAAATGGTGCAAAGGATTTATTTATTAGCCATAAAATCCATCTTTCCTACATTAATAATGTTATGTTTACAGGAGAATTTCTCTGTGTTTGTGGGATGTCGAATTGGGAAAATAGATATCTAACTTTGCCAGGAAGGTCAGGTCAGTGAGCTTTTGGGAATTCTAATGTTTACATTCGCAAGGAAGTTACCCTGGGAAATAAAAAAAACAAAATTCTCAACAAAACTGCTTTTAAGGACATAATATCACTAATATCTTTACAGGGAAATAAATCATTATCATTAAAAAGTCTTATACAAAATGGTAAAAAAAATTAGGCCAATATTGTCAGTTGAATGCAAATAAGAAGGAGATCCTCCCCTCAGTTTCCTTACTGCGAGTTTAAAATGGAGGCCAGTCGGAAATCTCAGAGCTCCGGAGGGGATAATCACTCATCTACGAGTGGATGAGGAAAAAGTCACATAGACCTTCTTGCTGCCTCTGAATTCATTTTATACTAAGCCCTTGGTTTGCATTTCTTCAAATCCATGAATTTTCCTTGAACTTTCATATAGAATTGCAGCTCTGTGTTCCTCGACCATGACCAAGCCCAGAAGAGCCCTGGTCACACTCCACGGCTAGAGACTCCAAAGGTGCCACTGAAGATGGACACTAAGGAGAGCCCTCCCTGTAATTTCACGCATTTCTGTGACTCTAAGCCTGGTATCATTTCAAACACGTCTGTCATTTTTTTTTTTTGGATTACTTTTTGGGGCCGCTGCTCCAGCCTCGAGGCTATACCACTGAGTCCCACTTGGAGTTGTAGTTTCTCGTCTTGCTGCATCCCACTGAGCTTCTTTGGGGGGGGATTTAATCTCCTTTCGGTCGACTGTAACTGCAGGCTTTCGTTCAAGTCCTCTGCCCCGTGTCACCTTGGATTTTAGAGTTTTAGTATCTTAGTGCCTTGTCGTGTTTTTCTGCTTCAGAATAAGTAGAAGTTACGTTTGGAGGTCAAAACAAGGCCAAAATGCACAAAAACTCCAAAATGTTACTAAAGAAAATAGATGTTCCATTTTTAATGTAATCATCATTCTTCATTGTAATGTATTCAAATTAAAAACTTTGCTTGCATGAGAATACATGTGCCGAAATTGTTGCTAGGAAAAGTAACATCTGCTAGCGTTTTTCCTCTGCCATTTTCCACGGTTCAGACTGATCAATAATTCAAATTGTTTTGCTTAAATCGCTGTGGATTGCTTGCTGTTGCTATTGTAGACTGAAGGCACATTAAAAGTTTAGTCTCTGACAAACACCCTTCAGCAGCACTTTTTAAGTACTGATATATTTGTATCTTTTGTCTATCCAGCGCAACGTGAGGAATTATTTGTCGGGACACTTTCTAACTGGATTGTCTCTGTCTCACACAACCCAAAAAAGCAAAGTTACCCTGTGGGTAATAACCCAAAAATCTGACTTTCAAATAGAACCAGATTTTAATGTAATTATTCAACAAAAGCTAACAAATGTAGGTTACGTAATTATGCTAAGAAAATCTTAAATAATTAGCATGTATTTCAAGTAGAGCAAAATGGTCTTAAAACACAGTATTGAGGTTTTAATTGGCATGAATCCAGGGCACTTCAATTCTTAACTTCCAGCAACTTGTTTTTTAAATTATACTATTAGACAGAATGTCACCCAAGTACACAGACCAGAATCTAAAAATGAAAATGAGTCTAAAAATCACAGAGACTGTACTGCAGGGGAGGTCATAGAAGATCAATTTAGAGTCTAAAATACAAATTTCATTAAATGTCAGTAAAACTTTTTGTCAGGCCTAGGAATGATCTCTTCACCATCCTGACCAGTGAGCTCCATGGTGATCTTACAATCATCACCCTAATCCCAAAGAAAGAATCCATTACAGAAGAATGCATATTTATTTATATGAATTAGTCAATAACAGTACTAGCCGAAAACCAGAATTAATATCAAACTGGCTGGCTGTGGGTTGGGACCCTGCATCTCTGATCGGAAGCTTGCTGGTTCAAGTCCCAGGATCAGCAGAGTGATTTGACTGCTGAGCTGCTGATCAAGGCCCTTAAGCCCCAGTTGCTCCAGGGATTTTCAGAACCTGCCATCTCAAAAAACGTACGTCACTTTGAATAAAAGCATCTGCTAAATAGGTCAGGTAGGACAGTGTGGGATAGTATGAGTAAATTAAGGTAAGAACGTAGACTTAGATTAGTCAGCAGTCAATGACAAGGAACTGACACAAAAGGCTTTGATGAAATTCTGCTCTTTTCTGAAAATTAGGTGATGTACAGTATTAATATGTATTACTTGTATATTTAATATTATATAACCACTGGATAGCTCCCAAGGGAAAACTCTTTCTAAGAGCATCGTTAAAAAAGTGTTGCGATCGCAATTGGGGGTGTTGGCGCATTTTACTGCAGATGTAGCTCACCCCGCTCCCCACCATATCCCCTTGGCTGCATTAGATCATTGCTGCTTTTACTCTGTCGCCACGGAGCTGTTGACGCATATATTTTAGCGCTTGAATTGTGTCACCTGCCACGCATGTCACTGCGGATTCTAAGGATGGCAACTTAAAGGAAAAAAAAAAAAAGAGTATTTAGGCCATAAAACAGCTGCTGAGATCAAGCGTGACACACTGACCCAATTCCTAACAACCTGTAACACGAAAAACATTTAAAAATGAGAACGTTCGACCCACAGAGAGCTGGACATTTTTATGAGAAGGTAACGGTGCTATGTGGCTGTGATGATATTCAGATAGACCAGTCTGATGGTAGTTGTGTCACTGTAACAGCAAAGCTTGTATAACTTCTGGAATTCTCTCTGCAGGGTTCTCAGAGGGCCACAGGTACCCATTCAGGGGGCCCAACACTTTATAGGGGCTCAATATGACAAATAATAAGGTTTATGCTTGGGAACCATTATACAGCTGTAAATTCTACTGTGGGGATCCCCTTGTCAGTTTCAATGATGGGGGCCCAAGGTGACATTTGGGGGGCCCAGAATTTTTAGCTACGACCCTGCCTTTATGTATTTCATGATAACTGGGAAAAAAGTTTCTCGCATAATGCTTGTTATACGTATTCCTGAAATTATCAAAATTATATGATTATAGGATTATAATGTTTTGAGACAATGTAATGTGAAAACGTGCTATACAAATAAAATTGAATTTAAATTATTGGAATTGAATGAAATGTTTGTTATTAATGTATATTATAGCTGTCATGTTTTGATCATTGAAAGTATTACGAATGCAATGCCTTAAGGCATGTTATGGGATGTTTACATGCTGTTTACGAATGTTCTAAGAATGCATTATAAATGCTTCATGAAGGTGCATTGAATGTTTTATGAGTGCATTATTCAGGTCAGGTCAGGGTGGGGAGCATGCACTGAAGCAGCACGTTGCCGCACCCACCACACAGCGAAACTCCTCGGGATCCCGGCCGGCGACCCCCCTAGGCAGACACATGGTCCAGTCCCACCCTCCGAAGATGGCCATCCATCTGCCGCAGCCAGGTGTTACGTGGGCGTCCCCTTGGCCTGGTCCAGCCACTTAGGGCATTATTCAATTCGATCTATGTTTATATAGCGCCTTTCACAACAGAGAGCACCCCAAGGTCCTTTCATGGGTGTGTTGCGATACATTCCAACATCATTAAGACAGAATAATACAAAAATAGGAAAAAGGAGAAATGAAAGAAAGAAAGGCAGACAACAGAGGACAGAAACCCAAAAGTCTAAATGAGGAGAACAAAGCCCCCTGGGGATGCACGGTAAACTGGCTGCCCCCCCCCCCCCCAGGCATGCTAACACAACTGAATTATAAATGCATTATGACAGTGCAGTTAATGTAAAGTGTTACCCAAAATTGCCTGTAAATTTGTATATTTATACAATGAATTCATCAAGCCGTCCATCTTTGATGGGTGAACTACACCATGGTAATGCATTTATAATTCAGTAGTGTTAGCATGCCCGGGGGGGGTGGGCGGTGGGTAGCCATAGCATCGTTTCAAGCACTTCCCCAGTTTAGGGTCACGAAGGGACTGGAGCCAATGCCGGGCTGGGGAGCACCCTGGATGGGATTGCAGTCCATTGCAGGGCACTTACTCCCTCACTGCAGCTTCTGGGACGTCTCTCCATCATCGCTTTGTGTGTGCTACATCGACTCCTGTGCCGCTCATCTGGAAGGGAGTCTAAGCACAGACTCTGTGACTCAGAGTGCGTATTTTTATTAATGGAGTGCCTCACAGAGTGCACGGAGCTGACACGTTCCTTCGCGGCGTTTTCATGGAAAGGAACGGGCAGACTGCGCCGTCACCAGCGGCCAGCCCCCAGCCTTTCACACAGTCACCTCTCATCAAGGCAAGGTCGCAGACGGGGGTGCGTACAAGGGCAGGGCCACAGCTGAAAGCTGGTTGGTCACTGGAGTCCCTCCTCCCCCGTCACTCACCGAATCAAGACATGTCATTGGCTAATGGTAAGTTTGTGCCCTCTGTTTGAATTATGGCCTCTCTTATGCCTCCAACTTTAAAGAATCCTAGTGTACCCATCAGAAATGCTGCTTAGCTGTACGATGCAGGTGACATTCTGGCAATAGCTGTGTCTCCCATTTCTGAACCTGGATCCATGTTTCAGATACACGATGCAACGTGGAATCAGACCGTCCACAATATCTGTGGCTCCAACTGGCACTTGCGCAAAGCTTGCCTGCAGGATCCCTTTCTGGAGATTAATTGCATTTTGTAGTCGGCGGTGTGCCTCAATGCTGTTCGGAAGGCCTTGGCGCGTCAACAGTTGTGCAACAATTCATACATCTGAGCAACAATGAGAAACAAGCCTGGCATTCCAGCCCATGAAAGGGGTGGAAGGTGAGAAAAGTCCATTTACATTTTTAATTTATGTATTTATTTTCAGCTTCGGCATGTAACACTCTCCGCATGGGAGGAAGCGGTGGATAAAGATTAAGCGGGCCTGCTGCGATTGCAATCCAGTGGCGCTAAAAAAAATACGAGTCAGCAGCATTCCCCGTTTTATTTATTGTGCGCGAAAGTGCATCAAGTCTGCCCACTTGCACAGCGCCACCGGGGATTGTGGGATACAATCTGCGCTTTAATTATGTGTTACGGGAAGTTATGGATGGAAAAGCGGATGCTGTCAGTCCCTGATTACTGTTACCTGCACGCTGCAATGTTCCCCCAAATACATCATCAATCATCACGATCGGAAAATTACTGTGCTTTTGTTATTTTGACAGGAGTCTCTTTTAACAAATATTTACTCAAGAAAAAATGAGAAGTGTTTAGGTTGCATGTTCTCCCTGCGTTGTGCGGGTTCCTTTTGGGTTCTCTGCGTTCCTCCTGCCGTCCAAAGATGCTCAGTTGGGCTAATTGGCATCTAGCGCACAGCTGCAGGTGCGAGCGTCTGCGCGCATGAGCTCCTGCCATGAACTGGCATCCTGTGCAGGGTGTAGCACAGTCTGGCGCGCTGTGCTGCCTGGGATGAGCTCCAGGACCCCCTGAGGCCCTGACTGGGGCAAGCATTTAGAAGACGGATGGATGGATCTGGAAATATATATTCAACGAGAAGGTGTTTTATTCGCCATTTGCACAGGTAAATGATAAAGGTTGTTTTTCGATATCCTATCATGCTCTCCTTTGAGATGTACAGACTTATACACAGGTGAGAGTGAAGCTGTGTGGGGTTGGCTCCCCCTCGGCCATCTTGTTGGGGGGGGGGGGGTGTATTAAGGGCCTTGTTCAAGGGCCCAAAGGAGATGTGACTATTCTGCCGAGACCAGGGCATGAACCAGTAACCTATTTATCAGAGACACCGAGGTCTAACTTGCTGAGCTCCCACACTGAAAATCAGTATCACAAAAATGGAGGTCTTAGAAAACACAGATAAATATTCTTCATATGGGTTTCCAAACAAGAGAGACCCGTATAATGTTCCCAGTGGGAATTTGCTGCACCTCTCGATGGACTCATTTTAAAGATCTGAAGCTACGTTCCTCTGTATGCAAATTTACAGATGCTCTGCTCTAATGTAAACACATCGAATACCTCCCTCATTTCCACATCACTCTCGCTCCGCAGAATAACAACAAGCCAAGCCTCTGTTCCCAGACTCACAGTACAGAGCGTCAGCATCTCGCATTATCTATATTATTCTGGCTGTACTTTTTAGCCCGAGATGACTCACGCTCGCGTAAACGTGCCTTTAAATGAGCTGTCCACCTTCACTTCTTCCTCTGCCCTTTTCAGACAATGGAAATTCACGGGCGACAAATTGATCTATACCCGTGTGACAAAACGGACGGAGCCGGCGACTCTGGTGTGATCTGTCACAGGGTGGGGCGAGGCGGCCCGGTCTGTTCGGTGCTGCCGCAGACACCGCGAGGAAGAGCCGATGTCGCAATGTTTGCTCCAGATGGGAATGCGGCTCAGCCGGCTTACGGCGGCGTAATGCTCCTGACGTGCCGTGGACGGGCCGCCAGACGAGGCCTGTCAGACCGAGACAGACAGAGGCAGTGCCCAGAGACTCCTATTCTGAGAGCGACGCGCTGGAAAGCATGGAGTGTGGCAGGGTAGGACAAACCTGTACCACTTTCAGATATTTTTATTGTCATGCAATATAACAACCTTCTTTAAAAAGACTGAAACATATACAGCTCTTTTGTAGAACAGATATCAACACATACACGATAGCAATGGCATTATGATCCAATAGGTGCTGTGAATGTAATGAAATATAACACCAATATAATGTAAAAAAAAAAAAAACAGAACCAAACTAAATAAAATCACTGACGTTCCACTGAACAGCCTGCTTGCCCCCAGGATTCACCTAATACTTCAGTATGAATTAAATACAGTTATGTCATTATAATATTTGTTGGAACAAACAACCAAACCCCCACATTCTTTCTGCCCCCCCCCCCAGCACAGGGATGCAGGTGATGCATCTGCAACCTTGCGGGCAGCACTTTGCGCACTTGCCATGCAAAATATTGTTTTATATATTTGCAGTCGTGTTGTTATAACTGCTAATTACCTATGATTGACTGTATAGGATACAAATTAAGAAGATATCAGAGTCTAATGAGCATGCAAATGAGACTGAAATAGGTCATTAGCTAATCATTAGATTCTTTTCTGCACCCGACATCCTACTGTTATTACACATATCCAGTCAGTTTTATACTAATAGCCTACTGGTATAATAGGGATATATATCCATATAATGTGATTTACTGATGTTTTATTTTCAGAATTATGACACAAAAACAGTGTCTTGTAAATAATATTTGGGAGAGACACATTTTAGCATCCATCCATCCATCCATCCATCCATCCATCCATCCATTACTGCCAACCCGCACACCTTAATCCCACCTAAGTTCTTTTGGGGGGGGGGGGGGGGGCTTTCGCTGGATTTTTTTTTTTTTCCCTTTTTAATTTCCCCCCTTTTTAATTTCACAAATGAGAAAATATTTACGTTTTTTTTTCCCCAGATGTCACTTAAATGAAGCTGGATCTTAACAATACTAGTACTATACTGGTTATAGTATAGCATAGTACTGGTCAGCGCATGGTATGTAAGAAGGTGCATTTCTCCTTCCACTGCGCTGAGCCAAAATTCCTGTAAATTCCAGAGATGCATCTGGATGCAGTCAGAAACTTGATTTGCCTTTGCTGCTGCTTTTTGTGGAAATGAAGCCGCCTGATGGACAGGAGGAGCATGATAGGTATGCAGAGAATCTCGTCCCCCTACTGAGGCTTTTCTGTCCCTGGCAGCCGCCGTGATCAATGGACCCGAGAGATAAATAGATAGATAAATAGGCTGACACTTGGCATTTAGCGCTTCTGCCACTGGCAGCTCAAGGTCAGCTAGGCCGCAGTGCAAGTGTCCAGCTCATGATTACCATGCATCACCTCCCATACCGCAGGCAGGTTCGGGGCTGACAGGAGTGCTGATCTAGCTGCCGCTGACCCATCGATAAGACTCGCTTCCAAAAAAACCGGCGGCATTCCTCCAGCCTCTCATTCCACCCCCCCCCCTCTCCATTTCCTTCTGAAACCTAAACAGCACATGTGTCAGAGTTGACATCATGTACGTAGCGGTGCTTGGCAGTTCCATTCGGCTTTCTGCGGCGCTACAGGCATTTCCAGGCATCTCCCCGCACGGAGACGCATCCCGGACAAAAACCGAGGGCGTCCTGCGATACTTTATCACTGAGTCCAGATCACGGAACATAAACGGCGAGAATAAGGCCTTCGGGCCCTTCGCACCGAGTCCCCACGGAGATTTGTTTTCCTCTGCGCCACATAATTGAAAGTCTTTGCACGGCCTACAAATTTATATGGGAAATAAAGGAAATTCTTCTTATAGTCAGCTCATTTACAGAACTTGGACCGCCAGTACTGATGAAATGCTAATGTGGGGCCACAGAACAGGGCGGGCCTGTGATCCCAAGCATGGTCCGTGGTAATTGGAAATAGAGTGACATTTGTTTGTTCTCCTTTATTGCTAATCTAGTCTATTGGAGGAAACCCTACCTCCCTAAACTATGCAAAATGTCGCATTCATACCTCACTAAGACTTCTCTGTTACCCTGTGTGTCCTTCTCTTTGATCGGAAGGTGAATGGTTCTCAGCGGGCTAGTTACATGTCCGCTGGGCCCTTGAGCAAGGCCCTTAACCCCCCTCCCTCCCCAAAATACTCACAAGGCGCCCGACAAATGGCTAACCCTACACTCAGACCTCAAGCTTCACTCTCAACTGTATACCTATGTGCATGTATGTCTCAAAGAAGAGAATGATGGTATATGTGAAAAGAAGCATTCCAATGTGCCTCTACTCATTCTTGAGCAAATAGCAATAGACGACGATGAGGAAGAAGAGGAGAGCAAGGGCAAGTAGAGGTGAACATGTGATTGACAGTAGATTGTAAAATACTGTATAAGCATGTCGGCTTGTGCCTGTGTGTTGCCTCTGAAGAGAAAATAGCTCACTTGAGACATTTTCCACATTCTGTCCATCCATAAGGACGGGTCAGTACATATCTGCGGATATTCACCAAATGGACCTCTGGAGCTGGCAGAAAAAGCGAAGTGGCCCAAACGAGCACGCTAAGGGCGCCCAAAATAACGGCGGAGCCAAGAGCGGCCAGGCTGTCCTGTGTCCCGTGCCACGCTCAGCTCGTGACAGGAAGTTCTGAAGCGGTCAAACATCTCCTGACATACTGGCTGCTCGCTGGCTGCCTGCTGTCCAGACTCGGGGGGTGCATCCCAGGGTACGTGGTGCTGGCCCCCCCGCCTGGTGCCGGGCCACTCGCAGCGTGCAGAACAGGATCCAGCCAGCAGTGATGCATGATGGGAAGCCATGCTCTATCTGCATCTTCCTGGAGGCATGGGACATGCTGGAGACAGCAAAGAAAACAAAATTAGGTTTAAAACTGGAAGATTTTAAGTCTAAAAAAAACTGTTTGGACTCATTTTGACCCCAAAAATGTAACATTTTTTTCTTCATTCTTTTGCCATTTGGTTAACACTTTTTATCTGTACTGTATTTTCTGCACTGGACTGTCCAGGTGGTTTGCTCCATTGTGCCTAATTGTTGTCTTGTTTACATGAATATACTCTGTGTTGCTGGTTGGTTATAGCTCGGTGTTAAGACTCTACGTAAGTATTTCATTTTTGCAGTTTACATTATTGCGACCGACTGCACCAAAACAAATTCGTGCTTGGGTTACACATGGCAAATAAAGTTGATTATGATTCTGGAAACAGAGGCTGAAATTGGTTTGTGACTGTTCACATATTTTACCATGAACAACTGAAATAGGGCAACATGACCCGCCTTCCCAAACTGCTATCTAACCTCCGCAAACCTGACCAACCTCAAGGCAGCAATCAATGAAAACGAAACAGGCTGTCCTCTCTGTCAGTATCAGGTAAAATCTATTTCCTCTCAGGGCATCCCTGTTATAACCTAAGTGGAGTGACAGGTTGAAATTGTGTGTTATGACAAAGTTGCCCTCACACTGAGTTGTCCTTTTCACCCCGCAGAGCAAGACATATAACGGAAGCGGAAACCTGCCAGGCTATTATATGAATGCAGGGGTTAGCAAATTTTACCGAGAATAAGATCTATTTTCCTATACGTCACTGCCTAAACTCCAGGTTCCCGCTCTTGTACATCCGGGTTAATCCTCTCTATGTCTCACACAGCACTCCTTAGGTTTGGCCATAAATAAATGTGTCCTGCATAATGTGTTTATAAATGACATTTGCATGTGGGTAATGGAATTTACAAAAGCTTTAACAAGTTTATTAAACTCGGAAGAGGGTTTAATGTTTGCGGGGAGCAGCAATAAGCGGAAGGTCACATAAGCCGCAATCCGATGTTATTGCATCAGATCGGTCACGTTGGGCCGACGCTGGAGGAAAACAAAAATGAAACTCTTTCAGTATCATGAAAAAGCCGGCCTGTAAACAAAGCCAGCCTCTGTACTCCAAAAGCTCCAGGCTCAATGGGCAATCCATCAGCGAGCAGGCCCTGGTTACCAGTGCGATTCTGCGTATCGGAATCAGCCCGGGGGCAGTGACTGGGGTGGGGGCTGTGAGCGTGTGCAAACAGAGCGTCCCGGAATTAGGGTGAGCGGGTCGGCACTGAAATATCGATTCTATTGATCTGAAAGTGTCATTTTGAGAATCGACTCTAATATTCAAATGACTGTGGTATCCCCAAAGTTAAATATTTATATTAATTTTGGGAGCAGGGCAGGAAGTACTTCCCGGTCAGAGGAACATGAAGACTTTCATGGGTCCAAGCACTAGGGGGGATGGATGGATGGTTGGATGGATGGATGGATGAATAGATAGATAGATAGGTATGTAGGTAGATAGGTAGGGAGGGAGAGGGAGAATGTGACCCCTAAGCGCAGAGGTACCGTGAAACATCCAATAAAGCAGCAGCTCGTGTCTCCCGAATCGCAACGGCAAGGAGAAACTGGAAA
>JAODLC010000050.1:13071515-13094273 GCA_026781145.1 Hippopotamyrus pictus
ACAGACAGACAGACAGACAGACAGACAGACAGATAGATAGATAGATAGATAGATAGATAGATAGATAGATAGATAGAGTGCAAAAAATGTCAGGAAAAGTAGAAAATTGTAATGGATTCTGTAGTAATGGCTCAGAAATAAACAGTATGTCACCGTGAATGTACACTGATCAGCCATAATATTAAAACATTGAATATTTTGTAATAGTGCCATTAAATTTTAGACAACATTCAGTTCTTAGAGTTGATGTGCTGGAAGCAGAAAAATGAGTGTAAGGATCTGAGCGACTTTGACAAGGGCCAGATTGTGACGGTTAGACGAAGCGGCAGGTCTTGTGGGGTGTTCCCAGTATGCAGTGGTCAGTACCTACCAAAAATGGTCCAAAAAAGGCCAACATCAGGACGTACATAATGCCACGCAGGAGGTTTTAATATTATGGCTAATCTGTGTATGTTGTGTCAAAGCATCTAAGCGGTTCCAGTCTATTCAGATGTCTGCTCTGACATCTGCTCCAACTCGTCTGCTGCCATCTGAAGCGTCAGGTGTGTTGACACACGGGCGCTTGAAAGGCCCCCGCTCTCTATTAGACTAACGGCGGGGAGCAGGTTCAAGAGCTTGATGCCGCCGTGTAGCTATTCGAGCGCCAGATTCGCGGTAGCGATCGAACTGGCGTCCATCAGTCATGATCAATCAATACTGTGATTCGGGGCATTTATCCTCCTTAGATTTCATTGCAGGTTCCAGCGCACCCGAAACATGCACGGAATAGGAATGCATTATACAGGAGTACCTAGTTTGCCGGGGACAACAAATCCATGCAGCCTTGCTTGTAGAACACAGAGATTTAAGCCACAAATCAATGCATCAATCAGTCAATCGGCTCGTCAACCTAGAGAAACATGCATAATGGAATAGTGTTTAACTTGTGCATCAATAAAAAACCTGGGATTGTCTAGGGAAAACAATTCAGGATGTTAACAAAAGCTTACGGCGCCCAGGCTCAAATGTTAAATTTCTCTTTATAAAACTGCGGCAAACTCTGAGAACGTGCACTCGTGAAAGGGCACTCGGTGATAATATGTGTGCAAGTCCACTTTAAAAGGTCAATTGTCAAACGGCATCAAGAAAATACCAAGAGAAGGAAAAAAAAAAACAATAGCTAAGACGATGCGATACTGGAACGTCATCACTGACAATGTCGAGCAAATCCCATTGCCGAGTTTTCCGCTCCGCTGGAGTTCGCTATAAAGTGCAAATAGTCTTTGTAAGAGATGTGTACAAAGACAGCAGGTATTACCTGGTCATTCAATCACCCGATTCTAATTAATCAGTATGGAATTCAACAATTGAATTTTGTACAACAGAATACTGGGAATAATGACCAAGTCAAGGTGGATAAAAACAGCCTAAATGCCTAAAATTAAATATTTTGCAACTTATATATCAATTACGAGAAAGTACAGGTAATATATATTCAGCAATATGTTTTATGGCTTTGCCCATCTTATGAAAAGCTGTATCAAGCCTTAGAATATGCAGTGGAGTAAGCACAAATGTAATACTTCTGGCCGAGCACCTAATGAATGTTTTTACTTTACAATTTGCTTTGTCATGCTTTATAAATGGGAGGCAGTCAAGCTTCTGTAGTCAGCGACCTTTGGAAAGCTTTTAAAACCCAAGCTTCAGCTGCTTTATGGAAAGATGGCTTCAGGGGAGGGGAGGGGGGGGTGAATTAGCAGGGATGGCTACCGCTAGCTTCTGGCAGAGGCTGTGCGTTTGTCCAGTGTCCAGGCTCTGCTTAGACCTGCCCAGATAAGTTCCAGCAGAATTAGAATTCAGTGCAGCCACGGGAAATGCGTATATGCCGGTAAGGTCCTCTTTTTTCTCCCCTTCTGTTATTCAGTGCTTCTACGGTAAATGGATAACCTGTGACTGAGCGGCTAAACAAATAAGCTGCAGTTTATAAAGGTCAAGGCACTTTAAATTTGTAGGTTTCAAGCCCTGACATGCTGATGGAAACATACACATACCCAGCAAATCATTTAAAGCACTTAGAGGCCTTCTATTTATTACTGAGGCTACAAGAGGCTGAATGAGTCGACGCTGGGCATGACTGAAAGGCCATGCACACCTTTTGACATAAGCAGGAAGCATTATGGATGGACTGTGGGCGATAGGGAAAGGAAATGGTAACCTGTTGGGGACCAGATCAAGCCACCTGAAGAGCAGAAAGGTTAACCCGAAATGCTCTACTAAAACATGGACAAACGATCAGTTAAGGAACAAAATAATGAATTTCAAAAATTCCATGTTTGGAGAACACACCTAGTGCCCAATCCTGTTATTACATCCCTTGGATAGTTTTGGTGGGTGGCTGCAAGGCGCTCTTGGTTTTTGTGTCTGTTTTTTTTCCTCTTTCTCTCTAAGTCCTTTGCCATTTCTCCATTTAATTGGATGAGCCGGCTGATGGACAGGAGCACGGACCAATATGGTTAGATAGGGCTATAACACCTGTCCTATCTTTCCCCAGCCAATTGTACCCTATACTAAACTAACCTCCTATCCCAGCAATTCTCAAACCCAAATTCTGCAAGTTCTGAAAGAGTCACTGGACAGAGTTGGAAATATAAGCATTTTAAAAACAGCCAGATCCTAAATTGATCTACGATCAGATTTCCCAGCTCCAGTTCTTGAATTAACCTATATAAACAAACAGATCTTGGGTCTGCAAATGCTTAGCGCAAAACTAGTGAGCACTCAACCAATCCAAGAAATCAAACTACAGATGCTTAATTTAAAATTCACTGGCACATCCAATCAGATTTGTGCGATAGGCATCCACTGGCGTAAACTGCAGAGTGCACTGCATGCTTGAGGAATGCGTTAATTGAAACATATACTTAATATAACTATACATAAGGTCGCGACTGAGCCGGCATGGTACAAACTAGGTCGTGGTGCAAAAAATGTTGAGAACCACTGTCCTATCCTACATTTGGTGACCTAGTCTTACCTATCCTTATGTTATTCTATGTATGATCAATTGATTGATCAGGTAGGAAGAGTTCTGCACAGGGGATTGAATATAAGAATTAGGGGTGAGATTCTGAGGAACATAATGGCTACTTTTTGAAGAATCATTTAATGGTCCCAAGACAGATCTGAGACTCCTGAATAGGCTGAAATTATTGATGTCTTGCGGTAATAAAATGACGAGGAGTCCTTGGGGAAGCGGCTTTAATCTATATGCTGTGGAATTAATTTGTAAACAGATTTCCTTATGTTGTTATTGTGATGTTAGTTATGATATTATACAGATGGCGGACACTTGCTGATAAAGCAGTTCATGGAGTACATAGAGGGGCTTCAGCTCGTCAGCTCCAGGCATCATCTTCATCGTCACACAACAAGAATGCGCTGGCGACTTCCAAAGCCCACGCAGCACAAATTAGACATTCCGCGTTGAACCGAATATTAAGACGGGTTTTTTTTTCCCCCTCAAAATACTTCTGAGGAGGTGGTGTCGTCTTATATTCGGGGTGTAGACAAAAAAAAAGCAATAAACGGCGCAAAATACGATATTTTGTAATGAGTGTTTTGACTTACCGTAATAAATATTTGCTGTAAGATTTCTTGCGTGAGCGTGAGAGCCTGAAAGCGGGAGCGTCACGCCAAATGTGTGAGCACTGGCTACCCCGGCAGTGAGTGTGTTTAGCGTGTATCCCTGAGTGTCGTGTAAATTGCTGGCTTTCCTGGCTGTGCTGCTGCCGGTATTAAACCGACAGTGGCTGTTAATGAAGATAGGAACATTCATTTTAAAAGAGCTGTCATATCATTTATGAATATGGCTTAATCTTTCTCCATAATACGTTTTTTGTTTTACCCTCTTCATGTGGGTCTGCTGCATCACAAAATATTCTGCACCCTCAAGGGCTGTGGAGTTTGTAATATTCATTATCTAACCCCCCCAAAGTAATACATTTGTTTTTTTGAATGTTTGCTGTTTAATACACTTCTTGAAATCCAATTGCTGGTTAACCTATTATATGTTCTTGTCAAATATATATATATTTTTTATTAAAGTACGATTTGGTATTCCAAAAATTTCCTTCTAAGAATAATTGCCAAAAAGTGTGCAGTCAGCTGATAAGTAGGGCCAATACGGTAATATATCGACACTGCCCAATGAAAACCACGTACGTCCACATTTTGACGATTGTGACTGTTTACTACAGATGGAATACACCCATTCTCCTCTGTCTACTGATAGTGTTTCACATCTGATTAACCATAAAAGATGTTTTATGAAGTATTCTGTTTCACTAGCATTTACACCCGTTCTGTAGTTATTTGTATACATGATGGTTGTTTGCAGGGATTACTTTATATAGCGAATTTTAACAACATAATGTTGATAGCTAGATAGCTAGCTAACTCACGTACTCATGTATTGAGGTAGTCAAATTAAAAAAGAGATATGACAGTAGCTGATGCTGACAATTCTTATTGGCCGTTTCGATGGGGGCGTGTTCTACAGCCCACAGACTGTGGTTCACGGTGCATAAAGCTGGTAATAATTAATATGTAACAGAACAATCCATTTCCTTCTATAAATATGCTTCTGTCTTCCAATGTTTAAGCATAAAAAATCTGCCTTTATTAAAGTGTCATTCTGTGAAAATGCAAAAAAAAAAAAAACACATTTCCATGAAAACTCGACATGCTTAAATAATTGTCTTGAGGCCGGATTATTATTAGACTCTCTTTCCACTTATTCGGATCCTTCGTCAGAAGAGACTTTCAGGTGTTGAAATGTATCCAGTGATCTGACTCCATGTGTTCAACTGGGACCCTGAAGTCAACTTGCAGCTCAAGCAGAGCACCCATTTAATTTGTCTACATTCATCATCTGGAGATGGTCGCCCATTCGCCCGACGTGCTTCACTGTAATTTCCAGCTAGCATGCTACCTTCTCAGATGGGTCTGGCTGTACAGATGTGCCTCGTAAGGAGCACTTATACTTGGCCTTCTGGAGAAACCACATCTAGAGGAGCACTATATCAGAAAAAATCGAATTGAAGTGAACTCAAGACAAGCTGCAATGCTCACTGGGAAGATTACGCCGTCATTTGGTTAGTGCAGGGACGCCCGGAGGGGATCTATTAAATGTGAGGGTGGGGGGTGAGGGTTGGGAATTACTGGACTGTCAGAGTCTTCCACATGTTATTTCACACTTCCGCTCCTAATATAATGCAACTGGGCCACAGGGAGCATGTACAGAGGCGGGACCACAGTGACACTGAAAGCTGAATGGCTCCCAGGGTGTCAATCACAGATTCAAGACACATCATTGGCTAATGATAAGGTTTGAATTCCTCTATATGGATTATGGTTCTTCATGTGCCCACCCCCCACCGCAAATGAGAGACACACATTATATCCTACAAACCCAACAATTTGCTACATTAAATTCCCACTTAGCACAAGCAGAGAAAACAACACCTGTTAATATCACTCCAAAGTCTAAGTGTGGCACACACAGATTTATGTATGTCGTTATTTAAAATTACAATAGTTACAAAAAAGATCTCTCTCAGTCAGACGTGACCAGGGGGGATTTGCAATTAAAATTGCCTGGGGCCACACAGCCTCTTTTCCACCTCTGAACCCTGTTGCTGTGGCAACCGTTTTCTGCCGGCAACAGGGACCTCTGTTTTGCTGCCTCAGGTATGTGAGGGACCGGAGCTGCGAGGGGAGCCAGGGTACGGGGCTGACAGGCAGTGCTCCGGACGCCACTGCAGCTGAGTAAATGTCACCCACTTGTCACCCACTCAGATGAAGAAGCACCCCCTGGCCTTTCAGCCTGTACTGCAATTACGCCTCACTGTCACGCTGTTACTCACTCAGCTAGTCAGTTATATTAGCCGCGCCGTCGCTCCGTGTCGTAATGAAATACTTCAGGGTGGCTGCTAAGCGCCGGCGATCGCGAGTCCCTCCGAAGTGCTCGGGTGACTCGTGTGGTCGGGCCGGACGGGGGAGAGAGAGCTCCAGATTTGATCCCGGACTGAACTCAATCTTCGTCAGCCCATGAATCAGTAGCTGGCTTCCATGACCTAATCAGCCACATTCCCCACAGAAGCAGAACACGCGACACAAGCGGAATGGAGAAATTAGCATTTGCAGGAAGACGCCACTCCTTCAGAATTACACGCAGCGACTCAATTACACTCAGCTGTCTCCAAGCACTCACCTCACATCACCCCTGCTGCAGAACTGAATCTCATATAGAGTATTTAAACATTCATGAATGAAGCCATGTATAAATACATATATGTGTTATAAACCTTTCATGTAAAAAGCAATGTTTGGCTTTATAGTGCATGAGGGGCACGTCCAAGGGGAGGGCCACAGGACTTGGGTTGAAAGCCGATTGGACTCTGGAATGCTCCCTGCCCTGTCAATCACCATTTCAAAACATATCATTGGCTAATGATACGGTTGGCCCCGCTATATGAATTATGGGGTCTTTCATGCCCCCCCCCCCCTTAAAAAAATCCTAGAATCAGCCCTGTAGCGCGTGATCCGATGATGAGATAAGACCCGTTTGACACAGTTACGACCATATAGATCCTGCGAGCTCTGACAAAAGGCTAAGGCAGTAACTCATATTTATGCTTTTATGCTCATATTTGTAGAAATAGGGTAGAGACAGAAGCATTCAACTGAAGACCTTCCCTTGTGTGCCAGCGCATTATTAGGTCATATTTAATATCGATTCATTAGAGAGCACAATGTTCAATTTTCTAGCAACAGAAAGTGGCGTGAGAATTTAATGTGGCTTTCTTAGCAACACAGAAGTGCTTTTTTTACAATTCAAGCCGTATTTTAGGTTATATGCAAATATTTGGAGCTGAGTGTTGCATTAACATGCTTTTAATAAATTGTTATGGGATGTTCAGAATGAGTGTGGCGCTACCCAGTGTGTTCAGGGGGGCTGGCGTGTTTGGTGCTCAGACATGCAGCATCACAGGCCTCCCAAAGGAGCCTCAACACCGAGGAGGCAGGACTCTACCGGCTGAGCATACCAAGCATACCGCGTTCAGGCGGGGGGAGTCTGCTGTTCGGGTGCACATCTCCAGAGGAAGAAATGTGCTGTTCCAAAGGCTGAAAATATGTTTTTTCATTTTATTTAGTTGCTTTTGGGGGGAGGTGTGTGGCTCAGTCAGCTAGGCCCCAGTGCTTTTGATCAGAAGGTCATTGGTTTGAATCCCATCTGAGGCAGAAAGTCACATCTCTGTTGGGCCATTGAGCGACATCCCTAACCCCCTGATAAATGGCTTACCCTGCAGACAGACCCGAGCTTCGCTCTAAATCTGTGTCTGTGTGTATTAAAAAGGAGTGAAGGTGGAAAATAAGTGTATCTGTACTCCAGCAAAAAAATGCGCCTTTTTATTTTAACCCAAGTTATGTACAATTGAGAAAGCAGGGTCAGAAAGCCCGTAGAGCAGGGGTAGGCAGTGCTGATGCTGGAGTGCTGGTATCCAGCAGGTTTTACATCCTACCTGATGAGTTACTATCTGCCTGAGATCAGGTGTGGTCCATCCGAGCCCAGGTAGGATGGAAACTCGGATGGATACTGGCACTCTGGGATCAGGGTTACCTACCCCTCCTCTAGAGCAATTGGACATTAAGGGTCCAATGGTGACATTACTGCCCACCCTGAGATTTGAACCAACAACCTTCCAATCACAAGCACAGATCCCTAACTCGCTGAACCACACTCAGGCCCAACATATCCATACCAACAGTATAGGAGCACATATCAGAGTTCAGCAGTGGAGTTGGGGCCAGAGGAGACTGAGGGCATTGCTCACATTTTGTGAGCATTTTTGGGAGTAAATGTGTAAGAAGAGACATGTCAGAATCAGAGGCGATTCTGAGAACTTTTATGGTGAGGGGCATGTGAGAGGCCATAATTCATACAGAGGGGCCAACCTTATTGATAACCAATGATATGTTTTGAATCAATGAGTGACAGGGGAGGGGACACTCCTAGGCACCAATCAGCTGGGGCCGTGCCCTTGTGGTCCCACCCCTGCATACACCCCTGTTCAAAATACAGCTACTTGTAGCGCCATGATTAGCATTCTGGAGTGTCCAGTTACTGCTCTTTATTCCCATGCTGGGCATGACGGCCTGGCTGGTGGGTAGCGCCCCCTGGCTGCGAGCAACCTGCCGCAGGGCCTCGCCACCCAAGTGACCTTGATCGCACAAGGAATCCAGGCATCTGCTGATGTGTCAGCTGTTTACAGGGACGTTGTTCTGAAAAACAAAGCCTCATTTGAAGCCCCCCCACGCCCCAGTGATGCACAAAGTGAAGAGATAAAGCTAGAATGGCTGCAAATGTGGATAGGGGCGGGGAGGGGGGGTGTCTTAGATTACCGTGTTCTAGTACAGAACTCCTATTTTCCAAGTCAGAAATGTTACGTTTTACAATAAAGCCTTTGTTTCATCAAAATAAGCAGTGATATTCCCCACAGGAAAATATTCACAAACTACTTGGTGTAGGTTAAAGAAATTCATGTGAGAAATAATGTAATAATTGGTGCATCACTGAATAACCAAATATAGCCAAACTGAGATGTTGATTTGGTGAGTGACTGAGGTTAGGGTACTCTGCTGTGTATGTAACTGGGAGACATATCTGGGTGTCCTTCTTAACTTGTTTGGAGATTCTTGTTTGGATGTATTTATACATGTTAGTCTAATACATCACTCCACATTTTAAAGCAGGATTAGGCAAACTTATCCAGAAAGGGCCACTGTCTGCGCTGGTTTTGCAGCTGACCCAAAGGTTACCCCAAAAACCTGCATACACACTGGCCCTCAAAAGTAACCTCAAACGTCACCAGGAAGAGAGGAGTATAGGCTGCCCATTCTCGAAAGGATCTTTAATGCGATTGTGGTGTGTTTTTCTTCCCCACAGAGATACCGCCTTTTTGCCTTCCCCATCTTGCTCTCCGTGAAAAACACAGACATATATGCAGGCGAGAACAAGCTAGCTAGTCTTGGCACAAAGTTAGCCAGCATGCAACACTACTCCACTGGGGCCGGACGTGAAGGGCCTTGCTCAGAGGCCTGAGGGTGGCAGCAGTCTGCCTGCCCTAGGATTTGAACTGGCATCTTCTGATCACCAGCATCGGGTCCAAAACAGCTTTGACTGTTTCAGCATTCCTTAGTCTAGGGTGGTTCCCAGAGTAACACTTGTATTTTGCATCACCAGGGCTAAAGGTTCAAAACGTGCTTCTGCTCTATCTGTGTGGTGTTTGCACGTTCTCCCTGTGCTCTGTGGGTCTCCTTATGCAGCCCGAAGACACAGAGTTAAGCTAAGTGGTGTCCTTAGAGTCGCCCAGAGTACGGCTGTGTGTGTGCGCTGTGATGGGCTAGCATCCTGCGTGGGGAGTCTCTGAATCTCGAACCAAGTACTGCCTGGGGTAGGTGACCCTGGGCAGCACAAGCTGTCTGAAGATGGACTAATTAGCCTGTTGTAACAGGCTTAGAAGTGGATCCTTTTCAAAACGGTCCCTCAAGGAGAACAAGGAAAAGTAAAATAGATATTCAAAAGAATGGCAATAGAATTGCTAAGATACAAACCAAGATAAATAGCAATTGCATTCATTGTAGGGAAAATAAAGCATCAAATGTTCTTCAGCTATAAGCAAAGACTTTTGGCAAAGATCTTCCATTGTCTAGCACTGAAGTTCTATACTATCGATTATGGGACTGGGCGTGCCGTGGTTTAGGGATGTGTTTATGCCCATGAATTTATGAGCCATAGCAAAATATTCTGCAGGGGAACCTCAGGCCCTCTGTCTGTAAGACGTAAATGGGCGCCAAGCTAAACATTCCAGGAAATCTAGAGAAACAGGATTAAGAGGAGCAATGGGTCAAAGCTCGAGCCTTAAACCAATACAAATATTCGAGACGAAGGCATGTTTGCTAAAAGCTAACTGAATTCAGTTTCACTTTTCTCTGGTTTTGAGTTCCTGTCACGTTCCCTTTCTGTCGAATAAGAAACACCAGAGTAAAACAACGAGCATCGTGCTCTTCATGTTAGCCTCATCAAATATTGGACCTAATATGTGATGAAAGACAATGCATATGAAAGACCTTTCACACACTTTCAAGCATTACAGGCCGTATAACCGCAGACCCAATAGCGTACATTAAAGAAGGACCCCGTGGTGCAGGGAGCCAATGTGGTAGAGCCGTCACAAAGCGGGAAAGAGTGGAGGCAGGAAACTTTGAGAGGCGCAGAAGTTTTCTGACATCAAACTCAGGGGCAAAAAAAAACGACGCTAAGAGCCACATTAGCATGATCGGCTCAGATGTGTCAGCGCGTCAGCAGAGCGAGCTCCGAGGAGATCGCCGGGAAGTTTTAATGGCCAGGAAAATGGGGCTCTGAGATGAAATCGTGATAAAATCGACAAAGAGCGAGCACACCGGCACAGTGATATGTTCCTCTCTGCACATTCTATCGCCTTAGAAACCTGCCGCTTCATTGACAGCTGGGTGAACCGCTTCAGTCTCTTTTGCATATCCTTTCCCTTTACAATCTTTGGTAAACAGTTGTAGTGGAGACTTAAATTTAACCATCTATAGCTTATCATTTCTCCACTGGCTCTTGACCCTGGTTTTAGTACAGAATTCTTAATCTATCTTTACTAAGCTTTTCAGTGAAAAAACAGCACAATTCGAATTCACACAGAACACTGCTGGTAATTCATTTTTCTGTAGGCATTTATTTCTTGGCTCTTGAAGAACATATCAGCATTCATTTTTAAGCACCTGTATATTGTGCATACGTCAACAGATAAGAAATGGAGAGCCCAACAATAATTTCATCCTGTACACTGGATATTATGGGCATTTTATCTCTCCTTGCCATAATGGTTCCTAGGATCCCTCTACAGAAGATCACCGCCATTTCAAACCTCCGTAAAAAATCACACATAAATACATATTGCACCATTTAGCTGTTTGTATCCAAAGTGAGTTGTACAGTGCCTTGGCTTAATTTATTAGGTCCAGTAGCTGAAATGGACAGTGTCTCTCCTGGTAAACATACCAACAATTTTCTGCCTGCCTCTGTCTATGTGTCTGTCTGTCTGTCTGTCTGTCTGTCTGTCTATCTATCTATCTATCTATCTATCTATCTATCTATCTACGTTATATAGACAACAATATTGGGACACCAGCCTGTCCAGTATCTCACTCTGAATCAAAGGGTACTAATATGAAGATGGCTAACCCGTAGTTTCTGTAATAAATAGCCTGCACTCCACAGGGAAGACTTTCCATCAGATGTTGGAACATTGCTGGTGGGATTTGCTGCCATTCAGGTTGAGTATTGATGCTGGGTGATCATGTCCCTGTCTGTGAGCTTGCCAGTGTTTGACCCTGAATATTGCATGCGTAATTATAAACCTGTATATCAGCAATGGGCATAATCATTAATTACATATATATCTTTATAATTACACTGTAATTATTAATGTAATTAATATACTTTTGTCCATATATCTATCTATCTATCTATCTATCTATCTATCTATCTATCTATCTATCTATCTATCTTATTTGTGCTGGTCAGCGCTACAAGGTTTTGTATCTATATGCATTATAATTTCTATGTCTATCTCAATGCTAGTCCCTACTCAATAACAGAAGTAAGTCCATTGACTCTTACAGGTTTGCAGACTGACTTCCATGGCTGCCGGTGATGTTGTGCTTTTTAGGGGGGACTGCGTTGCTTCTGGGAGACATAGAAGTACCTAAATGGGTCAAGCTTGAAGCTATAAAATATGTAAGTGAGCAGATTAAATGTCGCTAAGTCTTTAGCTTGGAGTGTGGATGGTGTCCCCGTTGATGCTGTGTGGCTGATGCGTCACCGTCCCCCCCCCCCTCCGCCCTCCTGGGGGACATGCGGCCTCGAGGGACCCGCTTCTGCCTCTTTCTGCCTGGCCCCCTGCACCTCCCTCTCCCAGCGACCTGAGGTGACCTCGCAGAGGACGCGCCGCCAGAGCTCGAGCACCATGTCTGCCGTGCAGTCTGCCCACGCTTGAGTAAGGGTCCCTCCACCCCCCCGCCCCCACCCGCTCCCGCCACAGAAACTGCCAAAGGGGTCAGCCTTGAGGCGGGGGTCGGCCGACACATCGAGAGGAGGAAGCTGGGTCTTAGTGCAGTGGGCGTTTCAGCACCAGCGCATGCACCTGCCATATCAACATCGTGCTCAGAATCAGTCGCAGTTTGGCTTCGGGCCAGACGAACTTAGAAATGCGGAGCGAATCTAAAAGCAGACACAGCATTCAGCTTTTTCTCAGACAATTTTAAGTGGTTATTTTTACTGCACCATCTTTGTATAATGAGATGGATATTCCAGCTTTCCCGAATGCTGCACCAGCTGCCTTTTGGGGTAGGGGAGGGTACTGTACCTGTGTGTAGAGGACGGGGGGAGAGGAGCTGCAGGAACTGCAGTTATCGGATGCTCTCCTCTGATACCAGCTAAATCCACACTGGCTGAGAAACACCAGCATCCCAGATGGGCTCATTCTACTCCTGTTCCTGTTCGGCTGCGTTGCCCAGTAATGAGGGAGGTGGGGGCTGCTAAAACTGAGATGGAGGTAGTTTGGAGCCCAGTGGGGGAGACCTGGGCCCCAGGAGGAGCACACCGCTGACATCTGGACCCAGTTCCAGTCTCGTGACTACCTGTCCTCTCCCTTTTGAATCGCCCATGTAGCTGTGTCGTACCCCATGTGCGTGTGGATCTCTCATCTCCCCCACCCCCGCATCCACCAGATGAGGTCCGGGTAAACAGATTGGGGTGCTGTGCTCTGTTTTCATCAAACGCGCGTCAGAGTGGGACCGCCGCCTTATCTATGCAGATGTTAAGATGAGAAGGGCATTTGCCCCCAAACATAGGGGGTAAGTTTTACAGGTCTGATAGGGCTGGGGGGGGGTTATGGTTAAGGTTAGTTATATGCATTTTTCTCCTTGTTAGAGGCTGTCCTCAATAAGTAATTAAATATGTAAACAGTGTAGAATTAATTCATAAACCATGCAGTCCTCTAGATTCCTTGATCCTAGGCCTAAAAATCATATCTGAGCTTCCAACAGCGCAGATCAAAGCCTCTCCCAGCCCAGCCGCACAGAAGCCTCCACAGTCCCTGGGTGCTCCTCCATCATCATCCCAGCAGCCTATGGGGAAACCACTGCTCCAAGAAAAATGCAGGAAGAAGATGCACAAGCACAGTTCCTGGAAACCTCTCCAGCACATTGCTGAGTCCTTCTGACCATGAAGGGTTCGCCGCTTCCCAGTGTGCTGGTGCCAGTCACAGAAATTACGGAGTTACGATGCAAAAATGGCCGGTGTTCATTAAGGCCTACGCAAATAAGGCCGAGCATGAATCCAAAAACCTAAGCGGAGCGAACAAAACAAAGAGAGAACAAAAAAAAACATAATAATGAAAGATCCGAAATTCACGTACCTTGGGGCCTCTTTGAAAGCAGCAAGAGCCCCCCCCCCCTCACCTGCCAACAAAGCTTCAGTCCAGGACTTCAGCCCATGACTACTCAACATCTACTGCTGCCTCTTCCATAAAAACACCCAGCAGGGCAGATATACAGCTCCTCTCTCCGGAACAACTAAATAAAACCACCCCCACCCTACCCTGAGACTAGATATACCGTGGTATTCAAAACATCAGATTGAAGCAAGAACAGAAACAACAACCAGCACGAAACATGCCGAACATGTCCAGGAGCTAAAGATACACACTGGCCAACGTACGATGAACTGGTGTGAGTTCAGCGATTCTTTCTGGTTTCTTGCTTCATGACCATCAATCCAGGATGTGGCCTGTATTCATACCTTGATTTTTCATTGTCCAGTTACTTTCTCCATTCAGTCCTATCCATTATTTTCTTCATATTACAGCCTTGTCTTATTGCATACTCTATTTTTACTTAAGAGTTCTTTTGTCAATCCAATAGATTAATGATATATAACTGCACTGGTTCTGAGGCCTGGTCTCTCAGGGTTGCTGCCCGCTTGGCCCTGTCCTGTGTGCCTTTTCCCCCTATGGTCAGCAGACCGCACTGGCCATTACTCTTGGTGTTGCCTTAGTGTGTTTGCCCTTTACACCAGGCTGCTGTGTGGCTCAATGGGATGATTGTGCAGCTCAGAGACAGACATCCTTTCTACCATGGGTTCATGGGTGGCCCGAGGCCAGTCTTGCCTTTTGTTTATTATTTTGGTTTTATATTATCCCCTGGTGTCTGGTTTTGTTAATATGTCTTTGCTTCTGTGCCCTTGTTTTATGGTTAACCTGCTCGTGCCTTGATATCTTCTGTTTCACTTGTGTTCCTCGATCACTCCTAGTGTTGAAAGGCCTCTGTGTTTATTACTATTTCCTAGTCTCTAGTGCCTGCTAATTGTTATTTATCTCACATGTTCCTTGTCACCCCTAGCCTTTAGTGATTGGTTAATTTGGTTATGGTTTGCACCTGTTCTGTGCCCTGTCTTGTTAGTGGTGTATTAAAGTGCCTGCTCTTGCTCTGTTCCTCAGTGGGTCATTGTGGTTGTTGCCCTGTGTTATCTGTGTGTTTGCTAATTATAGTTACCCTGTGTTAGTTGTATGTTCCTGTGTCCCTCCATACCCTGGGCATTGTTCTTCCCGGTATTGCTACCTGCCTTCGTTTCTATTTTACCAATTTAGTTTTGACCCCTTGTGGTCGTTTATTTTCTGGTTCTCCCTTTCTGTTCCGTTTTGTAAATAAGGCCCTGTTTTGTTAGAGCCGTCCTTCAGCTCCAATCGTTCCTCCCTTCATCATGCCCTGCTGTAATACGGTCTCTGTCACCCATCATGCCTCCTTGTCAGACCCATGACCTTGTAGATCTGCATCAGGGCACCTCACCAAAAACCACGACCACGATCACTGATGCCAATTCATAGGTGACACCCAGATTGGGCTCAGATCACAGGCTGCCATCACTCAGACCACGCATAGCAGTGCCAGCCCGTCCAAGCGCACGGCTCGCCGCCAGCTGCTCTCAGAAGTCCCTTCTCATGGGGAGTGTTAGCTGAAAGGGAGGTACAGGAGGACAGGATGCCAATACCATGACGTGATTCAGTTTTCCTCGCTCCAGCCTTGGTGGATGGTGATGAAAGCGCCTGACACGGGATGGCACCCGGTGGGTTGGTCTCAGGAGCCGCCCTCTGGCGTCAGCTTCCCCTGATGTTGTCAGCGCTTATCCGTCAGCCTGGCATGGTGCCCCTTCTATCCCGGGGAACGGCCATCGCCCCCAGACTCTGTCTGATGTGCTCGGCTGACGTGACAGCGGTGGCGTGGATAAGGGGGGCTGCTTTGGAGCCGGCGTGATGCACTACTGCTCTGTTGCATGTTGCTTTCCTGTGGTTTTCATTGCTGGTGGGCAAAGGGAACAGATCTCCATGCCGCCGGTGTACGGGGAGGTGCCATAATCATTAATAAACCAGATCTGTGGCCACAATATTCCAGCCTTAGGAGGGTCCTTATGCTGAAGTATGCTGGCACACGTCACCTGAACTGCCCCTAGAGAAGCACCCAACATTCTTTGTACCTTAAATAAATAGGCAAAAGGTAAGGCAGTGGAAGGGATATGTACTTGAATCTCATACATCACCATCATCTGAAGGTTTCGTAAGAAGTGACAGCTAGTGGTCTCGTTCCAAAAAAGCTAGAAACCAGACATTTATTTGTTTAACAGTCAACACCTCCAGGAAAGTCCAAACAGTTTGCTTTGCCGATGGCTCAGTTTTGCAAAAAGTATGCGCAGCGTGAAACATTTAAGGCACAGGAAGCAGAAATGGAAGCACAGAATGTTTCTGCCCAGAGGAGAAGGGCAGAGGGACAGACGTTGGACATGGAAATGATGATCACATATCTAGGCCACCTGGCGACTCTGTATTCCTGAACCAGGCAAGCACTGTCCCGACCTATGTGGGCACGGCAGACTGTCCTGTTTGGCACTGAAACAGAGGCTTTGGAGGGAAAAAAAGGTGAACAGGCAGATGAAAGAGTAAGTGAGAGAGGGTTGGAGAGGCAGACGGCGAAAAAAATCAATACTGTGAATTTGCGCATAGTTAGAATGCAATACATTTTTCTGTGCCAATGATTATTGGAGCGGAAGTTCTTGCACAGAAATAAAATGGACCAATTTTCCCCATCATATAAGGCAAAAATATGGAGGAAATGATGTCATTAATAGTGAGAGGCCGGCTAACAGCTGCTGGCCTGCTTTTAACAGGGAAAACTTCCCATAAATGTGGCTGAACTGCACAAAAAAGCATTTTATGGAAGCGGGGGAGATAGTTTGGCAATATAGTCGTGAGAGATGTGTGTGGGGACTGACCCAGTGTTATTGTGTCTTTGGGTACCTTTCCAGATGAGTAACTGGATGGATGCAAATGCCAGTTTCGTGTTGGTACAGACGACATGACGGCCTGAAACCCTTACTGTGGCTTCACCAGCTTCTGGTCCCCTGCAGTGATAACAGCTGAAAAAAGGGAAAGAAATAAAAATCAGCTACTGGAACTAGTCATTAAGGTCCTGTGTCCTTTGGAGCGGAGATGAATTATGCTACTTATCTGGCCTTTTGCGGGCTGTTTGTCTTGGTTGTGCACAGACCCTCGTTTGGCTGCGTGACATCTCCAGAACGAGCCAAATAGCCTGCGAGTGGTATGATATCCTTCCTCCTCTCAAAGGCAGGGCCGTTGGGTCTGATCACATGACGTCTGAAAGAAGTTCACTCGACAACAGCCATCTGCTTTTTTTTTTTCTACCACGGAATTTTGTCCGCCTCAATCAACAACCTATAAGTTCGTGTACATCAAGAAATGTGTGCTGGTAATATCGATTGCAGTTACCTAACTGCCGGGACGCATTTGGGAGGTGATGTAATGCTAACGGCAGCGGCATTCTTCCTGAGGCCTCATTTGTTCTTGCCGGTGAGGCGGCACATACGCGTAAAGGCCAGGAGCAGAGTCGTCCTCCCAGGAACAGCCATCGGAGGTCTTCAATTAAACTTTCGCATGCAGCGCAGCAATTAAAGAAAGATTTATTTGCGAGAGTCACAGAGAATGAAACTCATGAAACTGAGATATGCCTTATATGTTATCTTTCTGTCATTCTCCCAGTAATGTCAATTAAATTTCTGGTTCGTCCATCCATTTCCAAAAAATGTGTCATCCGACTGGAATCTGTAGCCTATCCTAGGAAGCATAGAGCACTAAATGAGGTAGCTATACTCCATATCTATGGACTGTGGGAGGAAACCAGAGTACCCAGAGGAGCCCCCCACGAACAAGAGAGTTAGGGCTGGTTTCAAACCCTGGAGGTGTGAGAGGACAGGGCTGAGCTACTGAGCTGAATCCTATTTATTGGTACCTAATCTACTTTGCATACGATTGTAATCCCTGTAGTCGCTGTAGGAGTCACGGCGGTAAATTTGACGCCTGACAATTTTGGACCAGAATTCAAATTAGAGCATCTGAGTTCTGGGGCTTTTCGCTGGAAATGGGCTCCCAGCAGTAAAGCAATAATACGCCGACTCTGATGCCGAAATCTGACAACGGCTGGAGATCCCTGCCGAGCGTTTCTCGTGCACCTCTACCCGGAGCGAAGGACGACAATAAGAGACCATAAACGTCAGGAGGAGTGCCATCCACCCCCCCCCCCCCATGTCTCAACGGATCGAGCTAATTACTGTCGCCAGTCTCATCATTGCTGGGAAACAGTCGTGCAGTTCTCATAAGGGACTCGATCATTTTTTTATATATATATATATATATATATATATATATATATATATAAGCCGGCAGTGGAGGACAGACTTCACTGCTTGCAAACGAGCACTGGCAATCTGTGTGCGGGGGGGGAGTATGTTGAAGCGGAGTCTGGGATGTCCAAGACACGCCCACGTGCAGCCATCGAGCTTTCGGAGATGCCTCATTATCCCGGAAAACGTCAAGGCGGAGGGCTGGAGGCCACCCAAAGCTCCGGTGGAAGCGGCTGGCTGACTGACCGCTTCATTATCTCGCCGAAATCTCCCTGTCACTTCCCAGTATGCCGGGCTCGGCTGCAGCCACTCTCCGTAACAGGCTGGGGATGGAGCCGCTGACCATGAAAAAAAACACGCGACACGTTCAGAAACAATAGGAGAGTTTATCTCACGTTGTCTTAAAATGACCCGCCGTCAACCGGCTTAACCTCTCGCTGTTAACTACCTGTATGGCGAATGCATTACCCTCTTCCCAGGAAGGTGCTTATCGCGGCTTTTTACGAACCGCGGCTTAACAGGAGAAGAATTTGCCTCTAGCTGAACGGGATGGTAACTTTATCTGCTCTCGAGTTCCTCTGCCACCAGCATTCTTCAAACCCACAGCCTGACATGCTAGGTGGAGGATACCGGGCTCATTTTACGGTGCTAAAATGGGAAGCCTGTAACCATCCATAATTTCACTGAACTCTATTAATCATCTTAGAGCTACAGTGCTTTTTCTGGAAAGGTGCTCACGCCCTCTGGATGCTCCCTCTGCACACAGACGTGTAGCACAGTCACTGGAGCAATTTACTGGAAAAAGGGAGGTTATGCTCGACCCGAAAGCCATTTTGCGCTTTCGGCTAATGTCTCCTGGCGACACGTGGGTCATTCTTCCGAGTTCCTCCTGGATACCCGGAGGTGGAACATACCTCATGCACATTCAAGCTTCCCTCCCTGCGTAAAAGATGTCATCTGCGGAGCTAAGCTTTCCTGGGTGTAGCCTGGTCCTGCTGCTGCGGAGCGACTGAAGGCGCTTTCAGCACAGATAAATGTTTATTAACTGGCCATTGTTCATGGTGCGGGATACCAGAGTGGTTCGCAGCCTTGTTGAGGGTAAAAACAAGCAAATCAAAGACATGGCACCTTTCCGTAGAGCTGGCTTTGAGATAGCTGGAGGTACTGTAACTGGCACTGTGGGTAACCTTTAAGAGTGATATATGCACGGAGGAATGAGGACAAGAACACGGAATGGAGTGGAAAAACTCACAAGGCATCTCCTGCCTTTCATCCGTGCCCAGAGAAGCCATCCTTGAACGTCCTGCTGAATCGGCTGGATTCGCGGCTCCGCTGCTTGACTCCGAGAACAGTTTGAAAGCGGAGCCTTTTCGGTAGGGTCTGCCAAGCCATCGGCCCTGGGGAGCCTTCTGAGGAGCGCGGGGCGCAATGAACTGTGGCCAGGAAAGATGAAGCTAGAAAAAGTGTTATCCTCAGCTAACCATTATGATAACCGGCAGGGGAATAGAGGCGTAGAGTCGTTCTGCGAATCTTTGTGAATTCAACCTTCGGCTCCACCTTCAGGTTAATTTCTGAACACGGAAGAGTTCATTAACACCAGTTTCTCCGGTGGACTTCAGATTCTACCCAATACGCTGTTCGGTCAGGCAAGAACTGCAGGAACGCAGATGGATGTATTTCGGCGGCGGGAGAGTCTCGACGAGGCCTTCCCTCTCTGGCAGGATGCCTGGTGGGTTCTCAGAGCTGCGGAGCACTCTGAACGCCGCTCGATGCTCGCCGTGCGCCGTCCTCCATGGACCCCACCTCCCACGGTGACTCGGCACTTGACAGAAAGGCTTTAAAGAGGCACGTAAGCTCACCCGCCCTGCTCTGCAGTCCGCCGGCGCGCCGGCAAAGGGCAGGTGAAGGCCACGGTTCGGCTGCCGGCACTTGTTTTCCAGAGCTGTTTGCGTTCCGCTGATTGGCAGCGGTGCCATCTGGGGCGCGGGAAGGATTACGTGCAGCCGCCTGTCCTTGGCTCCGTCTCGCATTAATCGACTGTCACGTTCTGTCCACTGTTGCGACCACGAATGTCCCTGCAGAATTGCAGCAGAAGTTCCAACTGGCTTTCAACACATTTTTGGACAGCTGGACAGCTCTTCTATAACCGAGGCATATTACCATAGTACCAGCATTTCCATCGCTAAGTAAATCAGGGTTGGAAAGTCGGAATTGCCCCCGGGGAATGTTTCAGTCTCATTATGTCTTATTATGAAGATGATGGCATGACAAGTTATGACGGAGTTCATACCAGAATGGACTCCAGCTGTATTGCACCTGAGGACACTCTCGTTAAAGTTTAAGCCGCATCAGCTTGTGTCTTTATTTGTATAGAGAGTGCGAATATATAGGACGCTTCTGCTGGGCCTTTTACGTTTGCATTTGAGGGGAGGAGGCTGAGGAAGGCAAGATGTGAGGACAAGGCGAAGAAGATAAGAAGCCGCTCTACTGACGGGCAACCTGGCCACTGCTCTATGAAGCTAATTAAAAGTGGTGGTAACTGGTGGCTGTTGGCCTGGGATCTTCAGGGCAGTACAATATGTACATATATAAGAGACCAGAATAGAGAAAGCACAGGCGGGCAAACAGGCACTGTGGCACTCTCAGACATTTCACCTCCCCCAGAAGTTCCGGAAGTCTCCCTGACACCTGTGGGCTGCTGCGAGAGTCCCAGGTTGTCAAGGTTACAGGCCCCACCCAGGAAGTTTTTCTGAGCAATTCAGGTGGGTTACTGTGGGCTGGGGGGGGGTAAGGCCCCATCCAGGGTAGCGCCTTTGCTCACGCCGGTGCTGAACGGACAGCAGCTTTTACAGTCTCGCTCTCTGCCAAACCTCGTTTGTGTTTTATTTCGTTTGGAAGAAGCTCGCATCGCTGCTACTGCTAGTGCTAGAGGGAGCACCGCTGCTAGGCGATGTGACGCCAAACGTGACGGACAAGCTGGGGGGACATGGGAGCACTGGTCTGAGGGAAATGAGCAGCGCAGAGTAGTGGCGCCCACCCGGCAGCAGATAAACCGAAAAAGACAAACAGTCAAAACTTCAGATGTGACACCTTGAAAATAACCTGCAAGTCAGCGGCACCTTTTACAGCAAAATGGAGCAAAAAAGGGGCCTCACAGAAACCTTCAGGTGAGGAACAAGGATGAAGGAAAGAACCTTTCTCACAAATAGCCTCTTGACATTTACACAGAGATGACTCCGAAATAATCAGCAGGATTCTGCATAGGCGGGAGAAAAAAAAGATTCTAGAGATCGGTACAAGGCGCATCGTCGGAGTGTTATTCCGGAACATGCTAATGTCTCTGTTTGTTTACTCCGCCATTTTTTCCCCTCTTCACGACGACCGTTATTATTACACCGGTAGACCTGCCTCACCAGGGCAGCGCTGGCTAGCAGCCGCTGCTGGAGGACGGCCGTCGTTTCTCAGTGCCCCCGCGGCATCAGAGGCACAAAAATCCAGCCCAAAATAACCCGGACTGGGGACTCTCACCAGGGTGCGTGGCTCGGATCTGTCAGCTCGTCTCCGCAGGGATAGCAGACCGTGGCCTCTGGTCTCTAACTATCTACAGCATTGTTTCAGCTTTTTTAATCCACCACAGTCAAAATAACAAGGATTATGTTTTTTTTTTTCCTTCACTGATTTATCTATAGCTGTTAGAGACCACCCTTGCACATGCCATTTTGGCAGAATTCAATACATATAAATCCAATAAAAATAGCAGAAAAACAACACTATGACTAAAAGCATTCATGGTGGGCACGTCGGCGTCGGAGTTTGCTCATACTGACAGGCGTTTGTTGTTAAGATGGCGGAGATATGAAAAATATACCATCTGTGGATCAATGAAGTATCTTAAAAAGAAAAAAAATAAACATTGTATGGAGCTAAACAAGACTGACAAGGTAGAGACATGGACTATAACCATGGTATGTTTATAAACTAACTTTATATGTGAGGGTGTGTCTGCTGGGACATATAAATATTAAAATGACACCAGGAAGGCGGGTATAAATGGCGTGCGCATATTTGCATCAGCCACGGCAGTGGTGAAGGCGGCCCGGATTTTTTGTCCGCGTAATGAGCCTCAGGAGATCGGTTTGCAGGCGATTTACTTTATTGCTGGGGGTCACATGACGTGTAGCAGAAGGGGAGGTTCACGGCGCTCCGGCGACAGGGAGTCATTTCGGAAGGCGGCGGTTGAGCAGTGGAGGCGTCCGCGGAAAGCAGCCGCTGAAAGATCGACGAGGCTCCTTCCACTCCCTGTCATCTGGGAGACGCTCTTTCTCTTGAATGGATGGAGATCCGGAACACCACGAATTCAGCCTTGCCCCCCGCCGCTCTTGTGTCAATAGCACCCTCATCGCTATCATGGTGGGGTGTGGCCTATGTTATGTGGGCCAAAGGATGATGAGGCACTGAATAAATGGATGGATGGATGGATGGATTGATGGATGGAATTTTGTAAGTGCAACATTCCTAACAGTAGGAACGCTTTGAAAAATGTGGACAGTCCGGTCACTTACTTTGTTCCTTGTTTATAAAAGGTGATTTAAGAGATTCCATTTCCTTTACATTTTCTCCGTAAGCGGGCCTTTTTAAATTTGATAGTGTGCGATTCTTCCATTTTGCCCCGATTTGAACAGCGTCACCTAAATAATGTGACTCCATTATTAGCCTAGGACCGTGAATATATAAAAAAAAATGGCACAACACAGGGTGACCAATCACACGGCTGCTCTCGGAGCATGTGACAATTACTGTCGTGTTGACAGTGTAGATCCGCGGGAGGGCAGGAGCACAGCGGGAGGAAGTTGGAGGAAGAGAGTTATGGGGGAGACGGT
>JAODLC010000050.1:13102384-13114160 GCA_026781145.1 Hippopotamyrus pictus
AAGGACCTTGCTCAAGGGCCCAAGGGAGACATGACTGTTTTTGTGAAGATGGGATTTCAGCCAGCGATCCTCCCTTAACAGGCCCAAATGTCTGACCCACTGAGCCACCCCTACTTGGCCCATACTTATCGTCTTTGCACTTTGTTTAGATATTATTCAATATGCATTTGCATCCATGCACTTTGTCCCTTCGCTGCTGTAGCAAAAGGATTTCCCCCTGCGATTAATAAAGTATATCTTATCTTGTACCTTCTGTGCTCTTTAACTCTCCAATCGCTTGCTGCATAATACTGCCTCTGTGTTCGAGAGAAATGTGGAGGTTTACTGAGGACTTTGCATCCCACTGGCGTCACTGTAGAGGCATCATAGGTGCCTTTCATTGGACACTAATCGCCCTGAGAGTCCATCTGTAGCTTGTAGAGACTCAGGCTACCCCGCTCATGTCTTCAGCTCCAGTCCCGCCAGTGTATCTCCAGCGAATTAGCCATGGGTGTTCACCGCCTGTGTACAACAGGAAGATATTCGGTGGGTGTTGTTCTATGCGGGACCCATTAGTCTGTGAAACAGGGGGGGTGTTGGAGGCCTGTCTAATTAGCTTACTAATTACATTCGCTTAGCCCTCCGGAGAAGCGACGCCATGTACATAACAATGACGGAAGATCCCAGAAATCTGACAACATATATCTGCCTCGCGGACAACCGAACACGGAGTGGATCTTTTTTATTTCTTATACTGGGACCATTCATCCTGTTTGATGGCCTGTTCGTGCAGTTTGACGCTTTCTAGGAGATCTGAGGCGTAGGTCGTGTTTTGAGGGTCCTCTCCAGAGATCGCAGACCCTGGGAGCCACTTGCGCTCTCGCCGCGCGTGGTCAGTGTTCTGCTTTCTGGAGGCGAGCTCTCTAGCGCAGGGAGGTGCCAGGAGAACATTGCTGGTGCTGCAGCATATTAAAACCATATTATCACCCCATTAAAACAAAATTAGCAGGTTTCATACGGTCCACTGAAAGGCGTCTACTTGGACTGAAATCAGAACCTCGCCTGCAGCTCCTTTGAACGCCTGGACAGCACAAGGTAACTGTGAGCAGCATCTCAAGTCGCCAGGACAGGAACTAGGCCTTCATGCTTAAAAGGGCCTCCTTTAGGTTTTCAAGTGAAAACAGTGAGGTTTGGGAGAAATTAATCTGTATAGGAAATATATATTTAGAGAGTCATTTATTTATGGGTTTAAAACACATTTTTCTCCCCTTACCATCTAAGGTGACCAGCTACATGGGAAACTGACATTTATTTGACACTTTTATGCAAAACACCATACAGTAGAGGGAAGGGTTATAATTGATGTGTATTCTCTGGGATTTGAGCCCCTAACCCTTGTGCCATTAGCCCAGGACTTTACTTGCAGAACCACAGGACTATATCTGCACGCTCTGATATAACCTCATGTTATTCAGCTAGCTAGAAATGTGAGCCGTCAGACTGAGAACAGATTCAACATATATGGGGAGAGTATTGAATTAAGAAAAGGCTTAATTTAACATCAGTGTTAGACTGTGGAAATTTGACAGTGTCATGGAAACCACACACCTCCCTAACATATTCTGTTTGAAGTCAATACAATTGTTATTATTCTCTGTGATGAAATAACAGTGTGTGAGATTATTAAGATTAGAGAGGCTGATCCCAAACCTCTGACAATGGCTTTGTAAGGTCTCCAAGAACAATGCTAGACAGCACCTGAAATACTGTCTGAAAGATCTTCGACGGTCTGTAGAATGGTGATGTGTGGAAAACATTCATGTAAAAAAAAAAGAGACTGACGAAAGAGAAAAGTTAGAGAGAATGTGCAATTTAGGAAGAAGTTTATGAAATGAATGTTTGCACAGCTTGGGAAAATCTGCACAAGTGAATGGGGCGGCCTTCTCTGTCCTTGAGAGCTCTCTGGAAATTGAATCCAGCTGAGAATATTACAGCAGAGCTCCATACTTTCATTGTTGGGAGACAAAGACTTGATGTTTCATAGGTGTTGAAAACCTCTAGACCAAAACTTAAAAGCAGACACGCTACTTCCGTACCTCTATCTCTCACACACACACACACACTCGCGCACATAAACCTAATATCACGTTAGAAGTGTAAAAACAACCTAAAATCAGACCAGCAGTATTTTTGTGAATTTCAGACGTTTCGTAATCAATAGCTGTCAGCAGCTATTGTTCAATTCTATCTTCCTTTCTAGCCATGAAAGTCATCGTCTATGTATTCAGTAGCAACTGCTTTTTTGATTCCCCATGTCAATAATGGATCGGTTATACAACCCCAGTAAAACGTTAAAGCAAGTCATCCTAATGCAATAACTGGTCAATACAGGGAACCAATCCTAGCTAATTAACTTAGAATTAAAACGTGTGTTATTCCAAATGTTTGATTGAAAGGCTGCCTTTCTTGGCACTTACTTGGACAATCTATGCACCTTTAATGAAGATCAAACCAAAACAAAGACCTGGGGTAAAGGGCCGATCTTGCAGGGCGGGGCAGTCGTAAATGCATTTTCTGTCAGCTACAGGGTAAAGGTTTGCACAATAAGTGGTGTCTGAAAACAAGAGAACAATTCCCCGACTCCACCAAAAAAGAGAAAGAAACTGGCTGTGTTGCTATGCAACCGCATTCCTGGGACGGAACTATGATGTGTCTTATTAGACAAAGATTGATGGTTCCCTCGGGAAACCGTGCGACTGAGGTGTAACTGTATCACTGGGTCACCAATGAGGCGGTCGAGATAAGACCGGAGTGTCTAATCACACGGTAATTTGCGGCCAACACTAGCTAAGGAAAACTTAACGTTGTCTAACCTCTGCTCCAGGCGTCAGCTATGCCGGGAACTACCGGAAGGTGCAATTGTCTGTTCGCCTCTGCACTGCGCCCTTTGTGAGAGCGTAGTGTTCACAGGACAGACAGTCATAAACATCCAGCCGTAAAGAGACTCGTTAATGAGGTTATCCGACGTGACACCCGGTGCAGTAATTTACGGACATCCGTAAGCAGTGAAAACACCAGAAATCAGAATTAGCATGAGTTACACATCAGATATGAGCTATGAGTATGTAAACACATCCCAGGCACGTCACAGAATCACAAAGGCAAGATCGAAGCAAAGGAAAAGAAAAACGTCAAGAAATCAGATTCAAGGGTACAAAAGCTTTATTGTCATGTGTACAAGGATGAGCAGAATGAAATAATTGCTTATTGCATACCTCCCTGCAGACTTAAACAACATGAAGAAGAACAATAAACAGCAACAGAATAGTGACCAATAACATGCAATATTCATCCATCCATCCATCTTCCATTCCCAATTGTCCTATGCATGGTTACATGCGTCTGGAGTCTATCCCTGAAGCTACGGGTGCAAGGCTGAAACTCAGGATGAGGCACCAACCCATTGCTGAACATATATTTATACAATTTAGAAGCAATGTACAATTTGCATACAATATATAATAACATTCAGGTTAGACAACAGGGGTCTGAGGTTAAAGTGGTTGTCTTTAATAAAAAAAACAGTGATGAGTAGGATCAGAGTTAGAATCATTTTGTATATAGCATTCTTTTCCCTGTCAGAAAGAAGTTGTTTCGGAGTGTTGAAGTCGGGGTCCGGATGGACCCATAGCATCTTCTGGAAGGAACAGGAGAGAAATATTCATGGTGGGGTGGTAGGTGGAGGAGGTTGCATTTGGAATGCAGTACAATGAAATAGAATGGACTTCAGTGCCCTCAATACTCAAGGCTTGGGAGAGACTTTACACCGCTCTTTGAGTTGGGGGAGTCCCATAAAGATTTAAGATCAGGATTCTACGTAGCTGAGCTCAGGTGGAACAGTAAAGAGACGGGGAGCTTTTAATAATGAAATTCAAAGAAAGAGGCATCAGAAAGGCGCAACAAGGTCAGGCGGCAGTCAGCTTCTTCGAAGGAATAATATTTAAATGCAGGACGAAAGTCAGAGCACGTTTGATACACATGGCGGTATTTCGAAAGATATCAGGAATATAAACTTAATTGTTGTGGCTAGAGGGAGAGAGAACATGACAGGAAGCTTAAACACACAGGGGCAGAACCTGGCCATAACAGTGAAGAACCGAGCAAGTCACTGCGGACAGAATCAGATGCTAAGAAACCATAAAATCTTGTAAAATTTAATAAGGCAATTCTGATTCAGGGCATGTTCTGGCCTCCAGCCTCCAGGGGGCAGCATAGATGTCAGGCACTCATTCCTGCCCATGTTGAGATTTGTGGCCCAGTTTCTCTCGCTCTCCGGGCTCCATTTGCCTCCCAGAGCCGCAATATTCACCAGACTCCCACATCTCAAAGCGCCGCTGTCTTCATTCAGATGCAGTATGCAAGAACCAGCCTCCCCACCCCCCCCCCAAGACACAGAAAACCTCAGTGTCCCACTGCAAATTCATCTCCTTTCCAGATTGGGGGCCATGGCAGGGGTGTAGGTGGTGGTAGTGGGGGGAATATTAGGAAAAGTAAATGAAACAGCTGCCCTCCCAGTGTCACAGCTCGACGCGGGCAGACATACCCCCAGTGCCTGCCAGACGTCAGAACTTGTGCCTTCATTTTTCTTTTCATTTATTTTTCCAGGCCAGGCCTCTCCATGGAGTTTTTTTTTTCTTTTGGTGTCCCAGTGTCAACAGTGGATGTGTGCTTTGAAAAAGACAGTCCTAAAGATCTACCCCCCCCCCTTTTTTTTTGGACAAGTCACAGTTCTGAGTATTTGTACCAATCAGTGAATGGACTGCAGCATGGTGGACCAGTCGGGGATTCCATTGAGCTGAGGGGCTGTTGAGGGAATAAATGGCTCCGTAACTGAGTAAAATAACTAAATAAATCCTTACGTGGGGGGGGGGGTAGAGGAAAAAGGGCTTTTCTTCTTATACTCCAGCTGTTTCTGACCTTGCCTACGTGGATGGTGCCTGATAAATCCATATACTGATGTACTACACTGTTAATGTTAATATGGTCAATTTAATCTCCAACACAATTCTGCACTGATTGTATACAGGGCCACCATGGGGGAGGGAGGGGGGAGGTTATTACATTGATTCCAATGGACCTTGAGTGACTGGGGCCCTAAAAAATTTGGAACATGCTTAGATTTGTCTGGGATGGGGGCCACAATATGATATGCTGTCACGGGGCCCAGCGTCTGTGTGGCGCGGGAAGGCTGGACGAAAAGGAACTTTGAAGGAAGCGCCTTGGCCAGGTGGTTCCGAAGTTCCGGAAGGACAGAAACAGCGTGTGGAGGGAGAGACGATGTTGCATGGCAACATGTCAGGATGGCAGTGGTGGCGGAAATGAAGTTGGTCCAGTTTTCCGGCATCAGGTGCTTGTCTAGTGTAATGGGAGACCGGGATTCGAGTCGGGCTTCCAAATGCTCTGGGGGGGCGGGGGTAGAGTGGCGGCAGCGTTTCCACGGACGCGGCGTCTGAATGCGGAATGAGCCACCTGTGCGGGCATCTGCTTCTGAATCCGCTTGGCGCGAGCGGGGTTGAGATGTTCAGAAGCCTGCCTGCTTTCGATCCGCCTGCCAGAGTCGCTCCGTTGCCAGGAAGAAGCCGGCCGAATGAACAAAACAACAAGTTCATTCTGCAGCGATTCGCACGTGATGTGTAGAGACGTGTGTCCGGGCGAGCACTCCATCCATCTGAGTCTCCGTCTCCCGGGTTCCGTGTCAAAAATGAAGAGTGTGCAGCTGAAAGGCCAAAACAGAGATGCATTATGGGATTTCTTTTACAAGGCTAGGTAGAACACTATATGAACAATAATAATCTTCTTCCAGGGGTGTTAGAGGAGCAAGGATACTCCGCAGAATCAGGGGGGGCCCAATAGGTGGAACTTTATAGGGGCCCCAAAATATACCTGTATTTCTTTTGACTGAAAGTGACAACCCAAGCTTGGGGCCCAAGGTGACATTTTGTCAGGGGACCTGGGATCCTTGGTTAGGTGTCTCCTTCCATCTTCCATAACCACTTATCAAGCTCAGGGTTGCAGTGATGATATTGCTGTATCGTTATCCATCTACCTTCCATCTGCTAATCCAGGGGCCCCCAGAACACATTCCCGACAGCAGAGGGCGCAAGTCAGGGAGACGCACTGACCAGGATGCCAGTCCAAACACACAAATACACACTCACTCATAGTCTATGCGCAGTTTAGAGAGTAGCAGAGGTGTCATTAGAGATTCATAAAAAGAAGCTAAACTACTTAGTATACATTTATTTTGGGGTGGAGAACAAAATTTTAGGGGGTCTAAAGCCACCCCACCTCCCAAAAGAAAGTCCTAGCAATGCCTTACTATACACCTTTGTACTGGGAGGGGAGGGGAATGTGCAAAATCCATGCACATGGGGGTGGGATTCAAAGCGACAGGAAGCGGGAAGCAGCAACGTCGCCCAGTGAGCTGCCACATCGCCGTTAATGCATTATAATATTACACTATAATATTGCACGCGCTTGTAAATGCCACTCAAACAGCTGGCAATCTCAGAACAAAGGCCCTTTTTGGGGATGAAAATGTTACTTAAAAACTCAGCCTTTTCCCAGACGTTTTACCCATAATATCTTCTCAGTCAGCTGGCATGTAAATACAGGAAGCTTCACGATTTATAACATAAAAAAAAACACGGCAGGCAACTTAGGGAGTTCTACACAAACCGGAGAATGTTTCAGAGAATTGGCGGACTACTTATCAGTCTGGCCCTGAGGAATTCGATCATGGGTTATACATTTCTTTAATTTTACTGAGTAAAAAACAATTCATATTCAAACTTCATAGTGCTAGGAAGAACTATATCTAAACAATTGTAGTCTGAAAATTTGTTTTATAATATGTATGTTTTTGTGAGCTGGCTCAGTGGAATATTACTCAGTTAATTAACTGTTTAGACTCTCCGGAGGAGAGTCAAAACAGCAACAGGCAAAGATATGAAGTGCCAGTCAAAAGTTTGGCCACACCTGTTTTTAATGTATTTGTTTCTGTTTTAGTTACAATATTCACTTTATAGGAAGAGGCCTCAAGGCAATGAAGTAACACATATCAAATATCACAATGACAAAGTGTTCAACATCTCAAAATGTTCTCAGATTTTAGACTCTAAGCCCCCATTTGTTTCGATGACATCATTACAGGTTCTTGACATTCTTCCAACCAGCTTACCGGTGTAGCCACCTGAAAAGCTTCTCCGATAGTCCTGAAGGAGTTTCCACAAGTTCTGGGCGCATGTTGGCTACCTTGCTCTTACTCTTCGATCCAACATATCCCAGACCAGCTCTATAGATAAGGTTTAGGTGTGTGTGGGGGGGGGGGGGTTGGGGGGGCCAGGTCATCTGTCTCAACACTCCATATCTGTCCTAATTCACAGAATAATACAGCACTTACATAACCTCAAGGTAATCTTGCTATCATTATCTTGCTTTTCAGTAGGGGTGTCTAGGCCTTTGACTACCCCTATAGGTGCATTGCAGTATCTACAGGGAAGCAGGGGCACGGCAACACCCATCCAACAAAATTGTCTGCCCACCCCAATGAAATGTCTGCTAACCCAACAGAGAATCATTCCTGGACCCCAAGTTGGTGCTTCCACCCCCCAAAATACTCAAATGGCCACCCCAGGATGGCATTCTGGTAATGGCTGGAGGGGCCCTGAAAGCATGTCATATTTGGCCCCAAACCCAGATCATAACCCGGGGGGGCCTGTCACTCAGGGGACCTTTATGGAACCCCTGGTAATGCCAGTGTGTGTGTGTATATACAGTCATACCTCAGCTCACGAACGTAATTCGTTCGAGGACTAAGTTCACGACCCGAAAAGTTTGCAACCTGAATCAATTTTTCCCTTTTAAAATAATGTAAATACAAATAATTCGTTCAAACCTCAGAAACACTGAATTTCTTCAATTTTTTAAATGTTTTTCTGTGACCAAGAATATAGACTTAAATTAAAATAAGGGGGGAAAAAATGGAAAGAGAACATACATTTACAGAAGGCGGACCAATACACAACTGAGCGTACGCTTGTTGGCGGGCTGGTCGCTGGAAAGATGCCAAAACATGGGAAAGAACCACAAAACATCCCCCAAAAAATGAAACAATTAACTTTAAAAGACAACAGTCAAAAACAATACAGTGATTTCAAAAATGTGATATTTTTTTTCTTATATTGTACATTATTTTCATATGCCTAAAATGTTTATGTACATTTCGTGATGCCACGCATTGTACGGCGATGAACTTGTTTGTACTGTAAAAAAACAATACGTAGTTGCCACTATGTGTGAACAGAGAATATAACACTTAAATAGGAGTCCCTTAATAATTTATGTTATTAATGAAGTATTGTAATTTCATGTATTGTATAGATATGTGACTGTTAAAAACCATCACAAACATGTTTATCAATGACTGAAAGGTATCACTATAACAGAACGTTCTCTCTCTCTACTTTAGCAAAGACATACATCTACAACAAGTTTTTCATACATTCCACAGCCGTTCTTGGGCATAATGTAACTTCTTCATGTTTCAGGTGGTTCTTTGGATAAGATAGGATTTTATTGATCCCACACTGAGGAAATTTACTCGTTGGTACAATAGAAAGCAAGAAAAGAAACAGACCAAAAAATACAGTAAGAAATACAATAAATAATAAAATTAGTGCACACAATTACACATACTGCACAGACCCAAAAATATACATACATACATATACACATACATACAGACTGCACCGAGTGATGTAAATAGTTGTATTGCACATTATACAGGATAGTGACATAATTTATGCAGTAGTCTGTTGCTGAAGAAGCTTCTTAATGTCCTCACTGTGTCATGGAGGGGGTGAGAGGGACTGACCATAATGAATCTGGCCAGCATCCTCCTCTCAGCCACTCCTCAGTGGAGTCCAAAGAGCAGCCCAGGACAGAGCCAGCGCTCCTGACCAATTTGTTCAGTCCCTTCCTGTCCCTTCCTGAGCTCCCGCACCCCCAGCAGACCACTGCGAAGAAGATATACACACACACACACACACACACACACATACACACACACACACACACACATACACACACACACACACACACACATACAGCACAATTTTTGTTTCACTCATTTCTCAATTTATAGGTGTGCGTCTGTGAATAATATATATTTTCCTGCAACTGCAGCCTGGTTCTTCCCTGTTTCTCATTAATGAAGGGCTTCTTCCTTGCTTTATGAGACCTCAGTCCTGCTTCTAGGAGCCTGATACTGTCCTTGCAGTGCACCTCACATCTGCACTCAATGTTTCCCGTTCCTTTTGAAGGTCACTTGATGTCATCCTTCGATTCATGAGAAACTGTCGGATAAGCTAACATTCATCTCTGCCATTAGAAAGTCGCTTCCGCCCTCTACCTGGCTGGTCGTCCCCAGTGTCTCCTGCTTCACCTTATATTTGTGTACTGCTGTGCTCAGCGTGAACCACATGATTTAAAAATGCAGATTTGTTTAAAAATATATAGTGGTCTCTTAATTTTTGCCAACGGCTGTGTGTAATATATATATATATATACTGTATATACACACATAACAAACAGAATTGCTTTGAAACTAACCAAAATGCACAATTTCAGTCTGGCACATAAGCATGGATTGATCGTGGTGTGTGTCGGCATCGTTTGCCTGGCATCCTCACACAGTTGTCGGCTAGAACTGTTTGGTGGGTGAACTGCACTCGTACTGTTCTCAAACTGTGCTGTGCATGTACGACATTTTTTGTACTTTTTCCCGTACACATTATAATAACTGTAGTACTGTTTTTACATCGATTTTACATTGGGTAGGTACAGTTTTGTTATCTAAACATGATTTAAAGTGGCAGGTTGGGAACAAGTGGACAAAATGCAAAGTAGATAGGCAACTTTATATAAGGGTTTTGAATGAATACGGCTTGGAGTATCGCAGTGGGTTGTGGAACCAATGCACCGTGTAAGATGCGGGAGGACTGTGATTGGATTGGTCTGAGTTGGGGACCGAAGATCTGCCGTGACACCCCTGTGTGTGAATATCCAGTGTAAAGGTTTTGAGGCGGAGGGGATTATATCAAGTCAACCGCATGAGGCATTTTTCATTGCCGTCGCCCAGCTGCCTGCCTTCAGAGCACTAACTGGTAGCTCGTCACCCCTGCGAGGTTCCTCTCTCTACCAGAGAACCCTGTGCTGGACGAGAAGCTTTAATCAAAAGTCAAACAGGGCAGGGTCGAGTAAAAGGATGTCTCTTTGGGATTGTTCTTCTGCAGCCCAGTGTCCTGCTTCCCGCTTTCATGCTGATGTAAATTTAGGTCTTAAAGCTCGCCGATGCGGAAAAGCGTGCTGAGACGGATCCTTCAGCGACGCCTGCATAATGCATTAGGTGTTCAGCCTAAACTACAACATCAGCTGTGAGGAATTCATTTCAGGGGGGGCTGACAGTGCCACATCCTGTGCATAGGAGGCCCTGTTCCTCCTAAGCCTTTGTTTGGTTATTAACATGAGGGGATACCAGTAAATGGAAGGTTATGTCCAATATTGGAAATGAATCTGAAATCACCAACTTTTTATCTCAGGTTCAGGAAAAAGTAGCAGGAAAAATCTGCCTCAAATAAACACCACAGGAGATTCTCTTTATTCCAATCCTGCGTGGCTTTTGATTTATTCATGTACACCATTGATGTTTAATGAAATTTGTACAACACGAAAAATGTCTTTTTCTTCTTTCGAGACATACTCGCTCCATCTATCTTCCTTGCCTGCTTATCCAGAATATTATTCTGAACCTGTAGCCAAACCCAGGAGGCACAGGGCATGGAGGGACACCCTTGAGAGGATGCAAGTCCATCGCAGAGCTAGCAGTTCAGCTAAACGTCACGCAGGAGGATATCTGCACAGACACGGAAAGAACACACAAACTGCACGCACACTCCTGGAGCTGCTGTGAAGTCCGCTACACCACCCGTCATTCTTCTCGGGTAACTTAGGATTACCGTGTAAGTCAGTAACAGGAAGAATCCTGATATGCATAACGCTGAGGGTACTGGCAGGAGGCATCTGCATGTCTATGATTTGAGTCCAGGCCTTTGCGGATGTTTCCAGATGTTGCCGGGATGGAGACTAGCTGCGGAGGATGCTGACTGGACCTGAAACTGGCTGTTGCCTCTGGGTGGAAAATCTCTTTGAAGATGTTGGGTTAACACATATCCTGGTTCCATTAGCTAAGTGTTGGCACCTGTCAGGGTGCTGGAGGCTGGCTGCGGGAGCTTCCAGGGAGGTAAATGACTAATGAGGGCGTGTGTGTATGTCTGCGTGTGTGTGTGTGTGTGTCTGTGTGTGTGTGTCTGCTAGTATGCACATTTTCCTTGGTAGCGCACAGAGCTCAGGAAGCGACACTGCATTTGCCTAAATTGTCCGAAGCAGCAGCCGAGCGGTTAGCGATTAGCGGTCACTCTGTGAGTCTCTCGTCCGCTCACCCCACCAAGACCCCCTCCGACGGCCAGAAGGTTGCAAGCACAACAGGACCCAGGACCTCTCTGGCCTGGAGACCACCCACCTCGCCTACCCACTGTTAAATATGCAAATCAACATCTGCTGCAGAAGCCATCCTGTGCCACCTCACTGGCTATTTAATATGCAAATATGCAAATAAATCCAATTTGTTGGCTTTTTTCCCTTTTTTGACTTCTTTCCTCCTCCTTCCCTTCTCTTC
>JAODLC010000050.1:13114179-13136175 GCA_026781145.1 Hippopotamyrus pictus
GCATGCGAGAGTGCAGTGGGGGAAAACTTTTAACCGGAGTAATAATGATGTCGAGGCTAACCGACTGTAGAGCCAAGTCTACGATTGGATGTGAGGCCCTGGAACATGGCCCGTGCTGGGGGGCCTGTCTTCGGCAGCCATTAGCCAGCGTAGCCTCATTAGGGGGCTGACTCCAGTTCCCCAGCTGCTTATTATAAGCAGACACATGCACACACAGTGGATGGTAATGACTGACGGCCATCATGCATTCATAGGAACCCTGAATTCCATGTTGGACAGCATACAGTGCTGTTCTTGAGCCCCTTTCAGCAGACTAGGGTAGCATTAATTCGGATTGTCAGCGATCGAACAGCTAACAGGTTACCGCTCTAGCAGATTGAATGTCTCCAGTGATTGCCCAAAGAACGGTAGACAGGAAATGACATCGATGGATCTTCCTCTTTCGGGCTTTGTCCAATACATTGCCTCAGGTTGTCTTAGCCAGCTTTGTCAATGTGTCTGTCCTGTTCCAGTTTCACTCCTTCAGGATGGAAAAAAAAGCTTGACAATTTGTCACTCTAACAATGTGTGCGGTTGTCCAGAAGGTAGCGAAGGGGTCAGATGAGGCAAACTAAGGAAGCCTGGTAGCCTTCTGTCAGGTGACGTTGCTTGACGTAGGTCACCATTCCTCCCTCCACCTGAAGTCTTGTCACCTTCACATTGAGGGATGGCTCTGTACTTCATTCCCAGGCAGGAGAGAGCTTCAGTCCTGCATCTGATACCTCCACCCATCTACAGACAGCCCCCAGGGAGCTGGGAAGGCAGGCATCCACTTCACAGAAGCTTCTAGACCAGAGCATAAACAGCTGAACTCCAATTATCCCTGAAGCAGTCGGGTAGACATTCTAATGGAATAGACTGCCATGCATGACTCAAGCCTTCACAGATTTCTCAAGACATAAACCCCCTCTTACCCCCAGTGCATCGATAAACAAAGTGCTATGTCTGGCAATCCACACTCTTCCATATGCGGAGAGGATATTACTTATCTCATCCATCACAGGGACATTTGCACACTTCAGTATTTAAAAACAATGAAGTAACACTACACATTTTTCTTTCCTTGGGATTAAATAGCTTTGATGCTTTTGCAAACTTGATACACCAAAGCAATGCAATAATGATTACAGAGGACAATTACAGAGGACAATTACCAGCATGATTCTTCCCGGTAAGTCTCCACTTTTGTGTGTATTGCAAAAGGAGCGTGACCAACGATATTATATGGTTTCCTGGTAAGCAGCTGGGGTAATAAGACGTCTGTGCAAATTAATATGCACTCAAATATGAGAACAGCTATCAGAAACATATGTAATGACATCCATCTTCTAACCGTGCATCCCGGTCAGGGCTGCATGGGGCCTGGAGTCAATCCAGGGGTTATTCTCAGATTAATATCTGCTTATCCGGAACATTATTATGAACCTGCAGGCAATCCCAGGAGGCACAGGGGGACACCCTGGAAAGGATGCTAGTTCATCACAGACATAGAGGAGCCGACTTTATCATTAGCCAATGACATGTTTCGAATCAGTGAGTGACAGGGGAGGGGGCATTCCACGGGCCAATCAGCTTTCAGCTAGAACTAGTGCTCTCAGGGCTCCGCCCCTGTATTTGCCCCTGAGCCTATCCCAGGCGTATGGCATAAGGAGGTCCACCCTGGATGTACCTGATACAGGTAATTTAGAGATGCCAATAAGCTTAACTGCATGCTTGTGTGGTGTGGGAGGAAACCAGCGCAACTGTAAGAAACCAACATGACACAACATGAACGTGCAAACTCCACACGCAGAGGTGCAAACTCCAGAGCAGAGGTGGGATTCGAACCCCCCACCCTGGAGGTGTGAGGCAACAGAACCACCCACCCACATATGTAACAACAAATCAGTATTCTTTCACACGAGTACAGTGGAGCTAAAATTCATGGTCAAAAATTAAGAAAAATAAGAACGCTGAAGGTTACATCTTTTTTAACTTTTTGTTTGTTTTGTTTAAAAAAATATCCTAAAAAATATACGTTTAAAATGAAGACACAGCTGCCTGCGGCAGGAACATAGATGAAAGACCTTCAAGCAGATTGCAGGATTTTTTCAGACACTGTAAGTTAATTTGACACACTCTTGACATCTGTTGCAATGAACCAATCTTCCCCCCCAAGGTCATCTGGGTGCACACAGCTAGTAATCTTTTACAGTAAGGCTCTCCTTTCTCATTTAATCTCTCTCTCCACTGTTTGCTCTCATAAATATTCATCAGGCGAAACTGGATATACTGTGAATATCTTGGCGAATATAACATTCAGCGAGCTTCGAAATTTTAATGACCTGAAATACCCAAAATTAACCACACTAAAAACAGCTTTAAGAACCGAGCTTTGCAAAGGTGCTCAGACAGAATAATAAACTCAGGTAGGGTGAGGTAAAATCAAATTTATCATATTTTACCACAGATCCAATACCAATGATGACAGAACTTTTACCAATATACTTAAGTATATTAAATTATATATTTCAATCCATTAATTTGGTTAGTTAGTGGATAAATGCAAGATAATAATATGATTAAAGTACAGAGTTGCAAGTAACAATTTACTCATTGTTGACATACAGACACTTTTTTATTTTCTTTCAAACTTCAGGCACCTATATGTTTGACAGGCTGTCATATAGTACAAAGTAGAATGTAGTTTGAATCACATTATTGTACAATAGTGCTCTTATGGATGGGCAATCATGTGACATTGTTACCTTATTATCTCTTTCCTCCATTCAATAAGAACAATTTGCGTCCAGTTTGTGTCTCCTGTACACCCTGAAAAAATAAGTTTTATAGTGCTCTCTTCATGGGGTGTGGGGGGGGGGGGTGTTCTTTGAATGATTTGTATCAATTTGCATATCACAGGGACAGGAATCCTCTCAAACATGTGACTTGAAATGGCTCATCTGATTGCTGGATTCCGCTTGGTCAGGTGACTACGGGTGACCGCTAGTGTCGTTTGTGGCTCACACCTGCCCCCACCCCCGTCCCATGAGCTTCTTACAGGATGTTATTCAATCCTACCCATTACAGGAAAGAAAATCCAGTACAGAAAAGGAAGTGTTTTCTTTATTGGGCATTTGTGGTGAAAGGATTTGACTCAATAAGTCTCCTTGCACATCATCTGTTCCTTTTCAGCCTCCGTAATGGGGGGATGGGTGTCTTGGTCAGGGGGGTGGAGCTGTCCCTGGTGCTTTTGAGCGATAATGGCAATGATATCACTAAATAAGCATTGTGTGTCGCCAGTGGGAAATCCAAAATTGGCACTGCAGTTTGTGGAAAATGAAGCCCTTTACCCAGAACCCTGAAGCAGTCATGCTGAAAAAAAAAAACACAAAATCAGAAAGGACAATCACTTTACCGTACCAGTGTCATTTGCATAAATAGCACCGGTGATTATGGGTAGGCTGACTGCTGTGTGACGGAGCACACCCGTGTCCCAGAGGGCGAGCTGCCACTTAGAAGCAGGAGTGATGTTGAGCTCAGAGACGACCGCATGTGTGACAGAGGCAGGAGTGATACACACACTCCCCATCTATTTTTCAAAAGTCAATCTCAAACGGATTTCTGGACCAGGGCTTCACTGCACCTGCGCCGTGAATCATTCAAAAAACATTTTAGCACATCAGCGTCTATTTTTAGATGCCTGTAAACCAAGCACAAACACAGGCTTGTCTAATCATGCTCTCATGACGCTTATTTTGAGTCTTGGTACACGTGTGCATGTGTGGTTGCGTGTGTGCATGAGCGTGCATGTGGATGTGGCAATGCATACGTGTACGTGTGTGAATCATTGTTGCATGCGTGTCTGTCATTGTTCATGTGGTTGTGTGGTGTCCGCGTAGCCTACACTAACACACTAAGAGACGACCCTACTGTTTGAGCACTTAATCATGCAATTCCACCCTGGGGCTATTTTTATACATCACAAAGCTAAAATTAGTCCAAGAACTCCAGCCACTGGAGTTCAAGAGCTTCAAGACCAGTGATGCAGCCATTTGCTGATTGTGTCCAGGCTAGACACAGATGGCTATACGCCCCCCTAAACCCTCCCGCCCAGTCACCAGCACTTGTTTCAAAGTTATACATGACACTATGGATTTCATGCAGTTCATGCTTCAGCCTTTGACACGAGGTACCTCATTTCGTGTGTCACATTGTTTCGAGGAGTGAAACATGGAAGCGCAAACCTAATCCCATCATTTTATAGGTCTTCCATCCCAGAACAGCGGCTGTTTAGGATGGATCCATCATAAAAAAAATCACCTCCTCAAGTCTTCATGGAGAAAAGCCTTGACCATCTCATTCTCTTTCAGAGCGACAAACCTCCTGAGTTTCCACAAAGGTAGAGTCTCAAAAGATCCTCCTCTCCTTCACTCTGCCATATTGGGGCAATTAGTAAACACAAGTTTGAATTTACTCATAACAACGAAATATAAAATTAGCTAGTGAATGTGGACAGAGTCAATCTGTCCACCTTCTGTACCTGCTTGTCCTATTCAGGGTAGCTGGGGGTACGGAGTCTATCCTGGAGGCTACAAGCACAAGGCAGGGAATAACCCAGGATGGGGCACCAACCCAACCCAGGGCACACATACTGTACCATTCACATACACCATTCACATCTATGGCAATTTGTAAACTCCAATTCACCTTGGCATTTTTTGGACTGTGGGGGAAAACTGGAGCACCCAGATAAAATGCCACAATTTCATAAAGAGTACATGAAGAGAACATGCAAACTCCACACACGGAGGCAGGATGGAGACTCAAACACCAATTCCAGAAGTTTAAATATATAAACATTAAAACAAATATATAAATATATATTACAATATATATATACCTATATATTTATATATATATATCTCTCATGATCTACAAAAAGCATCTCAGTCTCATGTCTCGTGTTTTTAAAGCTCATGCAAACAGCCATTCTGTCCAAAGGATTTCCAGGAATTTCGGTGCCATCTTATGTTAACCTTATTAATGGCTGTCACATAACAAATAGACCGACAACCTGCTTCAGATAAACCACTGACAGGAAGGGAAAAGGAAAAGTAACTGGTCGTGATGTTTTTATTATGATTTTACTGGAGTTTAAGCCGGGCTCAACAGTACAGTAATATAAGAACGTCAAATTTGTTACTGATTTACGCTTGAAAATTAATAACAGAGTTCATCAGTACACCGCTCATCCTTAATGCACTTTTGTGTTTCGCTGTGCTTTGGCTGGGAGACTTTTTTGGTAGAGCCTGAGAATCAACTCGTTACTCATTCACTAGCAAAGTCTCCCTATGAGGTCTTTCTCGAGGGAGAAGAGAGACAGAATGTGGCCTGGAGGTGAAGGGCTCAGCGGTGGCCTGGATATGTGGCATCAGCTCTGGAGCTTATCAGCAGTGGGCTGGGGGCATGTCACGCTCATGTTCTCTGAGGCTTGCTGCAGTGGGATTCACTGGTTTCTCTGAAGCAACTCCTTGGAAGCAGCCTTGGGAGTGTGTGTGTGTGTGTGTTTGTGTGGGTATATATGTATTTGTGTGTGCATGTGTGTCACAAAACCTCTTTTGTGTTGCCTGTGGTTGATAAGTATTTTTATGTCCGCTACCAGCACATCTGGACCCTATTAGCTAAATTACTTATGGTTTTCTGTTTGCAACATAATCATCTTTGACTCATGCCAGTACGACTTCTGCAAGTGACTCACGGGGTTTCACATTTGGCCCCCACATGAGCTGAGCCTGCATGCAGACAGCCGCAATCACCGGGACTGTTGCTGATTGTGTGCGTGTTTGCCTATTTGCAGGTGTGTGTGTGTGTGTGCTCACATACACAGCTTATCTCGTCCTGCCAGTGGGAAGGAGCAAGTTTACACCGATCCCAGAACAGTGTATGGGTCATGGACCCTTCGCAGCTTTGGGACAGTGCCCAGATCTCGTCCATCTCATGGACTTGGCCAGGGAAACCTTCTAGAGGCGACGCTGCAAGGCAGGTAAAAAGCTGTCAGGAAGGCTACTCAGGGCCAAGATGCTTGGGCTTATCGGCAGCAGGCTGGGTGGGCTGAGAGCGGAATTCCTTCTATTAACCAGGTGAGTCCTTCAGGTCATGTGGTTCCGCTACCATCTACTCCATCTGCAATAAACCTGCCCCTTCTTGGTTCCTTCTAACTTGGCTGTAAATAGCCCACACACAGTTTGAACCTCTAAGCTATTTCTCATGCATATAAAAGTGTCTTCGAAGCCTCTAGACAACTAAATAAAGCATCAGAATCATCTGCAGATAAGCGGCCAGTTTAGAGCAACCTTGGTGAGATAATCTGAAGTTTACTTGTTTCTTTTTTTAACTTATCTAATGTGGGACTAGTGATTAGGGGACTTTAAATTCTGCTCAGCAGGTTGAAAGCTTAAATCCCATAAGAGAAGCCGGATGCTTCCGTATTTCTGGCTGAGAGTACAGAGAGTGCAGTGAAGTCAGCGTCTGAAAGCCGTTACAAAGGAGCCGAACGCAAAAGGTGAGTAGGACTGCAGCCAGCCCAATTCTTCATGAAATGCCAGTCAGTCTGTGGGAAAAAAATACACATAAAGAACATGTCACTGCCTTGTAACAAAGGAAACTTCTGCATCATTCATGAGCTCACGCTCAAGTGGCTGCCCTCCGAATCCACCAGCAGCAAGATCCCTCCTACAGCCACACTACAGCATCTTGCTACTGAAAAAAAAAAACAGTCTAATCAGCTTTGAGAAACTCACTTCAGAATAGCGACCAATCAGAAGGCTGATGTATTTCCCTCCAGCAACTCGACTCAAGCTGATTGGATCATGGGTGGCCCGATTGGCAGCTGGGGCAAAATGTGGCCCATGGTCTGATTAACTTTAATTTTTTTAAAAATAGGCGAGCATAGCAGATGACATTCAAATGTAAGAAAACTTCCCGTTCCATTTTTTTTAAACTCTGTTACGCTGACATTTAATTAGGAGCCTGAATGGAGTGCGCACTTGGGAATAGACCTGTAACCACGTCTCTGTGAGTCTGACATTTTCTTCCTCCGTTCTGACTTGTCATAACACCATCTGCAGAAAATTAATGAAGAATAACATAACAATGGTGTTATTTTTATTGGAGGTATGTGTGGAAGGGGATCAGATGCTGATTAGATTAATTATAATTCTGCTTATGTGGAGCGGATGCATGGTTATTGCTGCCAGAAATACATGTAAAATTATTGCTACCAAAGTCGCATTCACCTACTTACACCTTCTCTCCTTTTTATTACAGAACTGGGGTCAACAGTTAGAATCAACTGCTAACATCAATGCCTAGAATCAACTGCTAACATCAATGCCTAGAATCAACAGCTAGCATCATGGGCTAACATCAACAGCTAACATCAATGGCTAAAATCAACAACTGCCATCATTGGCTAACATCAACAGCTAGCTTCAACAGCTAATATCAGTGGTGAACATCAACTATCATCAATAGCTAATACCAACGGCTAACATCAATGGCTAAAATCTAACATTAACATCAATTGCTACCATTAACAGTTAGCATCAGTGGCTAACATCAGTGATTAACATCAACTAACATCAATGGCTACCATCAGTGGCTAACATCAACTGGCAGCATCAACAGCTGACATTGATAGCTCAAAATCAACAACACATAGATGGCTAAGATCAACAGCTATCATCAACTGATAACATCAACTATAACTATAACTTAAGAAATCCTAAAATTGGATATTTATTGGTTTTAGAAAATCATGCGATAGTGCCACCCTGTCATATAGATGCATGTTTTTCTTGAAATGACCTCATCTAAAATTGGATAACCACTTCCTGAAAATGGATTTCCTGGTTGAAAATTCCTTTTATTATTTCTTCTGTCATCCATCATCATTTCATCGATTCTCCTGTGATAACCAGTTCCACAATGAAGACGTCAAAACCCAATATTACAACAAACTCAGCTTTAGGGAGCTCAGGTCTCCCTCACTGTTCTGTTACTTTCTCCCTTCACATCCATCATGTTTCTCACTTACCTGTACTTGTTGGTGCTGAAATGGCATTTTTTTGAATTGGGTTTAAGTCAGTAGACAATCAAAACACCAGGCCATGCTCTTGGCCAATCAAAATGTCTACTCATACTCTTTGCCAATCAAAATGCCTGTTCATGCTCTTGGCCAATCAAAATGCCAATACATGCTCTCTGTATGCATTACTTCCCAACAGCACAGCCTTCAAAAACGTGGCCTGGATATTGGCTGCCAGAGCATCCTGGCACACAGGACCAGCCAGCTGTCTCCCTCTTTGTCTGGGAGATTTCTGGCACTGCCAGTGACCCGCTTTACAGGCCCAGGGATATAAGTGATCATAGGTCCAATAAGAGACAAAGAGCGGGCTGGGCCTTGGATGTAGTGGAACATATAATGGGACCAGAGGATAGCTGAGGAATAAGAGGTGGAGGGGTTCCCCAGCTTTGTCTCTGCCAGCCTTGACCATGGACAGAAAGTTCTTCTGCCTACAGACCTGGAAAATCTGCATCCGGACTGCCATCAGCACTGGGCCGGGTTAGACTGACCTGGCCCAAGGTACTGGCTGAGGTTGAGTGCCCAAAACCCTGACCCACAAGATACCAGCAGCAAAGGCACCCATAGCTAGCTATTATTTGCGTAATTTAGCAAGGAGTTCCCTTGATTTAGCCCGTTTGCTAAATGAACCGGACACTTCCGACAAATGAGGGTGAGGGAGTCAGAGGCAGGGGACGGTGGATTGGTCGATTGGCTTTTCGTGGGTTGTACTTTTGGCCTCCACAAGCTACATCTGCATTCAGACAGGAAGGGATGCTATGTGGCGTACAGCACAAATGAATCACAAGAGTCACGAGAGAGTGAGAGCACTCTTTGCTTTTCACCACAGGAAATACCTGAAAATGTCGCACAGACAGGGGCGGATCAACTTATCTGAGGGCCCCTAGGCTGACATCAACGTGGAGACTCAGATGTTGTTGATTTAACTAACTGTTCAGTTTTTTTCCTGAGGCAGGGGGTGGGGGTGGAGCCAAATGTTTGTCGGGGCCCTAGGCTAAAGCCTACGATAGCCTCCACATTAATCTGTCCCTGTGCTCAGAGATATGACACATAAAAAATATCTAAAACATAAGGACATACTTTCTCTTGAAGAATCTAAAGTCTCCAGTAGTTCTTATATGGTGACGTGTTCTAAAAGCATAGAACTAAAGACCAAAGGCCCCTGAGGTACGATAACCAGTTTATAGAGGCTTGAATGGAGAGTTATGGGTGAACGTGGACCAGATGAGTCACAGGATCCTGACATCCTCATTTTGATTAAGATGTCATTTGTGAATTAAATTTTCAGGTAAAACCCCAGACATCGCATTTCCATAATATATTCCATAGAAAATGGGAATTTTTTTTTTTTTTTTAAATCTGCTTTAGCAAGGGAACGTCGAAGCCACAAAATGATCCTCAGATGGAAAGAGAAATGTAAGCAGCTGTATCTGACAAGGGTGTTGAGGGGCAGGAAATTATTCATAAAAAATTAATGGAAATTCACTGTTTGTTTTGCATTACTTAGTTTGATACATTATAAAATATACATAGAAAATGCTAAAAATTGAGTTTTACTTTATGCTTTTCATTTCAAGAGTAAATGAATAAATCTATTGGCGAGATACAGTTTTAAATGCTTTTGATCAGAGGTTTTGGTCATTCCTCCTGACTCCGATTGGCTAGGAAAAGCAAAAAGACAGTTATGTCAGCGGCAAACTGCCAAAAGTTAAAGTTGGCTTTCTGTGGACGTTGACAGAAGGAGAAATCTTTTCAGGAAAGAAAGACCGTCATCTCCTCGGATGGCTTCACCCAACGTCGCCGCATATGACTCACACAAGGAGACAGGAAGCAGCACCTGTACAACATGAAAAGCCGCTTTTCTGACTCCCAGTTTACAGGCTACATGATAATGCTTCTATTGAGTGAGTCAATGTTACATTTTATTCAGGCGGCCATGTTTGAGTCAATGTAATGCATTAGTATTGTATGTAGTACTAGATGCTCTCTTAGAAGAGGAATTCCATTCTTGTCATTGTACTGGTGGCAAATGCAATGAAATTCCCTCTTTGCGTATGTTATATGAGAGCAAAGCTTACTGTCAGTGCTGACGGTCATCCCTACAAAAAATGCTCATGAAAGTTTTACTTACACAAAATGTTCTGAAGGCAAAACGAAAAATGATTGGTCCAGAGAGATAACGAATCACATGTCTATGTCCCGCCTCCTCTAGATACTTGGACCCACCTCCACTACAATCTGATTGGTTATCTCTCTGAACCAATCATTTTTCATTCCACTCTCAGAACGTTTTTGTCAAAGGTAAACTCCCGCGAGCCAAAAAAAACGCTTGCAGATTAGGGAACTATGCATCAAAATGCCTCATATCAACAGCTGACAAGAAAGCCTAAGTAATGGACCTCTTTTTAAGATGCGTATAATTACTAGGTGTATAGTCTTTACGATTTTAATATTAATTATGGTAAGTGATCATAAATAGGCAGCTGTATTAGAGAGCCTATTACTATCACATGTAATTATGCACTTCCTAACAAGGGATGGGGAGTCTTCAGTGTCGCTCATTTGTGGCTTTAAATGATAAGTAGGGATGAACACAACAAGTGCTCGGTATGCCCTAATGACTAGCCAACATATTATCATCTGCTGGCTCATTAGTAGCCTAAGAACAGTCATGCGCATTTGACACATTGAAATGCTACCTCAATACACCTACGCAGTACTTTGTGAGCAAGGCCGCAGTAACGCAGTAAGGGCACAGATACCCTGGCAGATTTGGGGGCTCAGCATCTCGCAGGGGCCCTTGGATGCGTAAGATTATACAGTTATATAACATTTGGGGGGGGGGGGGTGACAATTTCTTGGGCCTGCCCTGAATATTTAGCTCCACCCTTGTTTGTGAATCAAAAACACATTTAAAATTAATATGCTAATTTTCCCGACATACCCAAAAGTAACCATGGAAATGGCCAGTATAATGTAGGCGAAATGAATCCAAGAGTAACCGACAACCCTGGCAAAGCTGAATTTGTCCCATAATTCCCGCAAACTTCCAGCATAGATTCACCACACATTCATCGCGCCGCATGAATGTATCACCCGCTCATGTGACTCGTAAGCTCGATTCGAAGGGTGGTGCTTTACCGTCACTGAGGCCTCAAAGCCCCGTCTGTCTTTGGTCCACCATAATCGAAACGGCTTCCTGTAATTGGAGGACATCTGGCGATGAAGGCTAAGTATTCATTAAGCTTCTGGAAAACAGTAAATGGAGCGGCACACGCCAAAGTAAAATATAACCTGGGGTGATGTGAAGGGCCACGGGGGAGTTCTGAGACCGCCTCCTGACTAGAGCTGAAGCATGAGCATGCAGGTTTTGGCACACAATGACCATCCATGGAGAGCTAAAGAATGCTAATGACTATTTAAGGAAAGGTGAGCACTGAGATAGCCTAATTTGGGGATTTTGCTCAGTTTATGCACGCTGCACACAACCCTGCCTGACACTATTTTGGTTGTTATACAAACACAACTTGACATAGGTGACATTTATTGGCATACACTGGCCCCAGCTGAAAGCTGATTGGCTCCCAGAGTGCCCCCTTCTCTATCATTCGCCGATTCGAAACACATCATTGGCCAGTCATTAGGTTGGACCCTCTGTATGCATGCCCACTTGTGCGTAGGGCAGAGTGTTAAGGTATAAGTACGCCTGGATCTCCCAATGAAATAAAACAACAACTTGTTGGAGTTGCTGGAGGACAAACAACTGAAGGGATGGGGAAGGCAATGGAAAACAGAGCGAAGGTGGTACGATTATGGTGTCATGGAGAAGGACATGAAGGTTTCTCACAGGTGTAAATAGAGGCGGGGACTCAGGGACAATGGCTCCAGTTCAAAGCTGAGTGCTCCTCTCCTGTCATTCGTCAATTCAAACCATATCATTAGCCAATGATATGCTTGGCCCCTCCTACGCCCCACCACCTTTAAAAAAATCCTAGAATGGCCCCTGATGTTTCTTTTTCACAAGCAGCCTTGCTGTAGTATCTGTGACCAGCTACTGAAAAGCTCAAGTCTAATATGGGCTCAAATGAAGAAGCACTAGCTGTGAAGTGCTTAGCGTAATTCCACAGCGTCTCAGGAGACAACAAGCTCCGGGCTGCGGTGACCCGGCTTCCTTCTGGCAGGGGTCCCAGCTCTAGCTGGCATGGTGGGGGGGGGGGCAGATACTGGACATGAGCCGGGGAAATGGTGAGTCACTAGAAATGACTCTCTCCTTGCTGGTGAGTCACAGACACCAACCTGATCCCTCACTCTCATCCAGCCGCGAGTGTGCAGTATGCTACTGTAGACTGGAAGTGTCGGGGTGTGCGGGGGAGATAGTGAAAGTCAAGGGGGGTAGGATGTAGGTGGGTTTGTATTAAAGATTCACAGCCACCTGGTCCTTATGCCCCAGATTAATGCAAGCCAAGACTCTTCCCCCTCCCACCGGGAGTTTGCCCCAGTCCACCAGTGAGGTTCTGTGACAGAAATCAATGCAGCTACTTGTTGGCATGATGGAGGACGTGGGGCGTGGGGTGCATGTGGGGGGGGGGCGATGGACAGGGTCATCGCTCCCGGCAGAAGGAGTCGAGCCTGATCTGTCCGCTGGACTGAACTCATCTCCCAGGGTCCCTCAAGCGGGAATTAACACCAGAGATGTCAGCGCCGTGCATAACTCTCTCCAGAAAACTTTTACGGTTTCGATTCAGAAGAAAACCTTTTTGGGGTATTTCTCCCAGAAGAGTCACATGATTTTAAATCGACCTCGGCATTTTAGCCACCTGAAACAATTTTGTAAGGCCATATTGATTAGGCAGGCTGAAAATCGATGAGAAAGCACTCCCAGAATTGATGTGGATCACGGCCTTCTGAGATGGAGGTGAGGAGCCCACTGTCACACAAGCCCCAGTACAGAAGTTCCCAAATCGCAGAACTGGGGTGGAATCGTGGTGAAGGCCCTTTGGACAATTCATCCTCACTTTGCAGCAGATCTCAACAGATTTCTGAGGACCTGAACAGAAGAGAATATGACTTTATCTCTATTTAAACACAAATCAGTCATATCTACTTCAAAACCTTTCCCTAGTAGGGTCTCACCAGCTATGGCGTTACAACATCACCTGACTCTTTATAAAACTGTATTTTTTTTCCTGCTCAAAATGGTCTTTGGGGAGATCCTCAGAATGATGTCACTTTACCTTTATTGTAATATTACAGGTACAGGAAATGAAGGCCGCACATTTTCCCACAAAACACGCCTTGGCTTCCTCCTGTGCGTCGCGTTTTTAGTGTGTCATATATAATAATAATAATCTTACCTGCAGGATCAAGTTTTCATCAACAGTAAAAGAAGCCGGAACATCCAAAGCACATAAATGTGTCTTCCTGAGAGGGGAGAGATCTCAGAATAGAAAGCAGATTTCTGTACCATCAACTAACAGTGAGATTCAACATCATAGAAAACTCCAGGAACAACTGATCTGTTCTATACCTTAACTACAGTACGCATTACAAGTACGCCTACTTAAATTAATTACATACCAAACCAGGGAAGTAAATACTTTTGAGAGAGCCGCTACAGATCTGGACAGCTGTACACGTACATGGTGTTTCCGCTACTCGATCTGAGAGCCAAAAGTTGCAGATGCTTCTGTAAACAAGACAAGCACTCAAGGTCAGTCCACCTTTATTAATGCTAGAAGTTCATTGGCCTCAAATAAGCTGGCAGCCTTCGCACTCCAGAGGTACGAGAGCATACGGGCGCTGGAGCGGACCATACGGGCCAGAACTACACCTCTCAAACTGTCAGATGAAGCACGCTGGGAGATCTAGAGGAAGTGAGGTCCGCTTTCCCAACAGGAAGCCACAGTCTGCTGACGGAAAGAGTCCCTCTCTACTGCTGCACTGAGATGCTATGGCAGGCTGGGGGGATGCAGGGTAATTGCTGAAGGAGATCCCAGACTGGAGAGCACCTTTCTGGAAGAATCTTGGGACACAGCTCAGGAGCTGAAGACGGATGTGAAGCCGGGTTACAGTGGGCAAGCAGTATAATTTACTCCATAATCATTTACGACTGTAAAAGTCATATATAGTTCATTCATTCACTCGTTCATTCAGTCATTCAGTCATGCACTCAGTCATTTGTTCATTCATTCACTCGTTTATTGATTTACTCACTCACTCATTCATTCATTCACTTATTCATTCATTTACTCTCACTCACTCACTCACTCACTTGTTCGTTTCTCTTCCTCACAGCATAGTGAGCACTTCACACCAGACCTCTTTTTCCATGACCCTAGCTCATTCTCCGACATCCCTAGACGTTCCTCAGCCAACTCTGAGAGATCCAGTCCCTGCAGCGTATCCTGGATCTTCCCCAAGGCCTCCACCCAACGGGATATGCCTATAACAGCTCCTCTGGGATGCCCAAGTGGCATCCTTATAAGATGCCCTAACCACTTCAGCTGACTGAAAGAGCAGCAGTTTGGTTCTGAGTTCCCTCTGGATCTCCAGACTCCTCATGCTGTCACGGAGAGTATGTCCGGTAGCCCTCCGGAGAAACATTATTTCGGCTGTTGGTGCTCGCGACCTTGTTCTTCCGGTCATTACCCACATCGTATTACCATAGGTGAGGATAGGGACATTGATTGACCGGTAAACTGACAGGAGTCTTGTCTTATGATTTAAACTCCACTTTATCCAGCACAGGCAACCTCATCACTTGACAGCCTGACAATCTCAGACTCTCTCTTACATCCCTCATAAACCAGATCCAGAATTATTGAAACTCCTTGACTAAGGGTAGACTCTCCTCTCTCACCTGAAAGACTCTTTTCCAACAGAATACCATGACATTGGATTCGGATATGCTAATTCTCATCCCCGCAGCTTCACACTCGGCATCAAATTGCTCAAGTGCATGCCGGAGGTCCTGATTGGATGAACCTGGAAGCACGACATCGTCTGCAAATAGCAGGGATGTCACTTCCAGCCCCCTATACTGGACAGCCTTCCAATCACAGCTTGACATCCTGTCCATGAAAATCACAAACAGGAGGGGACAGAAGACACACCCTTGATGGACGCCAACACCTACCCTAAACAGCTTTGATTAACTGCCAGCTATGGAGGCACGACTCAGGCCACATTCATACCGAGACTGGATATCACACAGTAGTGGCCCTGATGCCTCGTATTCCTGCAACACCTCCTGCTGTATGTGGTGAGGTCATGCGCCAAAGCACATGTAGGCTCTTCTAATGGTTTCCCATGATTCCTCACAGATGTGTAAGGGTGAAGAATCGGTCAACTGTTCCAGGGCCAGCCCAGAATCTTCCAGAACTCTCGGTTCAACCATGGGCAGAGTCTCCTCTCCAGCTCCCTGCCACCGTACATTTGTACTTAAGATTTATTAACATATAATTTATTTTTTTAAACCCGCTTGACCATAAAGACTCACATAGGGGTCATATTTACAGAATGCACATTTATATAGCTGGGTGTATTTATTCAGGCTGACTGTCTCACTTTAGAATACTCTGCAAGTGACCCCTCTCTGGAAACAAACAGCCTTGAGTTAGTACTGACCTCCCGTCTGCTGTCCTGTGCATTTGGAGGGCTAAAAATAAACTGAAACAGAAAAATGAAGTCTTCATGTAATCTTTGCTCTGAAGAAGCCATTATATCATGCGCTATATAACTATATATCTATCTATAGCAGTTCACGGAGGGCTGTATGCATGCTGTTCCACACTCTAGATCATTCTCCTGGCTTCTGTAGCAGTCTTATGCAGTAAATTTTCTATGCCATTTTGCATTTCCTTACAAGCACTTACAAGCTACACGATAAAAAGGGCTGCCTCAAAGGCGGCCCTAAGCACCCGACTAAACTAAAGATGTAAAATATAACTTGCAGTAACTGATCTTACAGAATGAGAGCTTAAGAGTAGCTTTTAGGTGGAGAAGTTTGCATAATTCTGAATGAAAAAATAGCTGGACTGTGATTCTGGGGTCCTTAGCATAGGCGCCTCAGACAAGTGGGACGGGTTCGAGCCCCTTGTAACGACCTACTTCAGCCCTGCAGTGGAGCTTGTTCATACTGTGCCTGCTGCGTGCGGTAATTGGACTTAAAATGCTGCCCGGTTCTTCCCGCTTGTGGGGCCTTTTTCTCAATGACGGCAGCACAGACTCACGCCGGGCAGCTGCCGCATGGCGGCCCAGGACGACAGCGCTGCCTTTTGTGCTTAAAGCCTTCGCACTTCCAGGACTTCTTTTTCTCTTTGGGTAATTCAGTCGTCTCCCATTGACGCAAAGACCAGTTGATGTGATGCAAAAGACCTCAGGCAGAAACACTGGAGATTATAGCCAAAATCGCAATGATAACAAGAGTAAGGCAGCTTTCTTGGGGGGCATTGTGTGGCTCGGTGCTGGAATACCATGCTAATGAGCGGAAGGTTGCTGGCTTGAATCCCCAGAGTGATCTCACTGTTGGGCCCTTGTGCAAGACCCTTCACACAAATGTCTCCAGGAACCTGCTTTCTCAAAAGAATGCACATTGCTTTAGCTAACAGCACCCATGTCAAAGCATGTTTTGTGTGCAATTTATTTAGATCCATGGCCTGATTCCCATCCATTTTCCAGGTCCTATACCTCAGTAAAATCCAACATTGCACTAACAACATGAAGTTTGTGGGTTCGAATCCCAGGGGGCACAGGTAAATTGTAACCCTTCCTGCTACTGCAAGTTGGTTTGGATAAAAACATTGGCTTAAAGTCCCGATTTGGCATTGGAGAAACCAAACAGGATGCCTGTCTATCACAGGGCACGCCCTCATGTTAACAAGCACACACTACTGGCAAATTGGAGACACCAGTTCATGCCATCACATGTTTTTGGGCTGCAGGAGGGAACCCAGATAATACAGAGGAAACACAGAGTTCAAGCACTCAGCCCTGGTGGTGTGAGACAGAGGTGCTACCCACTGCGCCACTGTACTCATTAAAGCAAGCCCATGGAAGCCCTGCTGGAGATTACCGAGATCACACCCAGCGGGGCCGTCCTAAAGCCTGCCATGTTCTCTCCTCTGCGGTGTAATCCCGCCCCCCCCCCCCCCGGAAAGCTCAAACAGGTAGGTGCTGTTCCAGGGTCAGCCGAGTTTCCAGGGAGGGGATGTCAGTAACGTCACGCAGCGCCCGTTGCTGACGTAAAGCCCATCTCCGCCGTTGTTTTGACATGCCACTGCAGGGGGATTGGCCGCATGTTCCGACACCCGGCCCGTGTGAGGGGTCGGAACTGACAAACCAATTACCTTTCTCATTCCCAGCATGAAAAAAAACTTGATCTGCACAGTCAGAATGAGGTTTCAGCTTCCTCCGCTGCTCTCACTTTCTGCTATCAAACATTGCATCACTCGGCATCTCTCAAGGATCACGAGGAACATCTTCCAGTTAATTAGCTGTATATTCTGACACAGCCGCCATGCCTTTACTAGTCTAGAGTTTAGAAAACATACACAGTATGTTTCTTTTCTGGACTTGCTTTCTTTTAAGCAGACTTGGCTGTAAAATACCCAAATCATGTTCTATATCAGGGGTCTCCAACTCCGGTCTTGGAGGGCTACTATCCAGTAGGTTTTCTGTCCCACTTGGCTTCTGACGAGCCACACCTGCTCCTGGTATTTACCTGAGAACAGGTGTGACTCATCAGAAGCCGGGTATGATAGAAAACCTACTGGAGGGTAGCTCTCGAGGACCCCTGCTCTATATGATGTCTGAATGGCTCTTCCCAAAGCCTACAGTGTTGAAACTAGTTATATAATGTGTGTATAACCTTGTCGTGTTGCATTATTTATGCCACCTGGAGATCAGGTTCACTTACACTGTAACACTTTGCACTTTACACAAGTGGGCCTTTTCTGCTTGTGGGTCTCTCACCATGATAATTTTCAACTTTTTGCCTTTTCATCACATTGTCACCAAGCGATGACATCCCCAGGGTGAGAAAGCACCGATCCATGTGGACACCTTGAAAGTAACCTCTCCGTAAGCTTCTAATATTCTAAATATTAACTGTACTGACAATTTCACACTGACAAACCTGAGCCCGTCAAGACACCTTATGGGACGAACAAGACCCCCGAGCACATCCTATCTGCATTTCAGGCATCCTGTCAGCGTGTCAGCAATCAACACGTAATTCCCACCGCATGACGGAGGTATTTAAAGTGCAAGGACGTGCGAGGAATAGCTGCTTGCTGTCTTATTCACACTGCTGAAGGTTCTGCAGCACCAGGCTTATAACACCTCCTGCGGGATTCCCTTTGTTGACCCCCCCCTCCCAAAAAAAAAAAAGCTAGGATCCCCCTACAGGACAGGAGATGAACTTGCTCTACCCCTGTACCACCCCCCTTCCAAGATCCTCTCAGTCTTACCCCTGTTTCCAGATTCCCCCCTGCCTGGAGCATGTTGCCATGGTAATCAGCGTTTTCCCACACCGGCAGAGATCCTCCTGCTGGTGCTACATTACCCGCATGGCCACATCCCGCCCACATCCTGGTACACACCCACATCCCACCCACATCCCACCCACATCAGCACAACACCTCCTGCAGAAGAAGGAGGACGTGCAAGAACAGCATGCCGTCAGGGAGAAGCAGCAAAGACACACATGCTCTCTTTCATTCTCACACACACACACACACACACACACACACACATACAGGTTTGTAATTATATCTTTGTGGGGACTCTCCATTCATTTCTGTGGGGAAAACCCTAATCCCAACATGACAACCTTAACCTCTTTCCAGCCCAAACCTTAACCATAACTAACCAAATAAAGATACTTTTGGCATTTTTAGTTTTTTGATTGCATTCACAGACCTTTGTGGGGACCTGAAAAAAATGGTCCCCACAACATCAAAATAACAAGTTTTTATCACATGGTGTGGGACATTTATTACTCACAATGTAATATAAACATAATCTCCACACACACACACACACACGTTTGTACTCATGTCATTGCGAGGTCTTTCTATTCATTTCTATGGCCAAATCCCTAATCCCAACAATGAACCAATTAACCATAAATGACAAATGACCAAACAAAATAAGACTTTTGGCATTTTTAGTTTTTTGATTGCAGTCACAGATTTGTATAAAATTGAGTTTTCCCCTTGTGGGGACCAAAAAATGGTCCCTGCACAAAAATACAAAATATCACACACATCTGTGTCTGTATATTAGTCACTGAATATAAAACAAGCACTGAAAACAGAAGCACATGCATATTGCTGTATATGAAACTGCACATACATGTATATATGTATGTAATTGTGGGTTACAATCCTGCTTTGGCTCTGTATGCAGAGTTTGCATGTTCTCCTTATGATAATGTAGGTTTCCACAGCAGCAACGGCTGGTTTTAGGAAAGGGGAGTTAGGATGGTTGTTTGAGTGACAGGGGCCCTAAAAAATGTGGAACAAAACTGGATCTGTCTGGGTTGGGGGCCCAAAATCTCGAGCGTGTGGGCCTGCATGAGCACGTATGTTCTGTGATGGTGCCCCCTCCAGTTGTATCCTGCCTCACACCCTCAGTCAGACCTGTACCCTGACCAGACTCCACCTCAGAGAGCAGTTCTGCTGGTCATGTGACCCTAACTGGCAACGTTTTCAGCCAGTGCTGGGAGAATTCCTTTGATACAAGCGCTCTGATGTTTCTGAGGAGCACCGTGGTTCTGTGGAACTTCGGAGAAGAAGTGACACCTCAGAAGAATCCAGAGGATTTCTTTTTTAGGAAAAGCAACTGAAGATCGATAGATGTCAAAGCACACATGGAGTAGATGAAAAGGGAGGGGGGGTAGACCCAGTGGGACCACTCCCCCCCAAGCTTTTGCATGCAGAACCAATCGTCACGCACATCTGTGACTTCTTAAGATGCAAGAACTTTTTAATAAACAATAATATGCGCTACATGTTCTGGTGGTACCGCAAATTCATCTCATTATATCTAATGCAGTAACTGTGCACTAATTTCAGTAAATTGTTTTAAATTCAGTGTCTTGTTTCTAAATTGCTTGTGTGGGACGTGGCTGAGTAATGTTTGCACCTACTATAATTATTTTAGCGAAACACAGCTTTGAACCCTGTTTCCACAGTCACCCTCTGGTTCTTCTGCTTATTTGCAGCTTCCTGTTTTTTTCCTCTGTGTCTATTTTTCAGCTTTAGTTCTCAGTTATTGTGGTGGCATTTGTGGGCAGCTTGGACACGTGTAAGCGTGGAGCACGTTTACGTATTTCACAACAGCTGAACCTCAGTAAATAAACTCAGGCCACTATCAGATCATCTCTCCACATGCCTTCGTGTTTAACTGACTGCTCCTAGCCTTCCAGAATAGCCTTTCTAGATAAACATACCTCCTGCTGTAATTGTTCCCTGCAGGATGTGGTATTTCTTACTCTAGACTTGTAAACGATGCTCTCTTGTCATGTACGGAGCTGATTAACTTTCGTACATGGGGGGCGGGGGGGGGGAATGAAACAAGTAGCAGTCACATGTCATTAATTAAAGCATGTGACATGTGAGCTATGGAATCACTCGGATCATGTGACAGGGGAATAAGCGAGTCATTCACCCTGAACCCGCCTGCCAGCACTGAGCTGCTTTTGTCCCGTTTCCCTGATCAGCGCCTCTGCACATCTCTTAAGAACACAATGGCCTTTTCAAAGACACTCTGCTCCAGCACCATCCTCTGCCCCTTCTCTTCCACCCCTCCCCTCCCCGGAATGGACTAACCCTCTATTTTAAAGAGATATCAGCTCAACCCCAAAGTGGCTCCGCCCCCTCCTTTTATACGGCGACTGTCCATCGTCTTTATCACCCGACTCTGCTGACAAGGGGCTGAAATTTCACATTCTGTCCATTTACTCCATTTCAATCGTATTTACTCTGTTAAAGCAGTCGGATGTGTCTCGCATTCAGGATGCCAGTCAAACCCGCTTCGGACTGCCACACAGCTAAACGTTTCTCTCGAGACTCACCGGGTTAAGCACGACACTGGATTGGACTGCGCGAGGGGGCCCCTCTTGGGACCAGAGGGAGGGGGGAGCATGCTGGTCACGAATCTGGTTCTTTGTCCACTTTACTTCCTGCGGAGCCCATGCAGAATTCCGTGGACTGTGGACGACACAGTACCAGGGGGTCTGGGATAGCACTGGGGCACCAGTAAAACAGGAAGAGTGTTTGTACCAAAATTCTGTACCTCTAACATGTATAAAGGTGACTGAAGGGTTTAACAGCGATGCTAAACTTAGCATCATTTCTGTCAGAACAGAGGAGCATATTTATTTTCTGTTTACTCAAAAAACTTAATTTAGAAAAGGTGGCAGCAATATTAATTTAAATGCGCGAAGAACGGTAGCACCTGTCTCCTCTGTAATATAACCATTAAACAGGAACAGCAGCAGACAGATCAACCCACACAGAGGAGCATCTTGCTAAGTCTCCATGGTGCTCGCTGGAAAATGGAGCAGAGAAAAAAGATATAAAGGTATAGGATGGAAGTCAGCACTGTCCCTCCCATCATGTCTCCAGGGCTGGGGGGTTCGAATCCTGCCTCCGATCTGCGTATGGAGTTTGCGCGCAACCCCAGTGTGGTGGATGTTCCCATTACAAGATGTGCAGACAGGCTAAATGTAAAGGCCCGAGTGGGTGGGTGTGTGCCTTATGGTGGGCCAACCAGTGCTACCTGACATACACCCCCCCCCCCCCCCCCCCCCCCCCCCCCCCCCCCCC
>JAODLC010000050.1:13143619-13163665 GCA_026781145.1 Hippopotamyrus pictus
TATATATATCTAAATTTATATCTATATCCATACATGCATATCAATATATATAAATATATAAAGGACCAAGTTTTACCTCCACTGAGGCTGGGAAGAAACTAAACACAAGTTCTCAAGGTCATATATTTCCCTAATTTCTGCGACTTGGAGCAGCCATTGGTACAGATGGGATTCCTGCGAGGAGAGAGTCATTTTTCAGGCTCGTGTCACATTCCCGCTTGCTTATTTAACATCGCTGGGAGCTGCTCCCTTTACGGTGCCATGCAGCCCAGCCAAAGCGCACGGTGTGAAAATTACACACTGCAGACAAGGCTGCCTGAGCAGACGGCGGGCCGGGAGGTGAAAGGTTCATATGCGCGCATTGTCATCCGGGGGGGGCGCCAGACCGTTACACGCGAGGTCAAGCTGAGGTCACATGGATTATAGAGCCGCTGCTCTTCTGGAAGGTGTCTGCGGGGGCCCTCCGAGGTGATTCATTACAAGGTGAGCTGACTGATTTAAGAGCGGGGGCTGAGCCGTCAATCTACCCATTAGCTTCTCCCCCAGACAAACGGCTGAGTTTCAGCATCTCTGTGTTATTAGCCCCACTGCCGGGGACAGAGACGGCCACCGTTCTGCTTTTTAGCCGAGCGGACCGGAGCTGGTGGCCTTTGGTGGGAAGCGTTAGACACGAGATAGTGCCGCGATTCTTGGACAGAGAGAGAGAGAGAGAGAGGGGACAGAGAGAGAGATGGCAAGAAGGAGCACAAGGCAACATACTTACAGCATCCAGACCCCCAGCATTAATCATTCACGGCTTCACATTACGTCTGTGGTGTAAAAATATTCATGAGCATAATGTTGCCTGACGCCTGTTCTATTAAAAACATGAAGGGGGTGGGGGGGTGAAGACAGGAGACGGTGGTTGCCAGATCTTCACTGTGTTTTATTTACAGCTGGATAAGCGGGACCTCTGCGCAGACCCCGTGTGCTGGAAAAGGTGTGCAGCTCCTTTTGATGCGATGCCACATCATGGCCCAGATGAGCCCAGGTGGCTCGTTCCCCCCAAATTACGGAGTCGGCCTCTGCCGCGGCGACCCGTAATGCGGTAGAATCCTCGGCCCATGTTTAAAATAATCGACAGAATCGTGTTACCGTCATGTCCACCATCGGTGCCGAAGCCCGGCCAGGATTTAGCGCGATCATCCCGACAGCGGAACAGAAATCCGACTCCGGTAATTTCCCTAGACGGTGTCAACATCTGGCAGCGGCTGTGGTCCGGGAGCTGGTTTGCCACCAGCCCCCCCCCCCGGCCGCATTGTGGGGAGCCACGGAAAAAATGAGATCAGCAGCTCCTTTACTACGGATGAGCGAAGCACCTCTTCAGATGGGGTCCTCTGTGCAGCGAGGCCACGAATGAAAACACGAGCGAGCCACCTGCTCCCCTCCACCCCCAAAGCCTAATGACACCCCCAGTGCTGGGGGGGGGGGCACTCAGAAAGGGGCTCGCCGGCATGGAGATGGTTAGGATCCACCAGCCAATTATTAAATGGTTGAGGTTCCCAGTTTTGTCATCTCTCTCCTTCCCCTCCCATCTTCTGCTTGAACCCATTTATTTGTATGTCTCGATATTTGCTCCAGATTTAGACATATATTTCTAGACCTATGGGGATGGTGCATGGTTCAGTGCATTGGCATGCTGTGCATAAGATCAGAAGGTTGCTAGTTCAAATCCCAGATTTGGCAGATTAATTTCACTGTTGGGACCATGGAGCGAAGCCCTTAACCCCCCAGTTGTTCTTATCCTGCTTCCTCAAGAAAGTACATGTCCACCAAAGTTTATTTTTCATGTCTCAGAAAACAGTCTGTATACCAGTGTCCCTGTGTGCTGCTCTGGCTCTCTGGTTGGTGGAGCTCGGTTGATCATCGGGACGACTTGGCGGCCGAGGGCTCAGAAGCAGCGGCTCGGATTAAACTGGAAGGCATAGACCTTCCCCCACTGACAGCACAAGAAGAAACTTTTTAAGGGCCTGTTCAGCTGAGTCTGAGAAAACTGCGATCCACCTGAGTTTGTTTCTCTCGTCGCGAAAGATCAAACGAAACTGCTAGGTGATATTTGACTATTCATGAAGCATTTGCATGCAAGCCAGTCCACTAATTAATACTCACAGGGATTACGGATTAATCCATGAAAGGGATTAGCAACATTCAGATCATTCTGGAAAAGGCCTTCTTTAGATTTCCACCTAGTACGACTTTTTCATTTAATACAAAGAATTGCTGATCAGCTGAATCCAGTCAGGGAAGACTGACCAATGAGCTTTCATCACCCCATTTTTCACAAGCACATTTAAAATGTAGTACTGCTATCACCTTGGATTCTCCCTCAGCCAGCTCACTTAAACACGTTTTTTGGGCTAGTGGAGGAAGCTGGAGTACCTGGAGAAAACTCAAATGAATATAGGAAAAACATGCAACACGCACACGGAGCCAAGGCTGAGATTCGAACCTACAATCATGAAGGCTCAGGGCTATAGGGCCAGCCACCAAGGCATCCTACTTCATTCCAAAATCATCTTTTAAATGGACCACAAATATTACAAAGTTACAACTCAACAGTAGCATATATGAGGATGACTGGAGTGTAGCAAGTTTCATAATAGTCAGGGAGGTGGATCTGAACAAATGTGTGCCAGATGGGCTGGTTCAAGCCTCAGTAAACAGCGAAGAGAGAAATTAGGTTCTGCAACCCTTAGTGGGCGGAGTTAACTTGAGCCATCCTACACTGCCTAGATATACCGCACTGACGAAAGGGTTAAAACAGTGAATGGTAGCCCAAAATAGTCCCACAGACTATGGGTTTCAAAGTCAGAGGACACCTCAAAGGGAGCAGCGAATCTGTGACAGGTACGAGGAACATCGCTGGCAGCCAAAGTGCTGCTCCCAGCATGAGACCTACTCGAAAAGCGATTAACACAGAGGCTTCAAAAGAGCCAGCTGGGCTTTGCTCACGAGGACAACCAGAAGAAGCCAAGGAGGAAAAACCGTCCACTCTAGGTGTAAAGGAGCAGTGTTTCCCAAATAAATATCCCAAACCTAGCAGACAAGGAGCAGCAGCTCCTCAGTTGACTCGAAGCTAACAGATTTTTGGAGAAGGTGGAGACGAAAACAATTTTCATTGTACATTCTGTTCCCACGGGCTGAAGAAGCAAACGACATCCAATAACTTTTACAGTCTTTTTCTTAAGCTGGTAGCCAGCACTCGTCTTTATAGTACTGCGAACGCGTGGGAGTACATGGATGTTGCAGATGATCCGGCAGTTTAACGAGCGCAGGCCAGCTCGGCGTGGGGATTTATTTATTATTTTATACCGCGGGTGAATGGTGTTTCCATGACTCATTCCCTCCCAGAGGTATTGATGTAAACCAGCCCTCTGCTTCAGCATTAGGCTTCAGCCCTGTGCCACGGCCTAAACTTTACTTTGCTATAGAGCCCTTCAGATGGGGCAACATAAAGTACTATACACATTGGGCATCTACTAGTGGAAACTCATTTTCTGTATGCAACTCATTTATAATGTATGTTTGGAGTATTCTGCGCGAAGATTTCAAAGGTCTACTTTTTGTTAACAATTGTTCCTACCAACCCACACTTTGCACTTGAGCAAATTCTACCCAGGTAAAAAAAAAACAAAATTGATAACAATCCAGGAAAGTTCATGGAAACCAGCCCACAAAGCTGCCCAGCTGGTAACTCCCTGTAATCTCGCAGGGCGGGGCGAGAGTTCAGCTTTGTCCGACAGAATTGTATTGTACCCCGATGACCTCCACATCGCCTGCAAATCCCGTTTTCGTAAAGTTCCGGCATAGCGACGAAGAACCAGGCAGTTATCGATTGTCTGCAACTGTAAGAGGAATTCGATAAGCCTGTGCTGCCCAGAATAACAATTGTAAAAGTGCGGCTTTGCGTTAACCGGATATCTGAACGTTCCTGAAAGCTAGCAGAAGAAACGGGCGATACTAACAATCAACAAGGCAGTTATTGGAGGTCATGGTCAAGTAACATGCAGCGGACCTCCAATACTCAAAATCGCGAAACAGTTGACTGTATGCTAATCATTCAGGCTCCAAAGTTGCCTGGCTACTTTTTCGATGCATTTTATTGTGGCACCATTATGCGACTGCTTGAATCGCCGGGTTTTATATGCTGCATGAGTGAAACACCAGAATCAGGGACAGGCACCGACAGCACAGGATTAACTGCTACACTAGCTGCTTTCAGAACCTGTTACAATCTGACCAAAACTAAATGAGAACTTTGTACAGATGTCCTACTTGTACTTCCTAATACAAATTTAAGATCAGAGGGGGAAGGGAAAGAAAAAAAAAAAAAACCCCACACGCTTCATGCAAATTACATCTTTTATTAGATTCTTGTTTAAACAAGTCCCACAATAACACAGGGGAACAAAACAAGAGGTTTAAGCAAATACAAGTTAATATTAAACAAGCCTTTGCCATTCCTTCTGGAACTATCAGTGAACCGTCACAACCAGGGCTGAAGTCCCCATTATAGAAGCTGGCCGTTTCCGACGATGCCACACAGGATTTCCTTGGGATGGTACCTACCATCTGCTTTATTATATTTTTTTAATTTGACACAGCCAAAAGCCCACTTAAGTATTCATGGAGACACGCTGAATACACTTATACAGTTCATATTAAGGTCATACAAGAAATACATATTTTTCTTAAATTGTCAGAAGGACAGTCTGCCAGTGAGCCCTTGTCGATTGAGAAGTGGGGCAGCAAGGACTAAGCGACAGCAGCAGACGCTGGCCGGGTGGGTCCCACACGTGTGTGGAGGTGGCCGGCCCGCTTGGGTTCCGTCCCTTTTCGTTTTCTGCCTCTCTCATTACATTTGCGGCTCCCGCGGACGAGTCTTCCCGGATTTCCAGTTGTTAAAAGGGGCCTCGGCCTCAAGCGCTTATTAAATCCCCAGCAATAAGCGATCTGTGCGTAACAGGACGCTGCTAAGGTGCCGCCAATGCACCGCCCGGGGCAACGCAGGCGCCCTCACTGGCTTTAATTGGTAAGAACAGAGGAGCGGACCAAGTGGCGGGGATGGAGGGGGGATGGAACGGTCAAGTAGCAAGCGGGTGGAATGAACCAAGCTGAGAGGGAGCGAGGGACGGACAGAGCGGACCTAGCGCCGTGCGGGCAGGCAAGCGGAGCATACCAAGTGGAGAGTGGGAGACTAGTTTGCACTCCCTGGATTAGACCTTGTGTCACAAGGTCTTTCTTTTTAGGGCACGATAGATTTTGTCTGCTTCGCAAATGCTCCAATTCAGAGTAACTGAGCTCACAGCTTTAAAATAACCCACTAGTGTGAAACAGTAGACTTGCTGCCCAGGTACATCTGATCTGAAAATCCCAGAAGCCCCCACATCATTACTAAATACCTTCATAAAGCTTCTGCAGACACACTGTGCTCTCAAACCAAACAGCTATACAACTAACACACTTTAACGGAATTATGAGCAGGCGAAATAACGCCACAGATTTGTTTCCTAGTGCTGCTGGAGACTGAGTGCCACAGAAAGACAGCTTTTCTGGGTCGCCACGAAAGGCGCTAACCCGGCCAGTGAGAGACACGACGCCAGCCAGGGAGCAGAATCTCTGACCCGGTTTACGGTGCTGAGCACGGCCAGAGGAAAACGCGCTAGTCCCAGCCACTGTAGCTAGGAGACATTTTGCTGACCCGCTTCGCGATACCTTAACTGAAACTGGGGAATAGACACCCGAGAGATTCCAGAAAAATCACTACCCCGCCTCCCAGCCGACGGCCTCAAACAGAAAGGCTGGCAAACGGAAGATGGGTCCAGGGTCTTGGTCTTCAGCAGGTGGCCTCGTACGGCCAGACGATAGCAGGCGACGCAAGGAACATGAACTCCTCTCTGTCCCCTCGGGGTGTCCGTAACAACCTGCACTCACACACCCTGCAGAGAAAAGCAGGAATTACAACGAACGGTGGCCCTCCTCTCCGTTTACGAGCTACACGGGGGCACCAAGAACCCGGCTTGATCGGGCATTCAGGACAGACACCACTGCTAATATACGAGTATCTATCCTTAATTCAGTTACAGATTTCTTATTTTGGTCCAATCTGGAAATCTGGTAGAAAGACAAAACAATGATGTGCGAAACCTGATCCAAGCACTTTCCTGTAACTGCAACCTTCTCCGCAGCAGCACATAAACCACATCAATAAAATTCACTTCAAGGAGAATTTTTTTTTTTTTTTAAACCAGATACATACCTTTCAAGACCCCCAACTCCTGCTCATCTTGAGTCTGAGTCCTTATATGGTCCCACAGACAGACCAATTTGTCATGTGATTACCTGGGGAAGGGGGAGGGTGGGGGGAGGAGAATCATTTACCATTCTTGAGGATGGAGCAGCAGAATAAAAGTAGACTCATGCAAGGCTTACATTCCATAGCAAAGTCATGCAACTCAAGCTTGTGGGAACAACTCGCTACTGATAAATTACGGCTCAGATGCACTTCAGAGGTTACACTGGGAAACATTTACGCTGAAATTAAGCAAAAGAAAGCGTAGCAGCAGCTCAACTGATCTACAGATATTGATCTAGATTTGGAATGTTTTTTTAGCAAGAGTTGCATTACAATCTGTTCTTTGCTATATTAAATGTTAGTGCACAATTATATCTGTTTTGGAAACAGCTATTTTAGTTCTGCTTTTTTCCCCTCTGATTTTTAAAGTACTTTTTTTAAATAAACAACTTACACGCATTTACTGGCAATTTATGTATAATATATATGTACTGTATATAGAATACTGAATTACAGATTTAGGATTAGGGTTTACCTTTTGTGGTCGCTTTATCGTTAAGCATTCCTTCTCCTTTTCATTGCGATAATTTTCTTTAATAAAAACAGCCAGCACGTCTTTGCGGCAAACAAGTGATCGCCCTGCAAGCTAAACTTGAATGTTGTTTAAATCCAGTTATTTCAGACTAGCAGTACATTCTCATGAAGAGGGAGATCACAGTTTCACTTTTTTAAAAAATAAAAAGCCCTAAAACTCCAGAGGGAATCTAAAACATAGCCTGGGTTAAGCCTCTCAGATTTATTTTATAGTGTACATAAAAAGTCTTACCTCTAGATCCTTTTTAATATAAAAAGAGAAAAAGATGAAAAATAAGTTGTGCCTTTTTTTGTGAAGAGAATCACATCTTAACACCTTTTAGTTTTTGTTTAATTCTTCCAACTACATGCATACATTTAACTTTAAATATATGGCTTCATGGTCAACTAATGTAATCTGTTTAAGAATTATTTAAAAAAAAAAAAAAAAATCGTATTTCATTATTTTGAGAAACCAAAAAAAAAAATACCAGGTTTTGTTTGATAGAAAACAAACTAGGCTTTATTGACAAAACGCTGCAAAACATTTTTGGACATATTTAGGTACCTATTTAGGCAAGCTTACACAAGTAGCATTTTGCATTTTACGGTGAGGGTACAGATATTAATGTCAATACAGTTTTTGTAGTTTTTAAGTATGTACAAAGATGGGGTTTAGCTGCAGTATCCCTTTATGAGAAGGCCATGTGGAGATTTGTCCCAATCCTTCAGAAGTTTACATGTTCTTTTGTTTATGGCGCATCACATGCTAAGCCTAGCAGGAAAATGCAAATCAGCGAGATGAACAGTTTTGACTGACCGCTAGGAGCCAATGGTAGCGTTACACTTTTTAAAAATTGAGGATTTTAGGACAGTTCATCTCAACAGTGCCTAACAGGGCTATATTTCAAAACTCATTAAGGTACAATCCAGACTATTATGGAAAACTAGGCTAAAACTAGATGAACAGCTTTTAAGACTATTTAAAACAATACGATGGATACATTAAGTCGCTGGCAAATTTTTGTTCATTCACTGGTATTAATGCTTCTGGCCTATATTACATAAAGGAAGTTTAGTGGTTTTATTTCGCAGAAGACAGAATTTTGAAATGTAGCCTAAATGGGAGTCTGCAACTGTCACTTTACGTACTTTTAAAGCAAGAAATTAAAATGGTAAACTTCAAAATTAACAAGATTATAGACAGTCCCCTGGAACTGAACAATCTGAAACTGGATAATTTGTTCTCATTTTTGTGGTTTTTTTTGAGTTTTTTTTTTTTTTTTTTTTTTTTTAAATGAAAACATTAGAAAGTTTGTCAACAATGCAAAAAAAAGCGAGGGGGGAGAAGAAAAGATAAAAGCAAAATTAAAAGCTCGTAAAGAAAGCTGACCTACGCGCTGCCTAGCGGTGTAAAATGACTAGTTCTTGACAAATATACAAGTTGATTCCCAAAAATCCAGTCGTAGGAAAAAGGAAAAAAAACAAAAACCACAAACGGACAATTACTTTTGTCTGGTTGCTTAAAGCGAGAGCTGCCGCGGGTGACAGTAGCTCGGTGGGGCCACACGCTAAAGCAAACTTCCGTCGGGGCCGCTCAGTATCTTCCGTACGGGTGTTCCCTGTAGGCTCCTTTGGCTGGCCGTGCTGGGGGTGCCTTCCCACCCGCAGCTGGCCGTGTCCCGTTCCAGTCATCCTGACCTATGGGGAGGAAAAGCGGGAAATGCACGCCCAACCACGTGCTTAACTTCAACTTCAACTGACCAAAAATCCCAGAGGCGGCCACAGATGACCCTGAACTTGGGCCGACAAAGCTGTAGAACCACACCTTGACAGAATATGGATGACGAGTCACACCGGGCATGAAGCCACAATGCACACCGGGAAGACGGATAATCTCTACACTAGGAGTCATGCGAGAACCATCCATGTTCACCAGTAAGATCCTAAGACTGCTTTAGGAAACACAGAGCACTATAGGTATGTGGAGAGATGCGAAGATCTCTCCACACATCGACATAAAAGCAATGGGACCATTTTAAGCACAACAAATGACACAATATACCTACACAATTTTATTTAAAAACAAAAAAAATCCTAGATCTACAGTATATAAATGCCACTGGGCATTGCTGTTAGCATAAACCTGGAAAGGCCCCTTTAAAACAAAACAACCCCCTTCAGAATAGCTAAAAAGGATATAAATAGGGTAAGGATTCCCAGAGCACATTTTTTAGCTTGTGGTCTGTATATTTACATCAACAGATATTTGGTTTGGAACAGTTTCTTTTCTGGGACGTGCAAAACTTACCGTAAGTCTCATAAGCTTCCTGGGCCTCCCCATGTCCGTAGTCATAGTACTCTGGCTCTCTGTGGAGGAGGGAAAGTGGTCAGCCAATCAGGTTGGCCAAAGGAGATAGCCAATCAGGTTGGCCACCCGCATGATGCACTTGATCAATGCAGAGCTACCACCCCTAACAAGAATGTCTGGGATGAGCAGTGCATGCAAATCCCATTTCCCAGCTTGCTTAAAAGCAGCATCCACACTGGTCTGATACGGTGTACAGGAAGCGACCCAACATGCTCCCAAAAGCTTGGGGTTTGGATCTCATGGACTCGTTACCCTCCCCAAAAACTCATGCACACCAGGTGTCGACCTCTCAGGCCTTACAGCGATGACTTACGCTTGGGGCTGGGTGTAGTAGGTGTCGTAAGACTCATATGCTGGCTCTGCATAGCTTTCTTCATAAGCCTGGCAAAGGAGTAAAGAACATGTGTTCATCGGGTTAGTCAAGGACAGACAGTCCAGGCGAATGATTAAAAAAAAAAAAAAAAAAAGGAAAACAAATTAAACGATAAATCAAACTCACATATTCATCGTAATGCTCGGGGGCGGGGGGGTGTGGTGGGGGCATCCTCTGGGGCCCCGGGGCAGGTGGTCTGGCACGTGTGGCGGCCGCACCTCGAGTCGGTTGAGCGGGAGGTCCGCCGCGGCTCGAAGGACCACCTCTGACAGCGGCGCCTCTCGCTGGGCCGCCCCGGGGTGTTCCTCCACGGGGCGGCAGGGCTCGTCCCCTGGGGATCGCAGGTGGTCAATTGTGAAAGGTCCTCCAGTACAGCCCAATCAGCAAACCTCACAGGCCCTTCCAGGACCCCTTCAGATGGGCAACAATGACTACCGATGCACAGCAGGCATCCAGGACAACTAAACAGTACCAGTGAAATTTGATAAGTTTTCAACATCTCAAGATTTTATCTTGGTCTTTGCAATATTCAATTTGTATTACTTCATTGCCTCAAGGCCTTTGCTACGAGGCGAATAACAGCTAAAACAGAGACACTAAAGCACTAAAAGCACACGTCCCAAGAATTTTGACTGATACTGCATATCAAGCAAGAAGAGCTGTCCAGAAATCAATCTACTTGATTCACCAAAGACATTAACGCTTCCTCGGGATCTGATTTGGCGGGCTGGTTACATCCAATATTCGGAACAAGATAAATACTACCTAGAGCAGAGCGCATTCGACTAACTCGCAAGCACATCTGGGAGGCTGGGAAAGCGACACTGAATGTAATTGCACGCATAGAATATAGGAACACTGCACATGGGTGCATAATGACAACACAGCCTGGAGCGAGAGAGATGAGTCACTAAAAGTGAGAGGGAAGCAGTCTAGAAGCCGGAGGGAGAGAGTGGCGACCTACCGGGCGGCTTGGGAGGGGGGCGGCGGGGCCCCGCGACCCCGGACCGGTGGGCCTCCTCGGCCCCTGCCTGTGGGTTCCTGGCCTCCGTTCAGGTAACTCATCTCCATGAACTGCTCCTGGCAGATGTCGTCCATCATGTCCTGGGGTGGGGAAGGGAGCCGGTCAGGGGTTTATGGCACTGGGGGGGCCTGAGCGATTAAGAGTGTGAGATTTACAGCGGACTGCATGCCGAACGAGGCGCCCAGCCTGATGAGCTTAACACGAGGCGCCGTGTTCTAGTCACTAAAAGTGCCAAAAGCGGCAGGTCCAACACGGCTTTACACGCGTGACACGGACTAAAGATACTTAGCAACGCAGACACATACCGGCATAGTGCCCATGAGGAAGGTCCAGCCAACAAAGCAGAGCATTAATAAAAGCACAGACCTGACGCTGGCCGACACTCACAGGAAACAGGAACTTCTTGACCTCCTCCATGGCGTGGGCCATCCGAAGGTAGGCCTCAGGCACCGGGGCAAACACCTCTATGAACACGTGCAGCTCCATGGACAGGTGGGCGTACTTGGGCTCACCGCTCTTCCTCAGGCCTTCCTCCTTTAACGGACACACACACACACACACACACACACACACACACACACACACACACACAAGGATCTGGTTAAGCATCCAGGTAGCAGCACCAGAGCACAGATTCTCAGCCATAACTCTACGTATACTATTTATTTTAAAATAATGGGTGTAAGGCAGAGAAACAGAATGCAGACTGCAGGTGAGGTAACACCTCTACAAACCGGGGACCACAGGACAGTCACAATGCTAAGTGACACGGACATATTCCCCACTGCTGCAACACGGCAGGCATCAGACAGAACCAAGTAGTGAACTTAACCTGACCTCCGAGCAACAGAGTGCCGCTAGTGCTCACCTTGGCTTTGTCCCTCATGGAGCCCTTCCCCAGGACTGATATCTTGGCGCCTGTCTCTTCCTGTAGACGCTTGATAGTGTTTCCTTGAGGTCCGAGAATCTTCCCTACAAAATTGAACTAAAAAAAAGGGAAAAAAAAAAAATTATTAAGCGGTCATAAGAGGGGAAATGAGGCTTTAAAACCCACAGGGGGCGGGATTATTACGCACCATTGGTCACTGGTTTAATCCAATGTGAACCAATAAGCAGCCAGAGAAATGGGACAGACCAGTCTAATACCACAGTGCACTGTGATCCCACTTACGGCGGGTTCTGCAGCTTTCTCCAGCCCCCGTGATTCCCAACACTTTATTTAAATGTGACATTGGAGGCAAACAAAGTGAGGATGAAAAAAATATTGTATGGCCTACAGGTTTGCATTGCGAGACCATGCCAAAAAAAAAAACCCAAACAAACTAGCCAAGGTTATCACGGTGCAGTCTTGTTCCCCGTTACTCATGACTGTCAGGAGAAACTGGCACACATCTGCACAGAGGGGGGAGGCTGGAGGCTGCCGTTTACACTCAAGGTGCCGCGAAAGCCCCGTCTACGGGAGGCTCATCCTCATTCCCACACTGACACGGCTGACGCAGAGAGGAACACACTCGCTTTATCGCCTACAAAACAGAAGGTGGGCGAAATGCGACATTCTGGCGATGAATTCTGGAGCGGCGAGAACATAAAACTCCAACGATCCCGTTTGAAGCTCCTGTGGCCACGAGACAGGGACCAAAGAGAGGACACGCATGGGTAGGGAGCCGGCTGACCTTGGGGTACTGCTTCACTGGGATCAGCACCCTCTCCTTCAGCTTCACGTTCTTCACTGTGAAGAGGTCCAGGTAGGTCTCCCTCTCATCCTTCTTTGTCTCGCCCTTCTGAATCCTCTCGATCTCTGAAATGGACAAAAGGACGGACGACGACTTAGCGAATGAGAGAAACCACACTGCCAACAGCCCTGACTCATCACACCCCATTCTGTATGAAACAGATTTAGAAGCTCTTTACAAAAAAACTGGACTCTGTTTCCGCCAAATACAAATCGGATCACAGAAAACTTGCTTTTCTCCATTAGGTTATGCAGAACAGTGCAACGTTACGGAGCTTCAGCAAACATGCCATATGCTGCACCAGGACAAGTTTGGTGAAATGCCTCAAATGTGCTCAAGGCTTTATTGCAGGATGCTGTACCAACAAGGAGCAGCCAGTTCTGAGATCCTGGCAAATCGTGAGCTTTTTATTGCTAATGACGCTGCCAAGAGCATTTATACAGATGTACGCCTGGGTTCATTAAAGCATTTTTAACAATTTGGCGTTTCATCAAAAAAAGGGACTTTGCTTATTGCCAATGACTCACGCACTCATCCGCACCATTGCATTTTCCAAGGTATGCATTTCTTAACCCAGCACTGAAGACAACCTTTACGACAAATCAAAAGTGCATCTGCTCTCAATAACCCATCTCCCCCCCCAAAGCCTGCATTACAAAGGAACTGAAAGGGGGACAAAGACTTCCTTTACTACTCTACAATGTCGTATCCTGGAAATCACATCTGTTAGCTATTAATCATGCAGCTCAATCAGCAGTGCTGTTTCCCACGGCAAACAAGCAGCGCCTGGTTGCTCTGGGCGGGAAAGCCAGCAGCAGTGCAGGGAGAAAGCGGGCCAGGTAGAGACGACGGCACAATCCGCGGATCCCGCTCCCTTCGCATCTAACACTCTGATGCTCAATCCACCTCCTCAAGAAACTCCACTCCGCTGCATCCGCAACACCGAAGGGCAACGAGACACTGACCCATGGCAAAACCTCAGTCTGCTTGGCAGAGCATGCAACCAGCAAAATTCCTCCCAGCCGCCAAGCTGGCTGGCCTACCATGCAATTATCCTACAAAGACATTTCAAACAAACGATCCGCTCAGCATTTCCATCCAGCGATCATGAACACGGCGACAATCTGCCTCCCTCCCCACACTTCTGTCTTCCTTTAGCGGCTTACTGCAGAGGGACCAAGGCGAGACCTGTTCTAACAAGAGGTTTCAGGCGCAGCTAACGTGAAACCCAGTTAAGCATGCCGGGGAACACGTGTAGGGTCGGACCTAGAACAAGGGAACAGAGAAAGCTACACACATCTGTCCCAGAACCAGTTCGGCTGATATGCAGAAATCCTTTGGAGAAGGAACAAAACAAAAAGCATGAACCGGCAAACAGAACTGCTCGGAGCCGTGCCTTATAAGAGACTGTGCCAGATGACCTTGGTGCCCTGCTCGCTCACTACCACACGCAGAGATATATTGAAAGTGCAGCCTAGCAAATCAGCACCACTCATAAGGGACACAGCGGCATCCAGCATGCTACAGAATACAAGACTATTTCGAGACAGTTGGGCAAACCTACTGCAAATGTTCCGGAAGCATAACATTACCGTTTCTGCAGCAGTACCAGAGATTACCTATCCAGATCATCTGGGGAGACAATACCACTTAATGCAGAAAGCAAAATCCAACTCTAAATCAAATAACAGCATGTTACAAGCAAGCCTTAGGCATGTTGTTAAAAAAGAATGCCTAAGATCAAATGGATGAGTATCCCCATTTTTCAGCACCTCAAAATTCAAAGCACTTTGTAAAGATCGTGAAACAAGGGTCTTTACAATGGTATAAAAGATTGTAAAGCTATACCAGGACCAGTGTTACGGTAAAGGAATGATTAAACAAGAAGCATGATGCATGCGGGTATCTACAGGGCAGTTTGTAAATGCATCAGCTTAGATGACCTAAATAATGGTTAAAATGCCAGGGAGTGATACTGAATGTGAAATGCTCAGGCATAGCGCAAAAGTAGACAAACCTGCCGATCACAGTCGACAGAGCAATCTTAAACTGCATTCCCATGCGCGCGAGCCAGTGGTCCTGGGTCACATCCCTCCCGTGCTTTGAGTCTCCCCATTTCCCGAGTGTGACATCCTGACAACACAGCTGACACCTGATGACGGGCGCCCATCCCCCAGCGTCAGTTGCAGGTGTGCTAAACAGCCAGCGCCCTGGTCCTAGACATGGCAGGTCTTTAAAGTCGGTCGCCAGGAGACCCAAAACAAGTGCGCAGTGTTTCCCGTGGGGGAGGGGCACGCTGTTCTTTAAAATAAAGATGGATAAACGTGGGCAAACTTAGCAAATAAGCACGACATACTACCTTCGGTTAATCTTCCAGTGCCTCCATTAATATTGACCTGATAAGCACTGGATGGTAAATTGGACATTAACCGAAAGATAGGCTGTGTCAGATACCTGAGCAGGGTACTTACGAAGCAAAAACCTTTACTGGATGTTCCTGCATATAATCAAAAAGCTTGGATAACTTTATACGGATCCAGGCGACTACACTAAAACAAATGAAGCCCCACAACGCCTGCGGACGTTCAGGCTAAAAACGCAAGACATGAAATGCAAATTACAAAACCATGAAAATCGCTTAAAAACAAAGCGAGACGTTTTTGAAAAGCATGTACATCGTGCACGAATAACGTGCAATTCAGAATATAGCGAAACAAGGCACTTCCTAATACAATGAGAATACACTAAAACAATTAGAACTAAAGCAATTACTCAGCTTAAAATACCGACGTGTCTACTTTTATTTTCACACAATAACGCGAACAATGCGAGGTTTCGTTAGCCACGTGTCCGAGGCGAGTCCCGCAAAGGGGGGGTCGGCCGGCCAATCATGATAGAAACACACAGCAGCTTTGTCCCGGTTACTCCTGGCGTCGAGCACCGCGTGTCGGGCTGCGAGCTGGCCGGCTACAATAAAGAAAACGGCGTCGGGTTGAGCCCTCCAATCGCCCCGATAACCAAAACCCCGACCGCTCGCCATTCTCTTCATGCTTCACCATATTTACCTGCAGAAAGAAGTTTCATTGCGTGTGTGAAAGACGAATCCAGGCTGTCCTTTTCTGCCAGCAGTTCAGGGAGATATTTGCTCTCGTTCTCCATTTTGTATGTATTAAGCTAGCTAGTCTTGCGCTTCTTTGAAAAAAGGTAAACTGTTATACAGTAAGGCTTTTTCCAGTTATAGTTTCCACTTTTCAAGTGACCGGGTACGTTTTATTGATAGTGGCGGGAGGAAATCGCTGTTGAGAGGGACCACTTCTTCCGTCCTTGTAAACACAACCAACGGCTTTCTCCCTCGCTGCCTGAAAATGGAAGAACAAAAGCTTGCGACTGACGAAAAGAATCCGCGAGCCGGAAGTGAGGTCACCAAGATCATACAATCCCGCGCGAGACCGCCCTCTTCGCCATGTTCCGGCTTTTTAAAGCGACAGTACTTTTTCCCCCAGCTAAACTTTTACACATACTTATAAATGATCACACTCACACACACACAACCACGCATATATATAGGCCTATATAAGACTGTTTATACATCATATATAAATATTCATACATATAATTCATATCATTATTATATTCTAATGCAGGTACCCTCTTAACTAAAAGAATGAGGTGAAAATGTGTCAAAGGTTTAATTTTTTTTATATTTACACCATATTTCTTAGATGCTTACATCTATGTATCCGTCACCAAGCCCCGTGTCCTAGTCAGGATCAATGGGGGAGCAGCCGCTGGCGCATATTACTGAGTCGGCGTCATGGGGGACATCCCCGGACCATGCCCACCCTCAAATGCCACTCACCAACGACACAGCCTGTTAGGCCTATTTCTGTGTTTTAATATAGGCGTTCATCCTAAAACGTTCACCCCCGCGTGCTCCCAGTCAGATTTGTCGCCGGCACTGGCGCGATCCTATTCCTCTTTAAAAATTAAGATTAGTACATTTCGTTATCTGCAGGAGAAATGTGGTTAGTGATTAAAGTGGTTAAAGTCGTGGTTTTAGAAGTTGAAATAAGCAATGCGTTTAATATGAACTGCCCCCTTCAATTATCCATATGGATCGTAGATATATAACTTTAAAGTTCAGTATTTCCTATGAATTAAAATTACATTACAATTACATTTAAGGTGTGTCCTCATATCCTTCGCAATGTGGAGCTCAAATGCATTAATGAGTCTATCCAAGCGACAGCCGGCCATTCTATCCCCTTTTCACACAAAATATGAAAAAAGCTTTTTTCCGGGTGCCCACGTAGGATGATGATATAGTCTGCTGCCTCCCAATGGTGAAAATAAGTCATGAGCCATTATCAATTAAAGCAAGAAATGTACTGTTTATAGAACTTTAATTGATTCCCAAAGGGCCGGTATCACTGCCGGTCAGCTCTTCAAACCCGGGTGTGAGGACTCGTCAGCCAGTCAGCCGAATAATTAGTAATTGGTGATTTAACCCGCAGGCGCAACGCCCCTTTGTGGATAAGGTTGGCCGCCTCTGCCCTATAGGCAAGCACCTCACCCCCGCCAAACTTCACATTTAATTGATGCTTTATCCAGCGCGAGCTAAAGTAATGATAAGAATTAAAATTTATGAGCCCTCCCTGGGATGCGAACCCATAGCCTTTGTATTGTTAGTAAAATGCTTTACTTGTCGACCCTTTACGAGTTTACGTCGCTCCCAGTACTCCCACTTACTGGGCGTTTCTGTTTTGCAACTTGGTATTTCATTCTGAAATCCAGCAGAAGTTTTAGTTTAGCCTGGGTTCCTGTCATGACAAGCACGGACGTTCTCGCTTAAGACCCATATTTAGAAGTCGTTAATTTACATTCCTTGCAGTGGTGGCTTGATGGTTAGGGAAGAGCACTTGTAATTGAAAGATTGTAGGTTTGAATCCCCGACCAGCAAGGCACCACTGAGGTACCCTGAGCAAGGTACCGCCCCCAAACACTGCTCCCCAGGTGCTGAATTAGCTGCCCCCTGCTATGTCATGAAAGTCACATATGGGTCAAATGCAGAGGTCACATTTCGTTGTTGTGTGCTGTGGTGTGTTGACACTGATCACTAAATTCTAATTCTAAGAGGCCACAACACCGTCAGCCACTTAAAGTCAGGCTGCATCGTCCTATGTGACAATGTTGAGAACCAAAACTCACGTAATCCAGTGAGGTAATTGTAAAATAACACTGATTGACAATGGCCCAAAATATCACCATCTATCCTTGACTTCTTAGATAATTTGTATTTTATAGATGACGCATGGACAGGCAAAATATCTGTGCATATAACAGCTTACCATGCTGTACAGAGAAGTACAGAATATTCATATACAAAGTATTAGTATATTTTTAGCAGTCAATCAAACATGACAACACTTGCTTTAGAAAATATTTTGTCTGCTGTTATATTCAAAAATAATTCTGTAATCATGAAAGAATCATAATTATTATACTCTATGCCTTAATGGCCTTCATCACTAAATGACAGGGGCATACAGTGTATATATAGGGGCAGGACCACAGAGGCACTGGCCCCAGCTGAAAGCTGATTGGTCCCCACAGTGGTCCCCTCCCCTGTCACTCACTGATTCAACACATATCATTGGCTAATGATAAGGTTGGCCCCTCTGTATGAATTATGCCTCCGTCCTATACCCCTTGCCCTAAAAATTCCTACAGTTGTTCCTGCTGTCACTAGCACTGTACACTAACTCCCTGAAGACTAAAGTGAAATTGTAGTCATTAATTTACACAAGGCATTCAATATGAATAGACTGGTTTTTGGAGTTATGAGAATGTTTAGCTTAAGTTCTACAGCACTTAAAAATTAAATATAATATTTGAAATCTGTAGCATTTTTAGAAGCTGTGAAGGGTGTGGAAGTCTGACATAGACAAATGCTTGTCAGAGAAGAAGTCCATCCATCATTTTTCGCCACACTGTTCTGCTCTGGTCCCTACAGGCTTTTTAAGTTATTCGGCATGTTTTGTGATGGGCCCAGTGTAGTGAGGTTGTCAGGTGGCTGCTCCCAGATTAGCACAGCCAGAAGGCTGGAGAGACCTTTTTTTTTTGCCCGTGAACGCTTCCTGAACTGTCACACACCATCTCCGCTCTTTTGCACAACATTCCCCAATGTGCATCTGAGCTATTCTGTCTGATCCTCCAGGGACAAAAAGAAAAGTACAGATCATACAGTTCTGGAACAGTCTGTGACTTTATATGATGACTATATTGTCCGTGATGTTTTGTCCTACTTGGACATACCATGTTAATTAACCAACAGGAGCATACATATTTTCTCTATACAGTATATTGATCAGTAGCTCCATCTATCTATCTATCTATCTATCTATCTATCTATCTATCTATCTATAGAGAGTAATTCACATCTATCCCATTTAAACAGTCAACTTTATTTTAGGATTTATTTAAGAAATGGTTTTGGTATACACTCTGGCACTTAACACAGTTCTGATCACTGATCTTGTGCAGTTAATCATGATAATGACCCAAGGTGTCCTCCTCTTGGGTTTTTCAGAGGAGGGGCACAAAGTATTGAGATCTGCTAGAACCTGAATTTCAGTGAGTAACCATGTGATTTGAGGTTCTTGATGTGCCCCACAGCTTTTGATTGACGGGTGAATCATTTACACCTCAGGCCTGCTGCATCTGTTTTTCCTTCTCACTTCCATTGCTGTTGGCCAAAGATGGGCACCATCCTGAGAATTGGGGGGAACATCTTGCTGTCTCAGAGTCACACTTAAAGCAAGAGACACTTTGATGCCATTTTGTCTTCAAAGAACAAGGCTCATCAAATCAGATCTGCAGATTTTTCTTTTCATTTTGATAGATCTTTCAACATTGCCAGTTTATGTTGTTGAGATTGCGCGCATGTTATCGCACTGTAAAGCTGTAGATATTCAGGTTTGCTACAGAATGATGGAAACGATGGAAACCTTTTCAAATAGACGCTTTTAAAGCTCGACTTGCTTACATTCTTACTATTGGCTCTGTGCAGGCCAATGAAATTCTTCCATGCCAGACTCACCCCACCATGTCTTAATGAACCTTGCTGTGTGAACTAGGGCACAGTCATGCTGGAGCAGGAAAGCGTCCTCCCCAAACTGTTCCCACAAAGTTTGATGCATAGAATTATCCAAAATGTCTCATATGATATGCATACCAAGACAGCTTGGACATGGTTGGGTGAGTTTGGTGTGGAAGAACTTGACTGGCCCACACAGAGCCCTGACCTCGACCCCATCGAACTAAACCAGATTTATATATAATACTGTACAAAATTCATCATGGATACTGTATGTACTCAATATTTATCCAGCACTATGTATGCCACCTTCATGGAGTAGATATGCAGAGTTCTATTGCCTTATCACACATGTAAATGCACTGAAAACTTGTGCAAAAACAGCTACAGCTGAATTTTATCTAACGTAATTTATTCCTGAACACAGCGCAATCGTGCTGAAGGGCTGCCGCCTCTAAATCGATGAATCTCATGTGATTTTCAGTGTTCTGGGTCCAGGGTGCACCACATACCCCCCCCCCCCACCTTTCCCCCCCCTCCAC
>JAODLC010000050.1:13193517-13204251 GCA_026781145.1 Hippopotamyrus pictus
CCTGGGTTCCTTTAAATCAGAGCTAGATAAGATTTTAACAACTCTGAGCTATTAGTTAAGTTCTCCCCAAACAAGCTAGATGGGCCGAATGGCCCCCTCTCGTTTGTATGTAAATTTCTTATGTTCTTAATGTTCTACAGACATTGAAAGACCTGAGCCTCCTCAGTAGGTAAAGCTGGCCAGCCACTGCAGACCACTCCACTCATTATCGCTCCAAGCCACTGTAGACCGCTCCGCTCATTATCGCTCCCAGCCACTGCAGACCACTCCACTCATTATTGCTCCCCACTACCAGCCACTGTAGACCGCTCCACTCATTATCGCTCCCTGCTCCAATTCATTTTCAGCCCGCTCCAGTGAAATCATTCATGCCATGCATGCATGTTGCAAACCTACTCGCGCACAAGATTGGGGTCACACATGTTAATTGTTCTCTCTGATTGTGGTAGACACACTTGTATTAACAAACAATTAGTCATAGATAGGTACTTGTGTTCAGCATCTACACCAAGTGACAAACCAATGGTTAGTAGAAAAAAAAAGCAAATATGACAAGTTTATAGAGTTTGGCTTCATTGAGAACAGCGACAGAAGACCACAAATGATCTTTTGTTTTAATTTGTTAACAAATGAGGTCATGAAACCAGCCAAGCTGTAGTGACATCTGACTACGAAACAACCAAATCAAAGGAGGAATTTTTTTGAGGAATACACCTGCCAGAGAACTAAAGTGTTAAATACTCACAACAATTTCAGAAAAAGCACTGAAACTTTATGCTTGGTGGCTATTCAAATTGCTGAAAGTAAGAAAGTGTGTTAAATTGGAGAAGATCTGATCCTACCAACTACAATTGAAACATGTGAAGTTATGATTGGGACTGATGCTGCTTGTAGGTTGAGATATGTACTGATGTCAAATGACACAGAGAAGAGGAGAACTGCAGAAATTTCAGCTGACATTCGCTTGCAGCTCCTGGAAAGACTGCGTTCCTGTGACCACTTTTCTATTCGGTTAGATGAATCGACAAATGTATAGCTAATGCAACTCAATAAATGATGTTAGTTTTCTACCAATGGGAAGGAAGACTTTCCACTTTTTTCCAGGGAGGACATCAGGTAAGGAATCATTTACAATTTCATGACAGAAGCAGGCCTGAGCTGGGAAAAATCCATCGCCGTTTATAGTGACGGTGCAGCTGCGTAACGGGCCAGAAGTGAGGAGTTACTGCAAGGTTTAAAGCTGCTAACCCAAACATCGTACTTACTCACTGCATGCTGCATCGGCAAGCTCTTGTATCTGAAGGTATGCAACCAGAACTGCATGCAGTTTTGATCACAGTCGTGATTACCGGGAATTTTATTGCGTCCTCAGCTTTTGCAGTCATGTTTGTTTGGCCGGCTTTGTCAGGAGATGGGTGCTGGTCACCATGCCCTGCCGTTTCATTCTGAAGTGTGATGGCTTTCTCGAGGGAAAGTTTTGGAACGGGTGTTTGAGCTACGCAAGGAGATCTCAGATTTTTTAAGAGCTGATTTGTTTGCTGACTCAGCGTTTGTGGCAAAGCCAGTGTACCTTGCGGACATATGCAACTCACTCAACAGCCTCAATCTCTCTCCCCAAGCAGGTTACATTTATGTCCTGGAGATGAGTGACAAAATCACAGCATTCATGAAGAAAACTGAGCTATGGAAAACAATACAAGATGGATTTGCAGATATGTTTTTCCAGATTTCAGATTATCTTAATGAAATAGTACAGCGAGAGAATTGTTTACCGCACACCTAACTCCACTCAGTAAGCACTTCAGAGCTGTCATGCCCTGCTCGTCTGATCCTCCCCTACCATGCCCCCTCGCTACCTTGAGTGTAATCCCTGTGTTACTAGCTGTTTCCCGTTGTTAATTAGTCTCATGTATATAAGTCCGCATTCAAGTATGTTTCCCCAGTCTGGTCATTAACGTCATGTTGAATTTGTTGCTAGTTCCGTTGCCCTGCTTGTCTTCCCTTAGATTAAACCCGTATTTTCCCTACCTCTGGAGTCCTGCCTTTACTTCCTTGGTCCGTGCTCTGATATACAGTTTCAACACGTATGCCTGGGACTGGGTTCATGATCCATTTGCACCAGCCGCCACAACCACAAGCAGACTTTCTGGTAAGGAAGAAGCTTTCCTGTGACAGGACATTAAAGGTCCGATTCCACCACTTCATGGGAGTATTCTGAACTTACTGCAGAGGCCATGAGAATTTTACTTCACATTCCTACTACCAACTTTTGTGAGGCCTCATTCTCAGCACCGATTACCATGGGAAAAAAGCGTGTGGAGGGTGACCTCAGAGTCTGCTTATCATCCATTCTGGAATTAAGGTCATCCTGCCCACAGAGAAATTAAACATTCATTGAACATTTGTGTAACGTTTGTACATTACTGTTTGCAAACCGTATCCAAACAGTGAGCAAACAGTGTATAAAATACGAAGTGAAGACAAACAATGTCTGTATATAAACGTTACAAAAACATTTTCAAACGATCCTGAAGCACGCAAGCAAGAAATGAACATTATTTTTGCTAGTTTACTTTCAGTAGCTTTTGCATCCAGAAACATTAAGGTATTAAATAGGGTGGTAGCCAGAGACAGGCTCAGCCACTCACTAATTTATCAGGTACATAATTATAATTGCATGCTACATTTTCAGTAATGCCCTGCGATGGGCTGGCCCCCTGTCCAGGGTTGTTCCCCGCCTCGTGCCCATTGCTTCCGGGATAGGCTCCGGACCCCCCGCAACCCAGTAGGACAAAGCGGGTTGGAAAATGGATGGATGGATTTTCAGTAATGCATTTTTAAAAGGTAGTGTATTTGTAATGGAGTTGTACACAAGTTGAAAATGTGTCCTGTCATGTTGTGATAATATATAATAGGTTTGGTGTTGATGGAGGGGGGTGGTCCTTAAAAAATTTGTTCTCACTAAGGGGTCCCTGACCTGAAGAAGTTTGAGAAGCACTGGGATAGAGTACTTAGGGAAGGAGGTGGAGTGCAATTATGTACTCTGAAGATGAGGGTAAAAAGTTGTCTTTGGTAAGAAAAAAATGGGAAATGCCACACGGGTTAAAACTAAAATAAAAGAGTATAGAAAGGCAGAGGCGAAAAACCTCCAGGTTCAATATGACATCTAGAAAGAGAGACTTTACATCTATAACTTAGAACTAAAAAGGGCAAGACGGTCTATTTTCTCAAAGATATTTAAATAAAAATAGCAATAATGCACACACCTTATTCATTGTTGTCGATAGACCGATAAAGCCCTCAGTATCCCATACTTCTTAACTGTTATCCACTAAATCATACAATGACTTTGCATCATTTACACTGTTCAACACCTTAGGCTTACTACCTGCTGCCTTGACAATCTTCCTATAGGGTTCTTTAAAGATATTTTTAACTGTATGACATCAGATGTTCTACAAATAGTCAATAGTTCTCTTCGGTCAGGCCACTTTCCAAGGGCCCTGAAGACCACAGTTCTCAAACCTAGATGCCTCAGTAATAAGTAACTATAGGCCTATATCAAACCTACTTTTTTACGAAAGATCATTGAAAAGTTTGTTTTTCGGCAACTTAGTTTTTTCATGGTGCAAAACAATTACTTTAATGTCTTTCAGTCTGGATTTTGACCATACCACAGCACTGAGACTACACTTGCTACGGTCTTAAATGATATTCATCTGAGCAGTGATGAATCAAAAATGTCAGTCTTGGTATTACTGCATCTCAGTGCTGTGTTAGACATGGTTGATTATTAGATACTGCTAGACAGACTAGAAAAGTAGGCGTGTTAAATTGGTTTGAATCATAGTTACAAGATAGGGACTACTTTGTGTCATTAGGTAATCATGAATTCCTCAAGGGTCCATTCTTGGGCCTGTTTTGTTCAACATTTACATGCACTGCCTTGCTCAGATTATAGAGCATTATAACATCTCTTACCATAGTCATGCAGATGACACACAACTCTATATTGCAGTGTCATCATGTGACTATAGTCCCTTAGATTCACCAAATATGTGCACAGAGCAAATCAAGGAATGGATGTACCAGAATTTTCAACAGCTGAACACAGAAAAACTGAAATAATTGTTTCTGGCCCCAAAAAAGAAAGATTCAAAGTCAATGCATACCTTGAATCCATATCACTAAAACGTACAAATCAAGCCAGAAATATTTGTGTAGTTCAAACTTGGACCTTAATTTCAACAGCCTCATAAAGGCAATTACAAAATCAGCCTATTATCACTTTAAAAACATAGCAAGAATTAAATGATTTCTTTTTAAACAAGATAAAGAAAAGCTTGTTCATGCATTTTGTTTTAGCAGGATACATTATTGTTAGAGTGTTCTCTCAGGTCTTGGCAAAAAAGCAGTCAGACAGCTGCAGCTCATCCTGAATGCTACCACTGGAGTCCTTAGTGACACCAAGAAAGAGGATCATATCAGATTGGTCTTTTAATAACTACACTGGCGTCCTGTGCATTACAGGATTAATTGTCATATAATATTGTTTGTGTGCAAAGCAAAAATTGTCTCGGCCCTAAATACATTTCTGATTTACTTGAACATTATGAAGCACTCAGTATTCAAAATGCTGCAGCTTGACTTCTTACCAGTACAAAGAGAAGGGATGACGTCACCCCAATCCTAGCTTCCCTTCACTGGCTGCCTGTGCACTATACAGTTCAATTTAAAGAATTACTTCATGTTTTTAAATCTATACATGGTTCGGACCCATCTTATACGAGATCTAATCAAACTTCATATGGCTTCAAGATTCTTGAGGTCTAAACACAGATTTCCAAGGTCTCAACTAAAGCTCTCAGTTGCTGCCCCAGTACTGTGGAACAATTTGCCTCTCTGTGTTAAACATCTGTGTTTAAATCTACTCTTAAGACCAACTTTTTGGACAGGCTTATAGTCTAGGATAGTGTAGCTCAGGAATAGTTGGTTTTATTTTCTACTTTATTTTATTTTATACTTTTTTTTCATTTCTATATGTCACGCTTGACAGCGCACGGAGCGTAGAAAAGGCGCAGGAAGCCAGGAGTCGGGGCAAACACGGGGTTTAATAGGAGCAGCAACAAAAGGAGCAGGCAAAACACGGGCTGATATTACAATGACCGGACTGGGGAAACAAACTGAAACGCAGACTAAATACTAAATACTAATGACGGTAACAGGAAACAGCAAATGAACACGGGGAATCCACACGGAGTTAATTAGGGAGTGTGGTACACGAGCGGAGCGGACGATCGGGGCATGACACTATCTTTCTTCCTGTTACTCTTTAACTGAGACATCCCATACTTGTGTGCATTTTATACTTTGTAAAACGCTTGGGTATGTGCTTGTCATCTAGAAATGTGCTACATAAATTAAATTTACTTACAATGCTTATTTAAAAATGGAGAAAAACCAGCCTGACCATAAAGTATATACAAATAAGACTGAAAACAAAGTGTCACATTGCACCAGAGGAAGAACCACCCAAGGGCAGGATGTCTGCAAGTTGATCCTCTGGCAGGGGAGATTATTTTGGGGGCACAGGCAGGAAAGCAATGGTGTCATTGAACAATGACCAGAAAGGGAGCACAGAACTAGGAGACACTTTCATACCTGCAAAAAATGTAAAAATAAAATCTCAACGCAAAACTGAAATTATGTCTATTGTGCGGTCTTGCTTTAACATTAATAAATGATTTAGTGTCGGAGTTCATTGTCACACCCCTACGATGCGATTGTCATATTTTTGAATCATGAAATATCACACCATAGTGCCCTAGGTGCTACACGGCAGGTGATTCTTTGTGAGCTTGAAATCACTGGAGGTGCCAAGTCCTATATGAGAAGAAAGAGGAGGTAACTAGAGACAGGAAGGGAGGAGCAAAGCTGCGGTAGTACCCTCCCAGCCCTGGGATGGCCCATGACTGGTTCTTAGAGACGGTGCATCACACAGCTTTGGCCTTAAGTTACTGCGGTTGGAGCAGTAAAGAGCCTTGGTGAATATCAGGTGGCATTTTGCAAGGTTAGCTGGGAGATTCCACCTGCTAAAAGCCAGACAAAGTGGTCCTTCCAGCTGCCAGTATGGATGACAACATCGACCGGGTAGGCCATCGCGTCATTCAGGGCAAAGCGTGATGTCTGTCATGCTCTAGATGGAGGGGATTACCCAATGGACATGTCGTTTTTACAGCAGCTGGACTGAGGAGCACCTACTAATACTCTGAGCTTGGTCCATAGTGGGTGTAGAGTGGGCCTTGCCTAGACACTCCTTCAGTTAATACATGTGAATGTGGGTAGCTCAAGCTATATGAAGTAATCCTCTTTTATTGGGACCAAAAAAATACCTGGATTGGCTGGCATTTTCCTTTGTTTCCTGTTCACATAACGAATTAAATGAATTAACTGAACTACCGGTGAGATTTAACAAATATATGGAATGGTTTGGGAACTGAAGATTCAAGATTCAAAGCGTTTATTGTCATATGTACAGTAGAAAGTGCATTTCTCTGTGCAATGAAATTCTTACTTTGCTGTCCACACAAAAAAATGCAGAGGTACAATATAAAAGAAAAAAGAAATTGAAAAATAAATACTTTAAGTGTAATGTGCAAAAGAGCTTAATGTGCAAAAAACTACAGTATGAGGTAGTATGGTATGGTAGTAGGGTAGTATGATGTCCATTATTCATTCTCCTGTCAGCTGTTAAGGAGTCTGATGGCAGTGGGGAAGAAGGAGTTGTTAAGTCGGGAGGTTCTAGATTTCACACTTCTGTACCTCCGTCCTGAGGGCAGAAGTGTGAACAGTCCGTGTTGGGGGTGTGTGGGGTCTTTGAGGATGGAGGCAGCTCTCCTCTGGACTCTGCGGTGGTAGCTGCTCTGCAAAGAGGGCAGCGGCGTCCTGATGATCTTCTCCGCAGTCTTCACCACTCTCTGCATGCATTTGCAGTCCATAGCTGTAGTGTTGCCATACCACGCAGTGATGCAGCTGGCCAGTGTGCTCTCCACAATGCAGCTGTAGAAGTTGCTGAGGATCTTGGTTGACATACCAAACTTCCTCAGCCTCCTCAGGACGTACAGCCGCTGTTGAGCCTTCTTGATCAGCTGTGTGGTGTTCAGTGTCCAGGTGAGGTCCTCACTGATGTGGACATCCAGGTATTTAAAGCTGCTCACCCTCTCCACTTCAAGCTCCCGGATGAACAGAGGCTGATGAGGCCTCCTCCTCTTCCTCATGTCCACTATCACCTCCTTTGTCTTGTCCGTGTTGAGGGTGTTGAGGTTGTTGTCTTCACACCATGACACCAGACTGGTCACCTCTCTCCTGTAGGCCGCTTCATCCCCTCCAGTGATGGGACCGATCACTGCGGTGTCATCCACGAACTTCAGAATGATGTTGTCTTTGTGGGAGGCGACACAGTCGTGGGTGAACAGGGTGTAGAGGATGGGGCTAAGACACAACCCTGGGGGATGCCAGTGTTTGTGGTGATGCTAGCTGAGGTCCTGTTACCAATCCTGACAGACTGAGGTCTGCCAGTCAAAAAGTCCAGGAGCCCAGTCACAGAGGGTGGAGTGCAGGCCGAGTGTGGTCAGTTTGTGGATGAGTTTGTAGGGGATGACCGTGTTGAAGGCGGAGCTGTAATCGACAAAGAGCATCCTGATGTAGGAGTCTTTGTTTTCCAGGTGGGAGAGGGAATAGTGAAGGGCTCTGATGTGATGGCATCTGATGTGGACCTGTTGGGCCGGTAGGCATACTGCAGGGGGTCCAGAGTGTCTGGGATGTTGCTCTGGATTTGGACCAGCACCACTCTCTCAAAACAATTTTGCGATGATTGGAGTGAGTACTACTGGTCTGTAGTCATTCATGCAGGTGGCTGTGCTTTTCTTGGGGAGGGGGTCAATGGTTGTGGCCTTGAAGCAGGTGGGGATAGTGCTCTGGCTGAGGGAAAGGTTGAAGATTGAGGTGAGAACATCAGTCAGCTCGTTGGCACATGCTTTGAGGGCCCGCCCGGTGATGTTGTCTGGTCCTGCTGCCTTGCGGGGGTTGATCTTCCTCAGGGTCTTTTGTACCTGGTCTGTTGAGTCTGTTGGTGGGTGGGAGGGTGGTCTGGAAGGACGGGGTGTATGCATATGTGTCCTCTCTGTGCTGTGGCTGGGGGTCTTAAAGCGGGTGTAGAAGGTGTTGAGATCATCCAGCAGGCTGCCTGCAAAGCTGATGGTGTTGGTGGTGGCCCTGTGCTCCATGATGTGCTGCAGGCCTTGCCACATCTGCCTGGGGTCAACAGAAGAATAGAAGCCATCCAGCTTCTCTCTGTACTGCCTCTTGGCCGCGGTGATGACTCTACTCAGTCCGTACTTCGCAGCCTTGTAATCCATCTCATTGCCTGACGTAAGAGCGAGTACGCAGTATGTGTCGTACCTGACTGTTAGCCCAGGGTTTCTGGTTGGGGAACTTCCTGACTTGTGTGGTGGGCATGATATTGTCAACACGAATGCTAATGTACCCAGCGACGTACTCAGCATAGTCCTGTAATCCTCCTTAGAGGCTGTGGTTTTGAACACATCCCAGTCTGTCTGAGCAAAACAGTCCTGCAGGATGCTCTCAGTCTCTGGGGTCCATCGTTTCACGAGTTTGGTGTCAAGGTTTGTTTGTTTCAGTCTCTGCCTGTAAGCCGGGTACATGAACAGAGAGATGTGGTCTGACTGTCCGAAGTGGGGGCGGGCTGCAGCCCTGTATGCGCCACATATGTTGCTGTAAACATAGTCCAAGGTGTTCTTGTCACGGGTGGGAATGTTCATGTTGGTAATATTTGGGAAGTACAGTCCGTAAGTTGCACTGGTTGAAGTCGCCAGCGACGATGAAAACAGCATCTGGATGAGTCGTCTCTAACGCGCTGTTGACGTCGCGGAGTTTGCCGAGCGCTGCTGTGGAGTTAGTTCACAGCGGGGTGTAACCAGCAGCCAAAAACACAGCGGGGAATTCCCTCAGAAATAGTAGGGGCGGCATTCCAGCAGTAAAAGCTCCACGGCTGGCAAACAGAGCTTATAGACAGTCTGTACACCTCCGCACCACGAGTTGTTGATTATTTTATTAATAATTTTGAGGGGTTGCCTGTGCGGCCAGCCCCCGGGGGGGAACCGGCGCACTTCCGTCTGTGGCCGTGGGGCTCCTGTTTCGTGCTCGCCGGCGGGGGGCACCTGGTGACTCCCCCCTCTGCCTCCTTGGGCGGACGCACAGCCCTCCAGTGGCGGGGGGTCCGGGTCCCTGGCCGCTATGGGGCGGCTGGGTCCATGATCGCTCGGGGCTCTCCTGGCTGTCTGGGGGGCCCCGGGGCGGCGTTGTTGTGGCCCCGCACTCATTGGGAATCATTCCATGTTAACCTGCACACTCATACATACACTCACAACACACAATCATACACACCTACGCACGCACACACACACACACACACACACACACACAAGATAGCCCAGGGCTTTCTTGCCCTATTTTATCCCTCTCTCCCCTTCTTGTCTGGGTGTGTATTTTCTTAAGTTGTTATGTATTATTTTTCTTTCCATGTTTTTCTCTCTCTATCTGACCCCCCCTTTTCTTTTTTTTCCTCTCTTTCTTTCTTTTTCCCTCTCTTCTTTATCTCCCTCCTCTCTTCCTCTCTTTATCTCTCCTATTTCAGTTGTTTCCCTGTTGGCTCCAGTTTAACCGCGCAATAATCTAAAGCGGCGAATAAAGAGTATATATATCTCAAGTAACAAGAGGAAATTTTGTCCGATACCAATATATTTTTATATTTTAATATCGCAGCTAACGGGGAGGTGACTGCTTACTGGACACTGCGGAAAAAATCCTCTTCATCACCTTACTTGGGAGGATCCCCCACTAAGAAATCTGATCACACGCTGCCTTTGGACTGTTTGCCTCCCCCCTCTTAAGAAGAAGACTGCAGACAGCATTAGTGCAAGAGGGACTAAACTGAAATACTCTGTTAGACTCATAAACTCTGCCACGCACTAGTTTTTTTTAATAATAGCAATAACAGATTACACCACAGACTCTTTTCTTGAGCAATAACACTGTATGCTTAAACACTTTTGTACTTTTTAATACTCTTCCATACTTTTAATTGCACTCTTTGTGTTTTTTATTTATCGGATATAATTTTATTGGAGTAAATGTCTGATTTTAGATGATTGTGCTGTGTCGTAGGACCACAATACATAATTCCCTTCCCTCATGTTTTCAAAATGACTATAAACCTTCTTTAATCTTGAATCTTAAAATTGAATCTTAAGCTGGCTGGGCAATTTATGATAATTGACCAGTTTAAGGTATGTTTTCACATAATGGTTTGATGATTTATCTGGTCATACCAGCTTATGATGGTCATTCTAGTTGGTTTAGCATGACCAACTGGTGCCTCACCCAGCTAAAGCATCAAAGAGCACAATCACTGGTATATGACCATCTAAGATCATCTTAGACCAGGGCTATTCAATTCAGGCCCTGTTGTGGTTTTTCCTTCTCCACCAAATCAGAAGTCAGAAACCACTGGTGTAGATCCAAATTCAGTATTTATTGCAACAATTAAGTTACAATCAAGGCCAGACATTACAGTTTTACACCAACTTTTATACATTTTCTCATTGAGTAACAATATCTCGCCACATAAGCATCATCATTCCCTCAGCCATTCAC
>JAODLC010000050.1:13222005-13238519 GCA_026781145.1 Hippopotamyrus pictus
GAGGCATACTGGGAGCTGGGAGGGAGCAAAAACGTGGACTATCTGGGGGTCCCCGAGGACTGGGTTGAGAAACACTGTATTATATTATACTATATCACTTTAGGAGAGCCAAGAGCCATTGAAATCTGAACCTTAACTGATCAACATATAATGAGCCGGAGCAGGTACTTAAATACACACAAAGCTAATAAGACAACACAGGACAGACGAGAACAATACCCAAGTAACCAATCACAGAAAGGACAGGACAATGAGCAACAGGTGGGGCTGATTAACAGAACTAGAAAGTTTCCGACATCAACACTAGTAGGCCTAAACCAAATACTAGTGCTACAATACAATGTGGAAAAATAAGGTACAAACAAAAACCAGAACAGAACACAGGAAGGGCAAACTGATGACAGAAACAAACAGGAAGTAATAAACACTGGGGTAACAGAAAAAAACAATACGTACAAAATAACAACTAAGGACCAGCTTTGAAGCCATAACGACAGGGCTAACAGTGTGAGCCACCCACTCAAACTGCTGAGCTAAGCAGCTGTTTAGGGAACTGGAAAAACACACTAGAGATAGACACACTGAGGCTAAAAGGCAAAGCAACAGGGAGTACAGCAATCTGCTGGCCAAACGGGAAGGAGCCACAAAGGGCAGGGGCGGATGGACACCATCCCTGACAACACACACACACACACACATGTTTATATTCATATCTTTGTGGGGACCAACCATTCATTCCTATGGGAAAAACCCTAATCCCAACCATGACAACCATAACAATAAGTAGCCAAACAAAATAATAAATTCTCATTTAAAACCATGCTTTGTATGTTCCGTCCTGGGACCGTATTCCAGAAACTTCCTGACTTGCAGATCCTGTGTTAATGCAGTCTTGAGATCCCTTCCCAGGCGATCAATACATGAAGGACAGCCATCTATAAATGGATCACACCTTGGCACAGGTGGAACCAAGGTGTCACACCGTGATCCATGCCTTGCCCCACATGACCCTCTGGACAGCAGGGTGGGTCAACGACCACTTTCATGGTAACACCCCCACTGGAGGAGAAATACCTGGAACTCCCCATCAGACGTTTAGAACTGAAAAAGCCTTTTGGATGAGAGGTGAAACATTTTAAAGAAATTGAAAAAAAGAAGTCCAGTTGCCCTTGATTCAAGCCCTTAAGGTTATGGGTGAGATCTGTTGCAATGTAACTATTGAGAGGTTAGGTTTGTTTAGGAGAATGCCTACTGAGTTTGATGAGTAACTATGATAGTTAATTGTAATTGCTGCTGATATCATTTAAGTTGCAATTTAAACAATGGTTTAAATTACAATTCAAATGAGATATATATATATATATATATATTATATATATATATATATATTTGTTTAAATGACATATTTACAAATTCATCATTTTAATGACAATTGTAACTGTAATTTAAATAATCATTTAAACATTGTCATAAATCAAACTCTATATAACGGCTCACTTTTGTTTCACCATTGCATGGTTGGGGAGTATGATCCGGGATTGGTTCCAGGACCCCTGCCACCCTGGAATGGATCAGTGGTTGGAAAATGTATGGATGCAATTTGTATGGATTCACAGTATAACATAACTATTCTGGAATTAAAAACATAATTCAAGTAAAGTGCAGCGGTGTAGGTTAATTAAAAGAAAAGACCTCATAAAGCAGAGAAATGCCCCGGACGAGGAATGCGGGTCAAAGGCAACAAAACCACACACTATTATGCAGAGACGCTAATTTCAAATATTCTTCTATAATATATTGTTTATGAGAGCCATTGAAAATCTGAATTAAACCCCAACCTTGCGAGATCGATCAACTCATCAGATTCAAGACCAGACAAATATTTAATATTATTTCAGATACAAACAAATTAATAAAATGGAAAGGTAACATGTTCGCCTACAACCTTCCTGGTTTTCACACAGCGATCTCCTCAAATCGCGCATCGCTGATTCTTTGTAGGATGCTATTTGTCGCAATGGTTCAATCCAAAACCGAATGGTTTGCTCCTTGTCCGGCGTTTCTCATCCCTGATTGGTCGACTTACTTTCCGGGGCAGTGACGGTGCCTGTTGGGATTGGCGCGAAGCTGTTTCGTCCAGGCGGACAAAGAGCTGCCTCAGATTTTTAGTTTTATATTTGTAAATTTGGGGTTTGATATCAAGTGCATTATCATGGCTGATAAAGAAGGTAATTCATGCGTATTTTCATTTACCGAAAATATTAGACTTCTCGTATTTCATCCACAATAGAAGTCAACATAGCATAGCCGCTAGCTACTCGGTAATGTGTGTGCCGGTGTTTTCGTGTGGTGGAGGCCCTACGGTGGCTGTAGCTGAGTCCCGCCAAACTGGTAATTAGCATAGCTACCTCGACTAGCCGATTTAATTAGTGTTTAGTTGAATTAATGTAAAGTGACTTTGTTTATCTCTCGTGGTGGGGATTATCTGGGCGTTTCGACGTGTTGCCTGCACGGTTTAGCTAAATCTGAATTGCGCGTTAATGATGGTCCGAAAAGCACGGTGGAGTGTGGATGTTAGCTTTGCTCCAGTGTCTTATTCTCTTCCTCTCTATGCCGATGAAAATCTTATCTTGATGTTAAAATGGTGGATCAGCCACGATTAACCACATAATGTAGTTACCTGGGTATTCTGACAATCGCGTACGGTGCATGACCGAAAGAGCCATTTAAACCAGCATTCAGCTTATACGTTTGGCTAATGATGCTGAGCTTTTGTATATGAGGATTATTAACAGCTCCCCCCATTAGGTATTTAGGCTGTGAAGAAAGGTACTCCTGGTCACTTTATTTTATTGTTGAATGAAGTGTGTGCATTTTGGAGGATTGAACTTTTCTGCATTTCGACACCGGATCTAGCGCGAAATGTTGACTGCTTGGGTAAATGGCACCGATCACCACGTGTAAATGTTTGTTTGCTTCGCGTGTACAGCAGCGTTCGATGATGCTGTGGAGGAAAGGGTGATAAACGAGGAGTACAAGATCTGGAAGAAAAACACCCCTTTTCTGTACGACCTGGTGATGACCCATGCTCTGGAATGGCCTAGTCTGACGGCGCAATGGCTACCAGACGTTACCAGGCATGTTTTCTTTCTTGATTTCCTACTGATTATCCTTATTGACAGCGGTCTGTTTCTTTGCTGGCTTCACATATTAAATCAGAGGTATTCAAACTGTGGTGTGCAGGAGGGGGGCGGAAGCAGAAATATGTAGGAAGGTTTCAGCTTGGGGGCAGGTTTATTTTGAAATTGCAACCTATAGAATTATTTAAAATATGATCACATGACGCTAACATATTAAAATAATAAAAATGTGTAAAATAAACAGGCACCATGTACTGTTTTGAATAGTAACTTAATGGTAGTTTATTCTGGGAAGGTCGTTCAGTTAATCCTCATATACTTGGTGGAACGACAGAAATTTGTAGCTTGGCAGTGGCGCCCCCAAAAATTTTAGGGCACAAAAGCCAAAAGACATAAGTGAATTTCAGGAGTTCTATAATGCTGTTGTAGTATAGACTGAGAACTATGTCGATATACTAGTTCAGGAATCTTATAGTGATATGGGTTTCTTGTTTTACAGGTAATGTATTTTACATGTAGTCACATTTCATATATTACGTTCTCTCTTGCATGTTAATCCCATGTAACATTGGTGGTGGGGGGGGGGCTAAAGAACATGTCAAAGGGGCTAAAGCCCCTGGTGATGCCCATGATAAAGGCATCTGTTATATGACTATGAACGTGTCAAAAAAAGCAAAACGCTAAAGAATTGCAAGTGATTGAGTGACATTTCATAAGTTTGATTGTCACATTTGAATTAAAGTAGTTCGGTTAAGTGTTGCATGTTGGGTAAATTAAAATGACTGCAGGGAATTTACCAAGGACAGTTACCTTATGCCTGCCTTTGGCGCTCTGCAGGCCTGAGGGGAAGGACTACAGTGTCCACCGGCTTGTGCTTGGCACACACACCTCGGACGAGCAGAACCACCTGGTCATCGCCAGCGTGCAGCTGCCGAATGACGACGCCCAGTTTGACGCCTCCCACTACGACAGTGAGAAAGGAGGTGAGACCCATCTGCCATGTCACATCCCAGAAAAACAAAGTCACCCACGGTGTATTATTGTCTCCTGCAATCTCTCATCGTGTCTCATCTGGGCAGAGTTTGGAGGCTTTGGGTCTGTGAGTGGGAAGATTGAGATCGAGATCAAGATAAACCATGAGGGAGAGGTGAACCGTGCCCGCTACATGCCACAGAACCCCTGCATCATCGCCACCAAGACGCCCACCAGCGACGTGCTGGTCTTCGACTACACCAAGCACCCGTCAAAGCCAGGTAGCGCGTCCCGTCTCTCGAAAGGGGGCGGAGCCCAGTGCCTGTCTGCTTGTTTTGCGTGTGTTTAAAAGCCTACAGATACTAGCATTCGGTTCCTCAATTTAATGGCGTCCTGTGAACTTTTGCAGTAGGATCTGTCTGGCTCGAAGCGCCATTGCAGTGTCTAGCTTAATTGTTGTGCGCGCGTGTCGATTTGGCAGTTTGTCCTGCGTGCAGCAGACAGTGCAGTGCACCCTCCCCGTCCTTGTTTGACGTGCGTGTCCCTGTGCCCTGCAGACCCCTCCGGGGAGTGCACCCCTGACCTTCGTCTGCGGGGCCACCAGAAAGAGGGGTACGGCCTGTCCTGGAACCCGAATCTGAGCGGCTGCCTGCTGAGTGCCTCTGATGATCACGTGAGACCTCTTCCTTTGAACATCCTGGTTTTGCCGAGTTTGATGTGTCTCTAGGTCAGTGAGGGAGGGGCTTGTGTTTCACTACTTTAACCAATCACAGTCTTCATCGTATGACATCACCACATTGATGTCTGTTTTTTTTTCCCCCTCATTTTCAACTCAAGGCTTCAAGTCATCTAGTGTGGGGCAGCATGAGGCCACAGGGTTGCTGGTTCCAGCCTTATTATCAATATTATTATTAATAATGATAAGACACACCCTTACATTCCCCATACAGCCTTTGCAGCTGAGCATATTTCTGTGATTTATCTGTGTTTGACATTGTCATTAACAAAAGGCTCAGCGGGCGAGTCTCTGTGCCTGTGATCAGAAGGTTCCAGGTCTCCAGCCTCGGCAGATCAGTCACATGGCCGTGGGCCCGTGAGCCAGGCCCTTAACCCCCAACTCCAAGGATGCTGCATGATGGTTGATCCTGTACCATGACCTCCACGCTATGAATATGAGATGGGGTTGGAGAAAAGATGAATTCCTATGTACCTGTACTTGTGCAATGGCCAATAAAATTATTATTAATTATTATTATTATTAAAACAGACTTTAGACATCTGTGTGCCTTAAGAAAAAACATTTGACTAAATGCAGTGATGTCATACAATCACTGGCTGGTTAAAGAAGTGAGAGGTGAGCCCCTCCCTTGTTGACCCAGTTCCTTAAGCCCTTTATGAACTTACCATCTGATATTGCATGCGAAATGTTAAACTTCCTGCACGCCACCAAGCTTCTCTTCGCTAGTTTAGTGCTTTGGACTGTGTGTTCCCTGTATAAGCATTAGTGCAATGAATCAAACATTGTTCATCTGTCTATTGTAACATGCAATTATATAGAAGTCAGTTTGCTGTAGAAATGTCATTAACTTTAAGGCTGGCATACTTCTATTACGCATGTTTCTTCTTAAGCTGTTAGGTGTCAGGAGTTGCCGTAGAAATGTGCAGTGAAGATAAATATTGTGTGTGGCGGTCGGCTTCTTGCAGACGATCTGCCTGTGGGACATCAGCACTGTCCCGAAGGAGGGGAAGGTGGTGGACGCCAAGACCATCTTCACGGGACATACGGCCGTGGTGGAGGATGTTTCCTGGCACCTGCTGCACGAGTCGCTCTTCGGCTCCGTAGCTGACGACCAGAAGCTGATGATGTACGCCTCCCTCCACGTCTGTCTGCCAGCAGCCTTGTTTTCTCTCTTAGCCAGCTGTTCAGTATTCTGCTGAGATGCCGATGCCCTTCTATTCGAGTGTCCTGTAGACTTTTCCCCTTTTGATACCTGGTTTAGTTCCTTCATTTTCTGTATGCTTCTTTTGCAAATGCGCTTTTGTCGTAAAACTAGTAGCGTCTCATTATAGTTTGCAAAGATCAGGAAGAATGTTGAGAAGGCTACACGGCGTAGGCTCTTCATCAAATGCGTTTGGGTGTTGTTATTGAGTTTTTTATGGTAAACCAGGTTTGTGTGTGTGGTTTTTGTCCAGCTGGGACACCCGGTCCAATAACACCTCCAAGCCAAGCCACGCAGTCGACGCCCACACTGCCGAAGTCAACTGCCTGTCCTTCAATCCCTACAGCGAGTTCATCCTGGCCACCGGCTCTGCTGACAAGGTTCGGGTTAATGTATTGTTTTGAGGATTGGTGGGTGGGAATCACTGGGATGCTCCATCTCTGCTTTGGCCAGTCCTAAATGTTAGGAGGTTTTATGGTTTAAGTTACTGATTTCTTTACTGATATGAGGTTATGGCTTGGAGCCTGTAGTTATGATTCATAGAGAAACACTGTTGTTTTCAAAGGGATTTTCCCCCTGTGTTTTATTATTTCTGTAGTTAATGAACCTTTTTGCTTTTCTCAGACTGTGGCACTTTGGGATCTCCGGAATTTGAAGCTAAAACTGCACTCTTTTGAGTCTCACAAGGATGAGATCTTCCAAGTAAGTGTTGGGCCGCTCTCTCATCAGGACCCAGCTGACTTTTAAACTTGCTTGATTTTTTTTCGTCCCCCTTTGTAAATTCTTAGTTCGCCTACGGCTTACAGGACCAAAGCGGTTTGCTTTGCCGGTTTCTTGAACTCAGAACCTGGAACGTTCTATGATGCTTGTGAATGTATCCACAGGTGCAGTGGTCCCCGCATAACGAGACCATCCTGGCCTCCAGTGGAACCGACAGGCGGCTGAACGTTTGGGACCTCAGGTGTGTTGCGGACTGTGGTTCTGTGGCCCCCTGTTTCAGCGCCGAGGCTTCTAACCCTCACCATCACCCACCAGCGGCAACAAGCCTTTGGCACCTTAAATGAAAATCTGTCACCTTCGTCTTTGGTATACGTGTCCCGGCATCTTCTGAAAGTCCTCGAAAACCTGCTATTACCAGGTCTGCTTTTGAAATTCCCTGAATGAAACCTTATGCGGATGGCAGTGGAGATGCGCTGGTGCTTGGGGACAGTTTGTTTCTAAGACGATCAGCTTTCAGCACCGTCGGAGATGGACTGAGTCCTGCAGAGGCACCCAGGCTTGGATGTTTTTCCATGCCGTGCTTTTGAAACCTAACAAATGTATATAACGTTCTCTGTTTACAGTAAAATTGGAGAGGAGCAGTCACCTGAGGATGCGGAGGACGGCCCACCAGAACTGCTGGTGAATGTTAATTCCCCTTTTACGTTCACAAAAGTAGGGTAATGGTTGCCCCAGTGGTTATAACTGTCTAATTTTCACTCCAGTTCATCCATGGCGGTCACACGGCAAAGATCTCAGACTTCTCATGGAATCCCAATGAACCCTGGGTCATCTGTTCTGTCTCGGAGGACAACATCATGCAAGTTTGGCAGATGGTGAGCAGGTTTATTTTTAGTGGCGATCCTGAGCTGTGAGGTCAGGGTTTTCTACAGCCTGCTGATTAGCTAGTCTGCTGGCTCCCAGCTTGGATAGGTGACCGACTGACCAGCTTCTCCCTCGTGTTTTCAGGCAGAGAATATCTACAACGATGAGGACCCAGAAGGGGCGGCAGATGCTGAAGTCCAGGGTTAAGGAACCCCCCCACCCACCCTATGAGAGCGGGACTTGAATGTCCCCTTTATTTTTCCATATTTTGACTTCAGTGGCACCCAGTGCCAGCCAGTCCCTCTTGTGTGTCCCTCCGATTGGATGAAAGGCCGTTCTCCCTTGTAGATCAATCATTTTATTGGCTGGAAGCTTCCACTCTCAGAACCGAGATGTTTCAACAAAAGGCAAGCTCATTTTGCCTATTTATTTGTGGTCGGTTATAATTTCCCACCCCTGCCGTCATCTGCTTTGATGTTCATTTTCTTGTCATTTGAAATCTTAGTTTATTTGTGAAATCTTAGTTAATTTGTGCATTTATCCCAGTGTTTCTAAATGCAGTGCAAATTTCTTCTGGGCATATGAACGTGGGATAAAAAGGAATTTTTAAATTCTGTTTAGACTAAAATAAAGGTTAGTTTTTCCCAAATCACATATGTGTGTTTCTATCCGAAACCCTTCGGCACAGTTATCAGTGACCTTACGTGCTGCCAGAATTTCCCAGATGAGTTTAAAACTAAATTTGTATCTCTCCCTTATTTTTTTTACTTGCTGACTGTTGGGCAGTTAGTGTTTTCTTTTTTTTGGTTCCCCCCCCCCCATGCCACAGTCTTATTGTAATAATGCCTGTATACAGTACTTCCCTGTCATTCACATTTTGTCAAATTAATTGTATAAAATATGATTCTGAGTAAATGTGTTTTCTATCTATGTTGGCGTCTCTTTCTTTTGATGTCAAGTATTGCTAACTGAAGCAGATACTGCTTTCCTCTGCTCTGCTGCACTTTTCAGTACGGTGATGTATTGAGGTGTGATCTTGGCAGTAATGTCCTGCAGCTCCTTATCTGAAATTACCTCTGAGGACTCTAGCTTGCACGTCTGTGGTGATACCGGTATCACTATAGAGAGAGAAAATGTTCCGGAGTGCGATGTAATATTCTGTAAATAACTGAAAGCACGCTTGGAATGTCGACAGGTTTTGGCTTCTCGAATGAAATTGGAAATGTATTTAACAGCCGCTGCCTAGGACTTAAGATCTGAGCTTCTTTTGTGGTCTACACCAACACCTTGTGGGCAAAAACATGCGTTACATTCAACATAAGGGATGGAAAAGTTTTGGATTAGATTCACTCAATTAAAAAAGCGCTAACACCTTTAGCCGATTTAGAAAGTGACCCCACTGGGTGAAGATACTACACGATTATTAAAGGTACACTAAGGTTCAACAGAAAAAAAAACTTGTTCTCTTGGCATTTGTTTCTGGTGGTGGAACAGTTGCCCCAGAAGTCATGTTTCTTCCTTCATGGCAGGTCCAGCTGTTCTTCGGACTTCATCGCTGTACCTACAAAGAGAGGCATGCGTGCGTCTTACAAACTGTAGAATAGCAGTGGCTTTGCTTGCCTGACTAATTTTGCGGAACGTAGCGTGTGGGACGGTGAGGTGCTGCTGCGGTCAACGTGGCCCCCGTGACGGCGCCTTCTGAAGGGATGCCTGCCTGTAGGTTCTCAGCTCCTCCTCAAGGCCTCTCTTCACGTTCTCTATATCCTGATTTTTCTTTTGCTGAATTTCAGTCTCTGTTTTCAGGTGCCGCCTGTTCTCCTCGAGGGCATCCAACACCTCCTAGTGGAAAAATGCAAATCCTTTAGCTTATGTAAACAGGGAGCATTTTATTGTGTTTGGAGGAACTTCATGTTTTGTTCTATGTCTTCGTCTTTAAGGGGGGTAAAGTATTTTATGTATGTATTTTCAAAATGAATTTGATTCTCTATGGACTGCTGAACAGGGGCAGCCAGCGCCTGTACCTGGATAACTCTTGGGACATTAATATCAGGATAATATTTACCTGCAAAAAATGTATGCAAACTGATAAAATATTTTAAAAGCCTGAATTCCATCCATGTTTTTGAATAGAGAGGTTATGCCTGAGCAAACTGACCCGCGGCTTTGACTTCATGCCCCTTTCATCACATTCCTTCTGCAGTCCGTGTTCCTTCTGATGTATCTTGCTCTCTATTTTACTGGTTCCCTGCATGTTCTTTGTTCTCTTTTTCTCCTGCTTTTGGCCCATGTTTCCCCCACATGCTATTTATCTGGCCGCTGTCTGGTACCACTGGCCCTGTGCCCCTAATACTCTCATCCAGAGGTGCCGTTAGAGATTCTGGGCGTGCTCCGTACCTGGTACTGGCCCAGGTTCTCCAGCCCCAGCAGACCCCGTGTTCTGTACCCGGTGCTGGCTAAGGTTCTCCAGACCCCGTGTTTTGTACCCGGTGCTGGCTAAGGTTCTCCAGCCCCAGCAGACCCCGTGTTCTGTACCCGGTGCTGGTTAAGGTTCTCCAGCCCCAGCAGACCCCGTGTTCTGTACTGGTGCTGGCTAAGGTTCTCCAGCCCCAGCAGACCCCGTGTTCTGTACCCGGTGCTGGCTAAGGTTCTCCAGCCCCAGCAGACCCCGTGTTCTGTACCCGGTGCTGGCTAAGGTTCTCCTCCCACTCCTGCCGCATCAGCGCCAGTCGCTCCTCCAAGTAGGCTTTCTGAAGGGCCAGCCTCTGCGCCTCCTCTCTGAGGGGACTCAGCTGTGCCCGTAGCTCCCGGGACTCCTCCCGGCACCTCCTGGTGGCCTCGGCGCTCGCTTGCCTCCGTGCCAGCAGGGCCTGGAGCCTGGGCTCGTAGAGCACCTGCAGGGCCTGGACCCCGCTCTGCAGCTGCTGCTGGACGGCGCGGGATGCCTCGCGATACTGCGACAGCTCGCCGGCCGCAGGGGGCGGCTCCGCGCCGCTCAGCTGGCTCTGCAGGTCGTTGAGGCGGTTCTGTTGGTCCAGCTGCAGTCGGGCCGCCTCCTCAGTCAGACGCAAAAGTTCGGCTTGGAGCTTCTCCTTAAAGAGCATTGACAATGCAGACTGAGACAAGCTTATTTAAGAACATTTACCAAGTCATACTGGGCCATGAGAGGATGGTGCTCGTACTGCTTCACTGAATTATCCAGCTGTATGAACTGCAAATTGAATGAGGTTTTCCCTTTATAAAAGCACCTGACAAGTTAATGCAATAAAACTGTACGCATGACAGTGGTAACTAATAGGCACCAATGACCATCAACTGGAAGCTGGAAGATAGATGGAGACATCATTTCATAATTGTCTTGTTTTGGACTCTGCTCTGAGATTTTCCTAAATGTGCTTAAGCATTTAATCTCTTAAACACATATAGGAATTGCTTAATTCTGACTACTAACTTGATGACTATATTTACTTTACTTGGTTGATATTTTATTGATCCCTGTGGGGGAATTCTCTTTACGCCTCCCCCAGCTTGCTCTCTGTAGGTGAGGGCAGCCACCCGCAGCGGCGCCCCTGGCAGTTGGGGTTTAAGGGCTTTGCTCAAGGATCCACAGACCTGCCAAGGCCAAGTTTGAACCAGCAATCTTCTGATCACAGGCACAGAGACTCGGCCCACTGAGCCACAGGCTGCCCCCCGACTCAACTTCCCTGACTGAACTAATCTGTCCATTCTTTTGTGTTATGCGTTCAAATTGAAGTTTGGAACTAACACGGGATGCAACCCTGCACAACCAGGACAGGGCAGTCTAGGATTATGGGATGCTTTAGCACCTGCGTAATGACTGACTCCTTGACATCACGCTGCAACATGTCCAGGAAGATCCGACTCTGGGTGCACTCCCTCACGACGGCAAAGAGCCGCTTGCGGACACCCAGCACGTCTCCTCGCAGGCTCCGCCTTTCCAACTCTGATTGGGTGAGCTGCCGCCACACCTTCGCCAGCTCCGCCCTCAGCTCCTGGGCCTCCCGTGCCATTGGCTCCTCCAGCGCCAGCAGCTCGGCCACCAGCTGGTCCCGGTGCCGCTCGAGGGCACCCACTTGTGCGATGCACGCCTCGAACCGGAGACCCAATTCCCCCAGGGCTGCCTCGTCGCTTGGCCGTGTCGTGGAGTCGCCCCCGGAACTATCCCGTTCCGCCGAGTCCTCCAGCTGTGCCACCAGCTCTCGTGTGCACTCCTTCAGCTGGGTGCTAATCTCTCCCAGGCACCCCTCAATTTGGCTGTCCATGCCTCCACTCTGCCCCAGAAGCAATGCCCCCAGCTCATGCAAGCATTCTTCAAACTGGACACTCAGGTCTTCCAGGGACCCTCTGGGATCTTCTGCTGCACCTTCTAGCTGGACCCCTGCCCAGTCCATGCTCTCTCCAAACTGCAGCTTGATGCCCTCGGTGTAAGTCTTGGTATCAGTCCCAGATTCCTCCATCTGGTCCTTAAACTGTAAATCTGCCTCCTGTATGCAATTCCCTTCAGACCCAACACCGGCCTCCTGTAAAATCCCCCAAGTAGGTTTCAGCTGGCTGGGGGCCTCTTTGCTGTCCATTGTCAGCCTGGAAAAAAATGAAGCAGCTCCTTAAGTCAAACAAGTCACTCGCACCATTCGTTAATGATGTTTTTGAGCCCATTAGGAGAACTGCACGACTGATGCAATCAGAGTTACCAAGGTGCTTGAGACTGATCCACGATCTGTTTGTTCATGCAGCAGTGGAATGTCACCTCATGTTATGTCAAACCGCAGACGTTGGGTTTCAGTGGACCGAATCCCAAATGGCGTTTATTCTTAGACTATTTATTTTAGAAGAATCCAGCCTGGGTAGAGTCAGTCTTGGCCTTCGTTCAAGCCTGCTCAAAAAGCCCCAGCAATTGCGTGACCGCAGGGCATGATAATTGCCTAGTTTCTTGCATGGGAAACTCGCCACCTCCTTCTCCGAAGCTGCTCCAGGTTATTTCGCAACAGGCTTATCATACCCTTCAACTATATCCTATCTATTCCTGTCTTGATTAGCTTATCACTCCTTACGGTCTTTCCAGAGATCAAATACTCTCTTTGCAAACTTTAAAAACCTGAATGATCAACCTCGACTTGCCTTAGCAGCATCACGGGCCAGCGCACAGCAGTTATGAGTTTGAAACGTCACGTTAAGGAGTCAAAATAACGTTGAGGCAGAACTCAACAAGAGCCAGATCATAACAGATATAGTTCCAAACATAAACCAAACCCACCGTCTCCATGACGATGGGGCCCTGCTCTACCACCAGTGAACTTACCTAAGTGCAGCTGCCTCATGTAGTTCTTCATTTTCTGGTCCAGCAACATCTGAGGAAATAACGCACATGAAGAGAGTCGCCCTCCTGTTTTCTCATATCCCCTGGCGGACTGCTTCTCGTCTCCAGGAAAACAGAGGATCTGTTTTGGTTTATTAATACATCCCCGAGAGGAACACAAGCCCGTGTCTCATCCCAAACCCTTCCCGGCCAACTGAGAGGGGATCAGATAGCAAATCAGACCGATCCAAGTAGGATCTCAGAGGGGAGGGACCTTCCGTCATCTGCTGACATCACCCATGCCTTAAAGGATGAGACAGACCCATGTTTGGACATGGCCCCAGGGTCAAACTGTGGTCGCGCCAAGGAGGAAGCTAAGGGGGGCACAGCAGTGACTGTACAGCCCAATACTCAAAGCAAGTATTACTGAAATAGGGTTAAATATCTTATAAAGCAGGCTTGCATATATGTTATCGGAACAACGGCAGGTCTGGCATATCTTACATTCTATTGCTCATTCCATAAAGTTAGCTATTCTAACTTTAAATATTCTGGTGTAAATAAGGAACCGTGTCACTGTACATAACCACGCAGTATTTGCAGTATCCAAGTATTGACTGTGATTAGTTAAAAGTGAACTTAAAAATCTTGTACCACTCTGGCACAGAGGAACATTGTTCAGTTCTCCATAATCGAAGTGATTCACAACACTTAGTCCTCTGAAGTCACTGCTCTTTAATAGAACATAACATACTTTCAGTCCTGAAATACAATACTGCATTCCTGAAGAGCAAAACGGTGCATTAACAGAGTCCAAAAAATAGCTCAGGAGCAGCAAGGCATTTTGTAGTCTGCATGTTAAAGGAGACACACAGGAAGCTTGTAAATGTGAAATAAAAGGAAAGAACGTTGTTTAGAGAGGAACAGACACAAGATGTTTTCCCAAACAGCAAGTTACCTAGCAACATTAACATTGGTTTAGCTAGTTAGTAAGTTAGCAAGATGCTTACAGAAACTACATGAGTCAATCCACAGAACAGCGACCCTGATGAAAGGACACCTACACTCTGTGCTGCCAAATACGGATAAATGCTCAGATTTATAGCATTCAGAATTTATTATTCTACCCTGTTTGAAAGCACTCACACCCTATTAAATAAGGTGTGCATGCATGAAAATGTAAGGGAGGAACTGGGAGGATTGTGGATGGTTGTAGTATGAGACAATGCTGAAGTGACTCATAAAGCCTCGAGTGTATTATTTATGTAATGCCTAACGTTGCCACAAGATGGCACTGCAATCCATTTTTATCAAGGCCTTCAGGATCCGCAGTATAGTTTTGCAGGCAGTGTCTCATGGGAGAGACCACCAGGAGGGACGTTTCAGGTCCAGAAAGTCAAAAATCCAGTTTAAACCAACCAGATGAGTTCTCTGTGACTGTGACTCTTTATACTAAGCTGGCTGAAACAATCTCTTGATCCAGATTTTTACTTTCTGGACCTGAAATGTCCACTTCTTGAAGACCACGTGTACTGCTTACTCATATGGTTTCATAAGCATCGGTAACAATAAAAATTCACCTAAAACATCTATCTGGCCTTCTTGAAGTGTAATTTAATAATACACATGTAGATGGGATGTAGCAAGATTTTAAAAAGTCATTGAGACTGCAAACAACCGTGTGTCACATGGGCTGTGACATAGCACTCGGCTCCAGAACGATTCTTTACACACCACGTACAGTATAGGTGGCTATTTCTCTATTTTCCTCTATTTCTGAGATTAAATTATAAAAGAAGTAACATTGAAGTAACTCATTATATATAGTTGTAAATTTGTTGTAATTTCTCTTTGAGAAAATTCACTATTAAAATCCTGGGAAATGTATTATCCTCTGACCTCCTCAAAATTAACCCCCAGCCACCCCTGATGTACAGACATTTATCCAGAAAGCGTAACTAGAGAACTCGGTGAGTCTGACTCTGTCTGGTCACATGCACGTTTTGGCGCCGTATTAATGGAACGGCAAGAATTGTGCAATTACATGATTAATACAGTGTAATATAATTTAGTTCCATCCTTAATATTAGCACACACATCCATTCATCTATCTTTTAAGAAAGGGTGGGGGCAGCTGCTTATTTATGGCAGCGTGGAACATGCCAGTCATGCGAGACATGCGGGGCGGGTACAGGCACATGCTGCGGCAATTCAGGCATGCCAGTTCCCCCGAACAAACATTCCACCGGCCCGTTAATCGAGCCCCCCGCCCCAGAGTGACGATCCGGGCGTACGGGTACACGGCGTACGCTGAGCTGGGAAATGGATGACGGGGCGACATCGCCTGCCTTCTGAGCGGCGGCGCGTTGCTACCAAAGAGGGAGTATGGCCTGGGGATGGCGAGAGGCACTTTCTGTCTCCCTACAGTGAAAGAGGCAGCGAGTAACTCAAGACCGAGATGGTGCATAATGCATGCAGAGTGGAGGAGGTCGGAGGTGGGTGTAGCTGGGTGGTGCCTGTCCAAGGCTCAGATGCCGCCTTGTGATCTCTGTGCTTTGTTTGTATGACGCTTCATGTCTCCATCATCGTACCCCAACCCTATAATCCGTCCTGGGAGCGGAGTGGCAGAACCACCTTGTCCCTGTAAGCCTGGAATGACCCATGCGTGGGTGCCTCACCCACAGTGGCTGAAGGCCTATTTGCCACCCGCCCCACTCAAAATTGCCGGGTTCCTTGCTGAGGAACTCATGAGTTAACTGTCACGCCAACACTGAGTCAACGGGGCAGTGGAGCAGGTAGCCGGTCATGCTAACCAACCCGCTAAGGGCGTGTCCCAAGAACCTCACACTGAAGCTTTTTAATCTTCTCAATGAATCATCGCGGCTCTGAGGAATTTCCTATTGGACGGCCCTATATTCAGCGGCTTTCTGCCCCTTTCCTGTAGAATGCCTTGATAATGCGGCCTCATTTGAGTCCATTAAGGCATAACCAATGAGGCAAATTCCTACCGTGACCCTACCTTGGTCAGGGTGTGTCCCGTACTAGAATGCCCCCATTCCTCTTGCATTAGTTCGGAGTGGATTACCATGGACTCAGAGAATGGACACTATCCTGGACGCCGCCTTTGTCCAAAGCAAACAAAACAAAAAAAAAAAAAAACGATTTTGTGGGAGAGTGAACATCAGACGAAGCGCAGTCATCTTGCAAATGAAGCTGCATCCGTTTGCAGTGCAGACGAATTTCCACCTGTGCTTTGCTGGGTTTTCCGGTCATTAGGAGTACAAAGTAACTGACCACAGTCTAGCTCCGTTTTTACCATTTCTCTCTCGAAACTGGGCTGACGGAGTAAACTGCTAACATCAGGAGGCAAATATGATAACGAGGCAGTTTGGCTCGTTAGAGGGCTTTAGTTTTGGGATTGACAGCCCTGCTTCTGCCTCATAATTAGCAGGTCCAAGGCGCCAGTAGGGAACCTTGTTTCCACACATTTTTGCCTGTTAGTAACCCTGCCCCTCCCCCCACCTTCACACACCCTTGGGCACTGCCCCCCCCCCCCCCACAAGG
>JAODLC010000050.1:13245062-13269176 GCA_026781145.1 Hippopotamyrus pictus
CTAAAAGGTGCACATTTTTGCTTCCTCCCAGCTCCCTACTAAAAGGTGCATATTTTTGCTCCCTCCCAGCTCCCTACTAAAAGGTGCATATTTTTGCTCCCTCCCAGCTCCCTACTAAAAGGTGCACATTTTTGCTTCCTCCCAGCTCCCTACTAAAAGGTGCATATTTTTGCTCCCTCCCAGCTCCCTACCAAAAGGTGCATGTTTTTGCTCCCTCCCAGCTCCCTACTGGAACTCCCTGCCTGGACTGTCTACGGGTCCCCAAGGACCGGGTTGGGAAACACTGCTGTAGAAAAACCACGAAGCAGAGCTGGAGCAAAGGACACACGGGGTTCTGCAGGGGCAGGTAACAAGCTCCGCAGGCAGGAACTGATGACAGGCACTGGATGAACCAGGATGCAAATGCTCCTGGACGCTTCCCCTCAGAGCAGATTTGGATTAACATGTCTGGGTTTTTTTAACAAAGAAGGCTAAAACAAGCTCAGTTCCCTGGCTCCGAAGGTTTGCATACCCCAGTCGCCCTGCGAACCTACATTGCAGGTCCATATTTCTCTGGTGTGCCTCTATTGAGGCAGGGTGTCTGCTGTTAGCTCGCGTGAGGTGATCTTCCTGCCATGTGTGACTCATGGGATGCCTGCCTGGAGGCACCGTGGGGAAAAGGGGGTTCCTCTGTTCCAAGAGTCCAAACAGACAGTGGGAGCACGCGTTCCTTTGCTCTGTCTGTGAAGTGCGAAAAATGAAATCACTCAGCCCCCAGCGGTGCCCTCAACAACGAAGCCGGCCTCTGTCAACGGGGAGAGCAAATTCTGTGTCTAGGTGTGCTCAATACCTCACCCATGACACAAGGGGCGATAGACCAAGAGGGTTTGAATTACCCCAGCCACAACAGCCAACCCCCCTGCAATCACTGGCCTTTCTGTTTCATCATCCCCCACCAGATGGTGTCCAGATATTCAGCAGAGCCTCGGAAACCCCTGGATAAAAAGCGGATTAAAGCTGATGTTAGCATTCCTCATTATGACATCACTGCAGATAAGCACTCTGCTCTGACTTTTGCATAAGCACATGCGAGTGTCTGTGCACACACAGTGTCTGTGCACGCCCCTGCGCACAGACCGCTGCGGAATGCCTCACAGGGACTGAGCATGCTCCCGCACCAGGTTCTTGTTAGCGATGCATTTTTTAGGAGGGGAATCATAGCAGAGGAGAAGAACTCCCAAAGGCAGATGTTCTCAGTACAGATGGGTTCAGCTGCAAAGGGCCCGGGAGACACAGGGGGGCGTCGGTGTGGTTTCTGGGACTGGCCTTCCCAGTGTTTTCCGAGGCGTCAGTACAGTTGAGAGCTACGTAGCGTCCAGCCAAAATCCCATCTTGACAAGATGGTGTCCTTGTTTCCATCCCCTTGCCTTAAATTGTTTGCGCACAGATGCATTAAGAACATTAAGCATTTCCTCTGTCTGCCAGGAATCAGATTAATCATTCTGGTTGGGATACTTTCAGGCCTTAATGGACTCAAATCTGTAGTTCTTTTCTTCGGCTGAGTGGTGCTGGATTGTACTTACGAAATTTAATAAAATAATACAATTACTCACTCGGAGTTTTTGGCGTTTATGCAAACCAGCACATGATAAAAATAGATCTCAGCAAAGAGCTGCAAATAATTTTAAAACAGTCCTCTCTCTGTCTTGCTTTTGGTGAAATATCTGTAGCTGAAATGGCCGTCATTTTTTCCCACCTAAAAGTTGTGTTTTTGCAAAATGGATGTTATCTAGAGCAGTGTTTCGCAGTTCAGACCAGCAGACAGTACACATATTTGCTCCTTCCCAGCTCCCAGTAGGGGGACTGGGACTGTCTGTTAGAGAACTGGGAGGGAACAAGAATGTGTACCGTCTGTGGGTCCCTGAGGATCAGGTCGGGAAACACTGACCCAGAGGTTCAAAATGCAAGACTCTTGTTTGCCTGGCCATGTTGATCGATTTGCACGCGAGCATCGCTCTCTTGTAAATACTGCAACAGGTCAAAGTCCCACCTAAACTAACAGCCACTTCCCTCAGATGTGGCTCTTTGAGCGTCGGGAACGTGTTCGGGGAACAGTTTCTGAACGCTGCCCTAGGTTTCAGATCAAGGAAGAGGATTAATGACCAAATTAACAAAGTAAGTGTGTTGAATAACCAACTGAAACTTATTGGAGTTGTTGATTTCCTTTCTTTAATTTTTGCAATCTGCAAATAAATAAATGCGGACAAGTAGTGCAACAGGGAATTGATCCACAGTTTACTGGTTATCGGTTCTAGGCCCTGCAAGGGCTCTGCTCTTGTACCCTTGAACCAGGTCCTTTACCTGAACTTCTCCAGCAAAAATAAGAGTATGATTCACATAGGTCTTCAGCTAAAAGTGTTAGCTAGCAACTAAATGAGAATCTGTTGCCGGTGCCAAGAAAAGACTCACCGCAAGGCCACAGGAACCAAGAGGCCATTGGAGCGAGATCCAGCGGCCAGCTAACACCTTCCTCCGCTTCCTCATTCATCCTGTCACAGCCTGTTCGGGATGTTTTGTAGCAATTGCCAGTAAACAAGGCAGAACCGAAACGGGAATGAATGGGTCAGTGGCGAGCGAGAGCTATCACATTGTTTTTCGGACACAGTGCGCTTGAAACGAGATCCCGCGGTGTTTTTTAAATGCCGCGGCTGACAAAGAAGCGGCTAGAAAGAGGATCCATTCAGGGGACAACGTGACATCAAGGCCCCGTCTGTCTCTGAATAAGCTTCCCTCGGCTATGGGCGTGTGGCACAGACAGTGGGCCAGAGTGTGGCACAAAGGGGGCTTAGTGTGTACGGGTGCGTAGCCAGGAGAGAACGATGGGGAGCTTAACCCCGATTGTTAGGCCGGGATTCCTGTGTGCAGTGTGCTGTGTACGTATGCAGGTGGCGCCGAAATGTCCGTACATATAAGCCTCGGGGCTTGTGCATACGTCCCTAAGGGAGTCAGCTGAAGTGATTCGTATATCCGTCTAGGACGCCTCCTGGCTTCTCCCTGGGGAAATGCTTTGTGCGTGTGCAGCTGGGTGGAGACCATGGGGCAGATGCCTTGGGATTCCCCAGTGGAGCTGGAGGAGGTGGTTAGGGAGAGGGAGATCTGGGCTGTCCCCATGGCCTGGCCCCAGGTAAGAGGAGGAGAACAGATTGATGGATGACTGCCACAGGAGAGTCACCCATGTGCTGTGATCAGTCCTGATCTGACCCAACAATCGAAGGCCCTGTCGCGTGAGAGGAAGGTGGCTGGCTGCTGAGGGAGCGCAGAGTGGAGGCAGACAGGTGACAGTGCTGATGCTGTCGCCCAGCTAGAGCTGGTGTAAACAGGCAGGAGTGCTGGGGTGTTCCGCCTTTCTGGAAGGTTCTAAGCTGCCACTAAGAGCAATTAGAACAGAATCGAGATCTTCATAAGGCACACGTGTAATTGGGAGCAAACAAGGGGGTCATAGCACCAGGTCAGCCGGCGTGCAGTGCCCCAAGAGCGGGGAGGGGGTGGGAGGTTAAAGGCCTCGCTCCAGGGGCCCAAAGGCAGCATCAGTCTGCTGGGCCTGGGATTTAAACCAGTGACCTTCCAACCACAGGACCTGAGTCCTAACCTACTGAGCCTCGTGCGGTTCCCAGCCTCATGCTCTCCGCGGCGCTTTAATGCTTTAGGAAGCTACAGCTACAGAGAGGTGTACAGGTTCAGGCAATGTTCTGTGATTTAGGGCCTCAGTAACGGTTCACAGTGTGCAGTGTACAAGCCGCAGTGCCCTAAAGTTCATATGGAAACCACATTATGTAGTAGAGTTTCAGGAAATACAGCATAGCCAATCTAATACTTTATTTATTCAGCAGAGATTTTTTTTTCTGTGAAAGCAGAGCAGGATGGTCGATGGGTTCCAGGGTTGCTCAGGGGCCCCGCTGTGAAATCACTCTGCCAGCCCTGGGATTTGAACCAGTGACCTTCTGATCACAAGCACCCACTGAGCCACACATGATCCCCCAGACAGCTAATTACACTTTTTCTCAAGCAGAATTTATGATTTTCTGGAATATTACACATGAAAAAGGTATTTGGTTGCACGGGTTGAGCTGAATCTTCTGCCTGTCTGTCAAATTTGCACGCATACGAATGCAGACAGCATCTCTCTTTTTTGTGAATTCTGTAAGGTTGTCATGTTTATATAGGAGGGTAAAGGTCACTGTGTAAACTTAACAACCCTGGGAAAGAGAGATCTTGGTATTTCAGGCCTCGAAGAACAAACAGAGCCAATTTTAGGAAACAGATCAAAGTTTTAACAAGCGGGTCAAGGATATGGGCAGTTTAACCTCATCGCTCTTTGTGTTGTATAGCATCTGGGTGTTAGGGGTTGTTTTGGTCTCTGCTACTTTCTGCTCATAAACAGGATGTTTGTCTTGAAGCCTCAGGGTCACTGATTAGTGCTGAATTCGTCTCAGAACAATAAATTAGGGGTTGAGCTCCATGATAACAAAGAATGTTTTGTCACGGTTCAAACTGTAGCCAGTGTCTTGAATTTAATGTCTGAGTGACTCACGGTGGTTAATCTCCAGTCCCCACAGGTTCAGGTCTGGGGTGCAGCCAAGGCAAATTGTGCAAATAATGATGCCACGATTAGTGATTGGCGCCCTGGCTGGCAGGGGTCAGGATTAATGAAGATCTTCACAAACCACTGGTGAACTGTATCATTTTGGCTGGGTGAACATTGATCTATCTGATTGAGTCTCAGGCTCCTTGTAGTTGAAAACTCCAGTGGTCTGATGGTTCATAACATTAATGACACTTTATCAACCCCCGTGTGGAAATTCTCTTTTTGCCTCTGCTGTCTTGCTCTGCATGAGACACGTAGGTGAGAACAAACTTGGCAGCAAAGGGCAGCAACCTGCAGCAGTTAAGGGCCTTGCTCAAAGGTCCACAGCTGTGGCTATTATACAGAGGCCAGGACTCAAACCAGTAACCTTCTGATCACAATCACAGAGGCTTAGCCCGCTGCGCCATATGTTTCTCCTCAATTAAATGAACACGGATAAACCAGGCATTCTGAGGAGCTGCCTATCGATCTATGACTCTGCAGGCTTCACGATCGCTGCTTTACCGGGAGACTCCCTGACAATGTAACAGAGGAATAAATCGCTGTTGACTCCAGGCCATCGGATTATGTGATGTTGCCTCAAGTGGCAGAGGTGCCTTGTGGTTCGGTTTGGCGTAAAATAAAGGCCACTTTAAAAAATCGCGAAGTGCAGTGATCACTCTCAGATGTCAGGCAGTGTCTCCTGTTTCCTGTGGTTTACACGTAAGTGCACGAAAACCGCCAAGGAACCGGAATTTCTCACCGTTTCACACAAATCGGCGGCTGTCAGTGTTCTTAGAGCTCAGTGTAAAACTCAGCCTTTTTTTTCGTTAATCACTTCATCAAAACAGAGGCTAATTATATAACTTTAATTATATAACGGCTTAGTCCCCTGTGTCTGGGAGCAGATGGTTGTGTGTTCAAGTCCTGTCCTCAACAGAATAGCCATGTTTCCGGTGAGATCTTAACGAAGGCCCTTATCTCCGCCCAGCGTGCTCCAGGGACAGCAGACAAATGGCTGCTTCTGCACTCAGAAGCCTCCTGCCTGTGCTCTCAGCAGTTTATGAGTGTGTGTGTCTCACCAGAAAGCCTGATAGGACATGTGATGAGAAGCATTCCAAAGTACTTGTGCAAATGGCGAATACAGCTTTTCATTGCCTTAGTGTACTGCATGTGATTGGCTCGGAAATGGCTGCCAGATAAGCGACTGGTTTTGTTTTGGGCCCCAGAGTTCTGCCAGGTGGAAGAAGCTGACATTCAACACACGCGTGGGGCAAATGTTTCGGAGCGATGGGCGTAATGACGGGTCACCGACGGGCAGAGCCCTGCTGAGGCAGCGGTATCGGCGCCCCCTTCAGGTCACCTCTGCTGCAGCTCAGGCTGTGGCCAACACGTGTTACAAGGTGAGCTTTGCCAAGGGAGAAGGTCATGTGACACGCCCCAACCCCCCCCCCACTACAAACCACGCCCCCCCGGCTCCCACAAAGCCACGTGTTCCGTTATTCCTGTTGATAGGCTTTTAGTGAGCTGGAGATAGGGACCGGGCTGACAGCTTAGGAACAGGGATCTCAAGTGAGGGGGGGTTTGTTTGTCTTTCTCTTTTGTGTATGTGTGTGTGAGATAGAGAGAGAGAGAGGGAGAGAGAGAGAGAGAGAGAGAGAGAGAGAATACCTGCCTGCATTTCCCCATGTCAGTCACTCTGCTCAGCCAGCGGAGTCGAATTTCAACCCAAGTTACTCACCAGCGGCACAGGAGTTACGGGGTGGGGGGTCGCCCCAGCTCACCTGCCTGGCCGTCCTTATCAATTTCAGACCAACAGGCTCTCATGGAACCTTCCGGAGCACGTGGAGGGAATGTGAGTTAAGGAGGAGAGCAGGGCTATGAGGAGGGGACAGACTGAGTGTGAGTATCGCGTGCGTGCGTGCATGAAACTTGACCACATATACACGAACAGAGGGGAGGGCAGCCAGCCTCTTACTACTGTGCCTTTAGCTTTTGGGCTACCCGCCCCCGGCAGAGTGAGGGCAGGGAGGGGGAGGAGGTGGGCTGGACTGAGCAGGAGGATGAGGGCTTGCCAGAAAGCACGAGTGTGAGGTGGTGAGGAAAATAGCACGGACGATCCACGCCGTGAGGCAGGTCCGGGCCGGCGGGATTTACTCGCAGCTACGGCTCACTGCCGCATTCTCCAAGCCTGCCACGGCTCTGGGTCTCGCCCCTGTTTCGCGAGCTGCCACTGTGCTGCTGTTCCCGGCGCAGAGAACATTTTTGGAATACTCTTTTTTGGAGTTTCTGTTCTTCTGTGCTAAGTCTGAGGTTCTTCTTAGGCTCTATTTGCGTCAGAAAGACTTTTCCGGTTGGGATCAGACTCCGGAGCTGGGAAACATTTTCTGGAGAAGCTCATGCTCACGTGTGAGAGGCGGTGTGAGAACGGCTACAACTCCGTTACAGAGCACATCTGTTTGACAGCCTTTGGGTCCTCCCCAGGAACAAGGCAGGAGGTGTAGGAAGACAGGACTTCTCAGATAAAATACTGTCTTTCTGTGGGGCTGGTAAAAACGGGATGTCTCTTTCTTTCTTTCTTTCTTTTTGGGTCTTCCAGGATTAACATTCACATTTGAGGAGCGGGAGAAGGGGGCGGGGGGGAGAACACCAGGGGAGCATGTCGAGGCGGAACTCTGTGGGGGACCTGGTGCCCCGGGATATCACGGAGGTCCTGGCCCGCGAGGCCAAGACCAACAAGGCCAAGAGGAAGAATGGAGGGTCTCTCAGCCGGGCCCTGGGCTGGTTCCGGGGAGACAGGAAGAAGAAGAGCGACGGAGGGGGCAGGCCGGAGCCCCGAGGCAGGGTGGCGGACAGTCAGATGGCCGAGCACAGCCACACTGAGCCAGTCTGCACCAAAGGTAAGAGCTGAACCTGCCTGCTTGGTCCTTCTCTTCCCCTAGACGTGGAGATGCAGTCATTATACGGCCGGAATGTTACTCTTGATGACATTGTTCACCAGGTCTAATTGTCTGTGTTCACTAATGCTAAAACCCATCCCTGACCCTGGGTACTGAGTTACCCTACTCTTCCTCTTTCTGGGTCATTTTCTGTCACGTCGTCTGATTGTAGGATGGGTCAGTCTCATGGTTTATTCTCGAAAGCGCAGAATCACCATGCATGATTTCTTGAGGTATGGTGAGTCATTCTTGTCCTCTATAGTGGACGTTCTGTTTTTGCTCATATCTCTGACACTGTACATGCCTCCCTATTAAGTCCTGTTGTTCCTTGAAGAGGACAGTTTGGGTTTTCGGATGACATCACATGTGCGGGGCTGTGCTTTTTACTATCCCAGCACTAGATCTCAGCAGGGGGCCTGGGTGGGATGTGTAGGAGACCCCCGTCATGCTGGCAGTGCTTGATGTCACTCGTGTTCAGTGTGCCACGCCCACAGCGACCAGGCCACGCCTCTTCAGCCTGTTCCTGTGTAGGACCTGTGAGGTTTAACCCTGAGTGCCAGCCTCAATCGATATTCCTTCTCCTAATGGGTGGGCAGAGACTGAGCAGATACTCATAGCCTGTGTCTCTATACCGTCTCAGGTCTTCACTGGCCAGCACCCTTCCCAAGACACGTCCATGTGCTGGTCTCCCTGTAGTCTGAGAGCATGGTCATTTTTGTTTTGTGGTTTATTGTCTTAGCAGAGAGGACTTTTCTGTAATAACTGCTCTGTATCTTGTGACGCTCGATGATCTCAGGCTTTAGTAGGATATAATGCATTTTATGTAATAGAGAACAGCCGGATGACTCATCCCGCCTTTTTTTTTTGATGGGTAACATTGAAGTGTAATTGTTTGCAGTCAGTCTAGTCGCCTCATTGTGGGGTTTTACACAGAGAGGATTTTGCCGATCCGTTTGTCGCTGTCAGACTCGGTGGTGACCACAGGAAAGTGGGGAGGAAATTCGGATCAAGTTTCCACCAAGTCTCTGCCTTTTTTTTTTGGGAAGTTTCATTCACACACAAGACAATTTCACTCGGGCTGTTCCGTTTTTGACTCGGGACAAACGGCAGCAGAAACGCGGGACGTCCTGAAGCTCATTCTCGGAAACCCGCTTGGCCGCTTTCCCGCGAGGCGGGGAGGTCCATAAAACGGGGCCGTCCGCAGTGCCTGAGGGGGGCTCGCCGGCTCTCCCTGCCCCTCCCTCTCCAAACATTACCCCACACTTGCCTCTGTAAACCCACAGCAACTGTGAGACTTCCAGCGTGCTCATAAATTATTTACCCCCCTTGCCCCCAATCCCACCAAGGTGGCTGGGATCTGCCTGATTCCACTGGACAGAATTTTTCAAAGCGGGGGGAGGCACAAAGCCCAAAGACTGCTGGGGGGGGGGGCAGGGGGTTGCAGAGGACACAAAGCTTTATTGAGCCAGAGTGATGACTTACACCAGTTTCTCTGCAAACACTTTTTTAATTACAGGGGTCTCTTCTCTCCAGTGCCTCTGTGCCGTAAGAGCCGCAGCCGGGATCCTGTGAATATTTGCATATTCTGTTTGGCTCTTTAGGACGCTTCCCATGGCTCGGTGTGTTGTTTAAGCTTTTGTCCCGGCTGCTGTTTTCAGTGTTGTGGACAAACCTGTGTGTGTTTTTATGATCCTACACCAAAGGGCCCTGGCCGTCCTTTCTGTTTGTACATACGGTCCAGACTTTGCCTCATGTCATTAAAGCAGACGGCTGAGGATCGCCCCCTAGTCGGCGTTTAAACAGTAGGGTGTTGACCGAGGCTCGGCAGAGGTGTCGGGCCGCCAGCAGCTCGGAAAAACCACGCCGGTGCCACATCGTAAAGCCTTGTGGCCAACATTACAACCCAAACATCCGTCACTCGTTCAGACGGTCAGGTATTTACGCAGGAGGCTGCTTACGGGATGTGGCGCCTTAACCGTGGCGCCCCCAGGCCTGCGTGGCGCAGCATGATCATTACGCCACCGTAAGGCTCACAGATGGTGGTAGGGTGGGGTAGGCTTTGGAATCTGGGGGTTTGTGTGTGCGTGTGTGTGTAAGGGATGGAGGTTGGTGACTTCATCCTGTTGTCAGCTGTCCAGGTATGGGGGGGCGGGGGGTACGGTTTCAGAGGCGATAGCGCTCAGCCAACGCTAAGTGCTAATGCCCCGGTGTCCCATCTAACCATCTAACAGAATATTTGGGAATTTAACTTGATGACATCATCGTTTGCAGCATATTTTCTGCCGTTTTACTTTTTCGTGCTGCCGCCCGTCCCCCCCCCCGCCCCACCTAGGGCTGGCTCTAGCTATAAGCAGAATAACCAGCTGATAGGGCCCCCAAATTATGTGCTTTGTGGAGGAAGTGAAATGATGAACAGTTTTCTTGGTAGGGGGGCCTCCCAATTAAAGCTTTGCCCGGGGCTCTTGGGGAAACCCTTGGTGCCCCTGAGGGCTGCTGGGCAACAGCACCACACGTTTACCCCGAAGAAACATCTTTTACGTCACGTGAGCCTGTCTCCGCGGCAACAAGAGCATGCTGTGGACGCAGCCCTATAGGCGCCGGAGGGCAGCTCAGCAGGCAGGCTGCAGAAGCAAATGCGGCGTGGCAGACAGGAGGCATGCGCTGACATCACGACATCTGCAGCTTATTGTGTGGTCGTGTCACATCCCATGGAGGATTTGTGTAGGCACTAAGCCGTATATGGAATGGTTTCCATATCAGTAGTATTATTAGTGCAGAGTGTTAATTTTAATGGTAACAGGTTGGCTGCCACCTCCAGGGTTGTGGGTTTGATTGCTGCCTGATGTCTGGGCAGGCGTGTGAGTGCTGGGTGATTTGGGTACTCTGGCATCCCATCCAGGGTGTCCTCACCCTCACGCCCAGCACTGCCTGGGATAGACTCCACCCTCACCACGACTTCCTTAACTTACTGAAGTGTTTACTATTAGGTAACCTTCACTGGACCCACAGACAGTCCACATTTCCGCTCCTTCCCAATTCCCTGCCAGACAGTCCACATTTCCGCTCCTTCCTAGTTCCCTGCCAGACAGTCCACATTTCCGCTCCTTCCCAATTCCCTGCCAGACAGTCCATATTTCTGCTCCTTCCCAATTCCCTGCCAGACAGTCCACATTTCTGCTCCTTCCCAGTTCCCTGCCAGAGAGTCCACATTTCCGCTCCTTCCCAATTCCCTGCCAGACAGTCCACATTTCCACTCCTTCCCAATTCCCTGCCAGACAGTCCACATTTCCGCTCCTTCCCAGTTCTCTGCCAAACAGTCCACATTTCTGCTCCTTCCCAATTCCCTGCCAGACAGTCCACATTTCCGCTCCTTCCCAGTTCCCTGCCAGACAGTCCTCATTTTCACTCCCTACTGGCAGTTGGGAGGGAGTACCTCCATGCGGGTTCTTGAGGACTGGACTGGAGAAACACTGCCTAACGGGCTGCGACTCAGAGCCAGTTTGGTTAAAAATTGCGTTTTGTTCTGACACAGAACGTGACGATATTTCCAAGGTCAGGAAATGAGCTTCTGACCCCGAAGGTGGCCTCTCCCGCAGGTATGCGGGCCCGACCGGTCTGCTCTGAGTCACCCTTGCTGGGGAAAAAAAGAACCACAACGAGGGATTAAAATTCCTCCAGGAAACTTTGGAAGCGAGAGGCAGCGCCGGCCGAGGACTTTAGCTCCTTTGTCAGGAGCTTGTTTTGAGCGGAGCCAGCAGAGGCAGGACGGGGTCTAATTAAGGCTGGAATTCGGCTCGTTACCCGTTACCCTCAAGATGACCCAGACGCAAGACGCGAAGGAAAACTGGTCCTCCGTCTTTCCGCAGCCGGTACCATGCATGCCCTTCACCTCCCTCCCAGAGCACACCTGCATAGCTGTGCGGGGGCCAACTCCCATGGGAGTCATAGCTGGCTAGCATGCAGGATTAGGGAGATTCAGGGACGAAGATGGTCTCCCTGTCTAACAGAGGCAATTCGATGGGGGCATAAGAGGACCCATAATTCATACTGTGGGGCCAATCTTATCATTAGCCAAGCGGTTAGTGAGGGGGAGGGGGCACTCTGGGGCCAATCAGCTTTCAGCTGGGGCCAGTGCCCCTGTAGCCCCGCCCCTGTATAATAAGCAATATCTCCAAGGCTGCTTGATGTTACATTTGCTGCTATGTGTTACTTTGGTGTGGAATCCCTCCCCTGCCCCCCCCATTTGGATATGACTCATCCAGCACAAATAACTACAAATGTAAGCTGCGGGGCGACATTTTTAAGTTGTTTTGGACAAAAGTGTCTGCTAAGCAACCAAATGAAGGCCTCCTTCAAGAGCACTCCTTGTTTGGGTCCCTGGCGGTAACCAGGCTGACGGACAGGGGTTATCTGGCTCTGTTGCTCAGACGCAAACGTCTGGAACTGTGTAACGCGACGCCGTGTCCAGGAAGGCTCCCGGGGGAGCAGCATTCGCGTTCGCGTGTCTGTGTGTGCGTGTCCATGCGTGCTAGCCACCGATACACGCGGCTCCTGTTATCTAACTCGTGACCTGGAATGGACTCCCTAACGAGCTATATGAATCTAACTTTCCATGCCTCGCCGCGTGTCACCGACGCACTCGTTCACTTCAGCGAAAATGGTATAGCGATTTTTCAGCCAATTGGAGGCTCAGCCCTGAGCCCAAGGGCGGCGTTTGTCACAGTTGACGTTTGGCAAGAACAGCGCTAAATTCTAGCGCCTGAACGTGCAGCGAACGTGCAATATCCCAGGGCCACCCGTGGGGGGCGCAGAGAGGGAGCTTGAATTCCTCGTCCCTCACATAGATAAAGCGAGCGCAGTAAATCCTAACCAGGGACAATGAGTCTTTTGGTTGCCATGGAGACCCCCCCCCCCACGCATCCACTCTCAGTTATACTTTCTCCTCACTTCTCTTGCTTTTGTTTGCAGTGTCTTTATGCTGTTTAATATTTAGTGACCGCGGTTTCCCAGCTGTCTGACATTAAGGAGCCGGTTTCGTGAGGCTGTCGTCTCCTTATTCCAGCACCAGTTTGCATGAGGTTCCTGTAACACACCCACTGCCCCAGTCGGTTTCAGAAACTCAAGAGGGCTGATATCCACTGTAATAGTGCAATATAATAACATGATATTGAATGCCTGTGATTGTCTTCCCGGTTTAATAACGGCGTAGCTATTTCTGGCCGAAATTAAGCCTGGTTCCTCTAAATCTGCCCCAAAGAAAAGTACATTAATTTAATTGAGGGGGGGTGATTATTCTGACAGTTAAGATGCTGGGACACCTGCCTTCCACCCTAAGTTTGTAAACCGAATACAGGTACAAAACAGAAGCACAAAAACGAATGAAAACTGAGGTCTTTCTCTATTGGCTGTTTCTGTTCCTCGAGGCCAAAGCTCAGCTTGGCCATAGTAACTCCAAAATACCATCCAAACCAGAGTCTGCGCAGTACCAAGTGAATCTTTAAGTGTGTTCCCAGTTCTCTGATGGGATCTTTACCAATCCCAGCTGAACTTCAGTCCAGGTTCCAGAAAACTATTATGGATTTGTGAGTAGATGCAACACTTAATCTTACAAAATGTTTCAAATATTACTTATTAATACTGTAGCTAAGACGATTAAGCTTCTACTCACCACTGCAAATCTAGGGGTGCTGGGGAGTGTCTGTCTGTTGTGAAAGAGTGTATAAAAGCTCCCTCAGGTGTTCCAGGGTCAGTGGGAGTGATGCATTTTCCTTTGAGATTCCTCCAAGAGCCTGACCACAGAATAAAAGGTTTTGGCTTTAACATAAAAGCTTTGGTGATTTCCTTTGCCCAAACTGCCTCCTAGGAGATGTCCTCCACCTCTGTGACATCACAAGGCACCCGTTATCGGTGGAAACGCCGTTCTGGTAGAACAGCACCGGCCTTCCAGGGTCACGCCAGTGTTCTGCTGGCCGTCACGTGTACGTCGGCTGAGATTTTATAAATGGCAGCCAGATTGTAAGGTTTACACGGGTAAATGACAAGTGGGCCACGTGGCTCCAGCTGTATCTTAGCGACTCTGTGAACACACGCAGGTCAGTGACTTATATAACCTCTGGATAAAGTCCCGGCCCATAAGTCACCTGTGCCTGTGGGTTTCAGGGAACGTACTGTCTGGCACGTCACCACGTATTAAACAGGCTGGTTAGGGAAACCCAGAGCCTTGGCACGACCATATTAGTGCTTCTACATGCCATGCAATGTATATTTTTAAGAGGACCGTCGATGAAAGCGCTCCTCTAGAGCGTGAGGAGAGGAATTTGCCGACTCACCGCGCCAAAACAAAATCACGGGAAACATTAACCGCAATCCAACTTTCGTCCAGCTCATAAATTCCTGTTGTCAGAGCAGGCGTTAACGAAGCGAACGGAGGAAAGCACACCAGGAAACCGCCTACTGCCTGTCAGATAGCGAAAAACATTCCTGCTCGGAAAATAGAGGAAGTACCGTGAGAGCGTTTTGCGGTTACTAAAACGTTATTAGAGGAGCTGTGGATTGTCCATAAACGGCCGTTAAAATAACGAGGTGACAATTAAGCTAATGAGTCAGTCAGGCTTACGGCTCCTTCAATGGCCCTCAGATGTACAGCATTTAAAAGTCTTAGGCGGTTATAAAGAATGATGTCCAATGATCTTCATCCCTGTCAAAGTTTGTCAGCTTCACCGTTTCAAAACCTCTCCTAAAATTTTCCGGTTTTTGCAGCAACCGTCCAATACACCTGTGAATTCTTTTACTCGTATAACTAATCAATAGTTGTTTAGTTATGACAGAAGTGAATTAATTAAACAGGGAAATGGAACAAGTACGTGGAATGGCGTGTAGGTACGTGGAGGTGCCCCAGAGGAGATGTTTGGAAACCGAAGCGGTGTTCTTCTAGTCATCTAACAAGATATGTTTGCAGAGCAGAAGAAATTCTTGTCTATTTTTTATTGTCTAATTGTCCATTCATTCATTTTCTGTACCCACTTCTCCCATGTTACTGCTAATTTGCATATGCTCTAATGCTAAATTACATTATTCTTTATGAGCAAATGCACACTTTCTACCCGGATAAATAGCTGTAAACATTTTCTTTGCCTGCCTAAGACTTTCACATAGTACTGTAAACATCTGAGTATTAATAGCGTCTCACGTCTGAGTATTAATGGCGCCTCTCATCTGAGTATTAATGGCGCTTCTGGAGCACACACCTCTCACACACAATCAAGGTCGCTGCCAATGCAAACGCTGACCTTTCCTGTTAGATCTGAGATAGCTGCTGCTTTGACTGTGTGACGGTTCTGCCCCTGGCTGATGTCTCTTCCCCACCCAGCTTTTAGTCTTTATGAGTTGCAGTGCCTTCGGCTCTCCACCAGGAGGCTGAGCGAGTTCCATGTGCACGGCTGTGTAACTCTTGCTCCCTGTGCAGATTTCACATTTGGGGGCTTGCAGAGGCCCACTGATCCACACTCCCCCCCCCACCCACCACACACACACACACACGCACACACTATATGCCTTTTCATGAAGTTATAAATAAAATAATTGTTGTTTCTGTGAGCTGCATGGAAGGTCCTTTCTCCTTTTTCCCTCCTTCTGGGAAACAGGGAAAAGAGACGTTTTCAAACTGGGTGGACATCGCTGGAAAGGCTGAGAGGTTCCACTTTACAATCCAAATTCTTACATCATCTGTGAGTTGGATTTCTACCATATGTGTTGTTGGGGAGTTTGTTACTGTGAGATGAGTTATATGGTTTAATGAACGGACAGCGGATGTTTCTTGTCCTTAAGGAGCCCCTCTGCGTTGCATTTAACCCAGGCCGGATGGTCCTGTGTTTCTGGAAGGGTCACCAGGAACAGTGGTGTCATTCACAGCCAGGGACAGCAGGTGGTGTGATGGTTAAGCTGAGATATAACCAGGTGATTAGTTCCTGGGATGGGCCTCAGGTCAATGCAAAGAAATGCGTAATTAGCCTTAGTTAGCATGTGTTTATGTAAATATATTAATTGTAAGCCACAGAAATGGTTATGTTTTACAGCATTGTTTGAGCAGATGTAGCGAATTCTGACTCTGTTCCCGCATGGATGTGTGCAGAGGTGCATAAGTGGTATGCGGGGCTCTTACATTTCATGTGTAATGGCACTGGAGGTAGCCATGCATGTCTGTGGGTGAGGAAGTGACAGTATTTTTACCTGGTGGGGTGTGCGACCTCATGGGGGCCCCCAGCCCACTGCCCTGCATGAATCTTTCTCTTAGTGACACCCCTGTGGTGCAAACAGCAAACACCCCCACGCTCCCTAACCCCCTGCTCCATGCCTGACTTGGCTGATAATCCTCCCCTGAGCTCCAGCAACAGAGCCACCGTCTCCCATCTGTGTCTGACCCTCTGCACATCATGAGGCGCAGGTGATGCCGTGGAGCCCAGCCTGGGCGTGCCAACACTCCCAGATAAGCTCTGCCATGCAGACAACTGGTATATCGCTTGGTGTAATTATCAAAACTCTACTTGTTACATTTTTTCCTACAGTTATTTTGTCAAATTGTGTATTGAAATTGTGTGTGGTCAACGAGGCACATGGGTGTTGAACACTGTTACCCATTAGAGGGCGCTATAGCTGGGGGCACTGAGAGGATTGCCCAACACGCTTGTCTTCAAAGATAAATTCAGAGGTTTTGATTGATATATGTGGGTCATGAACCCTTCATTGCTCTTTGAATCCTGTTTTTGACTGAAATGGAACCAGCATCCAGTTGAAACCAGTACAGCTCCAGGTTTTATCAGTGTTACATGTTCATTTGCATGGTTGGTCACGGATGTTTGAGGCAAAATTTCTCACATGCTTCCCTATGCCTTGAAGTCTTACTCCACAGTAGATTTTTTTTGTGATTCAATGACCTCACTGAAGAGGGCCATGCAGGCACGAGGCAGAGACTCTACGTAAAATGAGGGTCACCATGACAACGGCACAAAATATTTGTCATTCCGTGACACAAGCCACCTGATTTTAGGTCTTTAGGTCAAATCCCAGCCCCAGCTGCTACCACAAGCACAATTAAACAACAGTGCATTATGCATGCGGTATCTATATTGCATTATAGATAAGAGCGTCATAAAGCATTCATAATGCATAATAAACATGGCTATAATGTGCTATGCCTTTTGATAAATATTTAGAGCCATGTTTATAATGCTTTATGAATGCATTATTATTTGTTATGTGACCTATCACAGGCTAGTTCAGGGAATGACCTCTTTCACAGATTTATTCAGTCGTACACCCCTGTCACAAGTAACCACTCCTCTGAGCTCCAGCTGCGTACAGCCGCTCTCCTACGGCGGAGAATGGGCCATTATTAATAGTGTGTGTTTGGGGGGGGGGTCATTGTCTGATTTGGACTGGAAAGCTGCCATTGCCTTGTAACTGTATGTTCCGATGAGGAGACTCTAGGACAGACTGAGCAGACGTCATGCTGAGGGGTGTAGGAGGGGACACAAAGCGAGTCTTTACAGTGGGGCAGGCAGACGATTTCCCTTCTCACACCTGTGATGCTCTATGCTCTGCTAAACCTCGCTCCAAAACCTCTTGTTGTGAATCCTACTTTCCCAGCTTCCATTTTATTCACCCACTTAAACAGGGAGTTGTTAAGGAAACAGAAATGGAACTGACCTGGATAGGGAAGTGAGTGATATTATGGGATGGAAATGGACCGTGTAGATGTGACAGTAGCTGGGGTGACAGTTGTGGCAGGTGGTGCTGTTAAGATTGTGGGCAGAGGGGTTCTGATGTGACAGATGTCACCGGGGCCTGATCCAGACACATTAACCCCTTTGAGTACAATCAGTTATCACTGGTTACCCATTAAACTATGGAAATAACTTGTCAGTTAGTTCAAGAATTAGTTAACCCAAGAATTTGATCAATAAAGTTTATCTAATCTAATCTAATTAATAAATTACAGGTTCACTACTATATGCCGCCTCACGTGAGGCCTTCAGTGATATTTTGTTAGCCATTGGTATCTGTTTCCTGGTGAACATTTGGAATGAGTTCACTTACAGATTTACAGTGTCTACAGCCAGTGACCCAGGTGGCTGTGGGTTCCAGGCCTTGATGCTGGCTGCCTCTCACTTGAACCTGGCCAGCACGAATCACAGTAGGAGAGAAGCCAGGACCAAATCACCCAACCCAACACCCCACCGGGTGTGACTGTACCACTAACCCCAAGACCCCTGCCTCCTCAGGTCCCCTTGCAGGATCGAACGGCCCCAACGCAGCCAAGCTTCCACGCCAACCCAGTAGGCATGATGAGATGATGCAGTTCTGCAGTCAAGTCAGCACGTCTGTCAAAGCGTGCGCAGATCTGGAAGCACACATTACGGGGGTCCATTACTGACTGGACTTGCTGTGGAAGTTTCCGGCGCCCCGTGGGGAGAGCTCGTTTTCCATTGATAATGGTCTGGATGGGAGCCAGGCTGTAGGTGGAGGTCTCACGTGATGGGTCCATCTGTAATTCCAGTAATGCCTGTAAATAGTAACAGGCTCAAAGCCTGACATGGCTATAAGGACGCTTTCACTGTCATCGCAGGCTACAGAAAACACAAATGCTTTACATCTCCTTATAAAAATGCTGATCTCTAAATACTTGGTATTTTGACAACCCTTAAAACCACAAAGCTTTTTTAGTAATGTCTTTTTAGTGTATATATAATTGCTACATTTTTAATGCCTTGAGGGCAAACGGTATTGTAGCTTTTGTCACTGATATTGTCTTCTGACGTATACTGAAGTATTTCGCCTACAGTAGTGCATTGTAATGTATTTCTTTGTACAGGGTAATTGATTTGGGCCTGTATTGTTCTGTGTTGTGAAGGTGTCACCGGCGTCTCTGAGGATCCCTCTGAATTTCCTCATTCTCACAGTTACCGTTGTTTTGTACTCTTCACTCTTGGGGTGGGGTTTGACATACTATTAACTGAGGCAAAAAATGTTGTTTTTTTGTGCGGCGCCAGGGGAGAGGCTATATGGGGAGCGGGGAGAGTTAGGCCTCACCCTCCCGAAACTGGTGAAAGGTCCCGGCCGTTCAGAGGTGCTTCCTCAGGGGATTGCACTGCGAATTGGGCCCAGGAAAGACTCACTGTCCTTAAGTGTTCACCCCTTTGGCCCACCTGTATCTCCATGGCGATCGCGGAAGCTTGCATACAATGCGACTCGTGGTCAAAGGCAAAATGCATGTGGTTCATAGTTACAGGTGGACTGGGCAGCTCTCTCAAGGGTACAACAGCAATGGATGTTCCTGAGATCTCTACTTGAACAAATGCCCAGTTCTGCATGTAGGAGCCCTAAACAATGACAGCTTGTTTAGCAGACACATTTATAAGCGATATACGACTGTGGATCAGACAGTCCCTGGAGTAGCTGGGGATTAAGCACCTTGCTCAAGGGCCTAACCATGAAATCACTTTGCCAACTGGCGACCTTGAACTGATGACCTTCCAATCACCAGTGCTTTTTAGGGGGGGGGGGCAGAGTTTGGAATCATTCCAGCAGACTCTTCTAGGTGACGTCACCCCTATCATCATCACCCAGCTTTGAGTCTAAAGACAGAGAAACTTCTGAGGAAACTTCTGTTCCAGACGTAGCAGATAGTCTCACTGATTGGAAGGAGCCCCCAAGGGCAAGTTTCAGCATAATCCAGGTCCCCAAAACTGGTTATGTTTGGATCCGGGCTGCTGGTTAGCGGGTGGGGGTAGCGGTGAGGTTGGGGAATACCATTACTGACGGGCAATTGCAGAGAGACTCAAAGAGCTGTCTAGACAAGTCACCCTGGGCCTCAGAGCTTGGGGTGCTGGGTGCGAACGAGGGAGCAGGCAGGTGTGTAGTGAGGTCATAACAAAAACAGCAGTGACTACAGCGGAAACGTCCTGGCTGTGGAAGAACAACAAGCAGATACGCCCAGGTTCTGGACTGCACTGGCTATGCAGGCGTCGGCTTACAGGATGTTGCATCAGAGGATTCTCTGACTAGCTGCAGGACTTTTTCGCGAATGTGCTGCCCATTAATGCAGCGGGGCGAGAACCGCAACAAAAGCAGGATACAGATAGGGCTGCAATGCAGAGAACAGTAGCTGTCCCCCACAAAGTCGAATGCCAGTGAGAGGGCCATGTGTTCCGGTGTCCGTTTCTGTGGCTGCTTGATTGTCTTGAGAAGACAACCCCGAAAAAGAGGATCGACTGTCTGAATAGACCAGAACCGCTTAGGACCATGAACAGAATATTCACCAAGCACCTTTCAATATCCACATTCTTTGTGCTTTTACTGTTTGCTGCTATCTATCTATCTATCTATCTATCTATCTATCTATGTATTTATTTATTTGTGGGGATATCCTTACGTGACAGAACTGTTTTCTTAATTTGCTACAGTATGTTTGTTATCAGATTTCATTGGTTTCAGCTTAGGTGGCTCGTAATTAAGGGGTCAGTGGGAAGATATACAGCCATGGGAAGGCGTGTAGGGGGCGTGGTCAGGATGCTAGTAAGGTGCACGCTGGAATCTGAAATCCCTCCCCACGACGGCTCCTATTGGTCCGGGAGAGCTCTGACTGACAGAGCCCGCGAGCCGACTCAGATCTGAGAGGAGATAATGACAGGGAAGGGAGGGAGGATCACATGCAAGCGCACGGCAGCCTGCTCAGTCGCTCGCGAGTACCGAGAGAACGCAGCTCTGTGCAGGCAGCCCGGGCAGGGGTGGGGGGACGGAGCCGAAAGCAAGATCCGCATGTCAGCAGGGCTCCGGACGGAGGCGGGGGTGGCCGCGCCACCACGACATGGGACTGTAGGCGCTTGGAGACTCGATCATGGGCAACGCCATCCAGAGGAAGAAGCCTAACGCGGGCCGGGGAAAGGCTCAGTCCTTCTGGCGTTTCGGGAAGGCGGATAAAGCCAAAGCAGGTAGGACGGAGTGCTGATGCGGGATGTGGGGGCTGGGGCAGGAAGGTGAGATGCGCGAGCGTCCGGTAGGGTGACACCTCACAGCGATGCCGGTGTCCGCCTCTCCGGGGTCCAGAGTTACAGCCAAAAGAACTAGTCAGAGATGAAACGTTAACGCGGTTCGGGCAGGGACCACTTTGACTGGACTCTTTATAGCAGATTTTTTAAAGCGGCGGTTTGGCGTCTATATGTTTGTTGAGCGTTGTCACCTGTGCTCGCGGCAGAGACGGGCTCCGGGCGCGAGCCCCCCCCCCACCCCCCCGATTGATACGCAGGTAAATTACAGGCTTCTGATCTCAAGGTGTGGTTTTATCATAAACACCAGACTGCAAAGACTCACAAACTCTTCCAGTGCTGACTGGTGCTGAACTGGAGAAGAGACTGTCTGCACACACATGAACACGCATTTACATGTATGTGACAGTTTTATTATTCTGTGAATAGTCTGCAGGGTTTCCAAACTACCCCAACGCTTTTGATGTAGCTAATGTAAGGTTTATATTGGAATTACATAGATTTGCCGTAAGATTTCTTGCGTGAGAATCTGATAGATTGAGTGTCACGCCAGGTGCGTGAGAGTTGGCGACCCTGTAAATGTGTGCTCCGTCCTGGACTGACTGTCTCGCCCTTTCTTTGCCGAATTCATCAGTTCTGGTCCGGCCTGTTCAGTTTGAGGCTCCCCTTTGTGCCCCACATATAAATACTTATTGTTCCCTCGCGGGTATCGGCTAATCATGTGACCCTCACACCTCGCTGTGTTCCTCTATCATGCAGTTTTAAACCTTAAACCGATGGAGAGTAGTTAAGCTTTCTCTAAGTGAATGTTTTCAGTGTAAAGGGCTCTTTGCTTTACAGTGTGGGTTTTTATCTGCAGGGTTATAGAGATAATGAAGTAATGAATGTGACATGCTTCCAAACCCTCTTATGCATCATGCCACACCTACCAACATAAAAAGGCCTGAAATGATGTTTACATTCCCCTGCCTCCTGAGAGAGAAGCGATGTTGTTATGAAGCTGAAAAAGCATTCGGGCTGAGATCGGTGTGTGGTGAGGAGCGTCAAATGAGGTTTTAGCCCGGAAGGGCAAATGGTCACCCTTTTTCAACAGGGTACAGCTTAGCACTCTTAGGTGGGACAGGGTGCGTGCAAGTTTAAGGCAATATTTGAACTGTGTCAGAGATCAGGGGGGCAAGGTGGAAAAGTGTGGGGGTGCCATGGTTAAAGATGTGAAATGGGGGGAGGTGGTACAGAATATGGCCAGTTTAAGGGGGGCCCACCTCAGGCATATATATTTTCTTTCTGTTTTTTCCAGAACTCCCCAAAATTGGGCTTAATTGAGACCCTGGTTTATCAGACCTCCACTTACCCATTCTCACTGACTTCCCGGTGAGAGTCCTGTCCATCGGGACCCACAGCAGTGGTGGTTAATCCCGTTTATTGCCCCTGGCTTCCCTTGCTGCACAGCTTAATTGAGGAGGCACCGGACCGCGGGCAGTCCTGCGTCACCGGCGCCGTCATCCTGCGTGCCGTGTTCGCTGTCTGCTCTTCGGTCACATTGTAATGCTTTGATGGGAAGGAGAAATAAACTAATTTAGCTGCAATCTAATAATGGATGGAAATTATTTTTCACGCACAGTCATGATCAGCTCTGGTAAACAGCCTGCAGGGGGGCAGGGCATTCAGGAGGGACTGTAGCAAAGCTTGTAGATACAAATCAGGTGATGTCATACCAGGGTTGCAACGCATTTTTTATTTTATTCGCACGTTACTCATTTTGAGAGATCTTTTAGTCAAACTGGTCCTCAGATTTGATCCTGGTTGTTTTTGTTTTGATGTTGAGCTCTTCAGATACAACAGTTACATGACATTTGCTACCAATTCAATTCGACCCATGATTTTTCTTGATTTTCTTGTTTTTTATGGGTGCATTTATACTAGCAAGAATGATTTTCTTTATTCATCCATCCTCAGGATGCAGGAGGTAAATTTGAACATGTGAGGCACACCAGGCTTATCTCAATGGTAGGACGTGTGTGAACGGTCCAACTCTAGCAATAGCACACTGCATATGTTCAGCCAGTCAGCCAATCACAGGGCTCCAGTGCTGTTACTTCCCATCAGCTGGCCAATGTGGGGGCTGTAGAACAACATGATTGCTGTTTACGTCCCCTCCCTTGTAAATGCATGGCCCCTCCACAGTGCATCTCTGAAGGGGTGTCTCCCATGACCTGTAAGGTGTGAGTTGCCTTCATATAGAATTTGTCTAGAACAATTTAATGAAGTTATCTGTTGATTTACATTTATGTTAGACACTGTAGGTTAGGACACTCTACCTGTGATCGGATGCTCAATGGTCGAAATCCAGGGGCTGGTGAAGTTGATACCACGGTTGAGCTCTTTAACCCCTAATTGCTCCAAGAGCACATGCACACCGGCGACCCAGTACTTAGACCGAAGTTTCACTCTCACCTGTATATGTGTGGGTCTCAAAGGAGAGCAAGATGAGATATGCAAAAAGAACCATTCCGATGTACCTGTACTCCAGATACAGATCCAAATTATTATTGCGCAAGAAGACTGTGATTGTGGCTTCCTGTACTCTGCAAACAGGACACAAGACAGGACAAGACATGTAGCATTTAACAACATGTACAAAACTGTACAAATGACAAGCAAAAATATCGTTTCATTTTCATTTGCACTCTGCTTTCTCTGTAATGCTATTTAAGACACAAAAGCGACAGATCACAGGTCAGATATGTTAGGCATCTGATTTGAGTCTTTTTAGCAGTGCAGTGGCCTGTACCATCTTGAGTTCTGGTGGAACTGTCTGTTGTACCCTTGGGTGACATATTGAATCTGCATTGCCCCGGTAAATTATCCCAATACATGAATGCGTGAAAAGGAGTTACTTCTGTCCGAAGTAGCATATATCAGCAAAGGAACTACTTTGGTTATATATTGTTTTATATGAAACCCTGACCTGTGTGTGTAGCTCAGTGATTTAGGTATATGTGCTCTTGACCAGAAGGTTATGAGTTCAAGATCTGTGGCTGGTAGAGTAATTGCTCATAACCCCAATCTCTCCTGGGATTCTCATTGACCCAGCTTTCTAATTCGCACTTGTATGTCACTTTGGACAAAAATGTCAGATAAATAAATGAATGTGATGTGTCTAAGTCTCATGGCTACAGGATATGTTGTTTTTTTTTTTTTTTTTTTTTTTTTCTCTCACCAGTCATGAGCTTACAGGTATACCTGTCAGGCTGGTATAGCTTGACCTTGACTGTGCAGACGTGCCAGTAGTCTGCGCAGACTGTCTGTGGAATGCTATTAGCCTCTGTGCTTTCTGTTATTAAAGTTTTAAACAGGAAAAAAGCAGCACTCCAGCGCTACATGGGGAAAACGCATCACTGTCCCGCAAATCCACTCTCATTCTACCAGTCGATTTGCAGCAGCGTTGTTGGTTTATTATTATTATTATTATTATTATTATTATTATTATTATTAGTAGTAGTAGTAGTAGTAGTAGTAGTAGTAGTAG
>JAODLC010000050.1:13287683-13304080 GCA_026781145.1 Hippopotamyrus pictus
CCCAGGCGGAGACTTGAACCCAGGTCCCAGAGGTGTGAGGCAACAGTGCTAACCACTGCACCACCATGCCGCCCCCTAACTTAACATAAACAAAGTAAATAAATAAAATAACATAAAATTATTTACAACAACACAGTGATAAACTTCTGAAATGCAATGGGGAGTGGGGGGTCATGTGAGGCTCAGTGGGTTAGGCCTCTTTGCAGGATCCTGGGTTGAGTCCCATCCTGGGCAGAACAGTCACCTATGCTGGGCCCTAGAAGGAGGCAATTATCCAGCCCCCATTTTTATTCTGGCTATGGGCCTGCATTTAAATGTGTGTATGTGTCAATGGAGAGCAAGTTGGGATATGTGAAAAGAAGCATACCACTGTACCTGTACTAATGCACAAGTTCAAACAGACATATATTTACGATTCAGAGAGAGAGAGAGAGAGAGAATAAATAAAAACAACTTTCTGCTAAATACTGTCCCCAGATGCTCCTCCTGCTCCGCAGCCTCCTGCTCTTCAGGTCCCATCTCCCTCCCCCACAATCTCCCTCCTCAAGTGTGAGTACTGACACATGCCTCGCTTGCTATCTACGCTTTGCACAAAGGGCCCAGGCACATAGATCGGAACCAGGGCACGGATCTCCTCACTCATGGAGTTATTACTGGAATGGGGGCAGGTCACTGTATCCTACCGCGCAGCATTCCGGTTAAGTGCAGATTGATCCCAGGTACCCATTTTCCTGGGAATTTTCCATAAGCTTCGTGTCACGTGGGTTCTTTCCTCCGGAATGGAAGGTATTCCAAACTCAGATGTCTGTGCCAAGAACTGGGGCACCTATCTCTCTGAAGATTCCCTCTGACCCAATCTGTCGTTAATGCTGATAGCATCTGTGCCGGTGTGTGACTCAGTGGGTTAGGATACTGTGCCTGTAATCGGAAGGTCATCAGTTCCAATCTCATGGTCGGCAGAGTGTTTTCACTGTTGGGCCCCTTGTGCAAAGCTCTTAACTCCTGATTGCTGCAGGGACTAGCTGACTCTGCCTTCTCGGAAATGTACATTCCTTTGGATAAAATGTAAATCTAGTTCCAAGGCCAGCCACCCTCCCCTCCTCTCAAAGGCCAGCTGGTGGCATGGGTGCCCAGCGGGTATTGGGGTGGGTACTGGGTGTATGGGCGTCACTGAGGGTCCTGCCTGCTGTGATTCTGGTCTGTGCCAGAGACATGTGATTGAATAAACGGGGGATTAGCCGTTGGTGTTTGCATTGGGGTTTCTGCTGGATAACGGGCCTCCGTCTCGCCTCCAGCTTCCTCGTTTACATAAGTACTTGAACAATGCTGTCACTTCCAATACATCACCTATACAGCAGGGAAAAAAACAGGGATCAAAGAGGATTTTGTGTGTGTCTGTGTGTGTGTGTGTGTGGGACTGAGAGGTGGAGCTAAATCCTTTTGTCGTCACATGAATGAAGCCCTTTTCTGAAGAGTTGCCTTTTTGAAGAGGCGGCAATGAGGACGAGTGAGAAAGGGAGATGGAGAGGGAACGTGAGAGAAAGAGAAAGAGAGAGTTGTGTGGCTCTTTTGGAAACAGATGCCCTGTACTGAGAGCAGTTCATCTTTAATCTCCTGTTTACTCGTGTGCTTTTGTTCTGCCGATTTTGCGAGGAGTGTATAGTCATCACACCCAACCTGCAGACTCCAGGCTTTTGTGGTATGAACAGACAAGGGGGGTGGTCAAGGCTGAGGGCGACAATGGGGAGGTGGGGGCACGTGAAATTGTGAAGGAGGGGGCAGCGGTAGGGTGGGGGGGGGTGTGTCTGGGTGGCGGGATTTGGCAGCTGGGATGTGAGACACACAGAAGATCACATTGTGTCCCGGCTGGTTGTCTGCCGACATTCCGCTTGGACGTTCTTCTGGCTGGAAGCTGGACCTCATTCAGCCAGACTTCATTCCACTTCCACAAGTCCTGCTCTTCTGAATTTCCTTCAGTACCATGGTCTCGACAAGCACTCCAGAACAGACATGGTCATTTTCTTGAGTAAGAACATCCGATCTCTACTGTCCGTCTTCAAAAAGAAGGGTGAGTACGGGTCTGTCGTTGTCTGTAGATCCGGTCGGTCAGCTGTGGGTCCCCTCCAATAGGTGATGGTTTTGCGCTTGGAAACAGGAAATGATGTGTGGAACTTCAAGTAGACTTTCCTGATCTCAGAAGCAACAGGTTCTGCAACTGACAGGGTGTGGGAAAACCATCAAAAATGGAAGAGGGAAATGGTCAAAGCCTTGTGCCAATATACTTACGCCGGTGGAGAATGATGACGATGTTCGGCATTCCTAAGAATGAAGCAGTCCTCAATTTTGTACGCTGAGATGTTTATTTTGAGCAGTTGGAGGTGGATTAAACATCCTTGACTGCAGGTGACTTTGTGACAGTCAGGAATGGGATTTGTCTAAAAGATACAGATCTGGACCTGGTTTTTTACAATTTCTATATGATGGTTCTGACCCTGAATCACTGGTATCCATAACCATTAGCTCCTCCCACCCATAATCATGTATGATAGACGTTTCCTCTTGAGACACTGTGTATTACTTAATGAAGGGCTAAATATGCTCTCTGTGACTGTCTCACATTGAGAAATTACACCTTATTGAGCACAATTTCCAGAAAATTAAATCTGATAATTATTGGATTGTGCTGGTCTGATCAAGGAGCCTAGTGACTTCTGGTCATGTTTCTGAAACTGAAAAAAATAAATAAATTAGATCAGTATTAAGTTCATTATAATGTTTCTCCAGTAGATAACGTGGCCCATTTTATCCATGCCTCATTGCTGATTTAGCCGCCCACACCAAACCAGTCTGGCAGGCATGGATGTTACCATGATTACCTTTAGTCACCTGACACCCTGCAGAGAATCACCTTATCTGATTGGCTTACAGGACAATCCCACAGGAAGATACTTGGATTGAAGGGAAGGCTGTTAGGTTCCCTTTTATTTCTTTGGCCATTGAGAGCAGGATACTGAAGACCCAATGAGGGGCTTTTTACCCCATAGAGGAGCTCCGGCCACTGAATGAGAGTCAGTCCTGTTTCAGGGGGGTGACCGTTGGTCGGCTGAATTTCACTGTCAGGTGTTCCCTTTCTCCCCAGTTCCCCTGCACAAAAAGTCTCCTTTTCACAGTTTCTGTGGAGATTGTTAGCTAAAACACTCAGACCTGAGATCTGATATATTCCTATTTAAATGTGTCATTCATAATATAAGACCCTGATATGTCCAGAATGGCTAATTTGGAGTTCTGTAGCATTAAGATAATTTACAAAACCACTCAAGTCCATGGGATACGTCTGTAAGTAATTATATGTTTTGGAAGTTTTGGAAATTTAACAAAGGTTCTTCATTGGACTACATGAGCACTGAGTTAGTTTTGGTTCCCAGTACTGTAACATATGATGAGGAAGCCTGACTTTAGGTCATTGGTGGTCTCACCTAAACACAACAAAGAATGGACTGAGTGAGTTTTGGAGAGCTGCTCTCCAGTCATGCCGCCCCAACCTTTTCATTATTAATTCATAATTATTTTATGTTGCTTGGAAGAATTATTTGACCGAATGGTCTTGGATTTCTTCGTAGTGATATAGTGGACAGCGGTGGGTGAAGTCTTATAGGCTGAGCCTCGTCACTGGCGCTCACATCCGTCACCGGCAAGCTCGGCTTTGTGGCTCCATGAGTCTCCCCTTCCGGGGATGTCAGTCCCTCGATGGACACGGCAGTCGCACCATTTTCTTTGTTCCTCACTTAGACTGGCCAGGCGCATCATGGCTTTGCTGCAGCACGTTGATTTGAAGGAATTAATGAGTGAGTCAGGTTAATCCCCTTGTCACTCCCATATGGCTGAGTGGCCCAGGAGGGATTTAAATGGCACTGATAGGGTTCACCTCGATAGAAATGTCTCTCCACACATGTGATAAGTAATCAGGGTCCCCTCCTTCCTGGTTATTCTGGTGAGGGAGATATTCACTGATTTCATCTAGACCTGTTTGTCTTGTTCTCCTTACATATCGCTGTTCTTCATTACAGTTGATGAAACGATTGATGTAATATACCAAGGTAAATACTCAAGAACAATGAAAATCACAGGCCAGTGTTCTGTAATCTGACTGGTTAGCAAAGTGGCCACCCCATAGTGCTTCTGGGCCGTTCTCCTGGAGGCCTCCCAAGGATCTGACCTGGGGGACAGCAGAATATAATCCTGTGAATATAAGTCCCTCAGGAAGTACAGAGCTTAGTTCCATGGACACCTCTTCATTGTTCCTTCCAAACTAATAGGGGTTGCTTAAGTAACCCATTGATAGAGGCAGAGTGCAGCGTTTTTGGTTTCCTCTGCCTCAGAAAGGCTGGTATAACAGGTTTTATCTTTCTCTCAGTTTTAAGGTGGCCCTGTTTCAGATATGCGCTGAATGAGCACTTAGTGTCCGCAGCTTACAGTCGAGCATACTCTCTGGTTTGGACAGGACTGGGCAGACGCACTGTGACGGTAAAGATCACCCTGTACCTTTGGAGGGACGCAAAACTTTTGGCTGGTGGCACAGGATAGAGGAAAATGTGTGCCGAGCCTTAACCCCTTACATGCCAGAGGTGGTTTAAACCAGTCACTGTCACTGCTGATGCTCAGGTGAAGCACAGGATGGGAAGAGACTGGGATTCTGAAACCAGTCCATTGGTTTAAGGCAGCACATTGAAGTGCAGTCACTTTATATTTTGCATCGCATCCTTCCCAGCATGGCTTCCTCAAACTGCTTAACGAATGAAAACTATCATCTTTAGCAGATAGTTAGCAAGCACTTTTATCCTGATTGATGTACATTTCAGAAAGCAGGTTCAGATAGTCTTTGGAACAACTCGGGTTTAACAGCCCTGACCAAGGGTTCAATGGCGGGATTTGAACTGGAAACCTTCCAATCACGGGCTCAGTATCCTAAAACACTGAACCACACTCCACTGGAGGACAAAAAGCTAATGAACTGGTTCACTTTGACCATTGTAGTCTCCAGTATTTGCTATACTTGCTAGTAAAGGCGTTAAGGTGGACATCAGTGTCCCAGGCAGGCTGAACCTGAACGTGAGCCTTTAAGGCTTCCCTCTATTCACCAGCGAAGGCTGCAGCGCCACATATCCCACGGCTCCTTGCGGTGTGTAGCAGTAAGCTGGGCATTGGGAGTCTCTGTCTCACCACTGGCTTCTCAGTCCCTCCTCTTCCCTTACGGCAGCTGCCTCAAAGCCGGAGGATGACCGCAGGCTGACCGTGCACTACCAGGTTTCGCCGCACTACCAAGAGAATGTGTTCATCGAGGGGAGCCGGCCGCACTACCTGGAGGACCTGCACATCGAGGCCCAGGAGGGGCTCAAGAAGCTTCAGCAGGATGGTACGTCCGGCTGGATCCACCCAGCATCCACCCCAAAGTCATCAGAGATCCTCATCTGTCACATTCTGAACACAGCTTATAAATGGGCTTTCTATACCTGAGTTATAATGCTATAATGTTATAATTTCAACAACAGTGATGTTGCATGCTTTATTTTTCACAGAAAGGAGGAGTGACCTTGGCTTCCAAGATGGCCAAAGTGTCAGCGTAAGAGTTTTTTTGACTTTTTTTAATTGATCTATTCTTTTTTTTCCAGTAATCATAACAGTATCTAATAAATCATCCTTGTGGCATCATAAAAACAAGAATCTAAAAATGAATATAAAGCATAACTAGTATACTCTCTTTGCCTCCATTTTAGTCATCAGCGGTGCTTCCACCAGGGGGCGATAGTGAGCCACGGGACAGGAAGGAGTCACTGGAGTCTGGAAGCACCGTGGGTGACTCTGAGTTGATGGCGTCCAGGCGATCCTCATTGAGTCGCCAAGGTAATCTATGAGCTCACACAGAAAAAATGTAGCTTTTCGATGCCATGGTCTGACCTAATCTGGTCTCATGTTCTCTCACAGCACAGATTCAGTAACAGAGCCTGATTGCATTCTGAACTGAAAAAGCAACCGCCTTTACAGTATATTATACGCAGGGGCACCCATCATGGGGAAGACAGGGACTTTCAGAGACCCGGGGGGGGGGGGGGGGGTTTCAGTAGAATATTTCAGGGACACACTCATGCCTTTGCAAGGCCTTGAATACACAGCCTGTGTAGTGAATATTAAATCAGGGACTCTGATGTCAGTTTTGTTTTGGAGGGAAAAAAACTGCACAGGGATATTAAATATCAAAACCAGTAAGGTACATAAGCCCAGTCTCCAGGATGTGGCTTTTTAGACCAGGTGGTCGGCTGGGATACAGACACAAGAATTCCACGTATGCTCTCAGTTCTGTCTACAATGCAGTCTCTTTTCTGTGGAGGATGTGAGTTGGGGGTGGGACAGAGTGATATTAAAAGCAGCAACAGGCCCCCAGCATTCCAGGTCTTGATCCATGACAGCTGAAGGGCGTGTGGGCCTCATTCTGGAATATGCACACACTTCTCAGCAGTCGCTCTTTACGTGCTTTATAGGCTCGACATTCAAGCCCCTGAATCCCACTAAGAAGGTGGAAAGGTCCAAGAAGAGGGGCAGACGCACCACCATCATGGGGATACCTCAGCATGTCCAGAAGGAACTGGGTACAACGAAACTGGAAAACTGTTATTATCCCTCAGGAAGTAGTTTTATACTAAGCTGATCAGTGTTACCCTTAGTCAGTATGACTGCTGCTCATTTTAGTCCCACTCAATTAGAATTAAGCAGACCAAGATAGAATGTGAAATATATAAGGTTTCAGGGAATCTGTAGGCTATGTCCAAAGGCATTCACAGAAATAATTCATTAAGCTTTATATTTATATATGATAATGCTTATTATGGTGTATTAATTACATTACATTGACATTAAAGGATGTCAATCAATAATTCTTTTGTATCTCATCCAATTTTTTTCCACTTTGAAGGGTTGGAGAGAAGTGCGCTGTTTCGTCAGAACATGGACAGACAGCTCACTAATGGAAGAGAAGCTCCTCCTGATGTCGTGGTCATACCAACCGTTGATGGGGACGCCCCAGCGGTGAATCATGAAGGAGCACGAGTCCACCTCCTGGACCTTGAGGTTCTGCAGTCCTCTAAAGAAGAGCGACTCCTCAAACAACACATCCAGGAAGTCTACAGGGATGACCTGGCCCTTGGACGGCAGTTCGGCCATCGCCTGTCTCCCTCGCTGAGGCCTAAATCGTTAGCTGTGCCAGGGTTGACCACCACTGGGTTTCTACAGGAGCCCCAAGGCCCGGTCATGTCCATATCACCCCAAGCTACCTACTTGTCTAAGATCATTCCTAATGCCATTCTGCCCGTTGCGGTGGATGTGATTGAGATCAGTCGTTGCCGCAGCCGGAGCAGCGTCCGCACGGTGAGCAAGAGTAGCGTGGCGTCGGGGAGCCCGGCCTCCTCGCGCTCCCAGGTCCGTCACGGACCCTCATCTGCCGACTCCAATTGGAGCCACTCGCAGTCCTCGGAGACCATCGTGTCCAATTCCTCCACCATTTCTTCCAAGGGCAGTGCCAGCCACACTATGGTGCCTAATGGCACTGTGAAGGAAAATGAGCAGAACAGGCAGCTGGCCCCGGACCAGTTGAGCCTTGGCAGTACCACCAGCTGGGTCAGTTCAGCAAGTGCGGGTACCAAACTGCAAGTTGAGTTGAACTCCCATGCCATGCAAGAGAGGGATGAAGGTGAAAGCCAGCGGAGCGACCACTCTTGTGTCCGCAGTATGTCCGTGATGAAGACAAGGATGCCGCCAGCCCCACCTACACGAACATACTCCCTGCATTCCAAAAATATCAAGCCATGTCTCCCAGAGGTTACATACTCGGAAGTCAGTGTTGGGAAGATTTCTCGGGTCAATGGAGTAAAGCACAACAACATTCTGGAGGAGGCTCTCTCACCGAACTTGACTGGCAGTGCTGGGAGTCCTACGAACTCTGCAGACTCTTCTTTGGACGACTCCAGATCTTCTGTCTCCTCCAGCATAATAACCCCAGACCAAACAGTCACCTTAGATAGTGTGCTGAGTTCTGGTGAATCCTCTCCACAGAAGCTGGCCTTCCAGGATAATAAATTTGATAGGACCTTGTCTCCTTCCAGCGGTTATTCCAGCCAGAGTGGCACCCCCACCCTCTCTGCTAAAGAAATCTGTCCACCTTCCCCAGGAAAGATGAAGGCCAAGCCTGCTAAGCCAGAGCGGATAGGCTCCCGAGCATCGCCCATTGCCTCAATCTCATCTTCGCTAACTTCCTTGTCGTCGGCTATGTCTGAGCCTGTTCACCAGGAAGCCCCCACCAATGGCCTGCCCCCCCAGATTCCCAAGGCCTCACACCCCGTTTCTGTAGACGGCGCCAAGGTCAGCCCCACACTCGGAGCCAGATCTCTCAAGGAAGTGTTTGACATTCCTCCACCTCCAAAAGTCAAGGCACCTTGTCCTCCACCCCCTGAGACATGGATGCACAACAGACGCACTTTTGATTTGCTTTGTGGCTCAAGAGGTGCGGCCAACAGGTTTGCCATGCTTCAAAAGCAGCAGGCAACGGTCCTCCTGTGTGATCAAAGTCAAGGGACAGTAGAGGGGCAGCAACAAGACGAGGATCTAACTTCAAAGAAGGAAGAGGTGGTAATGGAAAGCCAAAGGGAGCAAGCATCAGTGCAGAACTCTGAGTTTTCTGTAAAAAGTTTTAGGGATCCCCCAGCTATGAAAATCGAGGAAGGTCCAGTAAAGCAAACTGCAGAACATGTTCAGAAACAAGAAATGACAGAACCTGCCAAAGACCAAAGTCTACATGGTGAAGTTCTGCAACTTCACCAAACAAACCAGAAGAAGGAACAAGAAGATATGGTAATAGTAAAGAAAATGCCACCCCCGGTCATGAAAAGGAGTAGTTTAATAGCATATAAAAAAGAGAACCTTAAAGCTGAGGAAAATCTGCTGGCTCAGATGAAAGTGGTCCCCCCAGAAGTAAAAATCCATAGTTCCCCAGAAGAAATATTTACTACCCAGAAGGAAGATGCTAAGGCCAAAGATCTTGTTGTAGGTTTGAAGTCAACCATGCAGACTCTTCTAGTGGAAGGTCCCAAACAGGTTGGTGTTTCTCCACCTCCTTCCCCACCACCCTCTCATCAGCCTCCCCCTCCACCATCGAAAAAAAGCCCCCCCATCGCAGTGCCCTCCGTTTTCCAGGAAGAGCACCAAGAGACTCCTACAATAGAGTCATCCTGGCCTCCTCCACCACCTCCACCCATGGAGGAGAATTCCACACCAATCTTTGAAGGGCAAGATGAGCTTGACTTTCCCCCACCTCCACCACCAGTTTTTCAGGAAACCCCGCTTGATCGAGTGGTTAATTTCCCAGTATGTGAGATTCAGAGAATGTCGAGCGCCACAGAGGAGAGAGCAGTAGAGGAAGAGCCACCTGAAGAGTTGGCACCCTCTACCCACATTGAGACAGCAGACGAGGAATGCAGAACCCAGGTTGTAACCCATACTGGAGGAGATGTGACACAAGAAAGCACAGGCTCATCTGCCGCTTTCGTCAACCCTATCACAACAGAGGTCCAAATCCACTGTTCAACGACTCCTTTGGAGATGAGGCCAACGTCTACTGTAAGTCAATATTCAGAGTCTCAGGTTCCACGGCTGCCACCTCCTCTACCAGAGGGTATACCTCCTCCCCCACAGGAAGCTCCACCACTACCACCAGCTACCGTTATCCAGACTGATCCACCTGCATTTTCTCACGTCCCCCATGCTTCCATACTGCTGGAAGAGAAGCAAGCCACTATGAGCTTTAAAAGAACAAGTACCACAAACCGAGATGGCAAGGGTAAAGACCAGCTGTCTCGGAGCAAGAGTACTCCTGTACCCAAGGAGGATGCCAACATTCCACTAGTCACACCCTCGCTCCTCCAGATGGTCCGCCTACGATCTGTCAATGTCACTGATGACCAAAACACAACCCCTGCAGAGTGCATTAAACCAACTGAGAGTAACAGCTCCAACCAGGACCAAAGCCAGACCCAGACATGTAGCCACAGTGTTCCTCAGAAGCCCATTCGAAAATCATTGTCCATGAAATCACCTCCACCTGTAGGGACATCGTCTTCCATGCGGCTGCAGGAAGCTATCCGAATGAAGACAGCGGCCATGAGACCAAAGGAAGGGCTCCCGACCAGGCCCAGCCTGCAATCATCTGGCGGTGTGGAGTCTGGGGCACTCTCCCCACGGTCACCAGAAGGGGGTGACATTCACAAATCCCCTGCCTCCACTGCTAGCTTTATCTTCTCCAGGAGCACAAAGAAAGTCATCATCGAGACACCCACTTCCCCTGAGCTTCAATCCAGCCTCAAGCAGAGCCTGGCAGCAGAGCTAATGCAGATCACAGACTCAAGTTCAAGTTCAGTGGTTTCCAACTCATGCGCTCAGACTCAGACCAAGAAGCCAAGCAAGATACCACCACCTGTTGCCAGAAAACCAGAGTATGTACCGAACCAGCGGGAAAAATCGATGAGCCAGAGTGCAAACGTGGAGAATGCCAACGGACATACAGGAGGAGTGCGACCTGCAGGTCAGCAAGCACAGCAAACGGATGGCAATTAGAGTAAGACCGCATTGTTTTTTATTGCATTTCATAATATAAAATTTCTGTAAACATCCTTCTTGAAGATGATTTGCATATTGACAAAGAGAAGCAATCCATGGACAATCCATCCATCCATCCATGCATCTATCCATCCAGCCAGCCTGCCTATCCTAGGCAGCATAGGGCATATGCCTAGGATACATCCTGGACAAGATAACTTAGACAACTCGTTACTTAAGAAACTTGTCCTTGTTTGGCAAAATGGTTATATTTATTTAGTTATATTTCTTATTTAGTTATTTAAATTACCCTGTAGCCTATCATCAGCTCTCCCACTGAGGAAGTTGCATCCAGTTGTGATGATTTTGCTTTAGTCTGTGCTAATGGATGCGAGATATAAACTTGGCTCTCTCATCTTCTCCCTTCTCCGCAGGTAGTCAAGAAGATGGAAGTGCCGTTGGAGTACCACCAAGCTTGTAAACAAGTGCACATCTTTTTGGAGACTAGCAAGCAAGAAATTTGGAGAGAGACTCTAAAGAGGAGTCAGTTGGAAATGCTCACTGGGAGGAAGTCTTAATCAAAGCCTTAGCCTTAAGTGGCCTGCATATTTATGCAAAAATGATGTTTATATTAATTTTCCTTGATTTTATAGCTTTATTTTGAAACATTTGTCTTTTTAAATTGTTTCTGTTCTACAAAAGCGCAAGTAGAAACCCCTTGAGTATGTTACTCAATATTTTTTTTTTCTTTTCAATTCCGTGGTCTTTATGACTGTAAGCCTGCGTTACCACCTAGTGGTCATGATGGGTAGTAACCACTACTGCCAAGTTTTGAAAACGGCCCAAAATTTACATTTACATATTTAGCAGACTCTTCTGTCCAAAATGACATACGTGATACATTCCAGAGGTTGGATATAAGAAGAAAATATATTAAAAGCATCACAAAGTTAAAGATATCATTACAATTAATGCAGTATTCCTTTTTGGAGTGTAGCTGAATGACTACTTATTGCATAATTTTCCATTGGTATAATGGGTATTTTTGGTTCCAAAAGTATTTTCTTTTGTATGCAGCTCTGTTTTTCCCATTTTTGGTTTTACAATCTTTCAGTCATTTCAGACTCTTACTGAAGAAATAAACACCTGTTACATTTTTTGCTAGTTTTTTGTGTTAAGTAGGTTGTGCTTAACAAAAAGGGATACTTGTATAATAATATGGTAGAGCTGTCAATCAGAAAAGCACTTTAAGTAAATAAGCTGTATCAGATCTGTTGCATTCTGCAAGGTAATGATTACAGAGGGTTTCCAGTAAAAAGAGAGAATTGAATGAATCAGCTGCTTCTTAGTACAACTTCCAAGACTTTATAATGCCTTAATGCACTGTTACTCAAAAAAAATGTTGGCATCAAACTGGATGTATACAGACATATAAATTTAAAAAGTTTTCGAAATTTTCTTCTCTTTGTAGTTTGACTACTTTCTTAAAATTTGTATGTGTCTTGTTCAATCAATCTACTGCTGTTTTCAGGTCAATTTTTGTATTTTTTTTTTTTAAATGCTTAAGCTCATTTCCAAAAACTGCAGTTTAGTTTAGATTTCTAAATATTGAAACACAGGCTGCCCTGATGATGCCAAAGAAACTCCCCACATAGTGTGACACAGCTGTACTCACTGAGAGAATGTGACAGCCCACATAATGTGGCGCGACATCGAAGCTTTGTCAAGGTCTGTATTTGAGCTGGACTACCTGTTAACGTGGCCAATGCCCACCAGTCCTTCAGATAACAGCGGGTGACCACCTGGGGTTGAACTTCACTCCTGGCTCTCTCCCACACCAAGTGACCTTTAACTGAGCCTGGTGGTGACTAGACAGTGCCTTCGGGTAATCCGTTATGTGGATGAGAAGCCAATTATCGCAATCCAAGGCCCAGTGCACCAGAGTCCTCCAATAAAATTTCTCCAAACAAAACAGCAGTCATGCTGTATCCTTTGCTATAGATAAAAATCCATTTTTTTCGTAACCACTACTTTTTGTTTTGTTTTTTTTTTTTTGGACTTGATGCTGCCTTGCACAACTCCCCTTATGAGAATCAATTAAGCGGAAAAAGGTGATCTTCCACTGGATGCAGTCAAGATACCTTCTGTCTCTGATATTCAAGTAATAATATTATGGTTATAATTACACATAATAATGTACAGTTGCTTTGTTTAAAAAGAGCATTATAAATAAAACATTAGATCCCACAAGGTGTCATTTATTTGAAATGAACATTAAACTATTTGAGGATGAGAGCTGGATACAGAGGATTCCAGCTTAAACACTATTAACAGGTAGATTGTGGATGAAAGGAAATGGTTAGCATGTCTGTCTTTGGGTTTCTCTAGCTGGGGGGTGGCATGGTGGTGCAGTATTTAGCTCTGCTGCCTCACACCTCAGGGACTGGGGGTTCAAGTCTCTGCTTGGGTTCCATGTGTAGCGTTTGCATGTTCTTCCCATTTCACAAGCCCAAAAACAAGCACAGGTTAACTGGAATTCTCAAATTGCCCATAGGTGTGTGTGCCCTATGATTGGTTGGTGCCCCATCCTGGCTTGTTCCCTGCCTTGTGCCCATATGCTCCAGACCCCTTATGACCCTGAATAGGACACCTGATTACAGAAGATGGATGGATGTCAGGTCATGCATAGGTGACTTTGAAATCTCTGCGCAATCTCAGAGTATCCCAGAGCTGTTTGCACACAAGGTGTCTGACACAAGGAGAGCAGAAACTCCACCCCCAGGGAGACAGCTGTTTATTGTAATAGTACAACGTCTAGCACTGATGTCAATAATTACAATTCAGTCTGCGCGATGCTAGACAGTCAACACCCCAACGCCCATGCTAAAAGCCACAAATCTGTCCTCTCCTAGACGCTAGCAGCTCAAACTGCGCACTTGAAGAACATCCCGAAACAAGGACATTTAATAACCAGTGTGAACAGTGGTTTGTGCAGACGCCAGACGTCTCATGAGATGAGCGTGAGGTATGTGACTACAACAGATGTGGAGGCAGACTTGTCCTTCACAGAAGTGATGCAAACAATTTTAGGAGAGACGTTCAGGAAATGTCCCATGCCTGTGAGCATTGTGTCACCTTTACGATTATGATGCCCAAAAATCACAGAAGCAAATACAGTGGCAGAGAAAAATTAAAATAAAAATGGAAGTTGAAGCTAAAGTGATAAGTAACAGGCATTAAGGATCAAGTGCTTTAATCATCAAAAAATTCTGGCATTTAATTTCCAGGATGGACTCAAGGCTGAGGCAAAGGAGATAGAGAGGAGCGTGGATCCGTCACAGTTAATTTGGCAACGACCTGTTAACATTAAGGGACGGAAAATCCCTCTGTTTTCCCTGTGCTGCCCAAACCGTCATGGAGATGGTATGGCTGGTGGAGCAGAGTTGTATCTAGCTGATGTTGCCTCCTTTGAGTGTTTTGCAGGAGACTGGTCCCAGTTTGGTCATCAGGTCCTTCTCTTTCCACTGAGCTACACACGCACTGGAGATCTTGAGGTCCACCTTGAATAAGAGCAGGATTTAAACAGGCAACAATACATCAGAAACAAAACTGCACGGCTGGAACAGCTGGGCTTTGTAATATAATGATTCTGCCGGACACGGGATTCAAACCCACAACCTTCCAGACACACGCACACAGCCATAACCCACTGATTTACACACCAAGCAAAAAAAGATACATGGAATCTTAACTTTTATACTAATGATGCCAGATCAATCAGTTATGATTCGAGGAGTTATACTGATCAGATTTCGAAATTAAGATTCGTAACGATCTGAAATGTGCTTAATTATTCATTATAATTAGTTTGGTGGTTATTCATTGTAAAGAGGTCAACGGTTAGCGAGTACTTCCAAGGCCAAAATCCTGTCTGCGTGTGTGAAGAGTCTGTGAGTGGACCGAGTTCTGTCCGATAGACAAAGTATTCTAATGTATGGTTCCCCAGCCTCGAGTCCAGCTGGGATTTGGACAGAGTCTCCAAGTCCGAAAGTCCGGAGACCCCCCCCCCCCACCATACATAAATGGCCGGAGGTACAGATGAAGCTAATGGCTGTTTTCCAGCCTGAAGAACATCTCATCATCTGTTCTCCGAAGTGGAGCTTCACGTACCTGCAGCTTCTCAAACACCTTCTTCTTTGGCTTCAGCTCGTCGTCCGGCATGCCGGCCTCGAACCCCTCCACGAAGACGCGGTCTCCAGGCGCCGAGCCAGTGGGAGGGTCCAGTGGCTCCACCTTCCTCGGATCGCCGTCGCTGCACCCCGCCCCACCGGAGAGAGCAAACGGGTCGCTTCAGAAACCAAACCGAGACCAGACGACGAGAAGCCAGACACTGAGCAACAGAATGGAGACACACCGAAAGGAAATGATTCTGAATGACTGAAACGGCTAATGAAAGGACGCCTAATGAAAGGACGCCTAATGAAAGGACGCCTAATGAAAGGACGCCTAATGAGATTCTGCAACAGTATTGCAAATAAGTGTTTAACTGAACAACAACACAAACATAAAAAAAATGTGAAAAGCAGATGGCAACAGGGCGGGAAATAAGAGCCGAGGTACCAAAATAAGTTCTAGTTTGTTCTGAGCTATGGCTAAGTTTGAAATGTGGGAACCATCCGGCAGCCGCCTAGGGTGCCATCTTCTGGGAAGGTGGTGACTTAGCAAGCCAATTTCCCTTTCTCTCAGGCAAGGGGGTCCCGCCAGTGAAGCTCGCCAAGGCCACCACAAAGGCTTCGAGCAGCACTGCTTCAGGGTGGGATACAGGAAAAGGATGCTGAGGCAGGAAGAGAGGGTCTACTGCAGGGAGAGGAGGCGGAGGAGGAGGTGGGACTCACATGGAAGCACAGAGCAGCATGGCTTTGGACTCGATGCCCCGCATCTTCTGTGGCTTCAGGTTACACAGCAGCACCACCAGTCGGTCCTGAAGGTCCTCCTGGCTTACGTAGTCCACCAGGCCGCTCACCACCGTCCGGGGCTCTGCCTCACCCACGTCCACCTTCTCCAGGTACAGGGAGGTGGCATCAGGGTGCTGCGGGTGGGGAGAGAGCAGTGAGGAGCAGTGAATAGGTACAGGGACTACAGAACAGGGATCCTAGGGGCTGGACTAACCCCATAAAAACACACAGTTATGTAAAACAAAAATGTCCACAAAGAACCTTTGGAAGAAATATATATGATGCCCCACATGAGGAAAATCTGGAACACTAGGTCAAGCGACATGATGAGAGAGAAGGCAAAGAGCAGACTGTCAGAAATCGGGCTCTTTTTTTTTTTTTTTTGGAAATGCCTCTTCTGGCCGTCATTGTGAAATCCACCCCAGTCGAGGGTCCGGTCTCGGTGGGTCACCAGAGGTGGTGCCACTATTACCAAACCGCACTCTCTCCTGTTTGGAGTCTAATGTGCTGGTGCAACAGCACGCAAAACTGGGGACACGGTTCAGAACCAACCCCCCTGGGAGGCAGAGACAGACAGAGGCAGACAGAGGCAGACAGAGGCAGACAGAGGCGAAATGTCAGCACCTTTGAGAAAGGATTTCAAAACATTCATCGTTATGATCTGAGAACCATAGGCCAAGTGAAAAGTCTGGAACACATCTTCCGTGATAGGCGGGGATCACTGTGTGTGTGTGTGTGTGTGTGTGTGTGTGTGTGTATATACATACATACACACACACACACACACACACACACACACACACA
>JAODLC010000050.1:13304112-13314249 GCA_026781145.1 Hippopotamyrus pictus
CCTAATATATAAATCTTTCAGTTCTGCAACTCTTGACCAGGATAAGTTGGGGGTAGATGGATGGATGGATGGATGGATGGATGGATGGATGGATGGATGGATGGATGGATGGATGGACGGACGGATATTCCTATCAGTAACATTTAGATCATTCAAACTCTGTTACAATTGATTGAATATTACCTGCATCTGGCACATTATTTTATTTATTTATGTATATCATGAACAAACTCAAACATTAAAAAAATATCAGCATAACAATATTTTGATTTTTGTGGTCTCTCAAATCTGCGTCTGGACCGAGGCTCCTCGCACACAGCCTGAAGTTTTCGTAAGTCATACTCGTAGCCCTAAGACCGGTGCCCTCCCTGCCTTACCGGCTCCACGCTCACGATCTTGCCCACCCTCATGTCCAGGCGAGCAGGAGTTATCTCCTCTTCATCAGAGTTTTTGGGGTTTCCTTTGGCGCCCCCCTCTGTTGGCAAACATACAAGAAATCCTGCAAATGAAAACACCTCGACACATATTAACAATGTAAAGAAGTTCCTCTGGGAAAATAAAAGTTTTCAGGACGAGATGTCGAACAAGCTGATGCCACATACATTTACCCACATATGTACATAAACACGCATTTTCTAAGGAAATGTACTACAGCCTGACTATCTTCATTTAAAGAGCTATCAATCCCAAATCCAGCTCTTTAATTACTGTGGCCTGTACTACGAAGCGGGGGTTACTGGCTTATCGGGGTAACTTGTCGGATTTAAGGTAGTCTGGACAAGAAAATCTAACAAGTTACCCCGATAAGCCAGTAACCCCGCTTCGTAGTACAGGCCACTGGGTCACCAAACTCCCAGTATGTGGCGCTACCCTGCAAACATTTAGAATGCATTTAGAGCGTCACAGCAAATGAAAGGCATGCAGTCATGTTGGACATGACACCCAATCAGAGGTCAGAGTAACTTGGGGGGGAAGGGGGCGGGTCTCATACAACTACAGTTGTATCAATAGTGCAATTAATCGTTAAATCGCGATTCAATTTATCAAAATTTTTCATCAATGTTTTGTACCTTTGCAATGTTTTAACAACTTCAGCACAGTTTAACACCAGCGGAGTCAAATGTTTTAATTTTCCAAACTTTTTTTTAAAAAAAAAAAAAAAAAAACATTTGTTAATAAAAATGATGCAGTTCAAGTACAGCATGCTAAGTGCACTGCAATGCAGAAATGGCCCCCGGATCACTCACTGCTTTTGGCCAGCTCTGGGTAGGCGCGGCTGGTCAGCTTCAGCAGCTCGGGGCTTCCAAACGTCTTCCTGATGGGGTCCAGGAGCTTGTTGAGAGCCACCTCCACCGAAGCCTTCAAGTCCCCCGGGTGGATAAGCTGCAGTGCAGGTCATCACCTCAGACCCTGACCTTTCTTTTCTTTTTTTTAAACATTATTTTTGCACGAACTGCAGATTTAACTTCGAGCCGTCTACACCTGTAATTTGCCGCAACCTGACTGAGGATCGCGAAATTAGCAGGCAGCAAACAGAGGGTCCCACCTCCCCCGCAAAGTCCTTCTCCACCTCTTCGTACTCCGTGTACACTCTATCACCTCCCCACTTCTCGTCCCTTTTGATGACAAACTCTGCAAGAAGTCAGGTATGTTCAAATTTTGCAGCATTAGTAGGCAATAGTTTGCCATACCGTCTCAAGAAAAAAAAAAACAGAGTTGCAGTTCCTATCGTCTACCACAAGAGGGCGAACAACTACAAGACACACCTGAGTGCAGGGGGAAGAGCACATGTTTGACGAAAGATAGGACGCCATTGTTTTGGACGTTGCCTGGCTCACAGAAGGCCTTCTTCAGCTTCTTCTTCACATCCTCCTTCTTGTCCAGGAGGTCAATCTTGGATTCCTAAGACACCACAAGATATCAAAGGGAACAGTGTCTATTTTGTTAAATGGTGAAAATGCCTCAGCATTTTGGTGCAGCTGTATAGAAACGATGTTGCACCTCTTCAGACGAGCTCATCTTGCCCCCCGTCAGCCCAGGAACCATGGGGTTCATCATGTGAATCCTTTTGGAGTACCCCAGAGAAGGAAGATACTGTAGGACACAAAGAGTACATCAATCTGTGTTACTCAATCGAGTCCAACTGCCCAGTCATAACCGTCAACCAATAGGAGTCTAGAATTATGCTCTTCTGCCACTGGCCAATCAAGCATCACTCCCAACATCCCAGAATTTTGTGATTACACTGACATTTCTATTTATTTAACAGATACTTTTAACCAAAGCGATGTAGATTTTTTCGGGGGGGGGGGGAAGCGGCATCAGACAGTCCCAACATCTGCTAGGGGGAAAGGGCCTTGCTCAGGGGCCAAATGGTGACATCACTCTGCAGGCCCTGGGATTCAAACCAGAAACCTTCCCATCACAGCCACAGCGTTCTAACCCACTGAGTCCCAACTAATTAAAAACAGATTCAGTAGCGCACTCTGATTTGGCACCGTTTGCTAGCTAAGCACCAGCAGAATTGGCCACAAACACCGGCAGGGACAGCTGGACATGGTACCTTCTCAGCCAGCGTGAAGATCTTCCTCTGGTCCACTCCCCCAAACTGAGCATCCACCTTCAGGTACTCTTCATCCAAAGCCTAGTTGGGGGGGGATGCTACCATTAACCACAAAAATCACTCATTTGCTGATTTATTTGATTTTAAACAAACATTTCCTTGAGTATAATAATCTACATTCCAACTGCCTGCAAAGGTCACTTGGATATCCACTCAGTTTGAACATATTGATGCATTGTGTACATTTTATTTTGTTCTTTATGGTTAACAATCTGATTTTGCCAAGTTCAATGTATCTCTGAGTAAACAAGGGAGGGACCTGTGTTTCACTTCTTTAACCAATCACAGTCTTCATCGTATGACATCACCGCATCAATCTCTTTCTTATTTTCAAACTCAAGGCTTCCGGCCATCTGGCTGGGGGGTAGTGTGTGGCTCAGCTGGTAAGCCTCTGTGTTTGTGGTCTCAGGGTTGCTGGTTCAAGCCTTTCAATTATTGTTGTTATTAAAATCATCATAAAACAAAGACCCTTACACTGCTCCATACAGCCTTTGCAGGTAAGCAGTGTTCCTTTGTTTCGTATCTTAACAAAAGACATATACAATAAAGCAGGTACTTTACAAATCTGTGCGCCTCACTACTTAACAGAAAGCACTGGTTTTAATTAATGTGATGATGTCACACAATAAAGGCTGTGGTTGGTTAAAGTGAAACACAAGCCCCCTTGTTGATCCAGAGACACATGAAACTCTGCAACATCAGGACGTGCGAGCAAAAGCTACTCCATGTACATATGCAATAAATCACAAAGACGTCTATCTTCTGGGGCGGTGTTTCCCAGCCCGCTCCACAGTTTTTCTCCCTCCCAGCTCCCAGCCAACCAGGAACCCTAAATCCCTGGTATGGCTGCACTGGGAGCTGGGAGGGAACAAACTGTCCCGGCGTCCCCAAAGACCGGGCCGGGAAACACCGGCCAACACCAGCGGCTCTCAAACGTCATGAGCCAAGTACCATTTTGGATCAAACTAAAGCAGCCGGGAAGTGGGGGAGGGGGGGGGGCAGCAACCAGGATTCAGCAGCGTGCGGCTCAGACACAGGACAACCACAGCAGTTAGCATTTCCAAGAGAGAAGTCAGGCTGCTTGTCATGATAAGAAAATATCAAAATGAAAACGATTCAGATATCAAGTAATTCTACAATGATTTCACTGATCTACCACACTGATCCTTAATTTTAGTTCTATTTTTTTTCAGCACAGACCAATCGGCAGTCTTCTGGGGCACTCTGAGCACCGCAGATGGTACGCGTGGCTCAGGTGCGAGTGGCTCTCTACCTGCAGGCCTGGATAGAGCAGCCCGCTCAACAGGGGATGCTCCACTTGTTTCACCACCTCAGCTCCAGCCTTCTTGGCGTCGTGCTCAGTGACGACCGAGGACAGCCGATACACGTCCAGGGTGTAATCCCTACGAGCAGAGGGAGGGGTTACAAGAGGACAAGCCTCGCCTGGAACTAACTTGGGGGGTGTTATTGTGCCAGTGACTAAATAATCCATCCGTCCATCACGCCCACTTGCCCTATGCAGGACTGCGGGGTCTGAAGCCAGGGAATAACCCAGAACAGGGCAAAGATGCACTTTGGCAACTCCACTTCACCTTAACATGTGTTTGGACTGTGAGGGGGCCACACGCATGGGGCCATGCTGGAGTCTCGAACCCTGCACTCCAGAGATGCAAGGCAATCTAATGTGTGCAAACCACTGTACCATCCTGCCATAAATGAATAATGCAAAAGCAAAATGTTTCACAACCACCAAATTCCAGGAAATGATTCCTTCCATTCTGCTTAGTTAAACAGAAGACATCCATCAACATACTGTCTACAGGAGTGCCAAGACTGCAGCAGCACCTAAAATAAACAGGTATTTCATCTGTAGGCAATCGAATCTGCCAAACTGGAGGATGCCAAAAAACTGGAAAATCAGTTTAACCAACACGCCATCTACAGTCTGGAAAGGAATGCAGACATTAACCAACTACAAAAAGAAAAATGCTACCCAGCTACTAGATGACCATCAACTGCCCAATACATTAAATGAATTCTTCTGCGGGTTTGAAAAGCCACATTCACACATCACACAGCCCTCACCTTCACAGCCCATACCATTTCAATGGCCTTCTTCACACCAGGGTACCTTCACACCTCGCCCGCACTCTCACCAGCTCACCCCCCCACGTCCAGCCACCTCCTCACAAGAATCAACGAGAGATGTAAACAAGATCTTCAAGAGTCAGAATACAAGGAAAGCTCCTGGTCCAGACTCTGTCTCCCCAGCCACTCTGAAGCACTGTGCAGATCAACTGTCACCTGTCTTCACGGATATTTTCAACCGGTCACTGGATCTTTGTGTCTTAAATCATCCACAATAACACCTATTCCAAAGAAACCCAGAGTCTCTTGCCTCAGTGACTACAGACCAGTGGCTCTCACATCTGTGGTAATGAAGGCTTTTGAGAGACTTGTGCTGTCATACCTTAAAACCATCATAGACCCATCGCTTGACCCTCTACAGTTTGCCTACAGAACCAATAGATGGACAACGCAGTTAACATTGGACGCTCCAACACTTGGACTGTCCCGAGACATATGTTAGGATTCAGTTAGTGGACTTTAGCTCTGTATTTAATACTATTATTCCAGAGCTAATGCGGTCTAAACTCTCACAACTGTCCGTGCCTGAACCACTATGCATGTGGATCTACAGCTTCCTCACAAACAGAACACAAACGTGTGAGGATGGGCAAACACACCTCAGAACCACGAACCATCGGCGCTGGAGCACCACAGGGCTGTATACTTTCTCCTTTGCTCTTCTCTCTGTACAGAAACAACTGCATATTGGGGGACCTTTCTAAGGCAGTTAAAAATGAACCATCTCTCTCAGTCTACGATGGTCCAGTTTTACGCTGCAATCACTGGGCCCTTTTCCACCGCAGCAGATACCGTACTTTCGGTTCGGCATTGTTCTGTTTCCCGCGTGCCCCATTTCTTCCAAGAGGCGTACTATTACGCCAAATACTTTTTTTATTCCGAGTCGTGTCATCCAAATCCCGCTGGATCTGTTCATCTGACCATATGGCGATTAAAGCCTGCGTTTCCTCGTTTGTCCATCCTTCCATTTTACTTGTTTTATATTTTTGTTTCTACTTTTTATTTCATTTCTCACTGTTCACTGTGTGTTTCAAAAGATGGCGGTTGTATTTTGCGTTTCAGCGGCAGGCTATTTGCATAACCAATCGACAGCAAGTATGTTTGCAAGTCCCACCCCAAAGTACCAAAGAAGTACCCCAGCTGGTTTGGCACTTTCAGTAGTGGTACTCGACTGGAAGTCAATGGAAAATTATATAATTATCACATTACCCAATTGCCAATCTAGTGTTTATTACTTTCTGTACATACCTTTAGTAATTGTTGCATGTTTTTTGTAATGCCTTCTAAAAGCACCACCAAGGCAAATTCCTTGTATGGAAACATACTCGGCTAATAAAAAGGACTCGGATTCTGTACAGCACATACTTATACACTGACAATGACAGAATCAAAAACTTACTGACGTTTCAAAAGGAGGGAGCGAAAGTGCCGAATGCAGCCTTACCTGCTGAGCTGGAAGTCTGTCCCCTTAACGAACTTCAGCTTCTCCAGGGGCACGCCGATGCTCTCCAGCATGGCCTTGATCACCTGCTCGTAATACTGAGTCCGGAGCTCCAGCAAGTCCCAGGGAGCCTTCATGTTGTCCAAGTAGGCATGCAGGTCTGCAAACAGGATGGTCACCTGCAGGGTCCATAGAAAAAAATATGTAGTATAACATAGGGGAGGGGGCTGCGACCAGGAGGTCGCAAGTTCGAGTCCTGGTCTCAGCAGAACAATCACATTAGTAAGTAATCTGTACAAATAATAATACAAGTTTAATAAACGTGTCGGACTTTAAAGTGCAAAATGTACCACCACATCAACAAGTCTTTTGACCTAGTTTAACCACAATAGATCCTCTTTTAAAAGATATTGAAACTCAATATTTTAGGCTGATAAAATTGCGGGCGTAATAGTAGGAATGGTACTGAAAAGCCTAACAGTACTGAAGCACCTGCATTCTGATAAATGACCTAAAGCCCTAATGTTTATTGCGCATGTAGCATAGAATCACGATTATATTGTGATGCGATATCGTGCAGCTCAAGGCCTGATCCTGCATTCAGACCCCAAACACCATGTATATGTGAATTGAGGTAATAAGATCCATCAAATATCACTTACATTCACAGGGTAAAATATCTTCTGCAGTCACCCGTCCCTTTACTGCCACTAAAGCAGAGTTGCATACATTTTGATGTATTTTTTTTTCAAGATTTATGTACTAGATCATCAATACTACGTGTCTACCAAATTTGCAAAAGATCCATAGAATGCTTTAAGAGTTACTGTGTTCACAAGATCACAAGATCAAGTGTATTCTATAACCGCCCTTTACGTCCTTTTTTGCCACCTAGGACTGCTGGACTGAAAAGAACCATAAAAGACTTTTTGAGTCATCATATAAAAGGCATCAAGGATCTAAAACTGCCCTTCTCTTTGCTATCATTATGCATTATATTTCAATTTTGGTGCGATCGGTCTAAAAAAATTTTTTAACTGTTCCTGATCTTCATCCATACAATGTGCCTGCAATGTTAGAAAAAGGTCCATCAAATACTTTTAGTTATTGCACTAACTATCTGTGGCAGACTGGCCCCAAAACCATATGCATTCCCCATTCAGTGAAATCAATAATAATGTCCCAATGTGTGTCACTCTGACACCAGGTGTGACCAAAAGCCATTCCAAGCAGACAAACAGCACTGCTGGGATCACCGACATGGGCATCTACATACCTCACAGCCAGCCTTCAGGAAGTCTGCAATCTTGGACATGGGCACGAAGTAGGCGACATGGGGCTTCCCCGTGGTGGCTGTCCCCCAATACACCTTCAGCTCCCTCTCCTGCAGAATCTGCTTCAGTTTGTCCTCCCCCAGCACCTCCTGGAGAAGAAGCAAGCCTTCCGAGTCCCAACCCACAGAGCTGCCCCTACCCGAGAATTGTAACTTCTTTTGTTCTGTACATAATTCTTTATATATGTTATTTAATAGTTTTGAAGTCTTTATAAATACTCTAAAATGTAGACGATAGGACAAATAAACCTTTCTATGAGTAGATATTTCCAAATCTTTCACTGTTATTGTATGTATTGAACTGCTCCCCAAATACTTAACGTGTAATCTGACAAGAACGACTTTCGATTTCAATAGGTTTGTAAGAAGCAATGCGAAAACCTCACCTGAAGGTTCCGGGTGATAAGATGGAACTTCTCCTCTGGGCTTTGCTGTTCCGCCATCACCACAGCCTGATTCTTAAGGCGTGAAGACTGCAGGGAACACAAAAGCAAGCTTTTTGAATGCAATGTACCTAACACGTCCCAATCGTCATATAATGAAGAATTTCCGAAACGAGATTTATCGAGCCATCACGAAGCCATCTATGTCGGCCATGCATTTTCCACGAATTAAGTGAATGCATTACCAATATTATAATAACTGCCAGAACGTACAGCATCCATTTAACAATGTACATATTACAGCAGCATGTCGGCGCACATGCTTCAATGACATGACGTGTTTAGCGCTGACTATTGCGCGCAGATAAATTCACCCAGCCTATCGTTAATTAAAAAAATGCTGTCTACCTCGTTAAAAGCGCAAAAATAAGTGAAATACTTATTTACTTTTGGCTTAAACTGAGCTTAAGGGTTGGTAGTGTAAAAAAACAATATGCTAGCTAAACTACTAAGACTGAATGGATGTTCCTGGTTATTTAGTTTGGTCAGCCAATTTTGACAATCTAGACAAAAAAGGCAACAGAAAAACGTAACAATGATTTTAGCGTGAAAACAGCATGTCGGACAGAACTCTAACTCACTGAATCAGCAAGGATGTAGGAAAAGAGCGATCCGGGTTTACCGATGCCGGGTGGTGCGTCCCTTGCTCAATGTGTCAATGTGTTACATCAGCACTAGTCTGTTTCGGCGATCGACTACACGGGCCAGGAAAAGCAATCCGCATCGAGCAATCGATCAAGGTATTCGGCTTTCTTGCGTATAAAGTCACGTGTTTTCTGTGAGCTTCTGTATTACAGGGTTCCCAACGTCCATACCTGGCGTGGTACTCACGCAAGAAATATTACGACAAATCTATATTATTCCATTACAAACCCAAAACTAGCTCCATTAAAAGCGTTGGGGTAGTTTGCATACCCTACAGACTATTTACAAGGTAGTAAAACTGTGATATACGTGCAAATGCGTGTGCATGTGTGTGCAGACTTGAATCTCACTCCAGCCAGCTGACTAAAGTTGGCAACCCTGATATTATTATTATTTAAAAAACACATTTTGATTTAATTATTAATACACTTAAATCCCATTTTTTGTCATAAGTTATGCATTTGTTCAAAATAGCTACTGTTTCTTAAAGATGTAACTTTTTATCGTTATTCCTAAGATGATTCAAATGACTATTTAATCGGTATTTGTCTGTCATGAACTCCCATTAGTCGTTTGTAATGTCCAATCAGGTTTTAAACTTTGCATTAAAACTGTTTGAACTAATATGTTATCTCACGGTAACTCGTTGTTAATAAGATAATTAAATAATCATCCTGTTTTTACGATCTATTTTTCAGATTAATGAGGCAACATTTCTGCGTAGTTTAATCTGCTTTCATTTCGATCTTGGTTTGACACCTTGGGAAATACTTGTGTTTTCAAGTACTATAAATGGTATTATCCTTAGTTTGTCAACTATACGCCGGCAGGCAGCGGTTCCGACCTGCCTGACATTGCAGTGTTTCCTTGGATCAGATGAAACAGTACGGCATGCTGCATGCACGGATATTAAGGTGATGCATCTGAAATGCATTCAGGCCGACTCGCGTGATTCCACATGCCGTGTTTGCTGAAGAACAACAAAATGACAACAAAATATACTGTGGAAACCACAAGCACAACAATGCTGTATCACTGCAATTTATGGAATATATTTTTGACAGCTTATTTAACTTTTTTGTATGGGGTGGCTAACAAGCTGGTCACACATTGTTTTGGGGGTAAAATTATTACAGCGGGAAACTAGATTAGATAAAGCCTTAAAGCCACCGATAATTATGCCAAACCATGACAATTGTACAAAACCATTTGCATATATGTGTACAAATTTAAAACATTTGGAAATTTGTGTTAGGCAAAGAGAAATGATTTTCTGCTGTGCAGAAGTGACATTATGGTGTGGGGATTATACTTCTTACTTAGGAAGAATTGTTCCAAATCAATCAATTTGCTAAAGAAAAATGATCAATCACAGGGTTCGAAATAGCCGGTATCGAATCGCAGTTTGCGATGTAAAAACACACACATGCGAAACAATTGCCTAATTCCCGTTAAAATGATTCGCAGCCATTGCTAATCAATATCCAGTTTTAAATTTTATTAG
>JAODLC010000050.1:13314420-13340662 GCA_026781145.1 Hippopotamyrus pictus
TAATCAAATTGCAACTTTTGAAAATTTTGATTAGCAAAACTGCTAATCAAGTTGAAAATCTTATTTGGAACCCTGAATCAGTGACATTGAGAAAGTGGGAACCAACTCATTCAGAACTATGGCCAGAGCTCATGAGCATACTTACACTGACAATATATCTAAACATTTTGACTCTCATGGATAAAACGATGCTTATTGTACTTTTCATTTTGGTGGCACTGACTAATTTATTGGTGGAATTATGTGCTTTTCAGAAATCAGTCGATTGTTTAGGGTAAGGCTTTGCAGCTAAACCATATAGTGCTTTGTTGTATGCATAAATTGGTTTGATAAATGTTCTTATAATATTGAGAACTTATTAGGTATGTCTCATGAAATGTGCCAAAGCAATCAATAAAAACTGTAATAGACACTTCCCGGAGTTTATCTTAATGACCGACAGTAAGAACAACTGTTCGTGTGAAAAACTGTGCAGCTCTTGCTGGCTCTGCGCTACGCTTCTGGCCATGTCTGATCACATTTTCATGACAGCTTAAGGCGATGGCTGTTGTGCTGTGCAGAAAAACAAACACATCCAAGTGAAGTGCTTTTGCAAGCTGGTTCTCAATGTTGAGAAGAGCCAGATTCATCAGACGGTCATCTGCCGTGGTTGTATGGTGCAGGTGATTTTTCACAAGTTTCCAAGCTGAAAAGATGCACTCACACCCTACAGTCCACACTGGCAACCTACTGCTGTGTTATGGATTCAAACATACTAGTGTTTTGCAGCTCTTTATGTCTTTTTACTAAAACGAAAGTCAGCTCATTAAACCTAAATGCTCCGAGAAATTATGTGTTTGAACTCCGTTTAGTGATCAGCCTACTTTTGGATAACATCACAGTAACTAATTGTTGAATTTCCATTAGCATACAAGCCATACATTGGTGATTTAGCATATATTACATGCATTACTGATTTAACTTTGACTTAAATTCGGGTGTTTGGTTAAACCTAAGACTTCGCCTGAAGACGCAGCGCAGCTCGAGTGGCTCCTCTCCTTCGCCCCCGCGCGCAGGCAGGCTCGCGCTGTCAGCGCGTTTTAGCGCAGTTCCCTTGCGAAGATTTTGCGGGACCTAAGATTGCATTTATTTGATTTCTCTCCATGTCCCGTTTGTTTCAATGATTTGAGCAACTTATGAAGGTAGTAACGATTGCGTTTTTATGATTACAGGTTTAGCAACTGAAAAGTTTAGGGGGAAGTTGTGGGACAAGACCTGCTCCCCTCCACGCCCCAATGTAGATCCACCTCCGCATGCCGTACTCTTATCAACTGATCCAGGAGAAACACTTCAATGTCAAGCAGGTCGAAATTGGCTTTACGCCTAAACAAACCGAAGCCAAGTTGCTACTCAAAACTTGAATTTTTCCCAACGTGTGAAACCAAGATAGAAATAAAAGCAGATTTAACAAAACAGATACATGGTGGAAAAACAGAACAACAAAAACAGTAAAACAGAAAAAATATCACTCATAAAAACAAGACGATTATATCATTAATTCGGAAAAAAAGAACCGATTTTTCCCCAGGTGATAAGGTGGCTTACACATGTGTCTGTTGTACCGCCATAAATTTCTGCTGCCTTCTCTTTACTTTTAATAAATTAAAACTTTTCCAGTATAGTGCTGTCAGGGTTCCCACAAGACTACGAAAGTATTCTGATCTTAGACCAGCCGCATCGGCTACCCACCAAACAGAACAAGCTGCAAAATGCGCCTGCTGACATCTAAGGCGCAAACTTTCCTTGCTGATCTCCATTCCACTCCACCCTCCATGCGTCCTTCAAGACGTCAACAGTCAAATCTGTTCCTAGGACCACTACAGTACTACAGGCGTGCACTTATTTATGTATGCTACTCAGTCATGGGTCGACCTTCATCTCGGGGCTGTAAGATTTATGATTTTATGAGTTTATAGATGCCAAGGATTCTTAATGTGAAACACGTTTGTAAGGAAAAGTGATATATAAATTGGTTATGATTATAATTTAGTTATGCATTGGCATGTGGATGTCTAAAGTGAAACCTTAAACTATATAATAAAAAATAAGGCAAACTTAACGTTCTTTTTGGCCCTGTCTTGACGACCAGATCAAAATAACCAAAACCAATTCCCACTGCAGCATTTTAATCGTCTAAGTTACATTGCATAAATTGCTATAGGAAATAGATCATCAAAAGACAGCCGTCTGCCACCTGCTTGTCGAGGACAGGCTCACAGAGAGTAGGCAGCTTTTCCCGGGAGACAGGGGACAGGTGGACACCCTGGACGGACGGACAGTTTGTGGGAGGGCACACACACTCACACACAACGGGCAGATTGGAGATGCCAGTGCCACACCCAACATGGGGGACCATGGGGTCTGCACACGCACGGAGCAGGGGCAGGCTTCAGAGCCCTTCAAATGAAATGAAATTAAATGATGTTTTAATTGTCATTTGCACAAGTAGGAGTACAGATACATTGGTGCTGCTTTTCTTTTGTCATATCCCATCATGCTCTCCTGGGAGACATAGACACATACAGGTTTACATAAAGCTGAGAGCAAAGTTTGTGCCTAAGCAAAGGTCAGGCATTTACCTGGCACCACTGGAGCATTTGGGGGATTTACTCCCCCTTACTCAGGGGACCAGTGGAGGGGGGGTTAAGGGCCTTACCTGCATTCGATTATTTCTCTCCGAGTCGGAACTCGGATAAAAACGTCACGAAAATCGTCACTTCCCGTAGGAAACAGGCTTCTTTTATGACGTTGATGCCGGACAGATTTTGTTGTCCGAGTTTCCCCTGTGACGTAATTTCAACATGGCGGCTTACACACTCAAAAGTAAGTATTTTATAAATATTTAAAAATGTTTATTCCAATCACAGGCACAGAGGTCTAACCTGTAGTCACCTAAATAAAAGACAATTATATTTAAATACTAAGAACAGACCCTTAAATCTTTGTGGAGGGGAAATCTATAGCTATGACCTAACTTCGTTGCAACCTAAAAATATTATGGAACTTCAGACATGTATTCTACCACATTTTATTCCAAATTAAACTAATAGACCTTATTGGTTTATTTAAATGCTCGACTGAGTATCCTGCTGGTATTGTGTTGACTAAAACAGCAGATTGATTTAGCAGTCTTAAAACCATCTGTGGGTTGTTTAATATTTCTGCTAGGGAGACGGTCACCTGTTTTTAAATCTGTTATGGGCAGCTCAACTGACCAGCAGTTAAGATCTCTTTTGGGAGACATAGGGTGTCTCCCAGTGTGCGTGTATGTACTTGGCCATACTTGTGTTCTCATGTACCCATTTGACATTATCTTCCATTACCGAAGACCGGTTCCAATACTAAAAACAAAAGGACAATAAAAATCCCTGGATGTCATTCTTGCCCCACCTGAAATATCAAGGATGCATCGGTTGCATCCTCGCCAAACAAAACCAATCACATGATTTATTGAACTCCAAGTTTTTTCTTGGGAAACATGTTAGCAAGACTGGTCACGCCATGACCACAAGTACAGTCTTTGCATTCCTGATATTGACATTCACCTTAAGATAAATTTGGCCTACAGCTTCTAACAACCGGATTTAACAGGGAATTAGAAATCACTAAACCACCATGGTGTGAACATCAACATTCAGTGGAAAGGAAAGTATGACTTTTACCCAACAAGCACCTGCACAAATTTAATAGTTTTAAACAAACCCCATCAGTTAAACTTCCATCTGCAATGTACAATAGCCTTCAGCGAACCCGGTGTTCAACATTGTCATTGCTGCCACCTTGTCTCAATAAGTGAAAGTACACTCCAGCTTTTACCAAAGGGGCTGGTTATACCAATCTCACATGTACATCACTGCGTGTGTGTGTGTGTGTGTTGGGCATTCATATGAAAGAAACACTGCTTCAATCTTGTCATTCATTAACAGTTATTTATGTCACAAAAGTCACTACAAAATAAGTCAATTATTCTATCAATTGTTTCCACATTGGGGTCTATAGTTACGAAATATATATACACAAATTTACATACAAAATATATACACATAAAAATGTGCAACAGCCTTCTATCAAGAAAAACAATTTTTCCCCCCGGTTTTACAGTCCCAGCTGAGTGGGAAGTTATTAGTGTGTTTATTCAACTGCAGAGGAGGGGGCACATAAGCCAATTCAAATCTTTTCCCACCCTCTTAAGTTTAAATGTAGTAGATTATGCCTGCCATAAAAATGACAATTACATTTAATTAAAAAATCTTGCAGGAGAAACTGACACACAGGAAACGTCGCTGTACGTAATACAGCGGAGTGGGATATCCGGAATGCCACCCACTGCCGAACGTCACTGCACGTAATACAGCGGAGTGGGATATCCGGAATGCCACCCACTGCCGAACGTCACTGCACGTAATACAGCGGAGTGGGATATCCGGAATGCCACCCACTGCCAAACGTTACTCCCAGGTGTTTCCCACAACTCAACGAAGTTGAGCATAGAAATACAAATGAAGGGAGAAAAAAAAAAATAGATCAGCTTGAATGACTTCACATTTTTTGCATATATTTTAAAAGTTTCCAGTTTCCCAAAAGGCATTTGGCTCTTGACGCACTGATGCTGGGTGTGTGCTCTTCCGTTCATCGCGGCTGACCTACTCCGAAGCACAAGGTTCATCCAGTACTTCAGCCTGAGAACTTAGGCACGTAACAGTTGGTGGAAACTGTGGCCATTTCCAGAATACTAAAAAAAGAATTGTAAACAACCCCCCCCCCTCCAAAAACTTCTTTTGTAACATTGGCATTTTGTCTGTAAGGGCTCACAATATCTCAATGGATTCTAGTCCATGTAGTGAGAAGCCCGAGTGACCTTGACCCCCAAAGGTCTCTGGCGGGGGTGGGGTGGTTGGTGAACCACACAGTGCCTTTGATGTGGCAGAGCACTTTGTGCTCAACACCCATGACAAAGCCCCCCACCCTCCCTGCAGTACTCCGCTGGAGGTGTGGCCTGCATCCTACACGGTTCCCAACTCAGTAGAGTCCTCGGAGTCCGGTTGGCTGTCCCTGCAAATCCACAGCAAGCATGTAGGTCAGTCACCAACAAGTAGTAACTTTGGTTGAAGTTACCAGACTATGTGCTCAAAGAACTTCATTCGGCATCATTACACTGACCGCGTATGCGTAATTGATTCAGTCTTCCAATAGCCTATCGGTTCGCTGTAAACATTTAACGAAGCAATTAAGGTAAACCAACAGGAGTCAGCTTTCTGGAATGTGAACGTGCAGGATCTGGGACATAAGCTCAGCCTTTAAGTTAGCAGCTGCCCGAGGCGTTAATATTGGACACCCTAGAGAGACCCTAAACCGAGCGACAAGATCCAACCAAATCGGCAGGGCTGGGGTGGGAGCAAGACCCCTCACCTGAGCTCCTGCAGCAGCTTGCGGTTGCCTTGCCGGACCTCCTCGTTGATGGGGTACACCAAGAAAATGAGGAGGCCCAGAAAGATGAGCGTGATGGGTGCGGCCGAGACCAGCAGCTTGAGGGTTAAGTGTACGGCGTCCGGCTGAGAGCAGCCTCGGGTCACATACCCTGCGAATCTGAAGGACAGAGAGGCTTAAGGAATCCGTTCAGGAGGGAGCTGCAACTTCTACAGATTATGTCAACAAAATGGCCAAAAATAGAGGATAACATGCAACTGTAAAACCCACAGATATTCCAGTTTACACAAAGTGTCTGAATGAATCGTTTCTTATTCAATATCAAGCATGTCTCACTATGGCCCAGACGCACAGCATTCTGCCAAACTGAAATAAAACTTAGAAATTCTCTTACTTAAGGCTCAGGGTGGAAATGCCCAGGGAGATGCCAGAGGCGAACTTGGTAAAGAAGACGTAGAAGGAGTAGAAGATTGCCTCGTGGCCACGAGAGCCCGGGTTCTTCAACTGGAAGTCATCAATCACATCAGGAAGCATGGACCTGTGGGCAGAGGGAGGGACTCGTGTGGCCTGGGTTGGGCACAACCGGAAGAACTGCACACACACAGACACTTTAATAGTGTCCCAGTCCGGGCTCCAACTCACCATGGCAAGAGGAAGGCAGCAGCCACACTGGCACCAGCGGCGAAGGTCAACACGTATGTCACAATGAGGTTGCTCCTCACGGTGACCAGCAGGATCATGAAAGGAATGACTGACTAGATGGGCGCAAAACAAAATACAGGGAAGACTTTACCCAGAATTCCCCTCTGTCAATCCTAGGCTCTGCTGTGTCTGTAAAATCCGGACTATGGAATGTGAATTAAGATTAGACTTAATGACTGCCATTTTCACAGGGTGAGGCTACCACTGATGCCAAAAAAAAGGCCTCAGTCAGCACACTGACAGCGTAAACAGGCTATAAATTCACGATTGTCTAAACACTTCAGGGCATGTGTCATGTAAGTCACACTCAAAGCGTAGGGGAAAATTCTGGCAAAGATGTGGTGGTACTCACCAGGGTGCCTAGAAACACTGCAGTCTTCTTTCCAAACTTCGTCAGGAACCAATGCCAGAATGGGATCATCAGGGTAGCGGAGAGCTGGAAAAGATTGCGGATTAAGGGCCACAGTCCCAGCCACTATTTTAAGCTATTTTTACATTTTCAGGACAGACTGAGAAGTTGTACAGCTGTTTTATGGGGCTGGTCTTTAGAGAATCCTGCAGTAATACAAAGTGCACATTATACGTTAATGTCCTCAAAATGGGCAAAACATTTCCCAGGCATTATTAATGGTCAGTAAAGATAAATTACTCTTAACTAAATATTTAAAAATTGTAAAGGAAGGTGTTCGACATTAGTGTTTATTACAGTTAATTTTGGAAGGAATATTTACAATTTTCATTTAGTTGTTTTTCATTTATTTTTCAGATCTAATTTTATTTCAGTTTATGAAAATGTTTTATTTTAGTTTTTAACAATAATGACCCTGGTTGCAGGCAACTAAACCAGTTTTAGGACTCCAGTGTTAACTCCAGTGTTAACTCCAGTGTTAACTCCAGTGTTAACACGGGATATCTTACTGAAACAATGGAACAAGATATCCCTCCACTCCCAAGTTAAATTTCTAGGAAACTGAAAGTCTTATGAAGAACCCTGAAATTCCTGATGACTGCATAAATGTAATTTCCAATTTATTACGCCTTTGACCAGAAAGGAACGAGGGGAAGAGGGGAACTCCAGGCATCGCTGACCCATCGCAAGGCGCACACAGACACTACAGATGCAAACGAGTTTTTGTTTTTTTTAGCTGAGAAGGAGCTAAGAGAATGACCGCGATCACGTTTGGCGACGAATGCCTGAGATCATCTCCATTTGGAAGCACTCCTGAAACACCATGCGGCGTCTTTAGAATGATGCATTCATTTACATCTTTATTTACTTTGCAGCCACTTTTATCCAAAGCAACATGCAATTGAGAAAGCACGGTCAGACAGTTCCTGGAGCAGCTGGGGGTTAAGGGCCTCACTCGAGGGTCCAATGGTGACATCACTCTGTCAGCCTTGGCATTTGAACTAGCAACCTTCCAATCACAGACACTGCATCCTAACCCACTGAGCCACTCTCACCCCCTTGCTTTTTAAGTAACTGAGGACAAGACTCTGCCAGTCCAGGTGAGGGTCAGGTTCCATCACTTCCCACCATGCAATCAGTTTCAACCTCACTTTCCCCAGCCTCCCTCCAATGAAAGGGGCAGCCAGACGCACTCCAGCTCAGAAAGCCTGCTTTCAACACAAAACCGGAGGGTATTTGAAAGGAAACAATCGGATACCATGGCAACCTAGAGGCTGTCCCACAATACAACAAAGTGCGTGGTTTCTTGGAAAACCAACTCCCCTTCAACATCCTACAACAACAAAACTGCAGTTCATGTGCCCATCCCCGCAAAATTAGTTTTTTTTTTTTTTTTTGAGTTCTATTGCGTTGACAACACCACCCTTTACACACACCCCCCCCCCTCTTTTATTGACATCAAAATGACTAACGGCATCTGCTGAACACACCAAGTGATATCTGGGGCAGTATGTTCACAGCTAGCATTGCTAAAGTCAAGTAGATAATATTATAAAATGGAGCATCATAATGATTTGGGAATCTCATGCAAAGAGGCTTTGCTCCATAAAAACTGTACTACAATTAGCATAATCCTTTTTTTGGCAGCACTGAATCTGTTACCTTCAATCAGTCTCACGACAATGTTAGCATGTTGTCTTACCATGATAACAAGGAGAATGTTCTGAAAGTCATTTCTGAAGCCCAATGTATAGCTGCAAAACAGTGCAAAGTTTCCTTCAAGGAGCTGTTCGGGGGCAGACAAAATCAAAGCGTTAGCCGACAAGATTGCAAAAGAAGCTGCATCACGTGGCAGCCTGTGGAGGATGTCCTCTGCCGTTTATTTCAGTCATATTGTAACACTAAGTTTAAAAGCCAAGGCAGAACGTACCATAAATGCCAGGGAGGTAAAGAGGAAACCCATGACAAGCTTAGCGTAAGGCCCATGACTCATGACCAGGCGCAGCCCTTGGAGGAACGACATGGAATGGTCCGACTTTGATCGGCCCATTTCTGAGAAGGGGAAGAAATGACCAGAATTCAGTGTACACAGCTATTGGAAAAATGTGGCTGCTCACCCCCACCCCCAGCATGCACTAATGCCAGCCTGCCCAGTGTGGGATATCATGGCTGCCGGCGAGCATGTCCTTCAGAAACACACCACCCTTAGCCAAAGACACGAGAGCCTGTGGCCCGCGCAGTCCCGCAGTCTCACGGTGAGCCGAATCAGGCCTACGCTTGCTCCCGCTTGGAATAGGAGGGCTGCCGCCACTCTCAGAATGCTGAGGGACATGATGGCTGTACTCATCATACGCGAGCGGGATGGACGCGTGGCTGTAAGAACGGAAAGGAAGGAAGGATACCTCTCCTACCTTTGTGTTCTTTCACGCCAAAGAACAAAATGACTGCACAGAGGACGTAGATGCCGCAGATGACAGCGGAGCCGATCATGTAGGCTGTTTTCTGCCGAGGGCGGAAGGAAATGGGGAGGAAACGTTATTTTACTATAGGAAAAAAGAGGCATGCCTGTACTAGGCCTTGTGATTAAAAATAGCGATGTGTCGCAAGCTGTCAGTAAATAGTGTCCGTAATTAATATGCAAAAAAGCAACATGCTGACATGCAAAAAGTACTAAAGTGAGGAAAGCAGACACACTGTGGAATAATTAAAAGCATTTACACAAAAGCATTTAGTCATGTGCTTTCATCAAGGGTCATGCAACACCGGATGGTGTTTTGGTCACAGATCCAGAGTAGATTAGCACAGTGTAGCGAGACCTTCGTGCCGGCTAGTGACGTGAACAGTCGTGTTCAACAGGAGAACTTTGCTCCAAAGCAGCTTAAAGAGCTCGTACCGTCTGGTCCAGAGATACATGAGACACGTTGACATCCAGGCCAACTTGCAGGCTGGTGGAGTTGAACTCCTGGACACCGTCAGTCGTCACCGGGATGCAAGGAGCACTGGCTCCTCCCACTATCTGACCCTGGATCGCTGTGCCCACCAGTGTTCCCATTACTTCTACAGTCATTCCTGAGAGATACAAGGAAACATGAATCAGTGAGGGGACCCGTAGTCAGATAATGACTGGAGAAAATCTGAATTATCTAGGAATGCCTGGAAGTATGGCAATAGCGCTGTGATAAGGGGCTTGCAATGCGAGTAAGGGCTGTCACCTCTCGCCATCGCTCAGTTCCACTGCGACTTACGGTATGCAGTGGCGGAGTCCCTCTCTTTCTGCTCGGAGCTGATGAACATCGTAAGGGCGGAGTAGGGAACGTGGAAGCACTGTGATGGGTGAAACAGGACTTCAGTCATCAGGGCGGACTGTACAGCCCCTACACAGGCCAAGTAACACAATACACTGACGCAAAATGTCTGTATGGGGGAATGGGGCCAGGCGGGCAGATGTCTGAAACTCACCGTCTGTAGAGTTTGGAAGAGGCAGTAGAATACCAGGTACCAGACGACCTTGCCTTTCTCAACAGGGGGGACGTACCAGACCAAGAAGTAGGACATCACCGCCAGAGGAGTGGAGAATACGATCCTGAGGGAGATGAATGAGACAACTGGATGAATGAGCCTGAACTTAATGACAAGGTGTGTAAAAAACAAATGGAAAAAAAACACAAAATAAAGTTGGTCAAAATCACAATGCATTACACATTTACTTGAAAGAAATTTACAGTAGAGGGAAGAGCTGCACACCCCCTAGGATATGAACCCACAACCTTAGTGTTGGTAGCACACCACTTTACTTGAGCTATAGAAGCTTTAGAATCTGACAGAAAATTAAAATTATTCAACTGCTAATTATGCATCCGAAGGACCAGAGACACCAGAGGAACTTGTGTTATAAAACTCAAAACCAAACTGCTTTTGGTTAGATGCAGCCAAACCAGCTTATCGAGGCAAGGCTTGTAAATATCCATAAATATAACCGTGTATAAACAAAAGAATCTGGGAAAAGCACAGGTGCAGTACCTGGAATTTAAATGTATAACCTTCTGGTGTAAGGTCGAACCACAAACCTGCACTATTCCACATAATATAGCAAAACAGATCCTTCCACAATATAACTTCGGTCTAACACCATACTCTGAAAGTCACTTCCTTTGTAACATGTTCCAGATGATCATTACACCCCCAGCATTTACAATGCAAAAGTGCAAAAGTGTGCCAATTATCAACCTCATCAGCCTCTTCCCTCTTCTGTCCTGACCAGAACATTTCCCGCTTGTCCCCGATGGCTTTCCCAAGAGCATGTCCCCTAACAAAGGCCAGAAATGTCTTCACGCGTAAGAAACGTAAGCGCCATGGAAATACTGAAGCAACTCCCACTGCAGACTTCCTCAGAGACCTCACTCCCTCGTAATGGAAACATACTAGATGGGGGCAAGTACAGACATGACACAACTGTTCACGTCACTAGCCGGCATGGAAGTCTCGCTACACTGTGCTAATCTACTCTGTGACCAAAACACCATCCGGTGTTGCATGACCCTTGATGAAAGCACATGACTAAATTACTGGCAGACAGATGAGAGAGCAGGTTGCTCTGTAGTGGGCTGATGAGATACTGGTACATTTTTTCTTGTACTGTGGTAATGTTTTGTCCAGTTGTTACAGTTTTCTTCCACGTCTCAAAGGCGTGATTTCAGTGCATTACGTAGAAAGAATTGAGTACGTGTTGGGAAATGCGGAAGTCCTATGCTGGGCTTACCTCCACCCCAGGGTACAACTGCAGTTACACACATCCCTTACAAAACTATACTGGTAAGCGGTTACCAAGTACAGGAGGACATCTAGTTCCAGATCACACACTGGAGTGGTACGTTTCTAGTGCTCCACGGCCAAAAAAAAAAAAGCCCTGGAGTGTAAAGTCATCCACCGCAACATGACAAAGCTATTCCACACATGGGGAAGATCTTCCCACATCTATCCTCTAACAGGCTGTGTGTAAACACTGCTCAGAATCAAAGCACAGCACTAAGTAATTAGAGTAACTGTATCCCATTCGTTGTATTTAACCAACCCCACCTTACGATCAGTTTACAGTGACACTGCATCATTCAAACATTACTCAATTCCCTACTTCCACTGCTGGGAGAGACGGCGTGGCTTAACGGATTTCTGTAACAAAAACCGTACTCTCAAAGTGCAATTATCGCTGAGCTAAAAGGTACATCTGGCGCAATTAAAGGCTCACAGATTGTGAAACTGTTACACACAGCCGCCTGGCGGAGGTGCCACTGACAGCTGTCCGGACCCGTTTTCGACTGGCAGGGTGATGTGCGTTTAACAAACCGGCAGTTAAGGTTTATCACAATAACCATAACTAACCGGCTATTATTCTATAAGCTGCATTTAAAGTTCCAATGAAACCCAAGCACGTTTGCTGTGGTTTGTTTCTGTCCAGATTTGTCCAGCATTTGGTTACTCTACCTCAGAGCAGTTGTGCTTGTTTAAAACCATTTTACAACTTGCAGTCAATTTTACTTAACACGACAGAAGTTTAGACAGAACGCTGCTATCCGTAGGAGATCTGGGACTTCCTGTCTGTGCCCAGATTAATTAGACACAAAAAATAAAGTTCTTTCTTAGGAAACACTGATTTTACCAGTGCTCAGAAAATAAATCACCATCACCAAAGTCTGTAGTCATTGGTTCCCACTGGCTTCCTATACAAAACACAAATGAGAAACGCAGCACACGCACAAATGTAACGCAGCCGTCTACCAAACACTGTCACACGTGTGGCACTAAGGAAAAACTAAAGAGAGTGAAATGAGTAATAGTTATGCATGACACAAATAGAACGGAATTCTTAATTCTTACAACAAGCCAATTCAAAAGGCGACCAAGGAGTCATATGTAACACAATGTCAAATTCATACAAATACACAGAACATGCTTTTTTTCCAGACAGCCTAGCAGTTGGTTCTTGTGTCCATCAGGCCTGGGGGGTAGGCTTCAGGGGTGGGGGTGGGCTGATTCACATTACCCCACTAATATATCAGCCAATTGACACCGAGCCTAGCAGTCAGACCACAGCTTCAGCTTGAACTGTAGTAACCTCCCAGATTCCTCATGCATTCTTACGTTTTGGGTGGACGAGGCAGCTGTTATTGGGCGAAAGTGAGTGGTGTGTTGTGGGCTGGACCAATCACGGTGAAGCCCTTCCCCCAGCACACATGCTTAACACGACTTCCTCTTCCCATACCAACAGGGAAAAACTGGTGCCGTGGCTTCCCGGTGCCTTACATCTTAAAGTTTATTTCAGTCGGTCCATACCACATTTTTTTTTTTTAAAGTAGATTTTTATTCGTAATACATGAGGACACAAGTATGTAGTTCCACATGATTCTTGTTCGTTTTTTTTGGGAAATATCCTGTGTTCAGTACTCCAAGGCTTAACACTTCCCTTCCCGTAGGTGCTCTCTTTCCGTTTTATAATTAGTCTTAATGCATGATGACACCACTTGATTTATAAATCCCATGAAACGCGTAATAGTTATTCTGAGTCACACGTCGTATTCTGAGTGACAGCACTGTAATTTTTGGAAGGCACAATCAAGTCAACCACTAAACCTTAAATCAAACAGGATGAATGTACAGAGAAAAACACTGGGGAAGAGATACTAAAACCAAGTCAGGACTGCTTCAGGGAACAAGCGCTTCTCTGCAGCGTATCTAAGATCAGGAGGGAATCGGGGTTGGCACAGGATGCTCATTACCACCGGACTCGACGACATACAGACTTCCTTCACCATTCCCCCCCTTCACCCTGGGGGGAGAGGGTCCCCAACATCCTGTACTTTGGAAGACAGCGACTTCCAGCTACCCACTTACACCCAATTTCCGCGACAGGCTATGTATTTTGCCTCGAGTCTCATCAGATCAAATAATCTTCTTGCCCGTCATCCCCCCATTACCCCAAAGCCGACGCCCCAGCAAACAGAGCCCGCGATACACGCTTGTTTACAGACAACGCTGACGGGCATCACTGTGCACAAGTCAGGCTTCCCTTCTATAATACAGAGGCTGCCTTAGTCTCGTGTGCCATTCCAATGCTGAAGTCATCCCAGCAGATTTCATCCAAAGACCATTTATGAGAACAGTATGTTCCCGCTGATTAACTGCTTAGCTATTACACGCTAGGCTCTCTGTGGATACAATCACAGGGACACAATCACAGGGACACCCACTGGATCTTAGTGCAACACTTCAGCAAAGACAACAGTTCTGTCCATCCCACCATACAAATGGTGGGATTTATACCGAACATATTCTGTGCACATATTTGTTCTTCTTGTGAAAGAGCTTCACGTCATAGTGTGCAGCAAAATTTCCTCAGGTAAATGCAACCACTGCTGTCCTTTGACTGAGAAGCAGAACACGTACAGTCCCTCTGACACTGAGGACACAGTGATGAACCCGAGTAAGAAGCCAATCCTGAAGTTCACTGAGGGAAGCGTCCTAAGAATAGCCAATCCTGAAATTCACTGAAGGAAGCATCCTAAGAATAGCCAATCCTGAAATTCACTGAAGGAAGCATCCTAAGAATAGCCAATCCTCTTCAGCCCCCCAATCAGTCTCCCGACAGAAATCCAGACACAAAAATAGCTATTCACCGAGCGCTGACATGCCTCTCGGTCAAAGATGGCATCCCAGAAAAACCCCCAATGCTGAGGTTGCAGAATTCACAAACCCCGGAATAAATCTTCCTCTGGCTATTGACTACTCCGCAGCATGCCTTCACAAGTACTTATTAGGAGTTAATCTTTTTTTCTAGACAGCACAACTTGAAGATCAGTTCTGTTGCTCTCTTCAGGGCACTGTGACTGCCAATCTGAAGGGCACACTAAGTGCCACAGGCAGCTCAGGGCACAGTGCATATGCTGGGTATACACCAAGCGAATGGTCGACTCCCGTCACCTGACGTCGGCTCCTGTTGATTATGATCATTTGCGCTGGAGCAGGCCGGCAAGGCTAGAGACGACTTAATATACAGACCAATCAAAGAGCTTGCTCAGATAAGCTGACTAGCTCAGACGGCAATTCAAGATGCTAAACTGGCCAAAATGGCATCAATGGGGAACAACCATGTTCAACCAAGCTGACACCGACTCGCCGATGGCTTCCGACGACTGAAATTTGGTTTGGTGTTTCAGGCTGCAAGCCTGCGACATTAAGGTGACTGGGCTCCTGTTAATCAGTTACAAAGGGCACTTTTCCACCGCACCAGGTACCGTACTTTTGGTACTTCCATAAAGTACCAAAAGTATGGTACTACTTTTGTGTATGGTTTTCCGCTGGCGTAAAAACTGGTATCGGCGCCAAACGACATCACAAAGCGCGATGCTGTATTTCTTTTGCTGAATTCAACATGTTATTATGACACTTCACTATTTATTTCAAGTCGTGTCATCCAAATCCCACTGGACCTGTTCATACAACCATATGGCGATTAAAGCCTGCGTTTCCTCATTTGTCCATCCTTCCGGTTGACTTTTTTTATATTTTTGTTTCTACTGCTTTTTACTTCGTTTCTCGCTGTTCGCTGTGTGTATTTTATGTTTCAGCGGCAGGCTATTTGCATAACCAAATCGACAGCATATACATTTGTAAGCCCCAGCCCAAAGTACCGAAGTACCAAAGAAGTACTCCAGCTGGTTTGGCACTTTCAGTACTGGTACTCGACTGGAAGTCAATGGAAAAGCGAAAGTACCAAAAGTACCATACTTTGTGCGGTGGAAAAGCGCCCAAAGTAAACCTGGATCAGAAACACACATCCCGCTCTATGACATGGGTATGCATAAAACTAGACTGGGTCACATGACAAAAAGCTGCGTCACATGACGTACCGTGTACTCAAAGTACCAAAAATACAGAACCAGTGGCAGCATCATAGACAAGGGACACGTACCAGGGCATCATCCTGCCGAAGCGGGTCCAGGGGCTGCGGCTGACCAGAAAGCCAATCATGGGGTCCGTCACAGCATCCCAAGCTCGACCCACAAACAGGATTATTGAGGCGTAGAAAGGATCCAGCTGTAGGAAAGAATCAGGGGGAGGAGGGTGGTGGGTAAGATTCCTCGTTATACTGAGCGGGTTTGAGGCACGGGACACCAAACACCTCTCACTCACTCCCAGATGCGGGGGCCTTAGACCCAGACTCATTCCTCAAAGGACAATGCTGTGTAAGGTAAGGTCCCCTAAACTGCTGCTTCAAAGGCAAAAAAATCCCAATGGAAAAAGGTCAAACCATAATGTACACCAGCAGCTTTAAAGTCACCATAAGCAAAACAGAGCTGAACGGATATCATTCTAGCTTAGGCATATAAATTCATTTAATTGCTTTTCTTTTTTTGGTGTGGGGCATTCAAATTATGTCCAAGAGTCAGCCTACGGCATCACAGACGAGGCAATCTGGGAGAAATGCTTCAAATCGTACAGCGCACAGTAACTGAACTTAAGGTCAGGCCTTTCACAGGCAAATGAGCTGGTCATTACCATTAAGCTCAAGGGCATACGACAGAGTAACCATGCCAGGAAAAGCCAGTTACTTGAGGAAAGACACCTTTGCAACCAATTTCGAAACAGAGTAATGGCTAGAATGGCTCAGGAGCCTGGTAGGTTGTACCACAACTGTGTCATGGGTAAACAGATGCACTATAGGTCTGGGTACTTTAGAAACAGACAGCACTCCTTTAAAGGGTGCCTACAGGTAAATGATAATCTTAAAAACTATACAGACTTCACATTCACAGATACATTTCTGATTAAATAAACTGTCTGTGATGGGCTGACCACCCCATCCTGGGTCGTTCCCCCGCCTCGTGCCTGTAGCTTCTGGGATGGGGTCCCGGCCCTCCTGCGACCCAGACGGATAAGCGGTTTGGAAAATGGATGGATGGAATAAATTGTATAAAAACCAGATTACAACTCCAATACTAATAAAAAAAGAAAATGGCCTGAGAAAACCACAAACCAAACTAATGGTTCACCGCTACATTTAAATATTCAATGCAACATCCCTGTAGCTTTTAAATCTGCGGAAACACTTAAATCGCACAACTAAGACTGAGTTACCCGTCTCTAACGATCACAGAAAGCTACCTTTTCACCCTCCAAAACAAATCTGTGTAAGTATTGGTTGTGTTGGGTGAGGTCAATGACCTCCCGCATTATTCCCCTCAGCATTCAACAAAGAGAACTTTTTCCTTTTGCTGCTGCGGGAACGCTGAATCTGTCCTGTTTCTATTCAGCAAGCAGTTGATGCGTAATCGGATCCTGAACATTGTGCGAATCCCAAAGCCATTGTGATAGAACACATCTTCAGTAATGTGATGCATGGCAACAACTACTGAAATGGGGCCAAGCTAGCTTTCAGAAGGTACCTGGCTATGCTGAGACAGACAGACAGAGACACACACACACACACACACACACACACACAGAAAGAGACTGCTCTTTCCACCCCTCAACCATTTTCTATAAGCAGGACTATAGCTTATATTATGACCAATAGCATGCTTTGACCGTATGCAGAAAAAGGTGTGTGGAGTAGATGGGGGCGGTGTTGGCGGAGAGCTCACCTGTGCCACATCGAGGAGGTAAATCTGCAGGAAGAATCCCAGCACACATCCTGTGATCTGGTACGGAGCACCTCCAACTGCATAGCAAAGCTTATTGCACACTGACAAGCCCCTCTTCTCATCTCCCTGGGGGGGAAACAAATCGAGAAGAGTTAATCAAGGTCTGAAGTAGGGAAACAAGTATCCGTGTACCGCACCCCACAGAGGGGAAAGAAAACTTTATTCAAAGGTCAGGGTACTTGTACAGTGTGGATCCAAGTGCAAAGTTCATACATATATGGGTTGGCCTGGCAGCATCTCACTCATTTAACCTTGGGACATTTGGATCTGTTCCTAGATTGGGCTCTCTATTTCGGGGGGGGGGGGGGGGGGGGGGAGGAGTAATCAATCTTATGAAACTAAGTGGATGGCCCAACTTATCAGGACTCACAGCTGTGCGGCGAATTGGACGCCTCAAACCGCACCAACCTGATACCATAACTGACAATTTTCCACAAGTTTTTCCGCATGCTTCCAGAACGCGGCACGCTGCTCCCAGATCAGCTCTGCCAACTGAATTTGTCACCGCGGCGTTTAATATGGCATCAGACATCAGGCCCATGACACACCCAATTGTCATTGAACAATCCAACAACATTCTGATCTCTCAGACTTGCGCAGCACCATCCGGTCGATAAAATCTGTTCACCCACCCCCACTGCAAATATAATGGGTGGACCCCAAACGTAGAGATGTGTGTCGGTAAGCACATGCGTGTTAAGAGTCAAGGTGCCCTCTAGATGACTGAAGTAACATAATTATCATGGTTGGAGACCTGGACAATAGCTCACAACTTTATGGAGACAGATGGCCCACGGACATTAATACAAAACAACGAAATATACAGATGGCCTGGATGGGAGTCAAACTGAACAAAATACCCCATGGACCGGATAGGGTTCAAGCTCGTTTCCAGACAGCTGCAATGTCACTCATCAGCAGATCTAACAGTTTGAATGCAACAACTCAAAATACGGACCAGGAGAATTACTGTTGTGTTGAATGTGTGATTCTTCTGTGTTGGGCTTTTTCAGGTTTGTTTTAGCTGTTAAAAAAAAACCCTTACATCCGAAACTTTTATGGGGTTTCCACCACAGCTACAAAAGTTTTTACTAAAAACATTCCAGTATATTTTCAAGGCACACACTTCGGGTTTCATTCGTAGGAATCGTAGCAGGTCAAAGACGTGAACTTACCTACCACCCGATCGCTACAGTCTCGTTTTTTACTACAGCAAGCCGGAAACCACAAAAATTTCGCTCCGGGGAGAATCCAAACTAAGCGCCGACACATTTTTCTTTTTACGTAGGTGGTATATTCAGCGTAGCACAGATTTTCATTTATTACACTGAATATAAATCATAATAAATAACAATGGGGGAAGAAAAATCAATGAAGCTGCCGTGTAGTATTTAAACCGGCAACAAGTGAACTCGTGGGGAAGGCGTGGGGAAAAATAAAGGCATAAAAGAAAATACAGGAGAATTATAAAAAGATTAAAAACATAAGTATTATACAATAGCAACAGTAATGGGTGTTTAGGTGACTTAGCTACATTTTAACAGACTGGTGACTGACTAACCTAAGCGAAGCTCATTCACCCATTCAAAGTGACACGTAGCCCCCGCAGCCCAAGAAAAACCTACTCGTGTTAAGTTTCTTTACTACCACAAAACATTTTAAAACATAAACATCTTGTACGGTTTTATGTTTTTCCCCCTCAGACTGAATGAAACGGGCTCAGGCGTTCGGTCCGGACAGGCATACGGCTCACATGCTACACAGCTACCGAACAGCTCGTTACCTCCAGCCAAGTTACAATTAATTCAGTGGCTCTACTTACATTTCCCATAATTTGCTTTCCAACAACTCGCTAACATTTTAATATCACATGCCAAGTGATACGTCGACTTACCTTTCTGGCAAATTTGTTCCCATTCGTCCAAAAACCTTTTTTGCGTAACAAATTAGTATCGGAATACGTATCATCTCCTTCTCTTCTCACCATACTGCTGTAAAAATTGTGTAAGAAGTAATGAATTGACGGGTTCCTGTAAGCTTTCGGCGCTCAAACCGTGCTTGGAAAGGCGGGTTCACACGCTACTAGCAACACTGGGCGAGCAGCCGCGCTTCATTACTGATGTAGCGGCTGCCCCGGCCACGCCCCCTCCCCGCCACGTCATCCTTACTAACACCCTCGTCATAGACTTCCCCATAGATTTCCTCTAGTTTAGGGTCTAGTTTTTAATAGATGTTCTCCATTCATATTTCGGAAATGCTTATCAAGCACAGAGTGTCGCATATATCAACAACATGATACCAATCCACAGCTCAGCTCATATGGAAAATATAGAGACGCTGTGTGATTTAGGGAACATGAAAACGCCACAATTATGTATTATTATTGTCTTGTGTGTTTGTTTGAATTATTTTTGTTGTTGTTGTCATTGATATGATAATAACAACAATAATAACCATTGTTATTATTATTATCATCATTGTTTATTATTATAATAATTATTATTATTAATATTATTATTATTATTATACAGGATGGGCTCCAGGCCCCTGCAACCCTGCATAGAACAAGTGGCTATAGAAAATGGATGGATGGATGGATGGATGGATATTATTATTATAACTCAGTGGGTTCTAGGTTTCTTACACTGGAGTGTAGATTTGCCTGTTCTCTGCACACTGCCTTTTCCTTCCGCAGTGTCTGAATTGTCTGCTTTTGCTGTGTGTCCTGTAGCAGACTAGACCCCCATTCAGGGTGTACGCTGCCTTGTTCTCTGTCCAGGATAAGATTTTATAAAGAAAATTGTTAAATAATATCTTCTTTGCAGCTGTAGGAGCTAATACAGTGTTGTTAGCATTATACGCTTCATTGGGCTTAAAATGTTGTTTTATTTTAAGCCTGGGCTCATAATCAACAAAAAATTGTATTGTTTTAAAAACTACAGTGCAACTATGTTTGTTGTACCATTGTCCTTATTTAAAAGTAGTAGAAAGCTTTATTGTCATTGCACAATGGTACAAGAAGGCTAAGCTACATTTTCATGATCAGTGCTACTATATAAGATAATAAAAGGTCAAAAAAGTACAAAATATAAAAGTGTATACACAAAGTTGCTAGTTGAGATGTTGACATGACACTGGGATCTATTTTTTTTTTTTTTTTGAGGGGGTGGAGGGTAGTTGCGTAAGTGTTACTTCACGGCAGTGGCCTGTAATTGGGAGCCGCCCATTCCCACAGGGCTCACTGTGCTGGTAAATGCCTCATGTCAGGCGAGGTCCCAAGGTTAGCCACGTGGAGTCAGCGGCGTGTCCAAACAGATAGACTGACCTGCTGTGGAAGTGACACCAGCACTGGGTTATCTGCATACCGCCAAGACCAATCCATACGGCTCTCCACGGTGTCAACAATGTTTGGGAAAGTGTGCCAACAGCAGATAAGATACGAGAACAAGGAGTCAACAATCAGGACTATGTACAGTAAAATCATATAGTATCAGGAGGATCCGTCAACCTGTCCGTGGCAAAACTCATCTATGTTCATGCTAAAAAAAAAACCACCATGATTTTGAAATAACACTATGTTACTAGGTAACACTAGATCCCCCCCCCCCCCCCCCCTTTAAATATCATGTCCGTTGTAAAAAATGAATTTTGATCAGTCAGAATTTTGCATGGTATTGAACCACTGTTTGTAAAGCTTTATAGGCAGATACAAAATCATATAAATATTTATTTTGGTGTAATTCATATAGAGGGGCCAACCCTATCGTTAACCAATGATATGTTTCGAATCGGTGAGTGACAGCAGAGGAGGTACTCTGGGGCCCAATCAACTTTCAACTAGGCCCATTACCCTTGTGACCCCGCCCCTGTATACTCTCTTGGTTAATATAATGCTGGATGATACACTGCCTGTCCAAAAAAAAAAGTCACCATTTGGATTTATATCAGCAAATACTTAAGAGCCAATGACTGGATCATTATTACAGCTCAGCAACGTTATGCAGCAATAAAATAAAGTCAGCTGAGTACCTGAATCTACTGACTGGCCAGGTTACACCTCCATCCATCATCAGTGGGTTTTTCTTCCCCGTTGGCATGGGCATATTCCAGGACAAGAATGCCAAGATTCATTGTGTTCGAATTGTCAAAGAGTGGTTCAGGGAGCATGAGGAATCATTTTCACACATGACTTGATCACCTCAGAGTTATGACCTTAACGTCATTGAAGGTCTTTAGGATGTGCTGAAGGAGGCTTTATGGAGTGGTTCAACTCACTTGTCAATACAGGATCCTGGTGAGGAATGAATGCAAATCTGGATGAAAATAAAGGGTGAGATGTTGCATAAGCCTGTGGAAACAATGACATGACAAACGCGTGCCATAATCAAAGCTAAAGGCGGTCGGACAAAAAATTCAAATGGCGACTTTTTTTTTTTGGACGGGCAGTGTAGAACCCTCAAGCTGGAAGGTCTTTGGTCTAAAAAGTAAATCCCTAAATTAAAACCCCCAGTCTACACCACTGGGTAACCTTGAGTGTCCATATACAACTTGTAAATTAACCAGATTGAAAACACAGTACTTGATTAAGAATAAGATGTACTTTATTAACCCCAGAGGGAAATTCAGGAATATAACTGTAAAGAAAAACCCGGTTGATAACAGATGCTAAAGTGATGTCATGAAGCACCTGACAGCACATGTCAGCTCAGAAATAATTTGGCACGAGTCATGAGTAAAAAATGATAGTTGATATTGCTGCATAGATCATTTCACTTTCCCATCATGCCTTGTCAGCAGCTCCCTAAGCAACTCAACTTGCTTTATTACCCCTTGTAGCTACAGCTTCAGGCTGTGTGTCTTATCTGTGTATAACAATGCTGGCAATTTGGTTTCTAGCTTCCTGCCAAATAGCAACTCCACCGGTGATAAACCTGGTTCTAACCATTTACAACAGGATGCGATTCCTTCCCAGAATACTGTCGTCTCTCTGCCGGGCTCTTCACTTCTGTTACTGACATGACCCATTTAAAAAAAAAAAATTCCCAGTGCTCATAATACGGAGGAGACCTTGTCTTGGGAAATGCTGATTTATGTGTGAATTCATATGAGAGCAGTGGGAATCAGAGAGAGAAAACAGAACAGAATATGCCATAAGTGTGTTCAGGCTTTCCTGTCCCAATTGGTCTCCCGGCTATTCAACATGGCCACCAACGTCTCTCATGACCTTCCCAGCCAATCACAACTCTCTACCGCTATCTCTGCCGCGTCAAGTGCTAAACACATCCGCTTTTCCCTTAGAAGCCCTGCACTAGCCTGCCATTCCCGTCAATGGTGCCATGCCCACCCTTACAGTACGGCTTCCTTGGTGGGGGGGGGGGGGCGCATTTCTCCAAACCATCCAGGTTATTTCTGGTCCCTCATGTCCTGCTGCCGCGATTAAGCCCTAAACATGACTGTGCGTTAAGAGAACATTGTTGTGGCTATATATAGCGAGCGGTGTGATGAGGACTCACATGGAGAGCATGTGCAGATGAATTTGGCACCGTGATTGTTCTCCCTGCCTGGTACATGCAGTACTGTGCAAAAGTCTTAGGCAGCCAAAGGAAATGTTTACAGCTATTTATCTGAGCAAGTGCAAATCTGCTCAGCGACATTATAACATTACTTACAAACTAACAGTAACACAATAAAAAAATAACAAGAACGTCTATATATATTGGTTAATTAACTTAATTAGTTACATAACTCAATGAGCTATTGATTAGCCAAGCAGGCTGAATAAGTACTTAAGAAATATGTTGGTGTGTAGGACAGTTGCTATAAATACGGGGACAATTTTGAAGGTTTTAAAATGGCTAAGCTACCACGCTTTGACAGGCATACTATCATAGTTTTGCACCAATGTGAAGATCATTTATACATTTTTGACTGCCTAAGGCTTTGCACAGTACTGTACATGTCAACTTTTTCATTTTTCAGGTCCCCACAAAGATCTGTGAATGTCATCAAAAAACTAAAAATGGAGAGTCCCAACAAAGATATAATTACAAACCTGTGTGTGCGTGTGAGTTTGCTGTTTGAATGAGTGTTTGCATCGTCCATTCCTATGCTGTAGGCAGACACCCCTCCCAGGAAGCACAGGGCACAAGGATGGACACTCTGGAAGGAATGTCAATTGATCACAAGTCTTGGGCTGCGGGCGGAAACCCAGAGGAAACCCACGCAAACACTGGAAGACCACGCAAACACAGGAAGACCACGCAAACACAGGGACCCCAAGTAAACACAGGAAGCCCGCACAAATACAGGACACCACGGAAATACAGGAAGCCCACGCAAACACAGTGACCGCATGCAAATACAGGAAGCCCACGCAAACACAGTGACCCCACGCAAATACAGGAAGCCCACACAAACACAGTGACCCCACGCAAATACAGGAAGCCCACGCAAACACAGTGACCCCACGCAAATACTGGAACCCCACGCAAACACAGGGACCCCACGCAAACACAGTGACCCCACGCAAATACAGGAAGCCCACGCAAATACAGTGACCCCACGCAAATACTGGAACCCCACGCAAACACAGGGATCCCACGCAAACACAGTGACCCCACGCAAATACAGGAAGCCCACGCAAACACAGGACAACACGCAAATACAGGAAGCCCACACAAACACGAGGATCCCACGCAAACACAGGAAGCCCACGCAAACAGGGGAAGCCCAAGCAAACACAGGAAGCACACATAAGCAGGGGAAGCCCATACAAACACAGGAAGCACACGCAAACAGGGGAAGCCCATACAAACACAGGAAGCCCACGCAAACAGGGGAAGCCCATACAAACACAGGAAGTGCTCGTTGGGACAGGAAACCCATGGGAACACTATACCACCCCAGGTATAACAGGCCCCCCACAGATTTCTAGTTCCTTGTTCCAAATAATTAATATTGGGTCCGAACTGTGATGGCATGCCTGCTTTTAATTATGGGTTCAGCACAAACGTTTCAGCGCCAGTCCTTCATCACACTGATGTTGTACCCATGGTGGAGCTCAAACTGATGCAGACCATCAGAATTCAGACCCCAGCTTCACCATGTTGATTGCGATGGATTGATTTTGAGGATCTGGGCAGGCAGAGCTCAGTGTTTTTAAGTCTTTCTCCTGAATATCACTCCTAGCTCTAGCTTTGCCCCAGGACAGGCTGGCCAGTCTGAGGATGCAGCTCAGGCTGCCAGTCTATGGTGCCGTTTTTTATTATTATTTTTTGGATAATTTATTCAGTAATAAACCTCTGGACTCCTTTCTTATAACCACAAAGGGATCTGTTATAGTGGGTCACCTCAAAACATCCATTCATGGATGGGCGCCAACCCATCGCAGGGCACACTCACACACGCACACTCACACATGCACACTCACACACCATTCACTCCCAAAAATAGGCAATTTAGTAACTCCAATTAACCTCGGCGTGTTTTATAGACTTTGGGAAGAAACCGGAGTACCCAGAGAAAACCCCACGATGACACGGGGAGAACATGCAAACTCTACACACACACAGCCATGACGGAGACTTGAACGCTGTCCCCAGAGGTGTGAGGCAACAGTGCCGACCACCGCACCACCATGACACCACAACTCAAGATATGTTTTTTTAAGAATGCAAAGTTGTTGAGGATGACGAGTCGTTGCAGTCTATAGTAGCTTTACTTTAGTCGTGTTGCAGAGCCACCACACATGAGACGTCTTCATCTATGCATTCAATCTGTCCCTGTCATCAGGCATGACATCAGACATTCCCTGATCTTAGTCTAGCTCGAGCCAAAACCGTGGCCAGAGCATATTATTCAATCAGAGGCTGGAGCATTTAGCACGGAGTAACGCCTCTTGGTGCACGTCGACAAACGTAGAGTCTGTACTGTAAAAGGGCCAAAACAAGGAGAGTGACCGGGCAGTGTGACCCTCTGCTGACGGCTCCAAAGTTCAGCCCTGCTGTCAATGTGGCAGAGGGCTGAGACAAGGTGGACTTTTGGCGGTTCCTAAACTCCACCCCGCCCCCACCAAACGCAGCGCTTACATTCATCCCGACTTCGAGCGGCGCCGCGATGGGTCTGTTGCCTTGTTTAGACGGCAGGAACGAGCCTACGTGCCGCGTGTCGTGCCGTCCTCCCTGCTGGGGTAGCACTGGGGGGGATGATTAACTAAAGCTTTTTCGCATCTGATTCTGTTGCATCTGCGAGCGACCGCTTTGTGATAACATGGTACGTTACGTGTGGTAACACTGTGTTAGGTGTCCTTGAATGAGTATTGCCAAGTAAATTAGACAGATCGAACTCTGATCAAAACAAAGGTTTGGCCAAAGGTTGCATATTAATGTTTGCCTAAAGCTTTGTATTCATACACACACACACACACGCACACACACACACACACACACACAAATTATATATCAATAACGTGTTTCTGTGTCTGTGTGTATCAGCAGGCATGTCGCCATGTTGTAAAATAACAAATTTGAACATGTTTACTAATGTTCAGACATTTAGCCATAAAATCTATGGAAGGGGAACCCCCCCCCCCAAATTTTTTTCTGGCCATAAGCCTGCAACCCAGTACAATAAACTGCAATGCAACAATATGGCACTGAAAAAAATGAAGACAATATGACCATCAAGACCTCCTAAGTCATCTATACAGGTAGAACCCAACTCCAAAGGTGTTTTTGTTTTCTCGCGTTTTTATGCTGAGAACCTGCTCTATGCAAAGCCGCATACAGAGCAAAACATTTACAAGGAAAATTTACTACAGCAGTTAACCTCAGATTTACAGGCCGCTCTGAACTTTCAGTAACAAGTGCAGTGTTTCATGCTACCTTTCCCGTTCTTGTCGGTTTCTCCTGTTTAATATCAGAAGGATACGTCCATTCCTTTCCACACAGGCTACCCAGATACTCGTTCA
>JAODLC010000050.1:13350224-13361716 GCA_026781145.1 Hippopotamyrus pictus
CAGTTACTGTCCTCCCATACATTGACCCACACGCACCCCCTCATGCATCATTTAGCGCCGTTCCTCTTGGGCACGCAGCACACGGGAATGATGAGGGAGGGGGTTTGGGGGGGAGGGGGGCTGCATGCAGAGAGGAGGGAGGGACGGGCACAGCAGGGAGAGGAGGTTAAAAAGAACTAAGGATATGATGAAGACAGGAGAACTGCAGGGACAAAGGCCATACTGGTTACTGTTCACCATAATTTCTTCGTAACCTCATTATTTTCATTGATTCAAATGTAGTGAGTTCTGGCATGTTGACCATAGCTGTGGCCCTGCTGCTAGCGGACTGATTGATTGGGGAAAAATACATAACACATCATTGAATTAAGGTGCACTGTCTTTTGTGTTGACATCAAAGCAGAAGGGAATGGGTGTAGTATTTCCCGCAGGGTAATGGTCTCTGGCCTTTCTGGAAAGTCATCTGTTGAGAGCTAAGGCAAGTCACAAGTTCTGAAGTTTTGCTTTTTGTCTCACCTTGGTTGATTAGATCCCACCAGCCACTGGATCTGCTTCTGGGGAGGTTTGGGTTCTTCATGGTTCTTGTGGGAGATGCTAGTTCTGAATTAGATCCCCATTCTACCTACTTTTGTGGGAGTTACTGCATTTGAAGGAGATCTTTATTCTACCTGGCAGTGCCAGAGATCCCAGCTCCGCAGAATATTCTGAAATCTGTTCAAAGCCAAACAACTGTGTAGTAAATGGCAGCAAAAACCTACTGTATTGGTGGGATGGTGAATGCTATAAGCTTTGCCAACCTCTTTAAAATCTACACCACCTTTGTAGTTTTTAATAGTACTTTAACACTATTCATCTCTAGTTTTATTATTGTGAACTTCCTGTATCCATCTTTCTAAAAATGTGTTAATCTCTGGGACACTATACTGAACTTCTGTTACACCTACTATTTGAATGTGTTTAGGGTGGAGGCTAATAGATTGTGGCTGACCGGGTGGGTCGATGCAAATCCAGAAATCCACTTTCAGTCGTTTATCATTTCAGCGACTTTCAAACCAGGAACTGTCAAACGAAATCGGCATACGCAAAAGCTGGAATGTAAACGACGAACAAAGACAAAGCCAGATAAAGCGAAAACCACAATCTCCCACATCTGCTTCCTAGATGGAGGTGATGAGACAAACGCTAAAGGCTTGTGTATCTGACTCTACGCTTTGGATGTTTGGCACAGAGCATGTGGAGATAGATGCTCCTGGTGGACTTTGAAGGTTGGGCTTTTAGGGTAATTGTGGTCCTCAGTAGGGAAAAAATGGTTTTGGGCGTGGGGGGTTGGTCAGGGGCTTTTGTAGAGTTTCCCACTGTATAATCTCCCCCCACCAACATTAGCCTGACTTCACATTTAGCAGTGACACCCACCTCTCTTTCCTGACATCCCCACTGTGGTGAATATCACAAGATATGGGATCAACATCGCTTAGGCTTCCAAAGTCGGCACAAAAATGCTTCCGCTGAAACATCTGCCTCACAGGCACAACAGCGTCACCCTTAGCCTCACCTTAAACCTGCAACCTTTAGTTCGCCGCCGCTCCCTCATCGCTATGCCTCTTGGAGTCGCAGGGAATCAGTCTGTGGGTATTACTGGGTGTTTACGTGCCCCAGTTTGCATCTCTGTGTTTACTTTGTGAAATTACATCGCCATGTCTCCAGTAGCTGGGTTTAGAGGCAATCTCTGTGACATCATACTTACAGCGTCTTTCATGTGCTCCATTATTCCAGTGTGGCAGTGTGGATCTCATGGCCATGTGGGCAATTGTCTCAGCACTCAAGGGACACTGTTGTTGGATTTTATATTGAACCCAGAGCTTAAGTAAATAAACAGCAGCAAAAAAAAAGCACCGAACTGCAAGTAACTGTATATTTGGTCTGAAGTTGAAAAGACTTGGTGCTTTTTTTTTTTTTAAAAAAAACAGAAAATTGTATGTTTTCCTAGCCGTTATTCTCACTTACACTTACACAATCTCGCCACCAGGTGTCACTGCATTAAATTCCCATTGAACAAATGGCTCATTCATAGATAAGCAAGTGAACATAACAAAATAAAACAAATATACAGCGAGTTTGAGGGCAAACGAGTGGGGAAATCGGCACATACACAACAGAGTGCTGCTCATGTAAAAATCTTTATTGACCCAGTGTTAAGATTATGAGCTTTTGTCACAAGGTTGCCCGGCTACCTGGTGTTCCGTTCTCACAGAGTAGCTGTTTTTCCTGGCTTTGGTGGACCTGTAGGAATCAGGAGAGGGTTAGGAAGTGCTCAGCAGGAACCCACTATCAGCTCTGCAGAAAGACAGCGTGTGATTTGTGAATGTGTAGATGTGGACCCTGTCAGAAAAAAAGTACCAGTTTGTACCTTTGAGGGTACAATTACTGGAGCTGTACTGTACCTTTTAGTCTAAAGTGCAGAAATGGACTCTGAGGAACATTTTTGTACCTTTTAGGGGAACATTAATGCTGGTTGTATCTCGGAGGAACAAAACTATACCAGGGCTGAACGCTTGTTCCGACAATGAAAGATCCAGTGGTGCTTTCAATGGTGGCTCTCCAAGGTTCCAGATGGGCCAGGTTGGGTTAGGTTAGGTTGGGTTAGGTTACGGTCAGTGTTCTCAGTTGACGGGTGCTACTGGTGATGTTCTTATGCCTATTAAATGTGCTGGAGGTGCTGGTCGCAGGCACACAAAGACTTCAACAACTTCATTAATTTCCAAGGCTAAAGGTGAAGGGGGTCTTTGTAGAAGCAAGTTACCAGTTGTATTGTTCTGAGAGTGTTTAGCTCCAGGTCAGGGCTGGTACCTTTTCAAGGGCCCCAGGTAAAGCTCAACCTGGGAGGCCCCCCTACCAAGAACCCAGATGACCATTTCAGTTACTCCGCAACACAGGTAACTCTGGGGCCCGTGACAACTACCAAGAGCCGGCCCTGCTCCAGATTGCCCCAAATGATTTGATTGGTTCAAAGCCCCTGACTGCAAAAAAACATCCCTCAAACTAGAAGGCTTATGAACCCAAAGTTGAACAAAACCGAATAGGCGTTACATTTTCACATATAATCAAGGTATTTTACATGCTATATAGGTTGTTTTTATTTCCCATTTACATAAACCCCTTATTCAGACATCTGAATGCTTTAATGAAGTTGTTCAGGTACCTAATGGTCACATGACTGATTAAAGTGAAAAGAGATAGCACTAATGGGCCACAGGTGGGGGGGGGTGAGGTTTGTTGGCATGGAAAAATTACTCAGTGCATTGCAGGGTCTGTGGGAGGGGAGACCAGGGGGCCGGGGGGGTAATGGGGTTTGGTAATGGGGCATGTGACACACAGACATGCTGGCAGATGCGAATATCCCAGTCCACATGGGGGCACATTAGTATGTGTCTTTTTCTGGTGTCTGAAGGACTAGTTGGACTTCCGTGGGGGGGGGGTTGAAGGAGCAGCGAACCACAGCGGGTTTCAGTTCTTCTCCGATTATCATCTTGAAGGTTGACATGCCCTAACCAACTCACCTGTCTCAGCTTTGAGACCCCTCCACGCATGTAAACATGTGGCTCAGTGAGTCAGGCTCTATGAAGAGAAAGTCGCTGGTTTGAATCCCCTGTTTGGCAGAATAGTCATAGAATATTGAGCAACACCCTTATCCCCCCCCCCCTCCAAATAAATGCTCCTGGGACACCAACCCTGCGCTCAGACCCCAAGCTTATGGACCCCCTGACAAAATGTCACCTCGCGCCAAATTTTTCCTTTCAAGGGCCCCTGTCACATGCGGGGCCGTTGGAATCTGCCAGGGCGTCCATGCCCTTGTCTCAGTGGAGAGGTAGGATTTGTTAAAAGAAGCATTTCAACATGCCTGTACTCATACTTGTATAAATGGTAAAGAAAGTAAGATTCTGTTTCAAAACGTTAGAAAGAGTCAGCTGGAATTGGGGGGTGGGGGGCACTGAGATTAACTACAGTAAGGTGCTAAACTCATATTGGCTGCAGCAATAAATATACAGCAGAACGATGAAAAATAATTGAATGTAACAGCACAGCCAAATTATGACATGCAATGAGGAATTACAAGCTAGATGTAGCAGCCAAATAATGAAAGAGTGCCATGTTATTATCCACTGAGAGAAAGTTATAACTTTTGATTATCTGCTGCTGTAAACACGCTCCCTCTCTTTAAATCTCTTATGAATAGTAATGTAACTGCCAAACTGACGTGATTCATTTCCACGGTAAAATAACCTGGAGAAACATATATTTCCTAATGTAATGTGTACCGAGCTGAAATGCAGAGCAAGATATTCCTTTTAGTGTCTCTTGTCTAGATCTCACTTTCATCCATCTTTCTCGTCCTCCTCTGCCAAGACCCATCTTGCAACAAGTACAGGCTGTGCGCAGAGCTGACAGCTAAGCTCCGCGTTCGCAGGATCGATGCGCCCAGGAACGCCGTAAAAGTGATGCGTTCCCGATTGACGCCGGCGTGTGGCATTCCCAAGCAGCGACTACCCAAGCGTTCCTTTTTTAAAGTAATCCTCGTTAAAATATCCAGATTTTATTTTCTCCAACCTTCTGAGAAGGAACTCGGGGGAAACATTCGGTCACTCTCCCATATGTGAAGATTATTCTGTTCTGTTGTAAAATTTCCTCAAGAAAAATCACGTGTGCTGCGCTTTTTGACAACAGACAAATATTCGGTACCATAAAATCTGCTGGACTGGATGTAACGCCTGGCCCCTTGCGGGCCTGATCCAGAGACCATCCTGCCGGGGGTACCACCACAAGCCATTCACCATGGTAACCAATGACATGCATTATTTTTCTGAACGACTTGTACTTTTCACAAGTACAACAAAGGGAGGTGTGAACATTGTGCAGCAGGATTTATTTTTTTTGACCCAGCCCCCCCCAGGACAGAAGCGCCACGCGGTGCCACGAAAATCATAAGATCTGACCCTTCTTTGTTAAAGGTGATGCTGCAGCATATGATGGGCAGCTGCAGAGAATTTCCTTTTCCTGTCCAAAAAAAATATGGGGGTTTTGGGGACCCCTGGAACCGATTCATGTCCCTCACTGAGCCCCTACTCAGAAAGGGCCTCAGCTAGAAAAGAAGGACAAACTGACCAACACAAAAAAAGGGGGCCGGCCGACATTCACAATGGAGAAAGGGCCCATGCATGCGCTCCCCACATTTACAACTGGACACTGCAGATGATGCATCGCAGGCGATTGGCCAAGCCTCATTCAAATGGCGGCCAATGAGAGGCCGAAAGGAGACTCCTGACTGGATTTCAGCCAATCAGATGTCTCGGGTGTCCTAAGCCACACGTCCTTTGATGAATGGAACTGCCAATTCAGTTACATTGCACTCTAAGCACAAGATTTGTGCTGCATATTTAGGAAGACCTGTTTGCAATCCATTCGAGTGGAATGAGTTTTGCTTTCCAGATAACATGAATTTTTACTTCGACTCTTGTTTTTAGTGGGATATTCTCCCTCACTTAGGTACAATGCTTAACGTCCCTTAAAATGGTTTAAATACATGTACCACCAAAAGCTTTTAAAGTGATTAAGTAGCTCTGAAATTGAACTTTTTCTCCAGGAGTGTCCACAACTCAATTAACTGCAGATTACAATGCTCCTTCAACAATGAAGATGCATAGTAATCTGCTCCTTAATTAGTTGCAAATGGCAAACGGTGAAAGCCAACGGCCAACTGAAGAGCCGCAAGACAAGGAAACATTAAACAAAAGTGGCGGCCCCTCGACATCGCCGTCTGGCTGCGCACGGTGGCAGGTGGTGTAGCTGCTAGGGGACTGTGTGAAGCTGCTAGGGAACTGTGTGTAGCCGGCCGTGTGACGGAACAGTCGCAGATTCTAGTCCCAGGAGGAGGTAAAACAAAGCTGAACCTTCCAGCAGAGTACTTAAGCATGTTCAGGATCCCGAAAGTCATGACTTGGCACTGACATTCATATTTCAGCTCCATTTCTTGGATGATAGCAGCTAGCTGATGGACAGTCCTCCGGTCTCATATATGCCAACAGATGTCTGGTGGAGTCAGTGTAACAGATTAGGTAGCATCTGCTGCAGGATCCACGCTAGAGGAACTTATTAAGGATTCCAGGAAGGAAAGGGGGAGAATGTGTGACCTGCTGGAGAGCTTACCCTCAAGGAACTTAAATAAACATTTTAAAAAGAGTCCAGTCAGATTTATTGGTTTTCAGAGACCTGTAGCAAATCAGTCATTCCAGTATAACTAGGAATTATAGGTGTTTAGTGATTTTTCAAGGGGATAAGTTAGAATTTTGTGCAGCAAGCATCCTTGCTATTGTACCTCCTTCACCTTTTGCTGTGGCTCTTCCCAAATTCTACAAACTGGACTGCTAAGAGGATACAGGGTGACCTTGACGTTTCACCCTTTTTCCTGTGCAACCGCTGGCTTGTCCTGGCTACACTGCAGCACTGGGCTTCTGGACCTTTCAACTTGCCCGGCCGTTTGGATCCCAGCTCTAAGGGTCAACAAACAGCAGTGACGCCCCCCAGCCCCCCATCCCAGACAGACCTAAAGCAGTGAGGATCTAAAAGATGAAGCAAAAGATAAGGCAATGACTGAAGAGCAGAGTTGTGAGTGCAGTTGGGACAGGAAGTGTTTAAAGTCTTTATAAAACTTTATTTCAGAGAGACAACGAAAGGTCTTGTATGTGGCCAGGATTTTTTCAGGAGGACAACTGATATAGTGTTACCTAGAGTGACATACCTTCCTGATTTGCGTAACAGACTTCCTCCAAAGTAACGTCTGTATTTGAAAAGATCACCGGTTCATACAGTTTGATAACATTACATCATTGTTATTTTAACCGATTTTTGCCTCGGGTCAAAAGGTGCAGTATAAACCCTGCTGGCTGTACTTAGGAAGAGCCCAAGCAGTGCATTATGGGATGTCCTCACGTGTCATACTGGGACCATTGGTGACTTTTAGTGTAAATTCTTTTCATTTGAGGAAAAGAATCTGATCCCATGTTCTTCCTAAAGTAGTAACCAGAGGGAGGAGGGGCCAGCATAAAAGCAACATGGTGAATGTATAATTTTTAATTTCCAGCTGATTTGTCATTTTTGTATAGCTGCAGTGGGCTGAAAAGTGTATAGCCCTGAGGACGGACTCCGTAATTAGCTCTGTGGGCTTCTAAACATCTCACTAATCTGCCGGAGTGCCCCACGGCCCCACATACCTTGCCCATTGTCCCTCAGGGATGCGGGGGGGTTCCAGCAGTGTTTCCAGCTTTACACATGCAAAATGGGAATTAATCCCAAACTAGTAGTTCACAAGTCCCGGAGGGCCAGGGCAGTAGGCTTTTGTGGGCAGCCGTCGCATGGAATGCAGCATTTTTGCGAGAGTAGCGATGCATGTTTGGAAGATAGTCTGACTGAGGGGCTGCTTGTGTCAATAGGGATAACTGACCTTCGCTCCTGTACATTGGTTAGCAGGCCATCACTCGAGCATTAGGAGGTGAGAATTCCTTTGTGTGTTGTGCAAATGCGTCTACCAGCGGTAACAAAGCACGAAAGAACAGCCCATTCCTCCGAAAGTGACTGCGAGTACGGCCGACGAGAATGCATTGACATGCGAAGCTGGACCTTGCCCAGCGATTCACAAATTCTGGTCACCTCTCTGCACAGTCACACACAAACGCATGTATCAAGGCAGACCTGCAGCAGTGACCCAGTCAGACCATCATTCCCTGTAAGGGCGAGATTCCAGGGGAGGACAGAGAGTGACATTTAAGTGGCTTTTTACTGCTTTTTTATGAATTACATTACATATAATATCCCTGATAAAAACATTTTAGTGCTGTTCACTAGCTCCAATTACAACAAAGAAAGTGATTGATGTTTATTGGAAGACAAATATCAGTGACTTATAACTCTGATCTTGTGGAATAATGGCACTATTTATTTAATTAGGCATGTTGAAGTTTCAAAATGAATTCAATTCACTTATCTTAGTAGTTCTAAATTCTTTAGAGAATGTTTTTTTATGTGTTGTTGCTTGTCCTGCTAAGAATGCTAATGCATTTTCAGATGTAAATGAGCAACTGAGCACTCAAGCAATTAAGTAACTGAGTAGTTGATTAATCCTAATTAAACTGAATGCCATTTCTACTACTGTCAGAAGTGCACAAGCAATCCAGGCCAGATAACTACCACGATACTTTATTTGCTCTGACATACCCGTATCACTCTTCGAGCAGGAATCGGAGATTCTTGTATCCTGGAAATATTAACCTTCTTTATTCAAATAGGGTTCAAAACAAAAGTCGGCATAGGGCAGGAAAAAAAAAAACGTTTGCCAGAGTTAGCTGATGGACATTATGATAATACTGAATACTATTCACTATCTCTTACAGAATCAAAGTTCACATAATTTATGTGCATTAAGTGGGCCAATTAAAAGCCTCCATTCATATGCATCCAGTATCCAGTAAACGTGCAGCCTATAACTAGCAGAAAGAAGGGGAACATCATGGATATATTGTATTTCGTTTATTCTTTCAAGTATATTTAAAAAATACTATTGATCTGTATTCGAATATTACTTTAGTGGGAACATACTTATTACAGATCAATTTAAATCATTGACCATATGGATGATTGATATACTGGGAAAATAAAATCATCGCGTCCTCTACCATTAACACCCAGAGACGCCGCAGTAACAGAGACCATACTGAGGTCGCGATAGGAGCAAAGAACTGAAAAATCAGTTTTCCCCGCTGGTGGTTTTTAATTTACCTATAACGCGGTTGATACACAACTTATAGTAAAATACTGCAGGCGACCAAAACGGGCGGTTATACGTGTTGTGGCTGTCCACAAACAGCTGCTTATTAACGTCACTAGAGAAGGGTGTATCGGCTCAGGTGAAGCCAGCACGAAATGAACAGACGCTGCACGGCAATAAGGAGCAATTACTCAGCGGCGCTGTAGCTTTAAGCGAGGGCGTGGCCGCGCGTTTATGCAAATACTGGGTCCGGCTCCTTTTTCTCGCCGATCAAATAGAGCTGCAGTCCTTTAAACTATTCACAGTTTAATAAGGCTGTGGCGTGGGGCGCAGTTCGTCTTGTTTTCGGTGCAGACCGGTTGAGGATTGTCATATAGAGTCAGAGGCCGGTTTAATCTCAGCCGTAAGTCAACAACGCAGTGGAGGGAAAAACTATTATTTGGAATAAAAGCAGAAATACGTAAAAGTTTGCTTTAATTTTTTCCCATTGTGAAAACCGAAAATCCAGGCATTTTCAACTCAAACTTTTCTTTTTTTCCCCACGTTTGAGTCTCTTGGATATTAATCCGTCTGTGTTTTGACGCCCACCTCGCACAGAGGAGGGAAAAAAGAGCAAGATCGTGTATTTTTTGGTTGCCGCCAGACAAGGCTGAAGATCATACGCTGGTGTTTCTTTTGAAGGGGGGGCTGCTTTACCTTAATCATTCTCGATGCTTCTTAAAACGTTAGATTTTGTGGCAAGCGAACCGGTGAGTGTGTTTTCCCCCCGGATTGTAGTTAAGCATTTCAGAATACGGTGCAAAGTACCATTTTTGCCTACAGGATCTTCCCGTTCCACCATTTAGGAGTAAAGAGCAGCACAATTCAGAGGAGGTGGCGGACTCCCTGTTACAATGAAGCCTTGTGTAATGTAGCCCATAGCGAATTGCGAAACTAAAGTTTACAAGTGGATCACGACAAGTGTGTGCCGACTGCGCGAAGGACGCCTGGATCCATTCGCACTGAGCTTTCTCCAAACCAGCGCTTTAATTAAGACATGGCTAGCTAACGGCAATTAATTATACATAGCCATTGTCGCTGTCTGGTTCATTAAATTGATTACGCGCTCAGGGTGCTTGGTGCGTCTCTGCTCCGCTAGTATTTCATTTTGCGATTACGTATGTATACAACTCCCTGTAACTGGTTAGATCAGTATAGGAGGTAATGGTTTGAACTGTTTTCGCACTGGGCAGCTATGAGATTTGCTCTAATGCCACCTGTCACCTTTTTTGTCCCCCCGCAGATTGTGATAAAGTGAGGGGTTGCGGGGTAGGAGGGAGGGGGCGAGAGGTTGGAGATGCCCGGGATCAATTCGAGCGCATCGCGGCATGAGAACTGGGACATGGAGCACGATCGGTATCAGCACTATTTCTACGACGACCATCACTTGGACGAAGACTTTTACAAATCTACGGCACCCAGCGAGGACATCTGGAAAAAATTCGAGCTGGTGCCAACCCCGCCCGTGTCCCCCTCCAGGACTCCGGAGGGTGCCGGCATGCCGCCGGGCGACAGGCTGGAGTGGGTCACTCAGTTCCTGGGACAGGACGAGGAGCAGGAGGGCGAGTACAAAATCGATACCGAGGAGATATTCGGCAACCTGAGCTCCATCATCATCCAGGATTGCATGTGGAGCAGTTTCTCCGCCAGCAGGCAGCTGGAGAAAGTTGTCAGTGAGCGACGGGCCGTGCAGACCAAGCCGCCCCTGACCGCGCAGACCGGCGCAAACCACGCGGCAAAGGCGCAGTGTGCGCCCCACGATGCGCCGGCCGCTCCCCACGGGCTGGCGACTGACTGCGTGGACCCCGCGGCGGTGCTCACCTTCCCGATCGGCAACTGCAAAAAGCAGGCGTCGTCCGGCACCGAGTCACGCACCGACTCCTCCGGTAAGGAACTCCCATCTCTGCCGTAGATTGATCATTGTTAACAAGTGTGCCGAGCTCAGGGCACAGTCTCGGTAGAGTAACTCGAGTTACAGGGCACGTTTGGCAGAAGGGGGAAATTAAGCTCATGGCGCCTGTGTTCGGCTATTCCTGGAATGACGAATCCTAAGCATCAGGTGTTAATGTGACAGAGATGGTCTTCAATTAACATGGGCTAGGGGTTACCTTGGAATGAAGGTTTTGTTACTGCTATAGACTTTAATTTCCCGACTGAAACAAATTAACAATGTTTTGCCCCGCCCCCAGAAATTTAGATTTCGTATGAATTTTTGGTGGTTAAGGAATGGATTTTTTTTTTACACAAAAATATTGTGTAATACCTCACTAATAGCCAGGCAGGGAGTTGAGGGTCCCTCGTCTATTTGTTGCTAATGGAACCCCCCTCCCCTTCCAACACACCCCCTTCCCTAATAGCCAATTCAGCCAGGGACTGAAGGATTGCCATAAGTGGGACTTGACCCGCGTAGTGTAAACAAAGTAACTCGGCCTTTTAATACACGCAGCTGTGCTTCTCTGATCAGTTTGAGGTCCTTCCCAGTTTTGTGCCATATGCCCAAAAGTTTATAGCTGATATAAACTCAAAATACCCCCCCCCGTGAATGATTTTTGGAGGTGAGCACAATGCAGGCGTAGGCAGGCAACAACAAAACATGAGTCACAGGAGTGTTGAGAAAGCACCCTCACCCCACCCCCCC
>JAODLC010000050.1:13389327-13400434 GCA_026781145.1 Hippopotamyrus pictus
CACACATGCCCCAGCGCAGGCTTCGGTCAGACGGGTGGGGGGGGGGGTGGATGGCTCAGATTACTCGCATACCGCCGCCACACAGAGCTGGCTTATGCAGTGCAGCGCCCCTCGTTGTTTCTCATTTCTACCCCCCCAGCCCCACAGTTGACCTCGCCCGTGCTGTCACTCTCTCAGTCCCCAAGTGCTCTTATTCCTGGTTTGACGTGCTGCCGTTGGGGGGCCAGTGACACTCGAACCCAATGCCGCTCCACTTCAGGCCGGCCCCCACTGTGAGTGTCACTGCTGCAGTTTCCAGGGGTCTGGTTTAACGGGTTCACTTAGGGGGAGGGAGAAAATGAGGAATAGTCATTAGGGCCCCCCCCCAATCCAGCTGCCGCTGGGTTCCTCTGGACCTTGTGGAGGTTTGAGTGGGTTGAGCAGGTGTAAGGTCGGGGGGGGGGCATGCAGCGTGGTGTCCTCGTATAACTTCATGATGCCCTCCCCCCCCCCCCCGGCAGAGACTGAATGTGGTACTCGGGGTCACAGGGGCCGGGCCCCTGGGTCCCTTTATACCACTGACAGGAGCGTGACGTGGGTGCGGCCCCCGCTTTCAGGTCGAGACGAGAGGCTGAGGAGCTCGTAGTGCTGATCTGGGAGGCAAATTCACCAGGATGCCGTCTCCGAAAGTCAGAAACTGAGGCTTTGTGTGTGTACATTGTGGGGACCAGATTTCCAAAAACCTCTCATTTTGTTTGGTTACTTAAGCTTAAGGCTGGGTAGGGGTTCCGGTTTGCCCATAAAAATTAATGGATGGTCCCCACAGAGTACAGGTCCGTGTGTGTTTATATGTGTGTGTGTGTGTGTGTGTGTACACACGCAATTTGAATGTGCACCAGCAGGCTGTGGTCACGCTGTCCCTCCCCCCTGACCCAGGAGCAGGTGGCTGCCTGACTTCAAGCACTTAAGAAGGCACTGTCCGCAGCGGGGTGCCTCCAGGGGGTGGGGGGGGGGGTGGGTTACAGATGAGCCGCGCCCGCCCTCTGCAAGCACAGAGACTGCGGACCCTGATCGGGTTGTTACACGCCTCGCTCGGTTGGGGCGGGGTGGGTTGGTGGCCGGTGGCCGGGGGGGTGATGAACACACACGGTGTGTTACTGAAGTCCGAGCGACGACGCTGGGCTCTCTGTAAGACTGCGGCGAAGGTGTAATCACCATTGCACTGACGTTTATTCACTGGTTGTCTGCATGTGTGGCAGTCCGTCGGTTAGGATGCTCTGCCTGTGATTGGTTCAAATCCCACACTCAGCAGAATGATGTCACTGTTGGGCTTTTCAGCAAGGTCCTTAACCCCCCCCCCCCCCCAGGGACTGTCTGACCATGCTTTTGTGAAAAATGAATAAAAGTATTTGCTGAAAAAATAAAAATGTATGTTTCTCTCTTCACGACCGATCTGGTCTGTCTGACTGGTCCTGCTTCGTTTGGCCTGGCGAGCGTCAGACGTGTGGGTGGCCACACGAGTGCCGCTCCGTCTTTGAACGGCGTGACCACCAGCACAAACAAAAGCGTGGCTCTTTAAGACGGAAGCCACGGCGGGGGATTGGTGTGTGCTGATGGGTGGCCGTCCCGGGCGTTTTGATAAGGGTGAAAAGTGTGTCAGACCAATCATTAACTCAGCGGTGCTGTGAAAGCTGCTCCAGCACGTGACTCACGGACGGCAGGAAGGAACGAGGAGTTTATCTGGGCATGGGAGGGGAGACAGGTTTAGAGCAAAACCTGGCGGGGGGGGGGCCCGCGGGCCCGCAACAAATAGAGCCGTTTCTGCGTCACCGCAAGGGAAACTAAACAATGTCGGATCTCAGAAAGGATCTCGAAGCTGGAGGCATGTTCTGGAGCGGGTAAGGAAACAAGCTGGTTTTGTGCTATTGGTAGCAAGACACAGATTGCGCAAAAGGGGGTGCGTGACTCAGCAGCTTAGGATGATGTTCCTGTGATCAGAAGGTCATTGGTTCAAATCCCCGACTCAGCTGAATGATTTCACTGTTGGGCCCTTGAGCAAGACCCTTAACCCTTAATTATTCCTGTCATTACTTGGCCCTGCTCACTCAAAAAGTCTGCCGCTTTGGATAAAAGTTCAATAAATAAAATGTAGTAATAACTCATCTGATCTGTCACCAGTCCTTCCCACCCAGCTTACCCAGAAGGCTTTAGATTCTTCCTATACCACATGAACTGCCTCTGACTTCAGACTATGCTGGTTCACTGCATCCATGTGTCAGACAAACTACCCCCCCTCCCCCTCCAGCTTCAGAATCGTAGCGATGACTCCGCTCCCCAGCCCCCCCTTCAGGAGACGAGTGACCCCACCGACAGAGGCTCTGCCTGACAGTCCCTCAGGGAAAAGCCAGTTGAGACTGAGCCGACTGGACCGTGGAACCAATAAATCTGCCAATCAGCAGCTGATTAGTTGATTTGTGCAGCCAGATAAAGTTCAGGTTTGAGATGTAACTCTGCTCTTATAGGTGATAGCCAGGCTTGAGCACTCCAGTAGAAGACAATGACAGGAAAAGGATTTGAGGCCCTGGTCATCGTCCGCCGGACATCCGTTTCCTCAGGTTTCCCATCTCAGGGGGGCGGAAATGACTTGTGGTGCTGTGTGAGGTGTGAACCATGTCAAACAGGTATGTTGCAGAGAGGAACAGCGATGAAGACGTCAATCTGCAGTGACCTTTGTGGCCCCGATGGGATCCTGAAACAGGAGCTAAGTTCAGGGGGTGAGGACACAGCGGAACACGGCGTTCTGTCTGAATGCTCTCACGTGTGCGCAGCAGGGTCGTGACCTTTGACCTGAAAGGAAGCGTAATAACAGGAAATGTCTTAGAGAGGGGCCAGCTTATTAAGAAATGCGTTCGTTATATAGGGGTCATGTTTTAAGGGTGTGTTTGTGAGATCGAGACCCAGCAGGCAGGAATTGGCCTCTGTAGTCTTCAGGAACAACTTCTGATGCCATAATCGTGTTAGTGACTGCGGTTTCAGGAAGCTGCCGTCGTCCAGTCTGCGACGTGGTTGTCCCTCAAAGTGCGGCTGATCGTGATAGTGACTTTGAGCATGGCTCTCTTCTTTCCCACTCTGACTCTCAGCTGCTGGATCAGGCCTGGTGCGCTCAGGAGGTCGGGCAGGAACTGGGGGCTGATATGCCCTCCTGGCAGCAGAGGGTGCTGTCTGCTCTGACCTGAGCCCAGGCACTTTGGCCAGTCTGAAAGTGTGAGCTCAGCACCGGTGTCGCTATGGCAGCGTGAGAGAGGCCTGGGCCGCATCCATGCCTGAGGCTCTGGCTTCCGAGCTGCGCGGTAGAGCCTGTGGTGCATTGTGGGTGCGTGTGACATTCAACCCCGTTTGCTCCGTACGTGGAAGCAGCTTTAGAGCTTTCATGACCAGTGGCCTCCTGACTCTCCCCCGTCACACGGCATACGTTGATCTCATGCTGTCAGCCAGGCATGTCTGCATACACGCTACACATATACAAGCTGCTGGAGAATGAGCCACAACCGGCTCGAGACGAGGCACAGAAGCAGCGAGCATAGCTGAGCTGGTGTGCTGGAGGGAGCCCTTATTTAACCCCCCTGCCCCCCCCGGCCCCGCTCTGCTGTGAAAACGGTCGTTTATCACTTCCTTCCTCCCGCGGCGAAAGCGCGCGCTACCAGTGTGCCTCGCCCTCAGTCCCGCGCCTCTTCTGTGTGTCAGTGTTCCAGAGCGGTTGCCTGGCAACCGGCTGGGGGCGGGGGGGATGGGCGGGGACTCTAACTGCTGCAGTGAGCGCGCTGAGGCTTCCATTTCCCGCCATCTGAGAATGGCGCGGCGGGGGAGGGGCCCTGGCCGTGAGCCCAGACAAAGAGAGGAAGAAGGCTTCCCGCCAAATGGCAAGTATGCAAATGAGCAGAGTGGGTGGGGCCTCCTGCTCGCTGGAAGACATTAACTCTTCCTGTGCTGGCAGCTTCTAGCCTTTACTTACCCTTTTCTTTCCAGTACATATGGTCGTCCCATGTGTTCCAAGATACTGGTCATCCCAAGTACAGCTGCTTTCCCTGCTGGATAGGTAATTTCATGGTCGTTGTGAGGGGGGGGTGGGGGGGGGGGGGGGGAGTCAGGATGATTCCAAGAGCCCCTGAGTGACAGGGGCCCTAAAAAATGAGGACAATAACGGGATTGCTCTGGACTGGGGGGCCCAATTTGATATGCTTTCATGGGGCCCAAAATCTCTAGCAACACCATTGGGTAGCTTACTAACTGGCTGTGAGCTTTTCAATTAATTACGAAGAGTATATAGCCATTTTCCCCAGCATTTTCTTCGTAATGAGTTCAAATAATTAGTTTATTATTTAAATAGATTTTATCTGTATTCTTTTTTTAAGTGGGTGTTTACTTTAGGGAGATGTTTGTCTGCCTGCTTGAGCACCCAGACCGCAGTGTCGCGGAGCGGCCCGCAGTCCAGCTGCTCCGTGCCGCGCCGTGTTAGGCTCCCCCTGGGTGTGGCCCCGTGTAACTGCACCTGCCGCTTGTTTGCTCGATAAGCCTGTACTTGCCCAGCTGGTCTCCTGTCTATTGACTGTTACAGTTACAGCCAGGCAGATGGGAGTGACGCATGCACCTGCCCCCCCCCCCGGTGATCCGAGCCCAACTCCCTCCAAATTCATGTTGACCGGGTTGCTGTTTTACCAGTAGCCTGCCCCCTGTCCTGGCTGGTGGCATTGTGTTTCACCCCCCCATTAAAGCGTTACTGCCCAACTCCCGCTCCCCGCTCCCATCCATTACTGCCCTTGCTCTCCATGAATCTGTTCTGTATTCACGGAGCTGCCTGTTGACTCTCCGCTGACTTTATCAGAAGAGCAGGTCGCTTCAGTGACTCGATAAGATTATTATGGTTAACAGTGTGTGTGGCTTCAGCGAGAAGCCCATCTAACCAGTACCAGGCACATTATCTGGCTCAGGCATTTTACCTTATTTCATCTATTTTATTGTCTTGATTGTCATTGATTGCCGGTGATAACACCATGACAAATTCTGAAGGACATTTCGATCAAAAAGCATTTCTAAACCACGGACATAGTATTTAAAAACGTAGCCTACGTATTTTTCCCACAGTTAAAACATTTTGCCACGGATGCGTTTGTCCGTGTACGGACAGGTTGACGATCCCTGCTTGATTGTTTTGCACGACACCCTAAGTAATTTCCTTTATGTAGAAGTACTTGGCAAAAAAATAAACGATTCTGATTCCGATTCTAGTTTATGCGTTTTTCAATTGGAGTCTTTTCAGGTTTGGCTGGTTAAAACATGCGGTATAGTCATACTGGGTGAAGTTACTCCGGCTAGATATCTGTGTGTGGGACGGGGACTGAGGATATTCTGCCGCTTACAGGGGAAGTGAGCGGGCTGAGAAGCGTGAGGTCGACACGGCCGTTGGAAACACAGGCTGTTTTGCCAGGAGGGGATCTGGCAAGATCCCGTGCCAAACGTGCACATAATGCCGCGTAGCTGTGTTTGTGTGTGTGTGCGCGCACGCCTGCCCGTGCGTGTCTATATTTGCGCATTGGATGACACCCCGTCCCAGCAGGTGGACGCTGCGGAGCTGCATCGTTTACCTTCCAAATGAGCGGCACTTGTTAAATTCAAATAGAGGTGTGGAGAGCGATGGATGGATGAGAGGGAGCGGGTGGGTGGCGGGATACAGCAAACAACAGAGCAGAAGTAGGGGAAGCACACAGGCGCGTGAGTCATCCCTCCAGGTGCCCCTGGGCAGCGCGGGCGCACAAAGGAAGGAGCCTAAATGCCAGATTGTCAGGCAAATGATCCCCGACCGTTGGGCTGGTTCCTGCCCTGGCTGCCCCTCCCCGATTAATGCGGCTCCCGGTGTTTTCGCTAGAAGTTTATCAATCGCGGTTTTTTTTTTGGACCATAAGCTGCTGGGGAGGTGCCGCACCCTGCATTTCCAGGGCGCCTTGGCTGGCTTGACTTGGCGCTCATGTGGGATTTCGGTAGATTTGCTGGTACTTTCGTCTTTTTTTCCTCCAGATCGTACGCATGAATGGGTGACACGATAGGGATGGGCAGACTCAAAGTGATAAATAAGTAGGATTTTCGAGAAAGAGTTCAACCTGATGGTCTCTATTAAAACAGAGCTGCGTTTGTAATGGTTAAAGATTTTAGGAAAGTACGTGTCAGTGTGCGCTGTTACGACAGCACCTATCTGTCGCTGCAGCCATCCCTGGCTGGTACTGAGATAAGAGCCCAACCCCGGCTCCATCTCCTGGGTATCCTTGTCCTAATTCAGAGCAGCCCACCACCCCCACTTCTCAGACCCTATTTAGTGGCAGACTGTTCCCAGATGTGCAGTAGGAAACTGCTTCCGTTATAAATGTACTGATCCGTTAACACTACCCGCTAGTGCGTAAATGATTAAGGCGTCGCGTTTTTGTCATTACCTCCTTTATAAGGTATATTGATATTCATATAATATAATCCATGCATTCATTCGTTCGATCTTACATTCTTTTTTAGGTCAATACCTGTTATAATTTTCACGGATTTCAGTTTTATTTTATACCACTGGATAAGAACTGGAAGTCATCAGAATTATAGCCACGGAGCCTTGAGCGTAGTTAAGGACATGCACTGTTTTTCAATCACACACAACCTGGGCGAAACTATAAATTAAACTGAAGTAAAGGGGACTTAAAACCTGAAATAAAACGGACAAGAGGGAATCATTTGTAGGATTTTGTCGCCCTCTTATGGTGTAATTGAGAAATCGATAAAACATGGCGAAGTTGAAGTTACTTCAGTAGAAAATTTAATTTGACTAAACAATTGATGTTAACTATTCTAGTAAAATGATCAATAATACTCCTATGATGTTATACAGAAAGTACATTATGTTCTGTGTATCTGTGGAGTTTGCATGTTCTTTCCTGTTCTCCTTGGGTCTTGCTGGTTTCCCCAGTTTCCTTCCTTTCCACCCGGCCGAGAGTCATCTGGTTGGTGTTTATAAGTTTCCCTTTGTGTGTGTGTGTGTGTGTGTGTGTGTGTGGGAGGGGGGGGGGCGTTTAGGCACCCCATCCTGGGTGTCCCCTGCCATCTCCAACGCCCCCTGGGCATATCTCCCTGGCTCATCACAAACCTGAAATGGATAAAAAGTTTATGGGATGTGAATGAATTTGTGTCTATGTGTTAACAAAAAAATGTATCCTGGATATGAGTCTGAGTGCCTTCATGCATGCTCTGTCCTTTGCCTTACATGAGGGGCCACACTGCTTAGAGGAAACCTCAAGTAAATGGCGGAGAAAGTGCTCGTGGCCTTTTTTCATATTTATCTTCCTGACACTGTGGTGCAGATGCAGAGCTGTGTGGTTTGCTCTGGTGATGCTTTGCAAATGAAGGTGTTTAAGGACTGTTCTTTGAGAAATGATTTAGCCCACCAACCCCCCCGTCCTGTTTTTCATGTAATTAGTCTGAAGAAAGTGTTAAGAGATTAACAGGTGATGAAAGGGCAAATTGTTAGTGTTACTGCCTGTAGTGTAAATCCAGGTCATGGTTTTTTTGGTAAAGGAGGTTTCTGTGTGCAGTCAAGTGAAGCTTGTAGTGATGCTTATGAAAAATGAATGAAATGAAATGTTAATGAAAAATGGCTTTTAAAAACTTTTGATTTTGGACAGCTCAGGCTCCCTCTCAGTACCATGGACAGCGGTACTGCTTAACATGGTTCTGTCCAGCAATCCAAAGCTGTGGCCTGAATTGCCAGAACTGAACTGCAACGCATTTTTTGCACGCATTTTTAAAATGTTTTTTTTTTTTTTTTTTTTTAAATCCAGTAGGGTCCTCCATTCCTGCAGACACATTTTTGTCACACTTTCAGCATTCAAGTGTCCATTGACTTCATCCTAGCCAGTAAAATGGACGTTCAGTAATGTGTTAGACAGTAATAGCGTGTGGGTAATGTGTTAGACAGTAATAGCATGTGGACTGCTGTACCTGGAAAGAAACAGAGCTCGTGTAATCTGTCGTGTGATATTTGATAGCTTGGTATGGGTACCTGCAGTAAAATTTACACATGTATTGAAACATCTATCCATCCATTCATCCATCCATCCATCCATCCATATATCCATTCATCCATCCATCAATCAATCTATCCATCCATCTTCTGCTGCTTATCCAGGGTTCGGTCATGGGGGGAGCAGTCTAAGCAGGGATGCCCAGACCTCCCGTTCCCCAGCCACCGCCACCAGCATCACCAGGAGGAGTACCAAGGCGTTCCCAGGCCAGGGAGAGGTATAATCGGGTCCTCCTCCTCCCAGTTGGACATGCATGAAACATCTCCCCAGGGAGCTGTCCAGGGAGTATCCTAGACAGATGCCTGACCCACCTCACCTGGCTCCTTTTGATGTGGTGGACCAGTGGCTCTACTTTGAGCCCCTCCTGAATGTCCGAGCTCCTCACCCTGTCTCTAAGGCCGACTCCAGCCACTCTGCGGAGGAAACTCATTTCGGCCACTTGTATCCACAATCTCATTCTTTCGGTCACTACCCGGTGCTCATGATCATAGGTGAGGGTTGGAGCATAGATCGACCGGTAAATCGAGAGCTTCGCCTTCTGCTCCCTCACAACGACAGAACTGGACAGCATCCGCATTGCTGGCCAAACTGCACCGATCCACCCGTCCATCTCCCGCTCCTTTCTTCCCTCATTCATGACCAAGACCCCGAGATACTTAAACTCCTCTGCATTAGATACCAACTCTTCCCCCACAAAGAGAGGGCAATCCACCCTTTTCCAGTCGAAAACCATGGCCTCAGACTTGGTGGTGCTGATTCTTGTCCCGGTCGCTTCACACTCAGCCGCAAGCCGCCCCAGTGCCTGCGGCAGGTCACCGTCCGATGATACCAACAGGACCACCTCATATGCAAAAAGCAAAGACGCGATCCCGAGGCCCCCGAACCGGACTCTCTCTGCAACTTGGCTATGCCTAGAAATTCTGTCCGTGAAAGTTATGAGGAGAATCGGTGACAGCAGAATTGGTGAAACGTTATGAATCAAAATGACACAACCTGAGGTTGAATGTAATAAATGACAAGTTTATTGTTGCACAAAATGTACAAAATAACAAGCAAATGGACACTCTCTTCTCTGTTCCGTTCGTCAATATGAAGTTATAAATCCAAAGTGTGTGACTAAGTCCAAAGGTCCAAGCCAAACGCATGGGAGAGACGACACAAACCCAATCCAGATTCACTGAACAAGAAAAGTGATTAAAAACACGGTATTTACACCTCAGAACTTACAACATGCCATCTATATATTTATACAGCATATGCATGTACACATACCTGTATTTAAAATATATGTTATAAGATCAAATTAAGTTAGACTTTCTAAGGGCTATGGACATCCACAGTACAGAAATGCTTGTCTCCTTTGAATTTATTATTAATATCATCATAATTTTATTTTCTTGTGGATTTATCTTCGTTGCTTGCCTCATACTAAAAGGTAGACTCTTTAGTAGATCATAAGCACACTATTTCCATTTCCGATCCAGTTTACGTACATGTCTGCCACGGAATGCCTTTGCTCCTCCATCCCCTGTTTACAATACTGCCCCCTACTGGTGGGTGTTAAGCCTTGTCCTGGTCTCCATCTGTGCCTGCAGCCCCAGAATGGGGAGGGCGTTGCTAATCTGCTCCATGCCCTCCTGCTGCCATCAAAATATATTTGATTTTCCAAGATGGCTACCGGCGATCTGAATGACCTGAAATGTCATATGAAATTATTCCAGCATTCCAGGCTGACCGATGTTTACTTTGGCACAGCTTGTGGCCCGATTTAGCTAATGATGTCGTTAATGTTGGTGCAATGATGGGTAACCATCGCAGTTGGGGATATGGGCCAGCAGGTGGCATAGTAGTGAGCAGGATGTGCATTCAGGGAGAGGAGGGCAGTTGCAGATTCGAACCCCCTGAAAATATGACTGCAGCTACATGGACAGCCTCAGCACACATCCTGCTGGGGGGGGAGGGGAGGGAGGACAGAATAGAAGCATCTGAGATGAAGGAACGTGACCAGCAGTGGTGGGACTCCCGGGTGGTGGAATCCGGTGGAATGTCCTCCCCGTGACCTCTTGACCTATGACCCGCCCACATGCCGATGATCTCTGCCATTCATTTAGCCTTAAGTGTAGTAGCACCGTTGGGAGTTCCTCTTGAAGAAGTTTAAGGAAGGAGTGCAGGCCCAGGCACGTAAAGTGCAGGGTGACATTCTGATATCCTTCGGTTTACCGTCTGATTTCAACCTTCTTTTATGTTTGGTAAAGGCCTTAAGGAGATTATTACTGCCGTAAACATGTTTTTGCACAAGAAAATGGAAAGAAAAAACCAGAGCACTTAACCGGAATTGTATTCAAACTCCATACAAGATCATTAATCAAGTTTAAAGTGTGCTTTTATCATACAAACAGCAGTTTATAGCAGTTCACTGGATTAGGTTGTTTTTTTTTTTTGTAATACCCAGAAAATAGTTTCTTGCGTCTAACATTGTCTAACAATGTCATAACACAGGCTTCCTTTTACAAAACGCAAAATCTGATATTTATATATTTGACTGTCCTGTCCTGTCTGCATCGATGCGAAAAATCAGCTGGAGAGACTGTGGCCCTGTTGGACGTCTGTCTTCTGTACCAAGTAAGGAAAGTGCGCCAGCCAATCGGCATGAAGCACTACCAATGGCGGCCGAGGATTATGGGTAAGATGAGGCCATGATACCAAATCAAATGAAATCAGAATGCAGGTAAGTAGGATTTGACTGTACACTTCATTTCTCGCCTTTTTTTTGCCTTTACAGTGAAACGATAGTGATGGCATTGATTTCTTTAAGAGTGCAAAAATACTTTTCTTAAATTGGAATATGGACTTTCGTTTTCCATTTCTTAACCTTAAAATTTCTAATATAATTTCTCTTCTTTTGTCCTATTTATGTCATACACTGTGTTTTTTATGTTTTCACTTTAATATATATCTCTATTTTTTTGTTTCTTTTTTGTATAAAATGAGAGACATGGAGATGAGCAGTCGACAAT
>JAODLC010000050.1:13452338-13463438 GCA_026781145.1 Hippopotamyrus pictus
CTTCTCCTGGGTTCCTTGCCCAGGCAGCTCCCCAGAGCTGGGGAGCGGAGCGGCCGAAGCCGCGTTAAGCTCAGTTCATGCAGTGATCTTACGCAAGCTGATGCGATTTCTCACAAGTGGGCGGTGGCAGTGATGGAGTGCCGTCTCTGGAGTGCCCCGGAGCTGTTACCTTGCCACTCTTGGCAACTTGGAGGCACCAGAAGAACCAAGGACTCTGTAGAGGTTCGAAGACACTTGGAGGGAGAGTCACGGAGCTTGAGGACCTCACCTGGAACAACACAACCTTGTGTAGACAACGGGGCGTCTGTTTTGCTGTTTTCTACCTCTTAGTGGGCCTGCAATGATGCCGTTTCGTAAAACACGGCCTTCCGTGAGCCATCTTTAAAAAGACTACTGAGTCTTACTGCAATTTGTAATGAATCAACGCTACAATAATAGGAGATGCTGTCAGATCCAGTTAGGGGCTGAATTCATCTGATCTAGCCAAAGGATGGAGAATAGAGGCAAACTGCTCCTTGCAGATTCTGGCTGGCTGGGTCATCGGGTTACCATCGATCCCGGGATATTGGAGAGGTATGAGGTCAGGGTGGTGTTCTCTCTGAGTTGGGGGCCCTCGCTCAGTGACTGTTTCACGGTCTTATGGATCACTGTCAGCATTTTTTCCTTGCCGTGTATTAGAAGAAGGCACCAATTTGCAGATTTCCAAAAGACCTGAAATTACCCAATTTACAGGTTTTGCTGTCATTTTCTTCATTTGGCAAGTTCAAAATATGCAATAACTCCCCATGTGTTTGTGCTATTTAGTCTGTTTTAGCATTTTTGGGCTTTTGGGTATAAAACATAAAGAGCAACAACAACAACAGAACGTAGATGGAATCCAGTCGCGGGTGAGTGATTAGCGGGTGTTTCCACGGTAACCGATGCCTTCGGATGCCCGTAATTGTGATCCTTCTGTTTATGGCTGGTGCTGTCATACTGTGACTCACTACTCTGACTCGAGGACATTATTAATGGGCATGGTCTTAGAATAGAGTCTCAGCGAGTGAGTCGGTGGTGCAAAATTGATAAGGGGAAAATTGATGGTAAGAAAAAAAAATGTACATCTCTCTAAATCTGTGGTGCTGGGAGTAGAGGTAGGGGGTGGCTTCTTACTGTTGGCATTTGGAATCTTAAGATTAAATAACTCAGTGTTAAAGAAACGCACGCTGTGGTGAGTCAGAGCCCAGCCTTCAAAGCGGATGGCCCCGCCCAGGACAGCGCCTCACGGTGACTCCCTACAGTGGCGCACACGGCGTAAGTCCGCAGTCACGGAGGCGCGAGGTTACAGCGAATGCTGCCTTCTCCGCACCGGCATCACGTCGAGGGAGCTCCGGGGGAGGCGGGGTGAAAAAGGTCGCCGGCTGCTGCAGTGGAATCAGTTTACAGGCTTTTTCTTGGAGGAAAAACCAAAACAAAGAGGGTCCTGAAATAGACGGAAGCAGGCGGCCAGCCAGGAGATCTGGGGCTCGGCCGGTTCTGCTCGGCCCCCGGTCCAGGAGGGTGAAGGGTCTGGGGGTGATGTCAGCAGCGGGTGTCCAACGGGGCATGGCTGAGACCCCCCCCCCCCCCATGCTGCTTTCCTGTCTCCCTGGCCCTTTCTCTGCTTTTAGCCACCTTACATGCCACCTCTCACCCCAGGTCACCTTCTCCCCCACTGGCAGTGGTTGTAGACATCATGTTGACGGGGGTAGGGAGGGGGAGACGGACCACATGACCCCAGTGAATCTCAGACACGGAGGCACAGTGTCCACCTTGTTGCTCAAAGCTGTCGGTAAGAAAATCACATTCTCAGTGCCGGTGTGGGGGGGGGCGGGGCAGGGGGGCTTGCCAGGATAACTGATGGATGTTGATCTGAGCGGCGCACAGCCAGTTCGAGGTGGGGGGGGCATGTTTTCATTAACCTGAGATTATGCGGTGGGCAGGGCCTTATGTCACTGCCGTGGCGCGTGCCAGGCAGAGTGCTCTGTGGGGCACAGGGGAACTCGCTTGGGTCCTGTTGCTATGTCCCAGGTCCCTGTGCTCACCTGGCATCGCCATGGCACCACGGCAAACCCAGACTTCCCGTTGGGCGTTTCTCTGACATCCTTTCACTCACTTCTCCGTCCACCAATGGGCAGCGTTTCACTTGAGTGCTGGCAGTAGCCTCTGCTTGACATCGGCGGCTAATATGTCTGAAATTAAGGAAAACTGTAAGCAGTGTTATATGCACTGGCATCCCATCCAAGGTGTCTTGTGCTCTGGGCTTCCTGCGATGGGCTCAAGGCCCCACCCACAACTGTGCTCGGAGGATGGATGGATGGATGGATGATGAAGCTGTGTAAGAAAGTTAAGATTCAATTTTATATTAAGGAGTTGCAGTAAATCATTCTGTCCATCCATCCATCCAGCTAACACAAGTGGGTAGCCAGTACAGGGTCACCGTGAGCCTGGAGCCTTTTCCAGGAAGCAGAGGGTACGAGGCAGAGGCATCTTGCTCGGGATGCCAGTCCGTAGCATGGCATACGTACCACGGGCAGTTTATAAGCAGAGTGACAGTTTAGAGACCTAACCGCGTGTTTCTGGTCTGGGGGGGCATAGCGGGGTGCCCACAGGACACAGGGGTATATGACATGCTACCCACTGAGCCACTGTGCCGCCACTAGCAAGAGTAACAATCATAAGTGATTTTTAAGTTAATGCCCCTTAATTGTAAGGGTAAATTTGGGGCAGTGTAATGATAATAGTGACCAGTACCTGGTTTCGCATTATTTTTCATAGGATGGCATGGAAAGACCGAATAAGGCAATGTTCATTGACAGCTGTCCCATTGTTACGCGCTTGGGGGCTCTAACAGGGTGGGAGGGTGCAGGAATAACAGGGGCGTGGGCCAGAATTCTGCTCACCTGTAAGGTCGGACAGATAAGTAGCCATCTGGCAACGCTAACGACCGGCTGGCAGCGCTGGTGACGCTGCAGGAGTCGCACTTAGCCGGCCAAGGAGCGGGGTGTGTAGATGGCGAAGGTGAGCTGGGCGCGGAAGCGGGGCGTGTAGATGGCGAAGGTGAGCTGGGGACAGAAGCGGGGCGTGTGGATGGCGAAGGTGAGCTGGGGACGGAAGCGGGGCGTGTGTATGGCGAAGGTGAGCTGGGGGCGGAAGCGGGGCGTGTGGATGGCGAAGGTGAGCTGGGGGCGGAAGCGGGGCGGTGCGGTGCCTCTGCTGGCGAACAGGCCAGGACACCAACGCATGCGCTTTATGCTGCATCTTACTTCGCAGACAGCTTCTCCAATGAAACGTACTTTTTGAGACGGCAGGGTTGAGACAGTCCCTTCTGCTACTGGGGGTTAATTGCCCTGCTTAGGGGCCCGACGGTGAAATCGCTCGGCCGCCCATGGGATTTGATCTAGCGGCCTTCTGATTACAAGCATAGCATCCTAACGTACTGGGTCGTACACCTCCCCATTCAGCCATCAAAATAAGACAGAATCCAATAAATCAGAACCAGTGATAAAGAATGCCGCACCAGAGGGATTAAGGTTCGGATCCCGGCCCCACCCATCTCTGTGTTTATGTAGTTAGCAAGGTCTCCCTGTGTTTATTTGGATTTCCTCTTGTCATTCTGAAGTCCGAAAGCATGGGTTCAAGTGAATCGGTGTCTTTAACATGCTTGTGGTCTGTGATTGTGTGTGCAGGCATGTGACTCACAAAGGACATTGGTCCCATCCTCCGGCTATAGGCTCCATGCTCACAGTGACACAGCACTGATGAAGCCCTTTTGGAAGTTCTATGGGCAGATTATGAGATGCTGGTTTCAGCCGGGATACTGTGATAGACAGGTTGTGGTGACCTCAGTCTGCAATGTGGATCTTGTTCTCTTTACTTGCGAGCTGTTTCCGGTCGGCGTCAGAAAGCAACTGGTGCGGCTAAAGGGCCAGGCGACCTCAGCACTTCCACTTTCCTTTCGCCTGTCACTTCTTAGTGAGCCTATGAAGTGCGTCTTCCCCTTAATGTCCGAGACACATGCCTGACCTCCTGTTCACATGGGTCAAAATCAGAAGCATTTGCAACTCTCTCCTGCTTAAATTACTTTAAATGATAGAGCAGATTCTTTATTTGCGTGTACTAGACAAAGCGAGTCATGTCCCAGTGTCAGTCTTGCTGAAAAATCAGTCCTGGGCATGTATAATAAAATTATGTTTTGGGATTCAAAACATTTGATGTATATTTCCCAGAATGCTGATTTATGGTAATATGTACTGTATCGCCTAAGGCTACTGCTTTCTGTCAGCAGTCGGTGGCCAAGGTTACGTTTGCTCCCTGGGACGAGGGCCTTGGCGGCCATGGCGGCCGTTGCCGTGGGAACCGATTAGGCAGGAGCATCTGAATGAAAGTGCCCCCCCCCCCAGTCTCTGGGTGAAACACACCGTTACTGTGGCACCGTTTTCCATCACAAAAGAGCCAGGGTGCATGCGTTTGAGATTAGGAATCGAGCGCTTGCTACCGCGCCCCCCCCCCCCGAGCATGTGAGAATCCCGTCGCCTGCAATAGTGAATGGAACTACGAGGCATGGAGATTACACATGGGGTCATGATAGGACGGGATAAACCTCGCCCATGAAAACAGGCGGCTTGAAGGAAGAGGAACAGTGACAGTCCCGGAGGCATGTAGCCAGTGCCTGTGGCTTCCTGCTGACTCAGACCCAACACACTGATAAATGATGTCGAACTAGGCGACAGGAAAACCTCGTCCTCTTCTCATCATAGCTGTGAGCCTGTGGTTGCCTGTGGCGATATTGCATATAATCACCTCTAGCCGATGGACTACGAAAGCACTGACTATTGACAGATGGAGGATATCGATCAACACAACACTGTTTCAGGGGGCTACACTCTGCTGTCAAGCAACTGTCGTCAACAACTAATTATTTCTGATGAGCCAGTTTTGTGCCAACAGCTGAGCATTCTTTAAAAATAAGAATGCCCCATTGAAAGCTGGCATAGTTATGTAATAATACTTTGTCACGGTGTGAGGCAGGTGACGGTGGGACAGTCACCCCTGCAGAGATATGAGAAACTATTGAAGCAGAATAAAACTCTTTCTGCCGCAAGGCTTGTTTTTCCTCGCGATTTCTGTGTAAGTGATGGCTTCCATCTATGCCATTGGAAAACGACAGGTCAAGTAAACTGGTTTATGGTTCGTACAATGCTGGAATTCCAGTGAACTGGAAGTTCTTGTTGTGTTCTGACAAAAACCCAAAGCATCTTGTCCTTCCAGCTTGCAGCTTCCAAAAAAGGCTGAAATCCCACATTTGATGACACCAGTAGCGAGAGATCCAGCAGAGAAGATGGCGCAAAGTATAGAAAAATCCATCCATCCATTTTCCAAGCCGCTTATCCTACTGGGTCGCGGGGGGTCCCGAGCCTATCCCGGAAGCAACGGGCACGAGGCAGGGAACAACCCTGGACAGGGGGCCAGCCCATCGCAGGGCACACTCACACACCGTATAGAAAAATGAAAAATGAAATTATGCTTTATTTGCCATTTGCACAAATTGGAGTGCTCCGTATCGCATATGCCATCAGGGTCTCATTTGGGACGTATATACTTACTGCTTCATCTTTATTCACCTTAACCTTGAAGGAACATCTGGAGGTGAACACTCACCATTAACTCCTCTGACTCAAGCCCGCAGAGGTGACATAAAGACGTAAAGGGGCAGCAATGACTCACACGGCCCCCTTCGATGGCCATTTACCATGTCTGTTGGAGCGGCGCTAATTTTGCTTTGATGTCCCTGCCCCTGCCGAAAAAGAAAGATCAGCGGGCTAATCGTGGCCTGGCCCCGCCCCCTGCCGGCCGAGTCACATGGGGATTAAGGCCAATCGATACGTCGCGGGGCAGAGGGGACACAGACTGCAGGATGTCTCAGAAATTCCAAATCAGAATCCCTTGGCAAATGTGCAACATGCTAAGAGCTGATAGGGTAGCAAATACTTGTTATTGCTATTGTGTCATGATTATGTTATGGCTCTAGTAGGTTAGTACACATCATCATGAAAACAAAACACTTTTAGAAGTTTAGAGGACTTTGCATGGTCTAGCTATGATTTTCTCAGAAGCTCACACATAAATGCATCTCTCAAAGTTTTTGCTTTTTTTCTTTATGAGAACTGAATGGGGATGAAGAATTAATCAATCAGAAAAAAAGATCAGGACACGAAGGCTGATTATTGGTTGCTAAGCTCCACTAACACCTCTTATCTGTATCTGCCAGTGATTTCTTTACACCGGCAGCCAGCTCTCCTGTTAACTGGAGATCCTTTCCAGGACAGCATTCTTTGTGGTGGCAGCCTAACAATATGGGGGCCCCAACTGAAAAGCTGGTTTTAGTTTCCCCCAGTAATCATCCCATCCATTAGATCCATTTAATGGAAGGAGTTTGCAGATGTCAGTTCGTTTTGAACACAAACACTGAAGATTGATTTTCCATCACGGTGTTTGTTTATTTGGCCATCTAGTCATTTATTTACCAGATGCACAGTATGAGGATAGCAGATACCACGAAGTCTGCCCTCAGTGGGGGTCCATCCGGATAGCCGGTCTGTTCAGAGGATTTGTGAGGATATGGCAAAAAAATTGTGGTACTTCATTACGTGAGGTGAATTGGGAAGAGGTCAGGCGAGGACCTACTCTGCCCACCCTCACAGCAAGCTCAGAGTTCATCTCACATCCATGTGGTGACCTTTCTGGGGAAGGGTCTAGCTGCAGAACACTGGGCGACCTCCACTAGGGTCTCCACTGTGGGGCCGGAAATCACATGACCTCCACGTCTGGCCGGGACATGTACATGTGGATAGAGAGTGTATTTACCAACAGAATATTACTCATAATATCCTAAGCTACATAAAGGCCAGAATTTCACATCAAAATAGCAAATTTAAAATAGACTATTAACATCCATTCCCATACATTTAAATTAAACTAACAACGTCCTTTAACGATGTCGCACTAATATCACTGAAATAGTAAATATATATTTTAAAAGAGATGATTCAAATTCCCGATGATGCACTAACGTCATATCCAACACTATCGTGGAGGTCATGTGACTTTGAGCCTCTTAGTGGAGATACTGCCTTTGTTCCCGAAGCCTGCATAATGTTCATGTCCAGGCCAGGTGTGGAGATCATGTGGGTGACTTTCCCCCAGTGGAGATCGTGTGGGTGACTTTCCCCCAGTGGAGATCATGTGGGTGACTTTCCCCCAGTGGAGATCATGTGGGTGACTTTCCCCCAGTGGAGATCGCCCGAAGTTCTGCAGCCAGATCCTCTTGCCTTTCTGACACACTATCACTACCAAAAATGTGACAACTACCGAAAATATAACTTCCGCTACTACGTATGCGCACATTCATCTAGAATGCGTCCACGAAACCACATTTTCTGGCACTTCCAGCACTTCTTCATTACGCATAGTTGTCACTACGGGATTTACGTTGCTCTTCCTGAGGCATATTGGGCATTAATGCCCTGTGCAAAATAAAATCTTTTAAAGTGCAGTAAAACTCGAAGGTCTCCATCATTATCCGGTTAAATCTTCTCTTTCCTCTCGCTGTCGACGTTCTCATTAAAAATCAACAGCCGATGAAATGTGACGCGATGCTGTAAAAACAGCAACGCCTCTTCGCAGAAGTCGTAAGCGTGCGCATGCGTAGTAGCGGAAGTTACATTTTTGGTAGGTGTAACATTTTTGGTAGTGACACACACCCTTTATTCACTTCCTGTGGCACACCCTTTATTCACTTCCTGTGGCACACTGTTTATTCACTTCCTGTTTGTGCCAATTCCCAGGGGCCACTTTCCCTATGAGCTGAGGAGTTAGCAGAGCCCCTGGAGGGTGCCCTGGCCCCTCGTGACGCCCAGTCTATCGCATTCTGGTGCTCGTAGTACCCGCCCTCTGTGTTTCTGCAGGCCTGTCGCAGCTAATGGCACCAGACTCTCCGCTCGTGACGTTTCCGTGGTGCTCAGTTCTTGCCGTAACTCTCGGGAGTGGCTGTGGGGGGGGGGGGGGGGGGGGCGCCGGGAGTGCTGACATCATGCTGCCACACCTGCCTGCCGCCCCAGAAAGCTGTAAGGCAGGCTGGGGTCCTGGCTGCAGCCTCAGACGCACGGTGCCATGATTTCCTCAGGCTCCGCGGTGTCCTCGCACGCCGATGTCATCCCCACATGCTGTGGCCGTTTTTACCAGGAACGTAAACATTCATTTAAACACATCCCGAATGTTGGTTTTTTTACATGTTTAAAAATAGGTAAAAAGAATTAGCAAACATAGAAGATAATAGCTAGCTAAAAGGCTGAAGGGATTTAACGTAGCGTGCAGCCGTGTGTGAGACGCGGTGCATGCGGGGACCGCATGGAGTCTGTGAGGCATGATGGGATAGCGGGAAGCTGGCAGGAGAGGAAGAACAGGGAACATTAGTAAGGAGGTGACTGTGTCCCGAGCTGGCTGGTTTGCTCCAGTCTGATCCGGTCCGATTCAGTACCATGGACACTTGTCGTTACCTATAAGCCACACGTCATGTTGTTCTGTGAACATGGGTCGCCCTTACGGAATTTATAGCTGTGTGTGTTTGTGTTGCAGAGTGGGAGGGAGGCAGCATGCTCATTTTTTAAAGGAAAAACATCAGTTTTTAATTATCCGCAGAGCCTGGCGGGTGAAAAGGGTGCACCGTCACTCATTCAGAATGCGACATCGGCAAACGTCCCCCTCCTGGATCGGAGCGCTATGGGATCGATACGAGATGACAACAACGTTTCCCACAAATGCCCACAATTGCCCTTTAAGACCCTCTAAACACTGTAATCAAAACAGATCACTGCTCAAACATTCTGGAATTGTTTGCCTTTGAGTCCCTTTAAAAAGGCACTGCTGATTATACTGTGTCAGTCTCTACAGGGAAGAAAGTCAACAGCGTATTTATATCTGGCTACAGCCCCAAGTACAGCAAGACTAAATACAAGTAACTCAATATTATATGAGGAGACAGGTCATGTTCCAGATAATATCTGATTTTTGTGTTTGGTGCAAGGTGTGTTATGGGTCACTTGCATGCCCATCGAAATGAGACTTGTATATAAATATACATTTAAAAATAGCAATGTGAATTTTTTTTTATTGTGAATTCAGTTGGCGCGCCACAGTTTGTTATGAGTCTCCTATTGGCTAACAGGGGTCTATGGGATCTCTGACGGTGGAGGGACTTTGCTCGTTTACCTTAAAATGCTCAGTGCCCCCTCCCTGGGAAGCAAGTGGGCTGCCTGTAGGTTACAGCTCTACGTCGCTGCCAGGTTACTGCATGCTGTTCCGGGAAATTAGCCGTAGATCTGTAATGACTACAGCCATAAGCTGTGTAACAGGCTTCAGACGAAATTGCACAAAGGCCACTGATCAGTGTAATAATCTAATGGAAAAACCACCAAAGGGGTGCAAGAATAGGGTGGACTGTTATCTTTGCGTGCTGTTATTCTGTAATGCTCCAAAATGACTGTCGGTGGACAATCTGACACTATGAAATCTCCCAGTGACAGCACTGTAGATTGGAAGACGCTTCATGTGTACACTGGTCTTAATTGCGAGCCTCGATTGAGTTAAAATGTACCTGTTATCACGCTGACCAATGTTTTTCTGGCTCTGTGTCTGTCTTGCCCCCCCCTAGTGGTCTAGGAACAATGGGGAAGCACAACAGCAAGCTGGCGCCTGAGGTCCTGGATGACCTGACCAAGAACACGGAGTTCAATGAGGCTGAACTGAAGCAGTGGTACAAGGGCTTCCTGAAGGACTGTCCCACCGGCATTCTTAATCTGGAAGAGTTCCAGCAGCTCTATGTCAAGGTGAGGGAGCGTGGGGTGGCTGCAGGTGGGCACGCACCACAAACTCATTTTCGATGCTCCTGTCCTGGCATTAGATGCCAGTACAAGTTGCTTTTCCACTGTGGTCTGTGAAGGCTTCATTTTTAAATGGGAATTACAGTGATTCTGGTTTGCCTTGCTGGGTAATTGTGTGTAATTGTCTATGACTCTCACAGAAACATGCGCTGATTGAGTAGGATTGCTGAGATTCTGTAAAAATGGTGAAATGTAAGCTGGGCACCATTGTTGAGATCATGTGCAGGGAATGTGTTGACAGTCAAGAAGAATGCAATTCAGTGCATTTTCCTCTGGGTTTACCAGTTGCTTAAGGGATCGGAGCTCAGTAGGTAGCTTAAGGAGTATGTACCTCATACCAAAAATGCAAAACCTCAACCTGAAAAGGCTTTCTCTTCATTCTTTCAGTTCTTCCCCTACGGTGATGCCTCCAAATTCGCCCAGCACGCCTTCCGCACCTTCGACAAGAATGGGGACGGTACCATTGACTTCCGGGAGTTCATCTGTGCGCTGTCCATCACCTCGCGGGGCAGCTTCGAGCAGAAGCTCAACTGGGCCTTCAACATGTACGACCTGGATGGGGATGGGAAGATCACACGCATGGAGATGCTGGAGATCATTGAGGTGAGCTGATGTGTGTTCGCCGGCGTCCATGTGCATGAAGGGAAGATTCACTCTTTCTTCCCTCCCTGATTCTTGGAATGGGATTTCTAAGGGAAAGGAAGACAGAATTTCTTCAGACACAGAGCAGTTGCAGATGTGCAGTGGAGCTTTTTAAACGTGCAGGAAGCTGTCGGTTTTTAGTGAGGACTGTCGATATCACCATGCAGTTTCACAGAACAGAATGTTTCACTCTAGCATTGTTTATAAGGCATGCTTGAATCCTCATCTCAACCATGGGAGGTCAAGGGATTTGACTCTGTGCTGTACCCCCCTCCCCCCCTAGGCCATCTACAAGATGGTGGGCACGGTGATCATGATGCGCATGAACGAGGATGGCCTGACCCCTCAGCAGCGCGTGGACAAGATCTTCAGCAAGATGGACAAGGACCACAATGATGAGATCACACTGGAGGAGTTCAAAGAGGCGGCCAGGAGCGACCCCTCCATTGTGCTCCTGCTGCAGTGCGACATGCAGAAGTAGGGGTGGGGGGGGAGGAGG
>JAODLC010000050.1:13466166-13484862 GCA_026781145.1 Hippopotamyrus pictus
TGTGTGTGTGTGTGCATAAATGCAGTTTAAATGTTAAATTTTTGCCTAGAACTTCTGAGTGTACTGATGGTGGATATTAAAATGACCAAGAAGTAATTGTTTAGACCTAGCTCTAACAATTATCTGGTCAAAACCATTTGTAACAACTCTCTATACAGTGATATCCTGCGGGACTGGAAAGCACTGCAGTGCATATGAGAAGTCACCTACGAAACTGTAAATAATGCAGTGATCACAGATAAAAAAAAATAAATAAAAATTAGAAGGTGGAAGATTTTATTGTTTTTCCTGTTCTTACAGTGGAACAGTATTTAAAAGATATCCAGATCCAATTTTACCATCAATGTTAATGATGTGGATAATATTAGCAAATTACTCAATGGGTGGAAATTGCATAGATAATTCATTTTCATATTTTCAGCATTTTTCAGTGGGGCCATCAAAGTATGTGCATGAATATTTCATTTCGATATTTAAGGACATGCTAATTGTATTTATTTTTTTCCCAGTCACGTGACCTAATAACTGTCAGCACCCCCCCCCACGACATGAGTATGAAAGCAGGGGGCATGTATCTATTTATTGTCCATATTTGTGCTGCTTCGGTGGAGCCCGCTGGCCCGTACTGACAGCCGAGAGGACGCAAGGGCAGGCTCTGTCAGCGTGAGGCGCAGCTGTGCGTAAGGAATGCCGTGGAAGCGGACTCGGGATATCGGAATTCCTTTCTGGTGTCGCTCGTTGAGTGCAGCTAAATTCATAACAATAGTACCAGTATTGTCTGATGTTAACGAATTCTGTTAAATACGCAGCAAAAGTGTAATAAATCACGAATGCATTTCAAGCTATTAAGCTGTAAGGTGTTCTTGCAACGATGGCTTTTGTGTGATGCTAAATTCTTGTGCTACGTACAACACTAGGTACATGTATACACTAATGTGTTTTAGAGACATTAATTTATTTTTATTAATTATTTTTTTTTTTTTTTTGGGGGGGGGTGTCTTTAAGGTTACAAGTACGCCAATGGAAGTGAAGTGATAGGTAGCAAGTCTAATTCAGGTTATTTCTATAGTTAACCAGAAAATCTGTTACCTTCAAGTATGTGAATGCATTATGCTGTAGAACAAGCTAAGCCGCTGTTTTTTTAAATGATCTAATTGTGGTAACTTTGTTGACATACACTGTACTTTGTAATGTGATTCTGGCACCAGGGATGATTATTATGTTTCTGAGTATGATGTGGTTTATATATCTCTTTCTTTATGCCACTTGCTTGGGTGCCATCTTGAAACAAAGATATGGTCTCCATTAAACGAAGATGGCTTCTCCCCTCGTTTAATCATCGAATGATTCAATTAAATCTCTGACATGAGTGATCATGAGCAAATGCTATTGCAGGTAAACATTTATTGTTTGACCTTAAGGATATGTTTTGCAATCAGAGTGAAACTGACTGCATTTCTGTCCGACTAAAAAATCTTTGGGATATATTTAAGATTTTAAGATGCAGCTTTGTTTTTATTTTTTCTTACTCAAACTGCTGGGGTTGTTGTGAAGTGAGACTCTGTCATCCTTTATGAGGCTTTGATCTCACTGACATTTTTCCAGATTTTTCCTTGCATCTTAATTCCAGTGGACATCTCTGGGTTTCACAAAACCATCCATTCCGGCTTCGAGGTTGGAGTTGAGCATAGAGAATGGTGTTGTACTGATGGCCAAATGAAGCTTCACGAGCCGTTTTCTGTATTATTATTTTTTTTTACCCGACTCTTGGTTTGCTTTTGGGCATAAATTGAGCCCTATTTTGAATAGTGAGCACCATCTAGTGGTGTCAGAAAATAGAGCAATTGGTTCATGAAGTTTCATTTGGCCATCACTAGAGCATTGAGCAGTAACCTTGTACCATGGGTGTCTCCAGTGATCTGACACCATTGTGGTTGATAAACCAAAGACTAGCTTCTGAGGGGACCACCTGAACACTAAAATGATGTAACTGCAGTATGCCTTTTGGAATACGCAGTCAGGCATTGATGTACTCCAGTAAAACGCTCTTATATATAAATTTAAGTATCCAACAGTGCAAATAGTGAAGTGAGGAAGACCCTGCATACGTGTGCATTCTGCCTGTGCGGTATGATTCTGTTTTGCATCATGTGATGTGATCGTCTGGTTTTATGATCAGGTTACAATAATTTTTTTTAATTGTTCTTGTATGCCTCATAGAACAAAGAGATGTGTAATTATTTTTAATACATATAGAATTAAAAATATGAATGTCTGTGAAAGAGATGGGAGAGCTGTGTGTCATTTTTGTTGTTGATTTTTTGTTATTGAGATGTTGATTTTGTGGGCGTCTATGCCCTTCTCCAATGTAGCTGTTATCCCCCCCCCCACCTTGCATCTAATGCGTCTACCCAGAGGATATACTGCTGATTGCTGTTGTCACTCTTAAGCATAGATGGAGTAGAATCCTATGAAAATAGACTATACTGATAACTGTTCCTTATGCTGCTGAATGTTGGTTACCTGATGTTTCTGAGAACTTCTAACCACCACTGTAAATTCTAACTATAAATACCTCTGGTTCTGACCACAACTATTTCTGCTGACTGCAGTTCATCCTCCTGTCCATACCTCATAACCTGTGGCCTAAGATGTAACCCATAATACTTTCGATAACTCAGGCCAGAACTCATGGTGTGTAGCCCTAGCCTTGCAGCATTTCTCGACAGACCACCCAAGATGCAGACAAACTACTGATAGTTGACTTGCTGATTTTCATGAAGCTCTCTTGTAATTTCTCAGCTGGGCCACAAGATGGTGACAGGAGCACTTTGTGCAGTGGATTTGCCATCATTGACGCGGACCAATGGGCTGCAGTCTTTGAGGAGGGAGACTGAGTGCTGCTTAGCAACTGGTCATAGCATCACTGGTTTGACAAACCATGATGCAAAATTATCACTCTCATCTTCAGCCAGATGTCTTCTACCCTCTGCATCAATACAAAGTTTGAAACTGTTGTTCTCAATGTTTTTGAGAATATATTTTCTCTCAGTTGATAGCACTGTTGGACAACAAAGTCCACCTTGTGTCTTATGGGTTTCCTACTGCAACCCAAAGACATACATTTAAGCTAATTGGTGTCTAAGTTTCCCATAGTATATGAGTGTGTTTCTGCATATGTGCTGTGCCCTGTGATGGACTGGCATCCTGTCCAGGGTGCACCCCAGCCTCATGCCCCGTGCTGGCTGGAATAGGTCCCACCCCCCCACCTGCATTTCTGACCAAAAAATGTGGTTAGAAGATGGATGGATAATATATTTTGTGTAAATGCTTGTAAAGAGAAAACAGAACTCGATGATTACCAGGAAAACTGAAGATTGTCTTTAAGTGACGAATTTCTCAAAATTCCAGTGTAACATCCTCACAAAGATTAAACATTTTGCTAAAATGTTTTAGCAGAGAACCACTACACAATCCCTCCATCTTTTCTCAGCAAAACATTCTACAACCACTGACAAGTCTGCTGTCGAATGACATTCAGATAGTTAAACCATCTGTATTTCATTGTATTAGATGAGACAGTTTGTAAGTCATGCAGTAAATCGGAAGTGCCTTGGACCTTTTATAGTGACACGTCGGTGTAAAGCACAATGACGAGAGGGGGACGTTTCTGATTAATTACAGCACAATGAAGCCCCATGTGACAGCCGATTCATATGAACTATGGGCTATGATTGGTCAGTGTGAGCAAGATGTGTGCTGTCTGGAGAGCATGTCTGTGATTGTTTGATGGTTGTTGGCAAATGCCTGTAAATGCGCACTACACCACACGCCTGCCTGGAGGCTTCCCAGCATGGAGTTAAAAACTGGGCAGGTTGCCACTGCATTGAGTGCATGTGCGAGCGTCTCATTGCAGCACGGAGTGGGAGAGAGAGAGAGAGAGAGAGAGAGAGAGTGTGACGGCATTGCCACCATGCGACAGAGGGAGCAGATAGCAGCCTAGAAGGACAAGACCAGGCAGCCACAGACGTCAGGACGCAGGCAGAGTTTATCCCCTTACATACAGGTTTCTTAAAAAAAGAAAACCTTTCCCTGCTTTGGAGTCAAGGAGGACACTAGAAGACCTTCCACGGGAATTCTGGGTCCTTGAGTTTCGTGAGACTGAGGGCTTAGACAGCAAGAGTGGACAACAAGCAGAGCTCTCCAAGACACGGTAGGAGGCATCAGAAAGACGGTGAATGAGTAAACAGAGAGACCATGAGCCTCGACTCAGTGAATGCCGCCACTGCTCAGGACGCCGGACCATGCCCGGCTGTCAGCGCCACCGCAAATGGGGACAGCCCGAGCTCATGGGAAGAGCCAAAGGGGTTATACCACCAGAACGCTTCTACCAAGAACTCGGTGAGTTTGACGCAAAACCCTGTCTGTTGCTGGATTCTGTGTTCACCTTTCAAAGCCGACAGTCCCTGAGGTTGTCCCACGTGGTCAGCAGGTGAGGAGGAATATGGAGGGAGCTGAGAGAGATTGCTAAATGATTGTTTACATTCTGAACACGCGTTGTGGAGCATAATCCTCATACCATTTACATCCGTTTGTATAGCTATTCCATCAAACAGAAACACCAATGACTATGATTCATGTTCCATAGCACTTATTTTATTTTTTGGCGTACATTGTCCAGTGGAGATTGTGACAGGGTCCTCATAGGATTTGTGGTGATTAATGTAAGAATGTCGGTGACCTAGGTCGGCACTGGACAGCGATTGGCTGTCTGAGACGCTTATCGATCCGCATCCTGAATTCTGACTGGAGGGCTGTTGTTATTGTCCAGGAAACACCAACGACAGCAGCCCCAGGGCCAGAGCCGGGCAGCTCAGTAAACACAGGGCTATAAGTGGAGAGATAATGCCATTTGAGCTGCATCAGGTGCAGCTTAGAGTGGTGAAGGCGAGAGGGATCACACTCAATCAAAACATGCCAGAAAGTGCACATTTTTCACTCATGTTTGTCTTGGTGGAAAATATGATCCAAGAGCTGTTTTCAAAATCCAACACATTGTCAGTAGCCATAATCAAGCAAACAAACAAATATATATTTAGAAACTAATGATATATATATAATTAGCTATCTTAGTTATATGTATGTATATATATATATATTTTCCTCACAGTTCTAACAATTTCTCACAAATCATACCTCTAATATGCTTGTGACATGTCTAACTTTGGAGTGATTCTTCTGTCTGTTACTGCAGGTTAGGGCTACAGTTGAACCCTTAAGTGGATATTTGAAACAGGCAGTTAACTTGATTCTGCATGGAACGAGACGGCTTGTTTATGACACAATGTGTACTCTGTAGGATGGAAGTTGCATGGAAGTCAACCCTGTGCTTTCCCCACTGCACTGGCACCTTCCAGCTCTATAAATAGCCTCAACCTCTTCACTGTCCACTATAATCCAGATATACATGGGGCACCATCTCCTGGCTGCATAACAGTTGCCTGTGTGTGTTTTCTCCTTTGAATTTGATTCTAATTTTGTACTGCTATTTCTCACAAACAAGCAATATCCTAACTAGGATCAGATTTCAGTGCAACAATTCCCCCATAATTTTTGCAGTACTAAATATGTCTGACTTACAAGTGACTTCATTAGCAGTTATCCTAGTTCAATGATCTGCTTACGTGTTTCGATATCTGCTAAGTCAGGACTGGCAGTTATAAATGGACGCGCAAATAACCAACCCTAAGATTTATGTTGTTCCACCTGACCCTCCCTCTAACAGAACACTGTCATGTCTAACCTGTCTCTCACTTGAGCATAGTTTCTCCTGTACTCTATCTGTGGCCAATAGGCTAAACACGCTCTCTCTCTGGATAATGTATTTATGTATGACATTTATAATAATTTATGTATATTTTCGCATGTATTATACCTACATGAAACTTAACCAGATGAACTTCATTAAATGAGGACGTGCATTTGAAATTGGAGAAGATATGGCGGGCAGTTTCAGTCATGGCCTCTTGAAAACCCGTTATGATTCTGTAGTTAAGCTCATGTTGGTTGATATGAAAGTGCATTGACAATGTAAGGCTGTAATTCAGATTGTCCATCCACTGATCAAATGTCTTGTCAAGGGAATCTAGTACGTGATTTATCTCCTCTATCTCCTAAAAAAGTGTGAAATATCCGAATGCTTACCTTAAAAATATTCTACTAGATCTACTAAATAGTATCAGTTTTGTGCTCCATGGTGTTTAGTTCAGCTGGTATGTAGATTATATCTAAGTATTGACCTAAGATGACATCAAACCCCACCAGCTAACACATTCTCCATGGTTCTTCACAATTGAAAATTGTCAGTTGTCCAAGTCAGGCGTGAACGTTCAGTAAGTGACGGCCCCATTCTGATCTCACCTGTCCATTCATGAAGGGTGTGGTGCGGCGAGCCAGGAAGGTGGAGGGAGGCATCTTCTTTGTAAGTATAACTAGGGAGCATCCGGAAACATCCGTGCCATGTTTTGATAAGCGTGTCACATGACCAGTGTGGAGTAAATGCATGCGGAGTGGACATTAATTCTTTATGTTAGTGCATACTGTAGTGAAAACGTGTGACCTGTAGCCTTGTTGAAAATGTTTGCATATTATAATGGCTGAACAAGCTGAAAATAAATTGCACTATATATGAGTTTTTTCACTGACGCTGATAGTATATATGTGTGATGTGTGTGTGTGTGTATTTTGCACAATCACCTTCATTAAAAAAAACATCTCAATTCTAATGTGGGATACCACCTATTCTAGGACTGCATTTTAATAACATCAGTTTGGTCATGAAATGTATCCAGCTCCCCCAGGACCACCCCGTGCTGGATGTAGAAAAATGTTTCTGTGGAGCTAAAAACAATTAGCATGCATGGTTTAGATTAGCATCTCTCAAACTACGGGCTGTGGACCGGCACCAATGCCCGTCCATGGTCAGAGACCCACCGGGCCACGGTGGGACAAAATAATGCATCGCAAACACAGCGCATAAACTGGCTGCTTGCCTGCAACATTTTTTTTTTTGCTTGCTTGCAACTCAGAGCTCCTCCTTGAATAAAAAAAAAAATGCTTATATACACAAACACATATATTTATGTATTTTTTTCTTATTGGGCCCGGGGATGGAAGAGCTTGAGAATCCCTGGTTTACATGATCCTATGTAATGGTTGAATAAAAATAAAAAATGTAAAAATACTGACTCAGAACATGTACTAACAGCCCCAGGGGAATGGTGAAATAGATAAGATTAGGTAAGTGCAGCTGCCTGACGGTGGAGCGGGTACGAGGCTAGGCGTCCCCATCCGATTATGGGATAACAGCGAGCGGCTCAGCTGCTGATGACGGTGATATTAAAGGTAGCGGTTGTGAGTGTGTCTGTTTGGTCCCATGCACGTCAACCCCAACCCCCCCGCAGCCTTGATTTGTGTGGCAGCACATCTATAATTAGCCCCCCCAGGGCCGCCCCGTGCTGGATGACTTACGAGCTGTCGGTTGCCCCATTTGGAATGTCCAGCTTGCCCTTTTACCCCCTTCTGCCCTGGTCACCGCCGGTCTCGTTTTACACCCGTGGCACTCGGGACACCACTGAGCATCTGGGAAAGTGGTCTCTGGAGGTATCCTGCTCTTGGGCTCCTCCGAGGATCATGACGAAATAAATCTTCCGTGCCCACTGTCCCTAGGAAATTTTATATAAGATACACTAAATACTCAAGGCTATTTTTGACATAACGAGTCATGTTTCCCAAACTCCTTTTTTGTTGTGTTTGAGATGAGACAGCCAATTACCTAAAGTCAGGCTTCCTCATCATATGTTATCATATCGGGAACCAAGACTCACTCAGTCCACATGTAGTCCAATGAAGAGCTTTCGAGAAATTTACAAAACTCACATAAATTTTCTTCACAACATATCCCATGGATTGAGTAAGTTTTGAAAAGTTGCCCGGAGGATCTTGCCTGAGGACCTGGCAGAGACGGAGACACAAAACTTGCTGGTAACGAGGGTGGAGCTAATGACAGAATGAACTCTGATTGGCTGGATAGTATGGGCGCGGCTAATGACTGAGTAAACTCTGATTGGCTGGAGAGTAAGCCTATGAATTATTTGATAGTGCTGATTTGCTGCGATTTTCTTTTCAGTTATACACAGTTCCGCAGTGAGCTCAATACGTGTTGACAGGGTGACATGCAATTTCTCACCTATCATTGGTCATCTGCTGACCCAACACTGATTGGCACGGCTCAGGGACAGGAGAGATGTGTCGGGGCTTTCGGTTGGTTCCTCACTGACCCCCTTGCCCCCCCCCCCCCCAGCCTAAGCCAGAAAATGCTGTCACCATTGCTGTGTCATCACGGGTGCTCTTCAGGACGGAGAAGGAGGACATGGTGTTTCGGGATAAAGGGGTGGAGGAGTACCTTAAGTATCAGGTGGAGCACGAGATGGAGCCCTTTGCACCTGGGCCTGCCTTCCCCTTCATCAAGGTAACCCATGTTCATGCACGTAGCCGCACGCCAGCACACAGACCTCAGCCGCCGGGCAAAACAGGCGGCAGCATCAACTGCTAGGTCACGTAGTCAAGTTAAGACAAACTTTACTGCCAGGCATACAGTGAAACAAAACAATGTTTGTCTGAGACTTTAAACATGGCTTCCCACGTAAGACAACATAAAACCTGTGATGGATTGGCGCCCCGTCCTGGGTTATTCCCTGCCTTGCGCCTGTAGCTTCCAAGATCCGGACGCCCACAACTCTGCATAAGACAAGCAGGTAATAGATGATGATGATGACATAAACGCACAAGACAATAATTAATAAACAAACAAATAAATATGCTGTATGGATCATGCAACTTTTCAATTGGGCTGTGCAGTGGGTTTGACTGTAAACAGCTTACAGTGGAAGAACAGTGGTTTAGAAGATTAATGTGTACGATACAGTGTAAGAGGTTTTCAGCAAATACAGGTGGTGGATCACCAGCAATTCAGCCAAATGTACAGAGAATTATGAATTATGATGCCATGGTAGTATTTCTGACCTGGCCTGACCGTGGATATTGTGCAATCTCAGATGGCACAATATTACATCGGTTTCATGCACTTTCCTTGGACGACTGCACTACCATTGTACTGTTAAGATAAGACAAGATAAAAAACTAACCCATCCGAAGGAAAGTTATACTAAGGCATAGTTCTCACCGTGCAAGATTAAACAACAAACAGAGCTGAGAAATACCAAAGATAAAAATTACAAGTATAAAGACAAAAAAGATAAAAGAGATGAGGTATGTAAGAACGCTATTAGAAAAAGAGTCCAAAGGTGACAGGAAAAGCAGTGAGAGTCTAGCTAGTTAGTGCCGCTTTATTCTATCATACTAGCTTATTGTATTTTTAGGTTCTTGCACTGCATCGTCTGATGTTTCACTGCAGTCTTGGTGAACAACAGCGTTGTCCTCCAACACGTCCTACATGTAACTGTAGGACAGATTCCATAGCACAAGGATTTCATTGTATTCTCAATACACAGGACAATAATATGTGAATGTTTTTCAGTGCTCTCTGTTATTACTGGCGAACCTGTAGCAGGACATTGTCCACACATCAGAGTGCGTTTGTGAATTTTTTATGGAGAGTAAGAACTTCAGCACTGCACACCCCCATTCTGCCCTGCTCCCCCCCAGGCCCTGGAGGCGGTGAACACGCGGCTCAGAGATCTCTACCCCGACAGCGAGGAGCTCTTCGACATCGTCCTGGTGACCTATAACCACGCCCACGTGGGAGTGAGGCTCATCAACACCATCAACTACCACAGTGAGTTCAGCACGGTATCACAGTGTCCCAAACTGCCCGTCGCTAGCCGGTTCTGTCACCTTGCTGTTACGGCACAAACCATGAATGAACTGGTTCCTGTTTTTTTTTTACTACGATTACCTTTTTCTTACTGTTTAGTTATGATCAGATTTTGCAACATTACTGTTTTGGGTAAAATTTCAGGAATTAGCTTTGGAAATGAGCAACATACATTTTACTTAATTTTATGACATCACACATAAGCATCATAACGGAAACAGCATGTAGTGAGTACTCTACAATCCTCAGTATCTTATTGCATGATGAAGCTATAATATTAATTGAGATGCGCTAATAAGATACCTATTTTATAAATCACCTGTAAGGGGTCTGGATTACTCGTTTACTTGCATACTCACCGTTGCCATGGATACGTTCACAAACGTCGTCATGATGATGGAAAACTTCGCTATGAGCTACACATGTTGACTCTGGGGCTTCCAGAACAACTGGGCCTGTCCTTCCCACACAAACACTGTGACCTGTGGCCCCATGTCTAGCTTCCTGTCGCTTCCTGTGATCGCTCCGGCATCCCTGCTTCCCTGGTGGCCAAAGCTTTGTTCTGTGTGAGAGTAGCTGAAACGCGCACCCCGCTGTCCCTGTGGAGCAGACCCGGCGACCTCAAGCCCATCGCACCTCTGCACGAAAAGGCCACTGCTGTGAAGATGAAAAGATAAGGGGGGGGGAGTTGTTCCATTTATGGACAGGGGGAGGGGTAATATAACAAAGGGGCTTCGATGGCTAGAGCACGCAACAGTAGCGTGGCCTGAGAACTTCCACGCTGCTTCTCATTTAGAGGCCTGAAGTCCTCCACAAGTCTACGGGTTGGGCGAGTTCTTGACCGCTCCATTGACCCCTGAGGGGCTACGGAGCCCATCTGGACGATTCAGGCTTAGCATTCACTGCTCCGCAGACGTCCAAGTGTGTGGTCGGTAAATGAGGCCGCCGGCCGTGTTTTCCTTCCCCAGTTCTGTTCCCGTGGCTTCAGCAGACAGCTGATCTGAGCAGGTGCCTCCAGCACAACACTAACCCCTGTGGGACAAAATGCATTCGCTAAACCAGCAGCATAAATAAGTGCTCTATTTAAAATCATTTCAAAGATTTTATCCCTTTATGAAACTATTCCAAAGCAATTCAGGCTAAACTTCCAGCTCTCGAATCACAAAACAGGATTAGTGCACAATTGTTACTCATAAGGAAAGCCATCCATTTTCAAGGCAAGAAACACCCTGTATGTATGCCCTTTGTATGCCTGGGGTATGTCCAGGGTACACTCCCTGTCTGCCCTGGATACGCCCTCTGAATGCCCTGGGTAATCCCTCTGTATGCCATGGGTACGCTCTTTGTACATCCTGGGTATGCTCTCTGTAGGCCCTGGGTACACCCTCTGTATGCCAGGGGTATGCTTCCTGTATGTCCTGGGTACGCCGTCTATATGCTCTGGAAATGTCCTAGGCACGCTCTCTGTATGACCTGGGTATGTCCTGGGTACGCCCTTTGTAAGCCCCCTGTATATCCTAAGTATGCCTTCTGTATGCCCTGGGTATGTTCTCTTTATGAAATGGGTATGCTCTTTGTACACCCTGTGTATGCTCTATGCTATATGGCCCCATTTGCTTCTCCCCAGCTCAGTTCCCACTGAGCAAACTGCGGTCAGAAAGGCATACGGGGTCTGGCTGAGCTCCGCTTCCCTCCCGGGGGGGTGCGTAGTCCTGGGAGGGGGGTGGCTTCTCTGACCCCCACACACCACCACCGACCTCATGTGCGTCAGCCCCGGGCTCCTCTGGCGTGCGAGACTCTGCAGGAGGTTGGAGTGGCCTGCGGAGGGAGCCGCTTTCAAACACGAGCCCACTCAGCAACCGGCAGCTTTCTGGGAGACCACTGGGGACATAACATCCATCCATCCATCCATCTATCAATCCATCCATCCATTTTCTGCTGCTTATCCAGGGTCGGGTCACAGGGGCAGCAGTCTAAGCAGGGATGCCCAGACCTCCCTCTCCCCAGCCACCTCCTCCAGCTCCTCCGGGGGTCACCAAGGCGTTTCCAGGCCAGCCGAGAAACATCAGCGTGTCCTGGGTCTGCCCTGGGATGGTAGTTAGGCAAATGAGGTCTCCACAGAATATGTGTGCCCTGCAATGAACTGACATCCTGATGAGTGATTCTAGGATTATTTTAAGTTGGGGGGGCATAAAAGAGGTCATAACTGATACAGTGGGACCAACCTTATCATTAGCCAATCATATGTTTTGAATCTGTGAGTGACAGAGGAGGGAGCCAATCAGCTTTCAGCGGGGGTCTGTGCACCTGCAGGTGTCCCCTGCCTCACGCCTGAATATACAGTCATAAAAAATGTCTGGTTTTTCTCATGTATAATAATTAAACACTAAATGTCTTTCAAAATTTGAGATCTGCCAGCTCTGCCCTAAATTGCTGAAGGATCTTGTTTTTGGGTAACAGGGAGCCGTTCCCTAAAATGACTTTTAGTTGTTGTGGTCACCATGGTGGACCAACTGGATGAACACAGGCATGTTTCCACAGATCTGTTCATCGAGCGCTTCTGCATGACCGGGGGCAGCAGTCCGATCGGGTACCTGAAGGCTTTCCACACCAACCTCTACCTGTCTGCAGACTCGGAGAAGGTCCGAGAGGCACTGGCGGAAGGTGAGCCCAGTGTGCCCAGTCCACGGTTCCAGAAACCCTGACTGTCCCATAATCCCCTGCTGGGGCAGACCCAGCAGCATCCAATGGGTATCAGGTAACCTTAAGGGACCTTTAAGGGAAAGCATCACTATATTATAAACCAGTCTGTGGTATCATTAATGAAACAAGATACGGAAATACAGTTTAAGAATTACACTCAGTGAAAACGATTGACATTTCTACATGGCTAATATTGCCAAAGTAATGATCTGTTTATATTTCCTCCTTGATGAAAATCATTTGAGGAAATGCAATGCAGTGGACCACCTCTAGAGGGCGTCAAGCTTTGGGCCTCTTCTATGCAGTATTTCAACCATAAAAATGGCTATTAGCACTCCACAAAAACAAATAAAACCACACTGAATACTAAAGCTGAACTGGGTTTCAAAGAACCAAATTAAAATAATAATTAAACTAAAGAAAATAAGACTCTGCCAGCACTGGTCTCTGGCTCTGCATTACTCACCCCCCCTGTTCCCCCAGGCATCGCGGCAGCCACCATGTTCACGCCGGACAAGCTGACGGAGGTGTCCGAGACCCAGCTGCGAGTCGCATTCGATGGCGACGCCGTTCTCTTTTCCGACGAGTCCGAGCGTATCTTCAAGGCGCACGGCCTCGACAAGTTCTTCGAGCATGAGAAGGAACACGAAAACAAGCTTCTCGATCACGTATGTTGAGCGCACATACGTCTTTTTAAACTGCCTGAATTTTGAATAGCTCGAGTGTGACTGCTTTTTGAGTCATTTGGATGTGGATGGCTTTCATAACCTCCTAACATTACGCTTTCTAAAATACCTTCTATATTGATACCTTTTATCATGTGCAGCATTCTATTTTTAGCAACATAAATCTTAAGTAATCCATCCATCTTCTAAAACGGCTTATCCAGTACTTTGTCTTAATGAGCCTGAAGCCTGTCCCAGAAGCACAGGGAACAAGCCAGGGGACACCCTGCACAAGATGCATCACAGGATGAACACGCACACTGCCACACCAAGGCCAAACGCTGTAACTGCATCATTTTATCAAAATTGATTTATAACCAAAATTGCATGTCTTTGCAGGACAGAATAGGCAATTTATAGATTCCAGTTTCCCAAACTGCAATGTTTTTCAACACAATACATGGAGAACACGCAGTCAATCATTATCCTACATGAAGTTACTCACCTTCTGATTATGTTCTTGGGCTTAAGATTTTTGTCTGCATACTGACGTCTGTATTTGTACACACACCCATACCATCTCATTGCTCACAAAGCTGTCTTGTGCCTGGCAGTGTACACAAGGTTCCGACAATTCAGTGCCAAGTGCTGTTTTAATTCTACCCCACTAGGGGCCGCTGAAGGGCTTCCTGGAAGCCTTGGGCAAGCTCCAGAAAAAGTTCTACGCCAAGGGCCACCGGCTGGACTGTCCTATTCGCACCTACTTGGTGACGGCCCGCAGTGCCGCCAGCTCAGGAATCCGCGCGCTAAAGACGCTGCGTGCCTGGGGACTGGAGACGGACGAGGCCCTCTTCCTGGCCGGAGCCCCCAAGGGGCCCATGCTGGAGAAGATCCGGCCCCACATCTACTTCGACGATCAGATGTTCCACGTGAAAGGTGCTGCGGAGATGGGCACCATCGCTGCCCACGTACCCTATGGCATCGCCCAGAAGTACCCCCACAAGAAGGACACGGGCAAGGCCAAATAGATGGGGGGCAACCCAAGGATTATGTTCAGAATCTCCAGTACCTAGGCTACAGACTTTACGTTCTTTTTTATCGTTACTATATTACTATTTTTTATAAACAGCACTTTTTCAAGGGCGTAAAACACGAACACAGCATGGCATAAGCTTTGTGGCAGCTTCCTGTGCCCCCCCCCTCCCCCCCCACTTCCATCGGAGGCCCACGGGGTCACATGGTCTCTCTAGCGCCCGGAGACTGAGCTGCCACGTGCAAAGCCGTACAGATCCACCGGCACTGAACCTGGAGATCACAGAGCAGGTCGACACACTGTGCACTACACTAGTGAAAAAGAAAACCTGATTTTGCTATATGTAGCTAATTTTTTTTTTACCGTTACTGTTTGTGGAAAAATAGATTTTAACCAAAGGAGGTGCTGGAGGAACTGCAGTCTAATCGTAGTCAATAAGATCAGTCATCCTTTTTGAAGACTATATGTCTAGTCTGCAGATACAGTGAATGTACCTTATGCCATATCATATGCAATCACATATTCTGCAAGTATAACATATATTGCAGTTTTTAGAGGATTAAGCTGATACTGTTGAAATAAACCTAACTGGTCTGTCTGGGGCAGGTGAGGCTCCTGCTTTGGGTACCATGGCAACCTATGGTCTGCATAGCTGTGGTTGGATGACGGACACGTCCTAACCTCGATTCAGAAGGGGGAGGCACTTCTACTGAGCCATTGGCTGGAGATAAGGGTTAGTCCCAGGCAGCCACCTATAGCCATATCGTTTTCATATAAAAACACTGAGAATATTTTGGAGACTATATAAGTATTGGTATTTAATTTTATTACTGTAAGTGCCTGAAAGGTGTTATTTTAAAGTCGTGTCGATAGTGCAAACGCTGTATTCTTGGTATTCTTGTTGGGGAGGAAACGCTGCTGTATGTCTTACGCAGATATGACCCCTGGCCTTCCAGAAATAGCACCCCGATATTCAGGGCTGGCCGAAACCCTTTTTGGCGTCCCAAGTAAAATTCGATGGGCCTAGTTGTCACTCGTCATCTTCCTTCCCATTCTGACAGGTTGGTTAGATGGCGCGCCCCCTGGTGGCCGCTGGGTGTTAAGCAGCAGCTTAGTCCGCTTTCGCCTTGGGCTGGTCCTGCCGGTGTCGATCCTTTACCCTCCACCTTTCCTCCCCGCTACTCGCCATGTTTACATATTTACCAGCGGTATATATTACTGTAGACGTTGCCCCACTGAAAAGATTCACCTCTTTCAATGTAATCTTACTGTACATTTTTCTTATTTACCATTGTATTCCCCCCCGCCAGGGTTAAACTTTCTCTCCCAAGTGTTTATCTTGAGTTAGTATGTGATATCTTGCTTTTCTTTTGATTTGGTTTTTGAGAGTTTCGTGCAGATTGTTTCATGGTGTTCATGTGATGAAATGTGGAGAAGAATCCCTTAATTTTCAAGATTTTCAACTCCGAAGTTGTGTAGTATGCGGAACTATTAAATGCAACTAAATGTGTAAGGATTTGTACTCAAAACTATCTTTTTTTTTTTCAATTGAAGCTGGCAATAAAGCACCCCCCCAAAGAAAAAATCAGAAGAATTTTAACCCTCAGACATGTTATGTCACTTCAGAAACTTATTTCTAGTGAAGATCAGCATTCTGAAATGCTAGAGCACAGGTGTCAAACTCCAGTCCTGGGGGGGCCGGAGCCCTGCACATTTTTGGGTTTCCCCTCATTTAACACCCCTGATTCAGCTCCTTCTGCTAATTACCACACAGCTCTTGAGCTGAATCATTCTTTGTGAAACGGGGAAAGAACTAAGCTACACGGGGCTCTGGCCCCCCAGGACTGCAGTTCGACACCCCTGTGCTAGAGGTTTCCCTGCAGAGGTGGAAATTTCAGGTCCAGAAAGTAAAAATCCAGACCAGGATTCTGTTTCAACCAACCAGTTCCGCATAAAGAGTTACAGTCATATAGAACTCAAGAGGTTGGTTGAAACAAAATCTTGGTCTGGATTTTTACTTTCTGGACCTGAAATGTCCACCTCTGTTTCCCTGCCTTTGCCAGTCTATTTTTGCTGCTATCAAAGTAGATGACACTGGTTAAGGATCCGGAAGCCCTCATGGCACTGAGCAAGCTCCCAAAACCCAGGAGTTCCCTGTTCTCAGGCGAAGTCCGTTTGTAGTACGACTGATCAAAGTGCAGAACAGGAAATTCTGCATATGGCCTGAAGTTCAGTAAACACTGGGAAATTGTCGAACCGCATTTAAAGACTGTCCAAATGTTCTTGTGCGTGACAAGGCTACAAAAAGCTGAACAGCCTGGAGCAGTGAGGCCTTCTTTCTGATGAGGAGGGTGACACACCAACATAGAGTCGCCTCCAAACGGGGCCTCAGACTTGAGCTCGTTGTACCTGCAGCTTCTCTGCTCACAGCTGTCAGTGGCAGACGGCAGTAGATGCGCTCCAGTCAAGGTGACGTTAGAAGAAGCGCATTCACGGGACCTGCGGAGCTCCAGGTCATAGCACAACACCTTCTCCTCCAGCTACTCCAGGGAGGCAACATTGGCAAAAGTAAACATCTTGCCTGTGAGAGGTATGGATTGCCAAAAAGAGGAGCCAACCCCGAGATCAAAGGTACATGAATACACTGTTAGCCTCTTGCTGTGTGCTTTGCTGGTTACCAACCAGGAAGCTCCAGGGAGAAAGGGTTGGGGGGGGGGGGTATTGAGAAACGTTGGGGTGTATCCCAAGGGATCCTGGAGCAGCTACCAGTATAGCACATGGTTGACCTCATCTACCTAGACCTAGATCTTTGGACCTGGACGTCCAAATTCACTTTCATATGAGAAGAATCAGAAGATCAAGTTATTATGTAGCACTTAATCTCCTTTCTCCTAGGCAGCCATAGGCTCTGTAGAATAGAATAGAATGGGTGCTGTTGTTGTCTCCAAAATCACTCTCACCTCCATGGTGACAATGTCAGATTTTAATTCTTCCCCACTAGGGGCCGCTGACAGGCTTTCTGGAAGATTGAGATTGAACATGGTAAAGATGGTGGCAATAGGTTCTGAAGGTGTGTCTTTCCCCATCCAGCAGGACAACAGTGAGCAGAATCATTTGTGACACCAAAACCACAGAGTGACCATTCCCAGCACATTGTGCAATGCCTGATGGTCCCACGAGTGTTTTATTGCCACTTTTATCATTTATTTCCAAGCAGAATCGATGCTTTCATTCATTCAAATAGCACATCAGAAGCAGCAGATATTACAGCCAGGCCACCACACAGAGTCCTTTGGTATATGTGGCATTCATTATAAGTTGGCATCAGATCTGTAGCAGCTGTCTTCTGTGCGGAACTGAAAGCCAGTTACTGTTGTGAGCCCAACACTGCTGATTATATGAGCTGATGCAGAACATGTGTTGTTTTATTCGAAAATGTTTGTGCATCTAGGCTTATTTATTTAGGAGATGCTTTTATCCGATGTTACTTAGAGATCAAAGTGTTAAAGCCTTATGGGGCCCAGGATGTAGCAAGGCGATGGAGACCCCGAGGACTGCAAGATCTGAAGGCGTTATGTCAACAATAAGAGGCACAATGGCATTCTGGGTGAGCAGACTGCGGAGCTGAATGGCATATGGAGACAGTTCAGGCAGGAGGGAGGCCCTACAGCCTAGAAGAAAGATGATTATGGTGAATATCAGTGCACAGCATCAATAGGAAAAGGGGCGTGTCCTGGTCAAATGGGCGGATCCTGGCCAAAGGGGCGGGTTCTGGAAACTGGGGCGGATCCTGGTAAAAGGACCGGGTCCTGGCCAAAGGAGTGGGTCCTGATCAAAGGGGTGGGTCCTGGCCAATGGGGCGGGTTCTGGAAAAAGGGGCGGATCCTGGTCAAAGGAGCGGGTCCTGGCCAAAGGGGTGGGTCCTGGCAAAAGAGGCAGGCCTTACCGATGAGGTACAAAAACAGCCCGTGGGTGGTTCTTGAAAAGATGGCAGTTCAGCTCTTCAAGCTGATTATGAATCCTCTGCTGGGTGATTCACGGGGAGAAAAGGGCAGTGTCAACGTATTGGGCCAGTGTGACTCCTAGATGTGTGACTAGGCTTTCAGGAGCAGATATTAAATAGTCAAGAGGTGATGGAACAGGTGTGTTTGTGTGTCAGAGTCGGGAAATCAGTTGTGTTGAGAGTCACCTTCAAAATTGTGGCGAGAAAAACATGAGCCAAGGAGAGCGTGTTCATATTTAAAAATTAATATCTTTGCTCCAGGTCATTTTTTGGAAGAAAGATATGCTCTTGACTGTTCATTATGAATATATATATGAATGGTTTAGACCAGTGTTTCTTAACCCAGTCCTCAGGGAACCCCAGACAGTCCATGTTTTAGCTTCCTCTCAGCTCCCAG
>JAODLC010000050.1:13484962-13501075 GCA_026781145.1 Hippopotamyrus pictus
GCTGGGAGCTGGGAGGGAGCAAAAACATGCACTGTCTGGGGTTCCCCGAGGACTGGGTTAAGAAACACTGGTTTAGACTGTTGATGTTAGGGTTTGTCTTCAGTAAGGAAGAGGGGTTGCCACATGTCCACAATATTAGAAGGAAAATAATTCCCTAATTAATGTGTCTGTAACAGTAAAACTCAAGGCCATAAGTGGAAATTAGTGGGAGAACATTTTAAAACAAATTTGAGGAAGCACTTCTTTACACAACATGTAGTTAGAGTATGGAATAGTCTTTCTGCTATTGTAGCGCTATTAGTTAAGTTCTCCCCAAACGAGCTTGATGGGCCGAATGCCCCCCTCTCTTTTGTAAAGTTGGCAATGGCAATGGCAACTTTATTTATAACGCATTTTCACACAACGAAGTTGACCAAAGTGCTACAAGTGTATCAGAATAAGAATAAATGCCAAAAATAAACTGAAAATCAGATCTAAAGTACATTAAAATTAAAATAAATAAAATAGACTAAAAATAATAAAATAAAAATAAAATAAAAAGTAAAAAAATACATATATATATATTTAAAAAACAAATTAAAAATGTCAACATGTCATGCTGTATCAAAGGCTAAAGTGAAAAAATGTCTTTTGAGTAGTGATTTAAAAACAGATGTAGATGATGCTTGTCTGACGTATAAAGGCAGCTCATTCCACAATTTAGGTGCTACTACCGCAAAAGCCCGATCCCCTCTGAGCTTCCGACTAGTCCTGGGCACGCTCAGAAGGAGCCGGTCAGCCGACTTGAGAGACCGAGAAAGTGTGTATGGATGAAGGAGCTCAGAGAGGTGCAGAGCGGCATGTTATGTTCTTATGTGTCTGTAATAGTTCACTAATGAGACACATCCGGGCATCACAGCACTTTTTTCCTTTTCTGTTATGTAACATAAAAATGTATTTCCTAATTTATCCACCAGATGTCACTAGGGGAACATCACTGACGGGGCTTTCTGACAAACTTGTTCTGCCGTGTTACTTGGTGAATATATGATGTATAATTTATATCATAGGCGAGAATATATTATTCAGAAACCTGAGTAAAGATTAACAACAACAAAGCCCTAGGAGAGTCTTTTTGTTCGGATGTATCAAGTGTCTCCGCTTCCTAGCTGATTACAGAGCACTTGCTGGTTATTAGTGGTGGAGTTTTAATGGACATATTCTTATAGAACCTGACAACTCAAATATGCCTTTGATCACTGAGGGACACACTTCTGTCTTTCCTGAGACATTTTTAATATGCTGCATGTACAGTATAACGTACAGCCTCCACGATTCCTGTAATGCTCACATAATGATCCCTGGCAGGCAGTAATGAGCATATACGGCTGAAGTCATTCATACTGACTCCCATGTTTGTATAACGCTTATAGGCGACAACAAGGGGCGTCGCAAAGCGGGGGAAAGTTGGAGCGATTCCAAGGGCCCTGAGTGACTGCAGCCCTAAAAAATTAGGAAAATAATCCTATTGATCTGTGTTGGGGGTGGGGGGCAGTATAATATGCTTTCATGGAACCGCTGGCAGAATCAAACACATTGTTTTTTTAAACAATGTATTCATAGTTTTGCTCTCGTCAAATGGGTTGAATGCAAAGAGAATGACCCCCAAATTCCACGCGCCCATTCCTCATGCATGCGGGCATTTATATGCCCCAGAGCAGTTGCGTTCAGCCTGGGGGATGCGCTCTGCTGCTGTCCTGGGCTCAGTTTAACATCCCTCCCTTTATGCAAGTCCGCGTCTCAGCCCCGGACCCGGCGCCCCGCGCAGCACCCGCGCCTGTCGCCTGCGCGACATTTAATTGCCTTTACACAGAAGTCGTCATGCAGCCGGAGGCGGTTTATCAGCGGACGGGGTAGCGCTGCGCCTGTGTGTCAGACCTAGCGATCGGGGCGGGTCTCCGCGCCGTCTGGCATGGCGACAACAGCGGGGTGTCGGTAAGGGCGTGCCCGACACGCCCGCGACATCTTGACGCTCGCCCGGGACGCACGCGAGCGCCTGTACCGATGCTGAATAATTTATCGCCGGGACAGTCGCGCGAGGCCGAGGGACCAGTGCTGCATGCGGAATAAAAGACCGGCGAGCAGCTGATAACCAGGACGGCTGGTGGCTTAACGGCACTGGACATGGAAATGCATCCACAGCAGAAAACATCTCTGTACAAGAACTCACTGTTTATTTAGCATGCCCGGGATCCGGGGGGGTCGCCAGTACACATTGCACCCCCAGAGGTAGCGCAGCCCAGGGTCTCAGTGAACCCAAGGTTGCCAGCTTTGGTCAGTTGGCTGGCGTGAGACTTACAATTCGAGACAAGCCTGCGCACACACGCATAAACATTTACAACTTACATGTATGTAATGGTTTTATTACCTTGTAAAGAGTCTGTATGGTTTGCAAACTACCCCAACGCCCTTGATGTAGCTAATTTTAGGTTTATAATGGAATAATAGGCCTATAGATTTACTGTAAGATTTTTTTTTATGAGAGTCACTCCAGATGCGTGAGAGCTGGCAGACCTGCAAATCTGGCAGGAGACTCTGAACGCGAAGCCAGTCCATCACATGGAGGACAAAGAAAGAAAACGGTAATCGTCTGCGGCACCTTTACGTTTTACAGGCTGAAATTACTGGTTCTTAAATATGCCGCAGGAAACCACGGATAAATGTTTCCTGATGGAACTCGATAGCTAGGTTTGCTGTTATGGGGTTGATGTCCTTCCTTAAGTTGTGCTAAATGCTTGACAGGACCTCGGTAATGCTGACCGCAACCATTAGAACAATATTATGCCAATTACCGTTTGAGTTTTACAAGGAGAAAAAGAGAAGGGGGTGTGTGTGTGGGGGGGGTACTGTCATGGTTTCCGCGGGAAGGCGAGCGGCAGCACGGATGGGATATCGATTATCATACAGTCCCTCTGGTCCCGCGTCGCACATAAACGCTCGCAGATGCTATACCCCCCACCACCAAACTTGATGTTGTGCTGACTATCAGGACTCCTACAGTCTAGTCACTTTACGCACGTAAAAACAAGACTGCGATTACCTAGAGTATCTGACAGGTAGAACAAAGAACAGCTGAACAATAAATATTGGGAGGTAGGTGTAAATAAAAACAAAAACAGAACGATGACTCAGTGCTAACAGTACAAGCAAGCAGTGGTGCAAGAGACAGAAAGTGCAAAACGTACCTTTTTAACGAGTGTTTTTCCGTTAGGTTTACTGGGGCCTGTTTCACAAAGCAGGATTACTTGTTCAGCCAGATAACTTGCCAAATTTAAGGTAGTCTGGGCTAAATAGACCTTATTTTCATCAACTTATATTTAGCCCAGACTACCTTAAATCTGGCAAGTTATCTGGCTAAGCAAGTAATCCTGTTTTGTGAAACAGACCCCTGGTAAAGGGATGGTGGATTTTTGTGCCTGTGCCCTTCTGATGTCTATCTTAACCTTTCTTGGATTAGCTAGTTTGAACATGATGTTAAATGAAAACTGATTGCTTCATGCATTGCATCCGTGTTGGAATGGAGCAGTGCAGTTTGCGTCCTCTCAGTCTCCTGTAGTCCGAAAAAGTTCAGAAATAAACAAACTATAGGGCAAGAGTTATATTGATTTATTGCAAAGGAAAATATATTCAATTTACATATTAATGCGTCGTTTGTCCCAGTGGCAGCTCAGAGACAGCTCTGTATGTGAAAAAACGGCAGTGTTTAAACTTTTAAATGTCTGGATTTCTTTATCTATTTATTTATTGGAGCACAAGACTAGAGGTCAGTTTTGGAAAAGGCATCACCATGGCAACAGGCTGAGAGCGGCTCATGGTATAGACTGGGGGAGCGGGTGCCGTGGGGAGGGGAGCGGGGGGTAATCAGTGTTGATTTTGCCGTATTTATCAGACTGACAACATCTTGTCAGGGTTCCCATAGCAACCAATGGGGTGCCGAATGCCCACAGCATTGATTGAGGAGCCCTCTACCTTGTGGGTCTAAATGCCCTGTATATCTCACAGCTCGTGTGTGTATCAGGGTGGGAGGGGGCACATCGCTGTATTCACTGCAACCCCCACTGCCTCAGATGTACACCAGTAAATACCTGAATGCTTCAGACTAACCCAGGGTAGCCTAGTGGGTAAAAACCTGAACTTAGAATAAAGATCTGAAAGCCGAATGTGTATTTAAGAGGCCTGAGGCTGAATCATTAAGCATGGAGTTACTGCCAGCGATGAGTCGTCACAGACTCTGGGTGTCAACTCACATAGCCTTCACTCCTTGTCCCGAACAGGAAGCCAGCTGTTTTGGTTCCCAGCATCTATCATTAAATATTTATTTCTTTTATGATTACCTGAACTTGTTACTTGCCACAGTTTGTAACAAGTAACATTCTGTAAAAGATGACATGCTGTAGATAATCATTCGGAAGACTGATTCTTGCTGACGGGCTGCCACTGAAGTTGGTCCAAAATTAATTTTGATTTACATTCGTTTAAAAGACACTTTTAAGCAGCATGTCCTTGAGAAAGCAGGATCTTATACGGAGCATGACAGGTGTTGTAGGCCTTGCTGAAGGGCCTGACAGGAAAATCATGCAGTCAGTTCTGAGGATCGAACTGATGACCTTCTGATCAGAGACACAGTGTCTTAACTCGCCAAGCCACCCACTGGAGTGTGAGCCAGCTTTGCTCACCGTACTCTCAAAACTGGTTTTGTTTGGCATAAATTGTTCTACGGCCTAATATTTGTTTCCTTCAGACACTTTATTTGTGCACAAAACAAAAATGAAATCAGAGCGACACAGAAAATGAGGCAAAGATGTCAAAATGTTTTGTTCTTGGATTCTCTGCAGGGGTGAGTTATGTTCTGTTGCATGAGGTAAGTCTCCCAAAGCTTCTCAAATCCACATCGCTGCACGTGTGATTTAGCTGCTGTTTAGAAGCACAAACATGGGATCCTGGCATTATAAACGGTTCACTGTTTGCAGTGTTTGTCCCCCTCATTCGGGTTGGCCTTTGTTTCCAGTTTTGGAGGGCCTGTTGAGACCCTGTAGTACATCTGACCACTGTAATCCTAGGACCCTAACCCCGCCCCCAAGTCAGAGAACCTGCAAGCCTGATTGGCCAAAAATGGTAATCTGGTTTAGACTCTCGAAAAGTGCATTAAAAATGTAGCCCTTTGCCACATGAATCGATGGGCCCTGTGTAGATATGGTAGCCTTCAGAGAGTCATAGTGTCTGCCTGGGAAGGGGAGCACAGGTGCTCACATTTCGTCTTTCATCGGATCGCTGAGTTCTAAGGACCCTTTAGCTCGGTGGTGTCACAGAGTCGTCCGGCTGACTGCCCGAGGCACACCTGCATGCCAGCGCTGACAAAGAAAAAAGCCAAAAAAAATTACTTTCCTCTTTTGTTGTCAGCCATTTTTATGAATCAATTTAGTGTATGTTTGAGGAAGCTGTGTTTTTTTTTTTCTTGCTTCTCGTCTCTATGGAAACGGAGGAGAGAGGAGACAAGTCTGGTTCCCAGGGCGCAGGTTTCATTCATAAAAGCGTCCCTGCTGAAAGTACACAGCCAGCGTCGCATCATCTCGCAGGTGTCTGCCTAAGAACACGGCCGTGAGAGGGGCCCAAGGCGATATTTGTTTGGATTACTTTATTCTGAAGGTTGGCAGGCACACCCACATACCTGATACGGCACAGTGACAGAGTTACTAGCTGGAGTTTGTGGGAGGCTCCACAGCTGCCAACGGCACAGCAGAAACGTGACAGACGCTTCATAATTCATGGCTCAGTGTCTTAATCTTCAGCTCACGGCATTATCGACGCGCGCCACCCTTTAACGAGCGGCTCACGATGCTGAGCATTATATCCCAGCATGCACGTCAACCCAGCTGCGGTGACGACGGCGAGATGGGCGATAAAACGTCTGTATAATTTGGAGGGGTACAGCGAGGCATCATAAAAACACGAGGTCTCATTAAAACTGTCAACCCAGGGGGGTGATGCTGTGTGTCAGTCTAAAAATGTTGGTACTTTTTCACCAAAAAACACATTATATTAGATGAGATTGTATATTAGATTGTCATTGTACAAAGGACTCAGACAACAAAATGCGGTTTGGCATCTAATCCAAAAAGTGCAAAATAGTGCTAGAGCAACAAATAGTTATACGATATATATAATTTGATAATTGGAGAATGTACATCTATACAGGGGTAAATGCCATATAATGTAAATGTCAAGAGAACTGCAGGAAAATACCATGAGGGAAAGATATTACCCACAATGCTCAGGGTCACTGTTCAGTCCCAAGCCACTCATGACTGATACACACCAAACACAGCTGTCTGTATCTTTTTTGTAGGGCACCACATATTCCACAGGACAGGACATATGTACCACTACCAAACTCCTTTACGTCCTCAGGCCATGTGTGAATCATCTAACCTCTAATCGCTTATGCGACACGCCCTGGTCAACTGCTCCTTCTGGCACTGCGTCAGTGTGAAGCTCGCACCAGACCATGGCGTGATGTCATTACCAACCAAAACCCACTTGGAGGGAGTCCAACAGCCTGCACAGATAGACATTTGTATGTACACACACCTACACACACCCCAGCTCCTTGCAGACGACCCCGAAAGGTTTCCCCTGCGATTAACATCTGGCCTTGAGTAAGACTTTCCTAAAAACAAACACACAAACAAGCTAACAAACAAATCAAAAGGAGTCACCTACAGGTTCTGTTTCCATAGCAACCCCGGATCGCCCACCTGCCTCTGTTATCTTAAATGAAGGCACTTCTGTCGCCATAAGCCAGATCACATTGTTCTACGCTTGTCAACACCGTCACGATACATTTGCCCTGACTTATGATAGTGTCGTCTGCTTCACCTGGGCCTCTTGTTCTTCAGCACAGAGCTGTGCTTCTAAAGCATTGTGGGAAAACCTCCTTTATGACCACTACACTTGTGCAAACGTTCAAAATATAGAGAAACAAGGATCTTTGAAAATGTCCTTTTTGGAGGGATATAGGCAATACAGAAGTTGAATTGTGTGTTTGCTCACCCATGCATAAATGCCACCGGATTCTGTAACATGGCTTTGCTCGTCCTTCATCTCCCACCTGGGGGAGTTCGGCACGTCGCACATGAATCTGGCTTTTGCTGAATCTCAAGTAGATGTAAAGAATCAAGCAGGATTTCTAAGAACGGTGGCGTTAAGAAAGCACTGTTTCCTTCCATTTGAGACACCAAATTTATCCTCCAAAGATATCGGCACCTCTAAAAATCTCCGTGGCTCAGGCAGGACACAATTGACCTCTGAGTAAAAATAAAAGACCTATATACCTTGTGGGGAATTCTGCCTGTGTGTCTGTCCTGTTTTTGTCCTGCAAAGCCAAGGCAGTCACAAGCAGGCTAATTAGAATGCAATCTAAACTAATTGAATCGTTCCCATGTGAAGCAAGCCTCAAATTGGACTCTAATCTCATGATTATCACTAGTGTGACTGACAGCAAAAATTAGAGGTGCTTTCTAGAGATTTCTGCTTCCACGGTTGTTTTTTTTTTTTTTTTTAATTGGCAGGCCCAGCAAATTGCTGAGCACACCATCGAACGGAAGTGAGAGTTAATGAAATATGGGGGAGGGTATGAAGCAGTAATATAATCCATCCAGCTGCCTAAACTGCAATTCCAGGTCAGGACTGAGATCGCAGGAAGCACAGCACACAGATCGCCCTGGATAGGAAGTTATTGCACTGCAGGGCCACATGCTCAGGGAAATTTTGTGACGGCACAGTTAGGAAATGGGAGAACCCGGGAGAAACCCACCCATGTTCCGCTCAAACCCACCACACTGGAGGTACAAGGTCTGCTGGCCTGACGTCTCTTGACATTCCCGGAATATTCCCATTGCTCTTCTAGTCCTGGAATAGTCTCATTAGGTTCTTGCTTTGTTGGGAGATGTTGTGTAGCTCCTGGTATACTCGTATCGGGGCGTTCACTGGAAGCTCAGCCCAGTTGCACTTACGCCTAGTCGATGCCCCAACATCATATATGTTCGCAATGTGCTGTTTGCCTTTCTTGTGTGTCGCTTTTCTTCTAAATATGTACATGAAAAACTATGGCACCTGTGTGGTTTATACATAAAGTTAAACCAGATTGCTGAGTCCTTACACTGACAGTACGTCCACTATTAGAGGTTCAAGCGCAGAGCGCAGGCGTGTAGAGCTTCTCTCAGATTATCCAGGGGGCATGTTGGCGTTAAGGTTCAGGGCTGCGCTGGATGCCAGCACCCAGAATAATCGGAGGTAGACGGGGGCAGAGGCAGCAGGCCGAATTACGATTAGAGACTGAAGGAAAAACACAGGGATTACGATGATTATGGGATAATCTGTGCAAATCTGCATCAGAAAAACAGAAAAAAAAGGTTCTGCACGGCTACAGAACAGGTGAAACCGTGTTTTTATGGGTGGGGGGGGGACAAGCAGAAATGTTTTTCTGTGCAAGCTTTGGTCCAAAACCACACGCCTGTAGGAAAATGAAAAGAATAAAAAAAACACAAGTGCAGAAAAACATTTGATCAGGGAAATGGAGGAGAAACACAAACAGACGGCGCCCCTTGAAAACGAGTCCAGCACAAAGAGGCATAATGCCAGGAGCAGAAAAAGGGACGAGCGTCATGTTTTCATAAGCCTGGGCCCCCCTCACCAGGCCAAGACAGTGGGGCATCAAGTAATGAGAAGCTGCCTGTCAGTATCATCGATTTCTTCTGCAGCCCGGGTGCCTAGGTGCTTCCGGAACATTCTGGGCGGCGCTTGACGCCTGCGCTGGGAATGGGGGAATCAGCAGGCTGCACTTCTGCGTTAACATGGGAATGCAGAGTGCAGTGAACTCGCTGGCAATGAATCAGACCACCAAGGTCCATGCTGGTAATTATCTCGCCGGCCAGATGAAGGCGGTTTTCCATTTTTAATGCAGCCCCGCCATAACGTGGTAAGTGCGCGATGCTTCACGTCCATAATTCATGAGGCGTGCAGGAGCCGGCCAGAGGCCTCGTGTCGGGACATGAGCTCCTTTCAGTCCCCAGGCCTCGTTCACACACTCACACACGGTGACATTTTTGATTTCCTTATTTCCTTTTATGGTACTGCAGGAGGGTGACCAACCGGCTATTATGGGGGGGTTGGTCCCAGTTGAGCTTTGCCTATAACCCAGAAACCAGTGTTTTCTCAGTTCCATTTTCTTGAAGATTAAGGGCAGGTTTCTGTGTGTCTGTGTGTGTGTCTGTACAGTATATTTCACTGCTGAAGTATTATCGAAACCCTCTCTCCTCATCTGTAGCTGCTACCCAGTGAGGTCCCATGCTTGTGAATAATATTTTCCCATTTCCAATGGTGCTCAGCTACAGGAAGTGGCCAAACGTGGCACGGACACCATGACACTGCCATCCCAGGGATCACTGTGACAATTTCGGTCATTACGTTTACATTATTTAGCAGCTACTTTTATCCAAAACGACGTACATCTCCGAGAAAGCGGGGTCAGACAGTCCTTGGAGTAACTGGGAGATTAAGGACTTGCTCAGGGGCAAAATAACACAACCAACCCTGGGATTTGAACCAACAACCTTCCGATCCCTAACACAGCATCCGAACCCGCTGAACCACACGGAAATCATACACGCCAGCGCCTGCAGAGCACCCAGACACAGTGCAGGGAAACTGATGATTTAATATAGCTGCAGACATTGTGTTGCCTTTGCGTATGATGAAGCATTAATTGGAAGATTGTCGCACACACAGCGAGTGCCAGGAGATAAACACGTGATGTCGTGAATTAGCGGTGCAGAGACGGCCATTGATTTTTAATCTCTGAAAGCACAGATTCATTCAGTTAGCCTCATCGGCACCGTCTACCATGATCTTGTCGGCAGGAAGCACCTTATCGATGACCGGAAGTGTGACGGTCATAAGCGGAATCTTGGGGGGGGGGGGGTTGCTTTCTCGTGATCTCCATGGCGACACCTCCTCATCGCCTTAAAGTGGGAAACCATAAACTGCACGCCCCTAGCTCCTCCCCTCCCCTCATCGCGGCTGCCGGGCCCCTCCCCTGCCTCTGTGGCCCACAGAGCAGAGATTCATGAGACTGAGGATGGAGGCGGGGGGGCACATTAACATGGGCAGGGCCCCCGGGGATATTTCATTTGTGCTGTTTCTATGGTAGTGGTCTAGGGGGTGGCAACAGTAGAAGCTGTTGGTGGGGGTTTAAAATTTTATTAAATAAGGTCAGTTGAGAACATAGACAGTTCAAGACTCTGCCCCCCAGAAAAATATTTCATTAAACATTCTGTTGCAAATTTTTGTATGTATCCCATACCTCAGGCACCGAATGGTCAGGGGCTGAGCCCCCCCTCCCAGGGTCAAATCCTAGAATCACCCCTGGTCGAGGCCCCGTTTTTGTGGAGGCCCCCAGGCTTTAGCCTGGATAAGCTTATGCATTACAGCGCCCCTAGTGGCGGCACTGGGTACCATGCCCATGAATTGGGTTGGATTGGCAGAGCAGGCACTGGTTATCCCGCTCCGTCGCCGTGTCCCAGCCCGGCGACAGCGTTCATTACTCATCCTCAATGCCAGCCCTCTGTGCTGCCTTCCCCCCAACCTGCTCTCGCACCTGGACCCGGGACTCAATCTCACAGCCCATGCTGCCTCGCAGGGCGGCCTGAATGGGATAGGCTTCTCTACGCACTGTCATTTATTTTTGCCGCTCCTGAAATCTCAACATACGCCAGAGCTTCAGTGAAAATGGGCACATTTTGCGGAAAGATAAGCTGGCGCTGTGGAAACCTGCGGAAAGTGGCTGGTATGAAGTGCGTCAGCGGTGTGGCGCCCCCCCCCCTCGCACTACCGCCGTGCGCTGCCATGATTAATTTATCTATTTTTTTCCATACTGCAGTAGTTTCACCATAAGCAACACGACTGAAGGCTCACTCCTGTGGGCCACACATGATGTGTGTATTTGGCTCCTGTATGCCACAAGAGTAGCCTCCCCCCATGAAAATAAAGACTTTATTAATCATTGCTCCTTTATTTTGAAGCTAAATGCAAAAAACAGAGTCTTAAATGGCGATAAACTCAGTCATGATGATCATTCACAGGACATAGCAAGATGGACCGCGGAAATGACACTGCATTAATCTATTGAGCAAATACTTATCATACTTATCAAAAACAAGAGGAAAGAGCACAAGCAGTCCACAGTCAGACCCTGGAGAAAGCAGGATTAAGGGCCTTTGACAAGGGCCCGACAGTGATATGATTCCTCTGCCAGACTGGGGATTTGAACCCACAACCTTCCTGACATGGGCATAGATCCGTAACCTCCCAATAAATTAGGCACTGAATTCAACAGGCAAAACAGCTGTTCTGCTCCCCGATGAAAAGAAACAAAACATAACCTCACTGTAGCCAAACCTTCTCGCTAGTGCCCATTCCAGTTCTCTCCCTCCATACATACAAAGCGAACCTACTTTGTATAATTACTGAGTAATTACAGCTCAGCATAGCGGCTGGTGCAGCCCAACCCCCCCATAAATATACACAGCATGTCTAAACCACATTAACACGCTGAACATAAACACACTTATACTTACAACTGAACATCCCCTCTCCTGAACACACCCCACCGACCATTCCGACTAACACTCCCACGAGCGATCAATGTGGCTTGCGATCGATCGCCATGGCGATGCAAAAAACCCTTGATCTGGGGCCAGCTCTGTCAATCCGCTTCCCACCTGTGATCAATACATCCTTATTACGTACCCCTTGGCTGTTTTCATGGCAGGTTTTTACTTCCTGTAATGTTTTCAAAACAAGCAAATAAATACGTACAAACAAGCAAATAAACAAATGAAGTCCATCTGTGAAGTGCAATGAAAAGACGCCTCTATGTCTTCCACAAATTACCTGAAGCTGCCGCAATTTCAGCGTCTTTTTACCACATTTAGAATGAAACCGCTATCTGCTTTGCGACGTGCTATTGATTACTCGGTGGTACTGGGGTCAAACGGCACGTTTCGGCGGCAGATCTGCTGCCCAAACCCCACCTCAGCTCCTGCAGGAGCTCCGGACTTCTGGATGCCCAGAGTGCGGCTGCGGATGGAGATGAACACTGGCAGGGGCAGTAGGAGGACCTGAGGTCTGCATCAGGACAAGCGGAAGCTCCTCTGGGCCCAAGCCGACACGGACGGCAGCCCTCCAAACCGAAGCAAAAAGAGGCGTGTAAAAAACAGGTGTTTCCAGGCTAACCAGACTCTGCTTAACAGCTGTGTCAAAATGATGAAGCTTGTGTTTATCACCCCTGGAAATGGAGTCTAAAAATACTCAGGATATCCCCACCTTGGAGGGGCAGAGAAAGGTTAGCTAATTACAGTACACCATCAAAAATTACAGCTTACCACTTCCTGAACAACAGGGAGCTTGTGCAAAATCATAGATCTGTGTCTTGTTAATTCTTAGATGATGAGCTAATTTTATGTTAAGTGGGCGGATGTTTATTTATGCATTTTCAGCGAAATATCCTCAGATCAAGGTTACCTGCAGCTGATGACCTACTAGTCCATTCTTAACAACCTCATCCAGTGAAACCATTACACTGCTGCCAACTGGAATGAAAATGTGGAAATTCAGACAGGACCTTCTCAACATCACCATTTGTAATTAAGATTTTGACATCCGCAGAACCGTTTTGCACTGATTTAGGTGTAGGAAATGTGGATGAAGACAGACAGACAGACAGACAGACACATAGATAGATAGATAGATAGATAGATAGACAGACAGACAGACAGACAGACAGACAGACAGACAGACAGATAGATAGATAGATAGATAGATAGATAGATAGATAGATAGATAGATAGATAGAGCCTAGGTGTGTAGTAGGCTATACCATCTAGGTTTGTGACTAAAATGTTTGCACAATGTTTGTTTCTCAGAATGCTAAGTGACGCATGACTGTTTACAGTTATTGAATATGACTGCATAACTTTCTAAATAAGTACCCTGTGTATTGTACTTGCACTACACTGTCAAGTACAGGATGTCATGTACCTAAAAGGCGCTAAATGCTTCACATGCTGAATTATCTGAATGACATGGGACCTTACTCAACAGGTCCCGTCTTGCAAACGAAAGCCAACCAGGTCGGCACGCAGGCGGCATGGCGGCGTGTTATGTAACTGTGAGCAGACGGTTCTTCCACTGCAGGCCGCCGCCAAAGCCGCTGACCGCCGTCCAGGCCTCCCCCGACCACGGCGAGCGGGGGACCGGGGATTCGCCATCTGGCCTCCTAGGGCTACGGGCGTCTGCGTCTGTGCCCGTGCCGGTCAGCCGGGCTCCGCGGGGCGACGGCCAGGGAGTATCGCAATAAAAAAATGATATACAGGTGCCAGCCCGTGTCGCCAGGACGGTGACATCACCAGCCGGCCCCTTCACGCCACTTCCCACTTCTTCGCGAAGGCACCGTGATTTCAGGACCCACCTCCAGGACAAATCTGTTCTCAGAGGGGGGAAAAATGAGCTAATTACCTCGTCCTGCAGATTTTCTGCCGCCCTGCCAGTCTAAAAATGAGAACGCAACTGAAGCGCAAGCGAGGCTAAGCGATTGCGAGACAGGCTCCTGCGCGTCGAGCCAGATGTTTCTGCCGTCGCATTTGCACCTTCGTCTACCGGTCCCTGTAAGACTTTGTTATGGCTGGGGGGACGACGATGGCGGCCTCGTCATCTGCCAGTGTATTAGGAAGAGACGATATCTGTATAAATGCAAGCATCAAGAAGTTCCCTCATGGAACAGAGTGTTCCTATACATGAACATTCTAGAAGCTGGTCTCTCTTCATTGGCTAGAGATTTATAACAGGGAGCCAGAGTATACAAACGGAGGGGGGGTCATATGCCATCTAGAGTAGAGGTCAGGCTCTTGGTAGGATTATGGTCGGTGCGTACAGTTTTCCCAAAATAGCTCGACCTGCTTATCCAGCACCTGAGCCCAGGTGTCAGCCAGGTAAGGATTAATGGGTGCCCCCCCCCCCCCACATAGCTAACGTCAACAAATGACTGAACACACACCTGACACTGCTGGGAAAGTCAAACGCAAAGTGCCAGGAACTCATCAACCAACTGTTGACCGTGTCCTCGATAGTAAGAAGCCCAAACAGATGTTTTCCGGGTAACTTTGAGGCCACGCTTGCATGTTGATTGGATTACAATTGCATTTATTTATTTAACAGATAATTCATTCTAAAAACGGCATATATTTCTTTTTTTTTTTTTTTTTTTTTGAGAAAGTCCCGGGAGCAATTGGGGGTTAAGGGTCTTGCTCAAGGACCCAACGGTGGAATCTCTCTACAAGACCCTGGGATTTCAACCAGTGACCTCCGGGTCATAGGCATAGGGGTCCTAACCCACATGCCACCTCCTAAAAACAAGGGGAACCAAAGCCCCATGAGGGACTGAACTCACAAACCCAGGTTTACAAGGCCAACACTCCCACCACTGAGTTACGAAGCCAGGTACTACACTAGCAACAAAGTACATTGTGTAAGTAAATAGTGATAGGTATGGTTCTGGATTCTTCTGACGAGAGGAGGGTTTGAGGCCTAACAATTTAAATATGGCACAGAAAGTGAGATCTGGGCCCAGACTGTGCTCTCTCTGAAAGAAAAACATGGAAGGTATCTCATCTGAAACCAAAGTGAACCTTCACTCTCTCCTTCAAAATACTTCACTACAGACAGCCTGCACTGTAAAACCTGCGCACACGCACACACACACACAGCTCCATCACCAGATGGACACATGCCGGATAGCATTTGCAGGTACTGTTTTGCTCAGTGGAGCGTTTACCTGCCCATTAACCCCAAGGAGAAACACCCGTCCTCAGCCCCCCAGTCCTGAGACCCAGACTGACAGGAGTCTGCGAGCCACAGAACCGCCGCTGGAGAGCCGGGTCCACAAGCTGGGGCGGCATTACTCTTCTCAGGACGTGGGTACTGAGCAGGCCAGGAGTAAATGGACCCTCAAGTCCGGGTCACGCAGAATGTACAAAGTTGTACAGCTATATTTGACATGGATTCCATTTGCTGCTAACATATAAGTATATTAGAATTCAGACCTAAGAGTGATACTTTACACACCTCCTTGGGAATGAGGAGGGGGTGGTCACAGCTCAGGGGTGTAGCTAGAAATTGTGGGCCCCCCAGCAAAATGTCACTTTAGGGCCCTCCTCCCAATTTTACGTATAATTGTAAGTATTCCAGGGCCCCTGTAAAGTGTTGGGGCCCCTGAGCTTGGGGGATAAGGGCCTTCCTCAGGGGCCCGACGGTGGCATCAGTCAGCCAGGTCTGCACCTGCTGGTCATGGGCACAGGGTCCTAACCCACTGAGTCGCAAACCAACCCCCCATTTTTTTCTCTGATGAGGTAATATGTTAGGTTTGTGCTTCTATATTCCTGTCAATCCTGTCCTGTCCTTTGGAAAGTGGTTCACAGGAAAGTGACCCTATATCTTACCCCAAAGGTCATGTACACTGAAAAAAACATCATATATGAATACCGTAAAACAGAAATGAGGAACATATCAAGCTGCACTTCCATAGGCTTCTTCCCTATTCATTCTCTGATATGGGAACAAGGGTTTTGAAACAGGAAATTCAGGAGGCTACACATCCCTACATGAGTGTGGGGGCAGGGGGGTGCAAAAGGTCTCTGTAGTCACGGGTCACACTAGACCACAGGCTTTGTAGGTGACACCTATCACAGGAGGTCGTGTAAGGTGCCCGATGCAGAGAGACAGGAGTGTGAGACAGGGAGGTAAAGCAGCAACAGATGGAGTCAGAGGAGTGAAACACAGGCAGCCTCTCGTCACAAAAGCCTCCTGAAAAATATAGCTCATGTTCATACATATTAAACCAGACACTGGAAGACAGTGTTTGACCTATGAGACTCGCAGCGATATTTATTTTTAAAGGTCCCATTACGGTCCTTTCTACTGTAAATGCTGTATAACTGTATGCTGTAAATGCTTTTTTTAAAT
>JAODLC010000050.1:13521460-13549696 GCA_026781145.1 Hippopotamyrus pictus
GAGCATTTGTTGGGGGGGGGGACGGGGATGCTGTAAACATTACAGCAGAGGACCTCCGTGTTTTTAATGCTTTTTTTTCCTCTTCACGAGCTGGACGTGATCTCTGGCTCAGGAGCGAGGCCGGAAAAAATGTAAGAAACACGGCAATAATAGACAAGAATATAAGCCTTCGAACTGGAGCTGCCCCCCCCTACTCATATCGCGCCCCCCCATATCCATTGTCAGATTTAAATTATGCGTCAGCAGGCAGCATGCAGAATTGGCGAAGTGCAGAAATCATTTGCTAACTGCCGCATCCTCTAGCCGGCGCTCAGCTGGCCGTGTCGCAGTACATTACGGCCCAGAAACCGGCTTCCTCATTACAATTTCAAGCATTTCATTCGGCGCCATTAAAGCAAATAAGACTTGGAAATATGGCCACCACATCTTGGGGAGGACAGGTCTTGGTCCTCAAGAGCACCCTGAATGTGACGCGGCGTCTGCGTGATGCCATAGGGCGCATGGGATGTTTAACGCAGGTCTCACGCAGCCTGTGAGCCTGGGGCTTCTGTGGACCCTCTAAAATCTTTACAGGAGTAAACAAAGTCCTGAATTACCTCACATTAAAAGGACATGCACGCTCGTTGCTGTAATTTATTGGGTAATTGTTACTGGCTGATTACTGAAAGTGTAATTACTCACTGCTGCTGTAAAGTAGGCTGCTGCAACACACAAAATAAGAGAAAATAAAGTTCCTGTTATTGTTTTTCATTGGGCAAAATGAGACAGAAGTGATTAAGCATACTTATGAGCTGAATGTGATGTCACAGAATATAAATCCAGTAAGTCGACAAGCTGTATTCCAAGTTACAAAAATATATGGCACGGCACAGAGGACGGGATGTAACGCTTCACTGTAACGCTTCACTGTAACGCTTCACTGTAATGCTTCACTGTCCGCCCAGCCTGTCCTCTCTCTTGGGCTTTGGGGGCTTTCATCCCCGTCCTGCTTAACGGCCATCATAACTCTTGGTGAAAACTCAGCGTGGCCTCACCCCTGTGATCTTTAGCCGTCATCGTCTCACAAGCAGTAGTTGTTGGATGTGGAAAAGACATCTGGGCCCGGGATTGGGGGCCATAAACCGTCGAGGTGATAGAAATCCATGGGGCGTTACCATGGCTACACGCTGAAGGGCCGCGGAACGTTCTTCGGCAGGAGCAGCCTGATGAAAGCGGACGCCGTCCAAACAACTAGATAATTTAGCATCTCAGTCCTGTCACCTTCCATATCAGCAGGAACAAGAAAACTAAAGTGAAACCCAGGCAGAGGCCATAGGTGATGATGTCATCACTCAGCATGGCAGTACACGTAGAATGGATGGATGCTGGGATGGGAGATGAAAAGGGATTGTACTGGGGCGGGATTTCCCTTTTCAGGTTTCCAGTCCCGCCTCAAGTACTTGTTCACCTTGATACTTTATTTCACGCACAAGTGTTTGTGGTAACTCACCAGTGCACAGTCACCTTACACTACAGATGTCAGCAGATGACATACGGTCTTGTGAATGAGTAAATTCAATTAATGCCACAGAAGCAGGTTCCCCGGGGGCTCATTCCAGGCGGCACTAAGGCAGGGGGCATGCAGGATACAAGACACACACACACACAAGTTCGTAATTATATCTTTGTGGGGACTCTATTCACTTCTATAGGAAAAACCCTAATCCCAACAATGTCGACCTTAACCCCTACCCAGCCCTAACCTTAACCATAAGTAACCAAACAAAATACAAGACCTTTGAGACTTTTACTTTTTTGATTGCATTCACAGATCTTTGTGGGGACCTGAAGAATTATTCCCGTAACATAAAAATAACAGGTTTTATTGCATTGTGGGGGACATTTGGTGCACAAAATGTAATATAAACATAATCCACACACACACACACAGAGCAAGGGTGGGACTCTCACCCACAGCCATAGGGGTATCGGCTGCCGTAGAACCCTTGTGTAGACTAGTATTCGCAAACATGCAAAAATTATATGTATTTTGTGCCCTACAAATATATAATATTTCAAAATCAGCTTTCAGGCAATCGAGAAGAGAGATGTCCTTTGTGCAAATCCAGGAAGATTTCAAGTCCCGTGTTTATTTCTGGCTTTGATATGCAGATGCAGTGGCTGCACTGGAAGTAGCACATCATTATTAAGCGTGAGCCATTTCACCGGTAATAGGCAGCCTGTGTTTACCTCAGGGCCGGCCTGCAGAGAAGGACCCGTTTTAAGGCGTACCTCCCCGCTACGGTTCAGACATACGGTAAGGGAATGAACTGATTCTGTTGTGTGAGATATATATATATATATATACACACACACACAGATCAAAATTAAATGAAAGTGTGAAATGAAACAGCAGGGGGCGGTATGTGGCTCAGAGGGTTAGGCCGTCCTCGTTGGGTCCTTGAGCAAGGCCCTTAACCCCCCAGAGTGCTCCAGGGGTTGCCAGATAAATGGCTGATCCTGCGCATGGACCCCAAATACCATATATATATATGTATATGTGTGTGTGTGTGTGTGTCTCAAAGGCATTTCAGCTGATTGTTACTCTACTGGTCTTCACTTTTTCAGAAAACCCCCGTTGCCAGAATGTTGTCAAAACAACCAGTGGACATGTAAGGATCTAATCCCCTGTCAGTTTAAGCAAGGCAGGTGTGAAATCCAGCGTCGTTATTTGTTTACCGCGCTTCAGCTGGCCTCTGAACCGGCGCTCGTACGTCTCGGGTCCTCGGCAGACGGCTTTGCACAAATTACAGCTAACACCCTTAATTTGTTTACAAGGTCGGCTGTCTGACGTGGATATGAGTGAAGCATTCGGGCCGGAGGGAAGGCCCGGTTGCCTGACTGCCGCCTGCGTTTCTCTGTGACTGTCACCGGCCGAACGCTGGCCGTGATTGTGAGACATTTTAAATTGCTGTAAGATGAGCGGATGGACAGGGGTGTAAAGGGGGGGGGGGGCGGAGCCACAGGGACAGCTGAAAGCTGATTGGCCCCCAGAGTGCAATTAAAAGCATATCATTGGCTAATTATAAGGTTGGCTGCTCTGTGTGAAATATGGCTGCTCTTACGCCCCTCACCTTAAAAAATCCTACAGCTGCCCCTGCTGGGTTTAGTTTTATTTCCCTGTGTTTTTTGTTGGTACTTTAGCCAAAATGTCTATTTTGTTCTCATTCCTTACATTTCTTAGTTGTACTCGTCACCCGATTGATACCACAAATATAGCCCATTTCACCCTCCATCTCCAGGTCACATGATTCTGCTCCCACCTCTACCCACAACATGTCTTACAATGTCAAGGAAGCTGCTTCGTCAGAGTGATATTGCTGAAATTTGTTTTGTCTTGTCTGAGTCGAGATTCTTGAACTATTAGTCTAGAAAAACGAGCGCTCTTTCACTGAACGGCTTGCATTTAATGTTGCATTTCCCGGATGAGCAGTAGCTATGTTTAGGCCGAATGTGAAATTCTTGCAGCCTGAGAGTAAACACAGCGCAGTGCGATAGCATATCCTGCCCACCATGTTTGCTTTCGCGACTTTCCTGGCAGACGTTACGGGATGCAGCCTTATTAATTACTGCCGGCTTAAAAACAAGTTTTTAATAAAGTCTCCGGCTTTCTCGGGAGGCTGAAAAAAGGGCTGGAATTACACATTAATTTCACAGATTCCACGTCGGCTTGCTTTAATGGGCGCTGTAAACCAGTGTCACATACTTAGTCTATACTTGAAATTGCAAGAGGACCTCACCAGACAGAAGCTGTACGTTGGTTTGTTAAGCCTCTGCGTTAGCTGATGGTTGAGGAAAGGTTTGTGTCGACAGAACTTCAGTGAACAGCTAACTGCGAAACTCGTCTTCTTGAATTTGTCTATTTTCAACACAGGTTCCATATCAGGGGATGTCTAGCTTGTCTAGGGGCTGCCTGTTGATTGTTGACCTTCAAGGGTGTATAGATGTTCCCTGTTGGTTCCTGGTCTTCGAGGGTGTATAGGGACTTCCTATTGGTTCCTAACCTTCGAGGATGTATAGGGGCTTTCTATTGGTTTCTGATCTGCAAGGGTGCATAGGAACTTCCTATGTGTTTCTGACCTTCGAGGGTGTATAGGGGCTTCCTGTTGGGTCCTGACCTTCCACCTCCTGTTTCCCACAGCCTTCTTTGCCGGTTTCACCAGGGGCTCGTGTAGAGATTCACCGCCATGGGAAAACAAAACAGCAAGCTCCGGCCCGAGATGCTGCAGGACCTGAGGGAGAACACAGAGTTCTCAGACCATGAGCTACAGGAGTGGTACAAGGTATCCACATAGGGGTAGTGTCTTTGTTGTGCCACCTATCCAACAGTCTCTAATACTAGTTATCCAGCACCAAGCCTATCTCAGGAAGGTTATGAGGCAGGGATCACCCTGGACGGGATGCCAGTCCATCACAAATATTCTTTTTCATGCGGTACGTTGAAAGCCCACTTCATTTTTTGAGTAGGAGATCTTGTCATAATGACAAAGGATGAGCCAAAAATCGTTGGCTGATCATGAATCAGCAGTTTAACAAGGCTTGGCATTTAAATCCCGGATAACCAAATTAAGATTTATTATATCCGTAATTTTATTACCTAAACTGCCAGGAAGCTGTGCAAGAATTGGCCCATTTCCCATAAGTCTCTGCGCCTCCTCCACTCTAGGGCTTCCTGAAAGACTGCCCCAGCGGCCACCTCAATGTCGAGGAGTTCAAGAAGATCTACGCGAACTTCTTCCCCTACGGCGACGCCTCCAAGTTCGCCGAACACGTCTTCCGCACCTTCGACACCAACAACGACGGCACCATCGACTTCCGGGAGTTCATCATCGCGCTGAGCGTTACCTCACGCGGCAAGCTGGAGCAGAAGCTCAAGTGGGCCTTCAGCATGTATGACCTGGACGGCAACGGCTACATCAGCAGGGAGGAGATGCTAGAGATCGTGCAGGTGGGGAAACATCTGCGTCTATGTTAGTATAGAACTGGGGGCCTTATCTATGAGAGAAACACGGGGGCCAGGGATTAATTTAAGAAATTTAATTTCTTGGTGGAAAACCAAGAAAGAGTAGAAATTCTATATAGATGTGAAAAGGGAGGAGGTTTTATTATTATTTTCTATGAACTGGTACTAATTGCCCCTAGTCCATGTTTTAGTACAGAAGCGGTGGGCTATTCAGTGTGAAACCCAAATATGTGGTTTCACACTGAATAGTGGTTATGACCAGAATACCATGGGTTTTGTGACTAAAAGCAGACAGCCATACCACCATATGAAGGCAAAACACAGTAACTGCATATTTTATCAAGATTGAGTCATGACCAACGTCGGGGCTTTAAGCCTGTGTTTGATTTCATGACAAAATATCATAGTTTATCTGTGCTCAGGTTTGAATAAGTACACGATCATTTACCTACCTACTACACACACGGGTGGACAGTCAGAAAAACTCTTTTTCGTTGTCAGCGTACTTACAGTGTTTTTCCTTTGTGGGGCAGCATAGACAGTGGGGCAACGGTGTACCTATATTTGCATTGCCGGGCCACACAACTGGCATGGGGAGACATGGAATGGGGTGGGGTACAGGGGAGCGGGTGCTGGAGGGGGGGTGTGCGAGGCAGGGAGAGCAACTTGTTCCCGGATTAGCGAGGTAAATTTAACTGGGATTTGTCCCTGGGTGTACAGAACTGACGGATTATCCCCGGGCTAATCGAGGCTGCCGTTCTCCGGCACTTGGGGATCGTGGGTCTTTTCTCACAGGCCTTCGGTGGCTAAAAGTGGCAGCTGACTTCATTTAGCTTTTCTGGAGTGGTAAGGGTAACTCACCCTCACCCATACTGCATGTTTATGAGGTACAGCGCCTCTGCTGGCAGCATTAGGTAATCAATTAACTGGCAGAATAAGACATCAGGCCTTAGAGATGCCAGCATCCCATCTCATAATCAGACAAAGAAACCCTTTTTCCTTGATGTCTTTGAGAACACTGAAGAGATCGCAAGAAATACCTTGGTCTTGTCCTGCATCCTAATATCAGCTTCTTGCCAAAATGTACCTGTCCCTACTCCACCCCCCCTATATCCAGGCCATATACAAGATGGTGTCGTCTGTGATGAAAATGCCAGAGGACGAGTCCACTCCTGAAAAGAGGACAGACAAAATCTTCAGGCAGATGGACCTCAACAATGACGGTGAGTTAATTAACTGCGCCGACCAATCAGATCTGACTCTGATCAGACTGTTGCCTGCAAAACGGCTAACCCTTGCAGTAGGAGGTCAGGGATACAAGTATCTTTATTTAGGTAGAAGAAATGGACTGAGATTGCTGGGTTGTTCACTATGGTTGATGAAAAGGATTGCGATTGGTGGGGTTGCACACTTTGTAGGTAAAACAGTTTGTGATTGGTTGATTGCTCACTCCCTCTTCCCCCTGCCCCCAACAGGTAAGCTGTCTCTGGAAGAGTTCATCAAAGGTGCCAAAAGCGACCCCTCCATCGTGAGGCTACTGCAGTGTGACCCCAGCAGCGCATCACAGTTCTGAGTGTCCCCCTGTCAGAGGGAAACAAACACAAAATGCATGAAGGTTCCTGTCTTATTTTTCTTGTGTACCAGAAGAAAGAGTCAAAAGAAAAACAAAAGCATTATCATTTTAATTTTTCAAAAAAAAGAGGAACGTAATAAGAAGAGACTGTTTGAAGCATCACCTGTCGGCTGTCAGTCATCTGCTAAGCTTCGGAAGAGATGGACGGATGGGTGGATGGTGAAATCGGAAATTGGAGGACTGAACAGTTAAGAGGGAAGTGTTTGGCATGATCTGTATTTCTGGGTGACGATTTTGCTCTGTTATCCACGTATGGACCGCTTTGTTTTTGCTCGATTTCCTTAACGCACAGATTTCGATCCACTTTTATATTCATATTCACCTGTATATGAAATGCAAATGCATCCAAAAGCGTGGTATTATATGTATTTATGTATGCAGTCACCATGAAGGCAGCATTCATTTAGATTTGCTCTTCTGAACTCAAGGCAGGTGTATGTCAGTTAATCAGTTCCAGGAGTTTTTACGACTGGAGATTATGATTTTCTCACGAAGAAAGAAAGAAAGGCTGAAGACACAGTTGCTTTTTTTCCATTTTTTTTGGTCATTGTTTTGTATTATTTTATTTTCTTAGTGTATTTATTTTTGTGCTTTTTTTTTCGGAGGATCATAATCATACCGCAGCCATTGGGATAAGCGAGACTTAAAGACTGATTTGCCCGCATTCATCCAGTTACCATTCTGGGCTGTAATTCTACCATTTTACCATTCTACCAAGCTTTGCACTGAATTGTGGGAAGGATTTGCTGCAGGGGATTTTATTTTTCCTGTGAACCGTACATGTAGGATTAGCGAAAGCAGTAACTTAGCTGAGGGCACAGTGCTTGTGCGCAGTGTGTGTGTGTGTGTATGCGTGTGGAGAAAGCTGAACACCGCAAGATTTTTGTTATGACTTTTAGCAGTGACATCAGTGTGATTTACCAGGCACTGCATTGTGTACCAAAAGAAAAAAAAAATAGAAATATTATGTTTGTTCATGAATACATTGCACCCGCTGATAGTAGAGCTCAACAAGGAAGAGAATGTATTAAATATCCTGTTTACACATGCATCCCTTTTAATGGGCTTAGAGTCTTTTCCCTCATTGTGCAGGAGAAAACATTTAATCCAACAATAAGGGGGAGGAAGCAGATTCTTTGTTCTACACAGCACTCGGTCCACTGAGAGCAGATCTGCTGTTAGCTTGTTAGCACTTTAGCGTGTTAGCACGTTAGCGTGTTAGCGCAGATGGTCCCATTTCACAATGAACATCGCCGGCGCAGCACACTCCTGCTGCTGCGAGGGGCCACTTACAGGTAGCAGTGGCTACAGAGGCACTGTATCTCCAAGGAGCTCCAATGCTAACTTGTCAAGCTAACCTTCCATTACACACATGTTCCTTTTGTTCTCTTGTTGCATGATAATCATGAGTTCTGTTCCCCCCCTTGCCCCTCCCCCTTCCCTACCTCTTTTGATGGAAAATATACTTCAATTACACATTTCGGACTGTTCCTTTTGTTGCAATGAAAACATGGTGCTCACCAGTTATTTGATGCTACTTGAAAGGACTGATACGTATGAATGGAACAGATCAGATGGTTCTGAGATGCTCCTGTAACATATCAGCCTAGTCGAGATCCTTGGCGCCAGCTTAGGAGAGTCAAATGAGACGTTGAACTGATACTGGGTAACAGAAGGGCTGTTTTCATCATAAGGTCATAGAAAGGGGTAGAGACACAGGGACACCAGACCTAGCTGAAAGATGATTGGTCTCAGAATGGCCCCTCCTCTCTCATTCACTGATTCAAAACATATCATTGGTCGACTCCTCTGTATGGATTATGGTCCCTGTTATGCCCAACTGATTTTTTTTTTTAAATCATAACTGTATCATAACATACAAGCATGACTGTAGAACGTACTCCCCCCTGCTTACCAGCAAGTGATACAGTCCTATTTCTCCGCTCAGCATCTGTACTGTGAGTACAAACCATTCCCAGAGTTCAGAAAGGGGGGAAGCCGTAACTTCCAGAATCACACTGCCTTCATTATGCCAGTGATTTGGATCTGCAGAGACCTGTTGCAAAAATGGGCGTGTCACCCGAGCGATTTCCTCGAATATGTTCAGAGGGACTTCCTACTCACTCTGGGCTTGTTCACAAACGCAGAGTAAAATACCAAAATGGCTACATTCACATCTATTCTGAGCTGTTTAACTGTCTTTTTGTGCTGCCAATTAAGATGTCAGAATCTACAGTTAAGGGCAGAAAAACCACTGAGGACGTTAGTGCCGTTGCCGTATAGTACAGAGGACGTACTGCCATTGTCCTCTTTACAGTTGGGCTTCTCCTCTCTCGTGGGACACACAATACATTTAACTCGGCGCCATACTATTTTAGCTACAGTATAAAGTGGAAAATACTGTCTTTTTCTGTGAAGGACAATTCCCAACGCACAGACTAGGGTGGGGGTGGGGCGGTCACGGACTGACATTGTTTTTATGGTGAGGTGAGTAGAGACGCGAGCGCATTGTGGAATGGTGTGGAATCCCGACGAGGCACAGCTTTCAGTTATGCAGCATGCAAGTGAAAAACAAGACGACACATCAACAACGGAAGGAGAAGCGACTGTGCTGCGCTGTCCCATGTCAACTGGGGAACGTGTCAAGAACACACACGGATACCATGACCAGACAGGGTTTGGTAGGAAGACACCATGAGCTCTGATAGACACATGCAGTCTAAATAAATCGATGTCCAAAACATAAGGTTTGCGATATTCATGTAACCACATAACATAACTCCTGCTGCATTAATATTATATCTTTTAACAAATTCCAGTTAGTTATACATCCATCTGAGATCCAGCAGTTAATTTTTGTCCTCTGTAGAGGACATTATGGTTTTTTGCTTATACTCATATCGGAAATACCACTCTTTTAAGTCTTGTTGTTCATAAAGGGGAAGTTAGTGCTTTAAGATGACATCACATGTGTGGGGGTGTGACCTTGCCAACCTCTTCTTCTGGTCAAATAAGCATTTTTATCAATATTAAAATACTTTTTTCCCCTGTATCTCAGAAAAATATACCTATTAGTGACAAGTTATATAACAGGTACTACAGAAGTCAGATCCAAAGGCTGCTTCTGTCAAACTGACTGCGCCAGCTTCGCAGCTTGGACTGTTCTGGAGCTCCTGCCTCCAGTTCTGAAGGCCCCGCCCAACCTTGATGAGGCTCCTCCCCCTGCTTGCTAGACTCCGCCCAGAAAGTCGATGTCAGTTCCTCTCTGCTCGCCACTTTCACCTGAAATACAGACTTACTTTGAAATGAAACAGGAACTGCTGCTTGCTAGTGTTAGAAGAATCAGTTTGAGAACCATGCCCACACATCTGACTTAAAGTTAAAATATGAACATTAAGCCAGGGAAAAAGGTGATTTAGACGCTTCTAGGGAGATGAGTCATACCTGTGTGGCAATTATGGTCCTCCTATTGGCCCGGCGGGGGACAGGGAAGTACAGGAAGGAGACGCAAACCACAACAATCCTCCCCAAGAAGGAGGATTCCACCATGCATAACAGAATGAGAGGAACCCAGAGGACAATGGTTGTTCCCTGGCAATGGGAGAACATGACTTTACTGGTAGGTTTTGCTTATTTTGTTTTTATGGATGTGTGTGTGCACTCTGCTGGGATAGCACCTTCCTTGAGTCAGGCACAACAGCATCCATGCTGTCTCCTAAACCAACATTTGACTTATTTAGCAGGCACTTATATCCAAGTGAAGCACATTTTCAGGATCAGACAGTCCCTGGAGCAATTGGGGGTTAAGGACCTTGCTCAGGGGCTCAATGGTGACATCACTCTGCCCTCCCTGGGATTTGAACCGAAGACCTTTCGTCCTAATGTACTGAGCCACATGCCACCCCATTGTATTTCTTGCTCAACTTGTGGGTTGCACTTCTGTGGGGTGACTGCAGAATGTCACCTCAGGCTGATCAGTGTGATAAGTGGCTTCAGTACGGCTCAGTGAGCTTTGATCCTTTGAGTGGAGATCAAGCTCTTTGCAGGTCTCATACACCCTAGAAGGTCTTCAGGGGCTGAACACAGGTGCCAAGGCATGATTCCCTCATGCCTCGTTGCCTTGGAAACCTTGGGTTTGGTCATATTATCGCTGCCGTTCTCATCCTGAGGATGTGACCAGTTTTAAGCATCCATCATATCACTTCGGCCAAGCTAGCATCTCAGCGTCCCTATGCCTCCTTCAGCCCACAACAAACACCAGCAGACTCACGTAGATGCGGGTGGGTTGGAAAGGGCACTCGTTGGCGATGGCGGGGTTGCCAGAGGCATCCTGGACCTTGCAGTGGGCCAGAAGACTTTGGGGCCCGGCAGCGATAGCCCTCCCCAGGGTCACAGCCAGGCCTGCGACCGAGGCGGCAGCCAGGAGGCCACCCAGCAGACTGCCCCACAGCAGGAAGCACATCTACTGACAGAAGACATCAAGGCAGAGATACTGGGTGTTTCTCAATATGCGTACTTGACCCTACTTTTGATCTCTTGTACCCGTTTTACGTCATCCTCCATTGCCAAAGACCAGTTCCTATACTAAGAACAGAAGTACAGAAGACGGTAAAAATCCCTGGAGGTTGTTCTTGCTACACCCCAAATATCAGGGATGCATAGGTTGAAAAGAACAATCCCATGATTCACTGCACCCCAAGTTTATTCTTGGGAGTCAAGTTACCAAGACTGGTCTTGTCAAGACTAAAAGTGCGATCTTCGTGTTCTTGGTATTGAGAAACACCTGCTGTTCAGCCCAGCAGGTCTTAGCCTGAGTGATACAAGGCACTGAAAGCAAGGATGATCTACACAGCCAGAGACAGAAGGATGCACGATAACACAACAAAAGCTAGTTAGCTGATGCTACAATAGCTACTTCAGTTAGCGACAATTAAAATTAAGAAAGAGGTGAATTGTCAGGGAAGCCGAACTAAGGAAAGCAGGATGGGGGGGACCCTATAACTAGTCCTCAGTTCATGTTCCACAATTTCTCAAACACACATAATTATATGCATTTGTAGTAAACATTGTATATTATTCAAACACCTGGGTTAAGAGCAGAAGTCAAACTATGACTCAGTCTAAATAAATCCTGATATAAACACAACCAGCTACAACTGAAGACAGAAAGGTTTACCGAGCTAAAACTCACTTTTCTCCTCTGGTCATTAGTCTGTACACGTCTTTCATGTCCTTCAACAACACTAGTGACCTCATCGCTTTTCGACACGCAAGGCAATGAGAGGGCCGACAGGAACTAACAATACAGGGGCAGCAAATGAGAGCAGCGGGAAATGAGCTAATTTTAGGGAACAATCTGCCTCCACTGTGATTGGACAACCCATGAAAGGTATAGCTGGAGATTGAATAGAAAACGACAAAGGGTGTGTGTGTATGTATGTGTGTGTGTGTGTGTGGGGGGGGAGGCTAAATGATACATCACCAGACACACACTAGTTTCTTGCTCTTCCGTCTGGATATGATAAGGGTTGATACTCCGACAATGATTCCCTGGGAAACACACAGGTGAGAGATTTTCCAGCTAAGTGCAGTGCTATGCAAAGGCTTTAGGCAGTCGAAGAAGATGTTAAAAAGTATTTATCTGTGTGTATTTGCTAAGAAAGACAATTTAACATTAGAACATATGCAAATTAATAACAACACAATAAAAAAAACTAACAGGAATTTCTTCTGATCTCCACAAAGTTGCTGGTATGACTTTCATAAGAACACGGCTCAGGTTCCATAACCTCTCCTCGGGGGCACCTCAGCCAATCCACATACGTGTTACATTTCACCACCAGCTCGTTTAATTCGTTATTTTAATAGTTAAGTAGCCAAATTAGAATTGTAGGACCAGTGATCACTGTTGACACATCACAACCAATTGTGTCCTCAGCATTTAACCCATATGTGACATCATGACATAGCAGGGGGCAGCTAATTCAGCACCCAGGGAGCAGTTCTATGCTTTAGGCACCTCAGGGATGTCTTGGTGGTCAGGGATTCAAACCTGTAATCTTTCAATTACAAGTGCATGTCCCTGTCCATTAGGCCACCACTGCCCACAATGAGGTGTTGCTCAGCCATGTGAGTTGTGCTAGTGGCCGAATCAAAGAACTAAAGTTTTTAAAATAGCTAAGCTGACACCCTTTGACGGACATTATGGTTTTACAGCCACATAGCGATCCTTTAAACATAATTTTCTTTGATTGCCTTAGACTTTTGCACATTACTGTATATGAGTATAATTCAAATGAGGTCATTTCTGAAATGGTTGACAAAGCAGACTTCAACAGACTCAGAGACTTAATTGTACTGAGGGTCAGGTCCAAAATGCGCAGGATTGTGGGGGTGGCACTCTCACCATGAGGCCAGCCACCAGGGCGGCGACGTGGGCGCAGGTGTACACCGCAGCTTGGCTCTGCCAGCGTAGGCTGATGTGTCGGAGCACGCTGCCGTGCACAAGCGCCCCAAGCAGGAAGTTCACGTGGCCCACCACTACCATGGCCAGTCCTGCCCTCATCAAGGTTGTGCCGTCTGCCACACCACTGTGACCAGCTCCTGTGGGAGGGCAGGATGAGGGGATGAGTATAGGGGAACAAGAGCTGGGAAACAGATGGCGTGACGGGGGGGCTGAAACTCGACAAGGACAGTCCCAATAAAGTGCCACAGCTTCTGGCTGTCAAGAGCTGCAGAAATTATATGGTTCCAAGCCTGGTCTAGCTACTGCTCCAAAGTATTAACGACACTGAGATTTCTCAGCATAAATTCAGACTTCTTGGGGGGGGACTCACCAGCCTAGCAACCCGAGACCCTCGGCGGGCTGGCCTAGCGGGATTCCTGTATGCACACGCACAGCATCTTAAAACTTGAATTGGGAGGCTAACAATTACTGTCCTTTCATTGGCTGCATTGGTTCTGAGGTAAACAGCTCGAGGGAGATGAATGATTACCCAAATATCACACGGCCATAAATGATTACCCGCGTAACACACAGCCACACCCCTGCGGCTACACAGCATGCTCGCTAAATGGAATATCTTCTTCTAGAGTAGTAAACAGAAGAGTGAGGAGGCCCCCAAAACCGGGGGAGCTTATTCTCCCAAGACTGAGCCGCTTTGTTCGGCTTCATCGCAGCACGAGGGCCGAATCGCCGGGTAATCCTCCTAATTGCCGTCGACCCAAGAAGTGCAGGTGTTCTGAAGACATAAACAGCCCTGCAGTTCCTGGAACAATCCAGAAATCCCTGGTGACATAAGCGAAACGTACTGGGTGCTTCTGGGCCGTCGCGTCAACTGCCAATCACAGCCTTCCGCTGCAGACTGTCACAAGTGAAATTTACATGCATGACTGATGGTGGCATGATTCCATACTGACATCGTGGGGACATGAGTAAGGCAAGTTTGTTCATTCGCACTGTCACACAGGCTGGAGCTGAAGAATTGCGTATATCCAAGCATAATTTAGCTTGTAAAATGTTTACATTGTTTGCATTATATTTGTGGCTGCCAAACAGTCCTTAAAAAAATATTTGCTTTGCAAACTGGGTTAAAAACAGGAAGCTTAACGATAAAAAACAGCCAAATTGCTTCCTTCCATGGCTGAAGGCATGTATTGGTATCAAGATCACATTACTCCGTTGGTGGCAGACATTTTTGTTCAGGAATAACTGTTAGTAGCTTGGAATTTAACTTCAAAACCATTTACACAGATGGGTGTTAAATGGAACCAATTAAATACTAGTTTAATATGCAGCTTGTTGATGAAGCAGAGAATCATCCTGCTTCATAAGTGGGTATTACAGTCAAAACAGCTGCCCACTATTAATTCTGGATGTTTTTATAGCTGAAAGAGAAGCGAGGGATACTCGTTAGGGACTGACAAGGTCTCCTGTCTGAATCCCAGGCCAACTGGATCCAGCACTTTATCAGAATTCCTTCACACCATCGACATCTGTAAGGCTGGCTGGATGTTTTGAGATGTAACTCTGAATGTGATGTTGAAATGCATGTATCCCATTTCGCCAACGCTGTTAAAACACAGCAATGGAAATGCCAGAAGCCTGCCCCTTTGTTTTTCAGCAGTTTAAACATAGGCATTGAAATGGTCCTTACAAATATGGACTTTGCCCTGAAACACCTGTGCAAAAACACAGTTCTGTAGACTATGTAGAGTTTAGGACAGAAACTTACCGAAGTTTTCCATTGTGAATGAGCGACAATTTAAAATCTTTTAGACGGTCTTTTGGGGACTGGTGTCCATGAGCTTTTCACCCCCTTCCCAGGTACAAACCTAATGCAGAGAGAGTCATCTCTCCCTTAAAGAGACAATGTCCTGCTTAGTGCCTACCCCCCTGCACTGACTCATGGAACCGGATCTGTAATTTATGGATGACTCTCTTCATAATTTGATACTGTTCCTGGAATTATTGAATATTTAAAGTTGAATATATAACCAAATAGAAAAGAGAGTGAACCACAGGGCTTGTTTTGTAATTCAGATGTTATCGTCATATGTTGCTATGACGATTTTCATCATAAGATATGTGTGTGTGGGTGTGGATTATGTTTATATTACATTGTGGGGACTAAATGTTCCCTACAATATAATAAAAACCTGATTTTTTGGAGTTGGGGGGTTGTGTAACCATATGTCCCCACAATGTGATAAAAGCTTATTTCCATTTTTTTTAGTTCCCACAAGAGGAAACTCAGTTTTATAAAACTCTGTAACAGCTATCAAGAAATTGAAGATGCTAAAAGACTCGTATGAGTGAAGTATGAATGTGATTAGCCGTCATTGATGACACAACAGCAAAACGTGTCCCCTCCATGTAAAACACACGTGACATAGCTGGGGGCAACTAATTCAGCCCCTGGGGAGCAGTGCTTAGGGTCAGTACCTTCCTCAGGGTACCTCAGGGGTACTTTGCTGGTCAGGTATTCAAGCCAGTAATCATTTGATTACAAATGCATCTCCCTACCTATTAGGTCACCACTGCATAATGTGCTTTGCTTGGTTACTTATGGTTAAAGTTAGGGCTAGGCAGGGGTTACTGTTGTCATTGTTGGGATTAGAGTTTTTCTGTTAAGGTATATTAGGATGTTAAGGTATACTTACATGCTGCTCATGAATGTTCTATGAATGCATTATGAAGGTACAATGAATCTTCTACGAATGCATCATGAAGGAATTATGGAGGTGAAGTTAATGTAAAGAGTTACCCTTAATTTAAATGTTTAATGAAAGCATCAAACAAACTATTTTTGTTTAAAAACTTCCCTTTATTGTTATTGTTAACTAATTGACATTTGCAGGTGTGGCAGAAATGAATTTCTATATTTCTCATTTGACAATAGATAAAATTATCTTGTGTGAATTTTAAGTTGTCCGTTCACTATACATAAGGCAATCTATTGTATGATTTCATTTAAATCTAAAATATTTGGTTAATGTTGGCATTTCTACAGGAATACAGTGACGCATGAAGTAAATTGATTAATTTGTTAGAAAACATATAGGTAAGCTTCTGTGTATGGGTGTAGCTGTTTGTTACTGTATGGTTTTGAAAACAGATTTCGCTTATTTTTGGCATCATGTATGGATGAAAATAGCTCAGAGAAACATCTCTCCTCTTTAACAATGGGCAACCAAGAAGGGAAGTAGGAAGCAAAACATAAAGAAGTGCCACTGAGTTTCTACACAGAAATAATTCAAAGAAAATAATAGAAAAGATTTTTGAGTCTTTTGAGACCACAGAGTTCTTAGGCACTGCAGGAGTCCTGCTTTTCTTTAACCTGGTGGTCGGTTTTCAAGTCCAACCGAGTTGTGGAGATGCCACACGCATTGCATTCTTTGTCTTTGGACCCTTGGCGTAAAAGACTTTGGCTCCCCCTATGGGCCACACGTAGGAGGCGCACGAAGATCAGGTAGGAGATCTCGCTGACGTTGAGGATGATGCAGAGGGCAGAGGCGCCCACCATGAAGTAGGTAAAGACGTTCTTCTCCGTGGGGTGGCCGATGTAGCAGCTGACTTCTCCAAGGCAGGGCCACTGTTTGCATTTCACAACGCGCGGCAGGAAGAAGCTGTTGTAGATGATGTGTAGCAGATAGAGGAAGCAAATCTCCATGCCGGTCTTGAAGAAGAGACTGAGCAGGTAGGTCCACCACAGGCCGCCGTGCTTTTGGCCCAGGTTGTCGTAGAGGCGCGTGTCCTCGCCATGCTTGGCGCGGTACTTGCGCTCACGGTCCTTACGGTACGCCACGTGCAGCACCACCATGAAGGAGGGGCAGGTGACGAAGATGAGCTGCAGGGCCCACAGGCGGATGTGCGAGATGGGGAAGAAGTGATCGTAGCAGGCGTTGGGGCATCCCGGCTGCCGCGTGTCACAGTCAAAGTCCTTCTGGTCGTCGGCCCATACGCGCTCCGCCGCCACCACGAACACCATCACCCGGAAAACGAAGACCACCGCCAGCCAGATCCGGCTGAAGCCGGTGGAGTACTTGTTCACCCCGCTGAGGAAGTCCCGGAGAGTCTTCCAGTCCATGGTCTTTGCGGAAGGGAGCTAAACTTCCTCTGTAAAGTATCGGAAGCTTTACAGAGTCCCTTTCAAAACACGATGAGACACAAAATAACAGATACAGATTATCCGCTGTAAGTAATATCATTCATAATCAAATATATATCAAATCATATTGTGTAAAGAGAAAACTTTTGGTACAATGTTTTGTTTGTAGAGTAAATATTGAAAGAATCACTCCTGAAACAATGGTGGAATAAGCTATTTCCGTGATTTTTTTTTTGACAAAGAAAGTTTTTCAAGGGAAGCAGTTTGTTCTTGCACGTGTGCTGTATTCAGATCCAGAGGCACATAACGTTACATCAGCTAAATCCCCGTTTGCAGTGTAAGGAGTTCCTCTCCTAGTGGGTAACATTTCCATGACACCGTCAAGACTGCTGGACTTGATCATGCACATTTTTGTCAGCTGTGAACAGATCTTACCCAAAACTAGACCCCGAAACTAGACTCTGTTATTTTCTTGTTCTTTTCACATATTGACTTGATAAGAATGTTTGAAAAGAAACTTTCTTGGCTGATGAGGTGAGACAGAAGTGTCCCTAAAGCCGACTGCAACGAGAATGACTCCAGAACCGCATACAGAAGCGGCGTATTGCCCTGAACGGAATCACATTTCCTTCGGCGTGTTGTCACTTCACTCCTTGGCTATTGATTTTACCACCGAGAGCTGCACCGTTTGTTCTGAGGACCGGAACCTTCTCATTTCTTTTCCTGTGACTTTCTGTTCCGACACGAAAAGCTGTAGCATTTAAAGGTTTTGCCTCCTCGCCGCTTGGATTTCACCGACAAGGATGTAAATCAAATGTAAATCAAATTCACTCTCAAACTTTCCAAAATCCAACCCATACATTTTTATACACAGAAATGTGTATAAAGTCATAATGGAGATAAATCGAAATACAGAAAAATCATTGAGCTCATTAAAAGTTATATTTAGCGTAGAGCTTTGGTAGGTGTGCTGTTGGGGGAATGACAGCGATATTGCGTCATTTATTTAACTTTCTTTAAGCAAATATTCAATTCCATTTATTCACAAATTTCCTTCATATCCACACAGGATTATAAAGTAATATGAATGCATTTCAAATGAAACGTCTGAAGTAAATTGTGAGAAATAACTAAGCTGTCAGCCCTGTACCTGAATTCTCGCTTCATGCCGTCACATCAACACGATCTAAAGACCAAAGTGCTTTTCAAACTGACAATTCTGAAAAACTTTAGAATTTCCTTTTTTTCATCACGGGTGTCTGACACACTCCTGTTTAATAATATACTCACAGAAACTCCTTGGTGACTTTAGCCTAAATGTCTCACCACTTGGTTCACCTCTGTCTTGCTTTTTAATGGCTTGTTCTGAGTCTTTTTAGTGCATAAAGGCTCGACTGGTTTCCACCACCTTCCTTACACAGTCTGCTTGGTCTGTTGTATCTGAGATGGATTAAGGCATAACTCGGGTGTTGCTGTCTGAGGGGGCGTGGTCAAATAATATTAGGAATTAATAGCTCTTGTTCTTGTGGGCTGAGCTGCTTCTGAAGGTGCCCCGACCGAGGAGGAAAGGGGATTTAAATTAGCTGCCAGATAGGTTTAGAACTTTTCTTTTTCAGGTGACTGGGTGATCGTGTGACCAGTAGGATAGTCTTTCAGCTGTCTCACTGTTCCTCACGTTGGTTGTGCTGAGAATGCATCCTGTCTGAAGTTCTGTGTGTCAGGGGGCTCAGAAACCCACAGGATGGATGGGGGGGCGGTCTCTGGTTGTGCAACACCACAGCTCATGTGTACATATCAGACAGGAGTGTCACTAGAGATTTATGGGGGGGAGTAAGTCTAGGAAGTCTAATGAGGCCATTTAAACCTCAAACCCCGACTTAGCCGGCTAAGGCTCTGTGTCTGAGATCGGAAGGTTGTTGGTTTGAGCCCCAGCCTCAGCAGAACAGTGACATGTCTGTGGGCTCTTGAGCAAGGCTCTTAAGCCCCAGCTGCAGGGGTGCCACATGATGTCTGGCCCTGTGCTATGGAGAGCAAGATGGTGGGGGGCAGTACATTTCATTCAACATTATATCCAAATGGGGGGTGAGCAGTGAGAGATGCAATGGGGTGGGCAATGCTGAGGGTAGCAGCGGTAAAAGGAGGGGAGGAGGGGTGGTGGTGGTGATGGGGTGACAACAGTGAAAGTTATCAACCGGGGGGGTTGAGATTCCTACAGCCTCATTACACAGCCCCAAAACCACCCTAGTGACACCCATGGTAACGTATGAATGAGAAGTCAGCGATCGGCCTTCCGTTACGGGGGGGGGCAGGTGTGTGTGTTGGGGCAGGGTTAGGACAGATCAGACAGGATGTCGGGGATGGGTGACCGTGGGCGCCGAGACTCATGGTGACGGGGCGGTTTGGTCACACGGGCGCCCAGTGTCATCGCCAAGGTGAACCATCACTAGACGTCTAGCAGGCTGAAACGGCCCCTTTGAAAGGCACACGGGGGTGTTCCAGGCCCTCCCTGAGTCCTGCCTTTATTTGATCGGTGAAGCTGAAACTCTGGCCCCACTTAGCAACAAAAGGTGCTCTGTCAATGCACGAGAGGTCCGCGGTCACTGCCTCTATGGTACACATCTGGCACTGGCGTGCCCTGTTTCCCGTCCTCCGCCCCCCAGCCTATCAGCGATAGCAGACAGGGCTGAGATAAGGTCTGACTCGCTATGATGGCTCGTATTGGCCAACCCTCCCTTAAAATGTACCTTACAAAGACTGCGGTCAAAAAACGACATTGACTGATGTGGAAAAGCGTTTCAGATTAACTACCTTCCATCGAACTGAGAGTCGTCAACGTGATTAACTTTATCAAGCAATTAAAAAATAAAAAATGTATTTACATGACTAATGCTGTTCTCTTACACATGTGTCTGCTTTGTAGAAACACCCAGAGTAGTTATGCAACATGTACTGATGTATTAAGACTGTATGCTCAGTCTGCACAAGAACTTTTAAAACCTTTTATTTTGATTTCCTGTGTTTCTATTGGCAAGAAATGCATCCATTAGTCACATTTTCACTTTTGTCTTAGATGGTGTAGTTAAATTTCAAAATCATGGGTCCCCAAGGGTGTAATGGAACGAGGCTAATCTGCAACATGCAATGTGGAAAGAGAATTTTGGGTTTGAGTGGAAGTTACTGATCTGCTGTATGCGTCCTAATAATGTGATTTGATTTTGAAGAATTTGCACCAAGGAAAATGCCAGATTATATTACTTTTTAAAACTTTATTTTCTAAAGACATGTGACAAAGTGACAAGTAATATCATGCTGTTAGTAGAGTTAGGCATTATATTAACTTGTTTAGTTTTAATAAACAACAGCAACTGGTAATGCTTTACATTAATTGCACCTTCATATTTCATTTCATTATTCATACAACATTCATAAGCAGCATGTAAGTATACCTCAACATCCAAACATACTTTAACTGCATTAATATACATTAATAACAAACATTATACAATTGTGATGTTTGTTTACATGTAAATTAAATCTGTTAAAGTGTGTTAGGATGTTAAGGTATATTTACATGCAGCTTACGAATGTTCTATGAATGCATTCAGAAGACGCACTGAATGATCTACAAATGCATTGTAAAGGCATTTTGAAAGTTCAGTCAATTCAATTCAGTTTATTTATGTCGTGCATTTTCTCAACAATACATTGTCTCAAAGCCCTTTTTATTGTCCCCGCCCAAAACCCCCAGTGAGCAAGCCAGAGGCGACAGTGGCAAGGAAACACTCCGTAGAAGGAAGAAACCTTGGGAAAGTGCAGTTAATGTAAATCATTTGCCAACAATTATCAAACCATTGTGTAGATCTTATGAAGGAATAGAAAATGAAAATAATTACAAAACAATACAAAACACACATGTGCTCCAGTACAGCAAGAGAAGAAGCTGCTGATGGTGAGTTCTGGTGCTGTGCAGGTGTTGTGCAGGTGCTGTGCTGCAGGATGTATTTTAAAGGCTGTAGAGGAAGAGATCGTGGTGCTGAAAGAAGCCTAACTGCAAATTTTATTTGTAGATTTCATCTGATACAAATGGCTGCTGGTTAACATTCAGGAGAGTCACAGGAAATCATATTATTATATGAAATAAAAATTAAATTAAAACAAATAATCAAATGTGGAATCCATCCATTTTCTGTTCTGCTTATCCAAGTGAGGGTCACGGTGAAAAATAGCCTACAAAAAGCCTAATGGCCTATGTAGCTTCTGAAGAAAAGCTTAACTATGTTATGTATGAAAAAAAAATTCAAGACTGACATTACATACGAAACCCTATACAAAGCGATAAATCAATGATCATTCATATCATTCTCATACGGCACCATTGTTTTATCTCCAGTGTTTTTCTGAGAAGACCACTAACAAAACAGAGCAACAATCAAGGATCTCGTCCCTTGACTGTTGTAGACAGAACCCTTGAGCTGGCTTAGAATAGTTACGAAAGTCACTGGCTAAATTTTGGTGACTGCCGTGTTATACACGGGGGCCGAGGCCTCGACGTCGCTGTGGTTGGCAACCTTCAGCTGCTGCGACTCGAAGTCTTTGTGTTCCTTGCTGGCCGGGAAGGTGGGCATGACGAAGGGACGCCTGCGTCGATTTTTCGAGAGGCACTCGAAGCAGCGTTTTCCCACCAGGTAGACGATCTCACAGAGGGTTAGCAGGATGCAAATGAAGCTGGTGACTACCATGAAGATGGTGAAGATGCGTTTCTCTGTGGGTCTGGAGATGTAGCAGTGGACATTGGGAGGGCAGGGACTCTCGTTACACACGACCAGCAGGGGGAAGAACTTGACCTTGTAGATGTACCAGACCAGGAAAATGAAGACAGCGTCCACCGCTACCTTAAAGACGAGGCTCAGGAGGTAGGTCCACCATAGACCGCCGCGCTTCTTGTTGGCGTCAGCGTAGAGATGAGTGCAGCCCTCGCCGTACTTCAGCGTGTGCTTGTGCTCGCGGTCCATGCGGTACGCCACGTGCAGGACCACCAGCAGCGAGGGACAGGTGACGAAGATGAGCTGCAGGGCCCACAGACGCGTGTGGAGCACCGGGAAGAACTCGTCGTAGCAGACGTTGAGGCAGCCAGGCTGTAGCGTGTTGCACTTGAAGTTGCTCTGCTCGTCGCTCCACACCTTCTCGGCCGCCACCACGAACACCAGCACGCGGAAGATGAAGACCACGGAGAGCCAGATGCGGCCGAATGCCGTGGAGTACTTGTTGACCCCGCTGAGGAGGCCCTGGAGGAACGCCCAGTTCATTGTGCACCGAAGTGACGGTCCAAACGCTGAACAGACTCAGGGGTGCTCTGAACCCATTCCAGTAAGCTTCACTTTCTAAAATGGGATTAGAGAGAGAGCTCAGTACACCTTTTCAATAGGGACTAAAGGGTGGAAAAGCGCACTCTGTCAGCTAATAGGTAAACGTCAGCGTGTAACACCCTGCATAGCTGACAATGGCGCGGCTATAGGAACGCCTGTTTGCTTAAAAACGCGATAACGCGTCACGATCAGGAGGGGAGGCATACAATCACGAATTCACGTGAAATACCTAAAAGACGAAAATGCATACGGCACTCGAATCCCTGGATAAGGTCATGAAACAAAGTATGTTAAATATAAAGGAAGGTTTGAAAATAAAAAAATTCAAAATTAATTTCAGAATAAATACAAATACTCGGCTTTATGTCACTACACGATTTATACGCGTTGCATTATGTACAGACAAACTAATATTGTATTACATCAGTACACTCATTAATTTTAGGGATCAAATTAAAATTATAATAATTGACAACAAATTGATTTGAATGGCTGATCAGCGTAGAAAAGTGTGCTCCTGCTTAAAAAAAAAAATCAGTGTTGATCAGCGGCAGAATAAGATATTTTATTGGAGTTTCAGATTTGAGTTTCCCTCCTCAGAATACAAACTAGTACTTCCTGCTGCAGATCGGGACGAGATGGGGTGAGAGGTCAGGCAGACACGGCGGTTCCCGGAGGCTCCGGCTGTCGCATCCCGGGACAATGTGACCCCGGTATTACAGCTGGTAGCTGGGAGGACCGCTGGCAGCCAGTGCGGGCAGTGGGGCGGTCGCTGCAGCTCTGATTGCGCGCTGCTGCGTGTGTGAGGTTCCGGGCACCGCGGTGACTGTACGGGCTGCCGCACGCTTCATCTCCCCGGCTGGAGGTAAGGGCAGCGAGCTGCTCGGCTGTGCACCGCAGCCCCCCGGACCGTGATCTGTGGTGTCATGGAGAAAGTGGAGAGCACAGTGCACGCATTGATGCTGACAGTCTCCGTGATGGCTTATTTTTTTCCTATGCATTTACCTCGTCCCAGTACTAGATACCTGTATGGTTGGTTTCAGATACTGGGTAGTAGATCTGATTGATTGCAACTGAGGCATAAGTGGGTAAATGAAATTAACGAGTAGCTAGTTCTCAAGATCAGGCAGATGCGGTATTTGCGGGACAGAAAAGGGCGCTTGACTGTTAACGCGCATCTGTAACTTAAATCTAATAGCGTAGGTTGGTAAGGGTAATAGTAACTAATAACTGATTAATATCTGACATTGGGAAATATTAATCTATGGTTCAGTGTTTATTTTTGTCGGTGGCTGCGACGGTAAATATGCTTTGGCTGTTTCAGCTGGCCCGCCGCCAGTAACTCTCCGGTTTCCGTGAGCCATGCGACAGTGGTGCCTTCCGGCTGTGGCCCCCGGCGCAGAGCCGCTCCTGACCGACAGGCTGTCTCCGTCGCTTGCAGGTGTGTTTGCGTCCTCTGGGCTGTTCTACTGTGACTTAAAGCTCAGGCATCTGTCCCAACGTGACCCAATAAGCCCAAACAAAAGTCCAGTCAGAGAGCCCAATCTAGAAGACTGTGTTCCCATAACATCTAGGACTCTTCCAGTATCTACTGACTGGGCTCTGATGTCTAAATGTCTAAAATGTTTTCATGATAAGAAATGGTAAAAGCAGCACAAGTGATGTCCGGTTTGCCCCTCGTGCTTCAGATGAGAGGGTGGAGGACTGTGAGATGGAGCCACGGTACACCATAGAGCAGATAGACCTCCTTCAACGTCTGCGCCTGTCTGGAATGTCCAAACCCCAGATCGTCCAGGCCCTCGAGTCCTTGGAGAGATTAGATTCAGAACATCACCGACAGCCTTGCTATGATTCCACCGCCCCAAACGCTGCCCCAGCGGCGGCTGCACCCTCATCTTCATCCTCGTCCTCCTCGTCTCTCACCTCCGCCACCACGCAGACGCCAAACCTGGATGCGTCCCTGTCGCCCAGCAACAGCTACGAGGCCTCGCCACCCCCCCTCTACCCCACCACTGGGGCACAGAGGTCATTCAGTTATGACCTGACTGAGGAGGATTGGGATTTGGAGCAGAAAGTAGAGGAATACATGAGGTAACAGCCCTGTTTGAATATCTGACCTGCCACCAGGTGGCGCAATGGTTAAGGGAGTAAATTTGTCAGTACACACTAGCAGGTTAAGGTCATAAGGAGCTCTTTTCTGTTGTAGCCTAGTGATTATTTATGAGGTAGATGTAGTTGTAAAATAAATAATAAATGTAAAATGGATTAATCTACTAAGCGACTTCATGAAAAGACAGTATGCCACAAGTCTACGAAAATCTACGTTTCACAAGTTTCCTTACAGTTTTTATGTTTTTGAAGAGGTCATACCCAGCCTTAAAAATAAAATCTCTAGGGATGTGAATGATATATTTTCGGCCGCCCCATTAAGCTATTAAATTAGTTTGTAGGTTTTAGATTTCTAAACATAGATCTGACAGCCTCTGGGGCCTGCTGGGCCGTGGGAGTTCTTACACTGAGCTTCTACCTCTTCTTGTAAGTCGTAGCGATGTCATTGTAGAATTCCACACAGGATTTGTAGGCTGGAGGTGGGTCTGTTGCTTGATGGGTCAGGGGTTAGCTTTTTTGCCTCATGACCCCAGGGTTATAGGTTTGAATCCTGCTTCTACATCTGAATGTGTGATTTGTGGTACTTTTTATTGGGATCCATAACTGCCTTGCCATGGATTGGTGTCCTATTCAGAGTGTACCCTTCCCGATACCCTACATATCTCAAGACGGGCTGCACATCACTGTGCTCCTCATAGGATAAACTGTTAATAAGCCCGTCCATTTAATTTTATCTCAGAGACCTTCAGAACATCATGTGCCCGTTTTGTGATTACTGGATCCCATTAAAGTGCAGTTTCCATCGGTGTGGAGCGTTTTGTACGCATTTTATACGAGTTATGATTTAAATATGGAATTTTGATGGAGACGTCTCCCAAATGGTGGTGAATATGTGAGGTCACTGCAGCACTGCATTTGTGTTCTGGGGGGGGGTTACAGTAAAAGTCAAAGAGTCATAAGTGGTCAGACCAATGATTTGCTAACTGATCACTAACAGGGGGGTTAGTATGTGTGTATTTGTGTCTGGGATCTTTCTGTAGCCTCTCTACAAGGGCATAACTTTGGGTTAAGCACTGGGGGGCTGAGGTCTCCACCCATTTAAGGGGTCCAGGGGGTGGTATTGGATGGTTTTGATTATTGGGGGGTGACAAACCCCCCATCCCCCCATAATTATGCCCATGCCGCTCTATATATCCTGATTTCAGGAAAGACAGCAATCTGGTGAAGGAGGAGATCAAGTCGTTCCTCAACAGCCGAAGGATTTCTCAGGCCATCGTGGGACAGGTGACAGGTGCTGTGACCAATCAGAAGGCTGCTTTCCTAAACTACATCTTACCATTACTAAGGAATGTTTTGTTTTTTCATTTTTTTAACAAAGATCTTTTTTAGCTCCTCCTGCCCAGCCCAGACTTTCACAGTTCAATAGGCCTGGGGACTCAGTCCCCTGTGGGATTCTGGGAGATGGCGCTTATTTTCTCAGTTGTTCCTTTCCCTCACCCCTCCCTTGCCCACAAGCTATCTCAGGGGAAACCATACATCATAAACAACAAGCAGAGAAGGGCCCTAAGACTTCAACCGCTCTGCGTAAACCGTGCGGTATTTCCTTTCTGATCTGCCGTCGTGAGAACGCTCAGTGGTCGTGGTGAGGATTATTCTCCATTCTGGTTCCCTAGGGATCAGTCAGAGCTACATTTCCCAGTGGCTGCTTCAGCAAGGCCTGGAGATGAGCGACTCCAAGCGAAGGGCCTTCTATCGCTGGTACCTGCTGGAGCGCAACACCCCAGGTATGAGGCTGGGTCTCCTGTAGGAGACCAGTGCTTGCACAGGGCTGGGTGATGGTGCCTAATTAATGTTGACAGGTCCCTCTTATGTAGGGCTACTTAACCAAAGGTGTTTCATGTGGACTCCATGAGCTGGCTAATTTGACTCCCCCTTGTATATTGCACCTCCCTCATCCCTAAGTACTTTATTTCCCTAAGTCCCTACCTCAAATTGGTGTAAGGGGTCAGAAAGAATGTTAGGGAACTACACTATTTAAAAGCTTTTGCACGCACTGAGATATTCTACATTAGCACATCACTCACTTAACATTTACTAAATTACACTCGATATTCTTTGATAAAAAATACAGTATGTTCACCATTTGAGTACGCTTTTTAGCAAGAAAGTGTCATATCTTTCATTCATCAAGGTAACCTCCTCTAGCAGTTATGTAACAGCAGAGAAAATTTGTGACATTCTTCCTGCAAAGGACATTAAATACTGCTTGGTTTCATGGGAGGAAACAGTTAACTAGTGCATTTTAAGTTAAAGGAATAGAATCTAACTATGCCGTTACCACACAACCAGTTAATAGGATGTCAGACATGCACTGTTACATACTCTTTCCATGTTATAAAGGAAACTCCTTTTATTTCACTTTTATTTATAGTTGTTCACTCAACTTTCCAGTACTTAACAAGAACAAAAAAAACAGCAGTTTATGTAATAAATGAAAAAGTGGTAAAACCCTATGGTGTGCAAAAGCTTTTGACTGAGTGTGTTTGAAGTAAAGCTCATCAGGTTGTTCTAAATACTTGTATACAATTGTACAGTGGAAAGTGGTAGAGGTGGAAAGTTCAGGTCCAGAGAGTACAAATCCAGGCTAAGATTTTGTTTCAACCAACCGGTTGAGTACTCTGTGACTGTGACTCTGTGACTGATTAGCTGACACACAATCTTGGTCTGGATTTTTACTTTCTGAACCTGAACTTTCTACCTGTGGAAAATGGTGATTTTCAAGTTGTCTTCCAAAGCATGTTTGGTTTTCATTCATTTCGCCCCCTGTTCTTGTGAGCTAAGATCTAAACGTCCACCATGTTCTCTGTTAGTCAGAGGAATGTTCAGTTCTTTTCACTTTAATTCACGGGTGAATCTACTGCATTATGGAGCTCTGCCACTTTACATTCGTTGGGTTTGTTCTTGCATAACAATTATTATTATTATTATTTTAATATTGCCCCTTGTCCTTCTGTAGCTGTCACCAGTGAGGGGGCTGGATATTGTGGCCTCCATAAAGGCTTATCATATGCTTATCAAATTGTAAGGGCCCCTGTCACTTGGGGGCTCTTAGGATCATCCTAATCCCCCCATTATGGCACTACAAGCAGCTGGGGGATGCTGTAGGTCATGACTCCATCCTTGGCCTGAAGGCTTCTGCTGTATGTTGTTAGCATGCAATGTTCTTTTGGTTAGGATGCAGGTGGAATGAAAGCCAACATGCACAGGTGCCCAGGCCCAGGACTGAACATCCCTGGTGCAGGCAGAGGGAACTGCTGACACACCTGCTCCCATGGTACTGTGCACATCCTCCGCAGCCAGGTAACAACACTGCGCTCTGCTATCGACTCGCCAGCCTTCTCACTGCCTGTCAGAATGCAAAGACTGTAGAGATAAGACCCCTGATTTAAGGTGAATAACCTTAGTACATGGTGATGTGACTTGAGCCCTCAGTGTTTGTCCAGCCCATCTCCCCCC
>JAODLC010000050.1:13579236-13606916 GCA_026781145.1 Hippopotamyrus pictus
ACAGTCTGTGGGTGGGGGAGGGGAGCGGGGGTACCCTGTGCACGGTGGCCAAGGCAGGGCCCAGCATGGCGGCGGGGGGGGCCGCCGGCAGGCTGCCGATGGCAGAGGCGCGCAGGCCGTGTGTGGGGTAGCTGCCCAGAAGAGTCGCGGTGTGGGCTGGCAGTTCCCGGCGAGGTGGGGGTCCGGCGAAGGGCCTCGCCGCTGCAGCGGGGGCCGCCGAGCCCGGAAAGGCGGCCCAGGGCCAGGGGCCGAACGGCAGACCGGCCGGATTCTGGAGCAGGGGGTCCAGCTCACTGGCGCAGTGGCTCAGGTGGGACACCAACCGGGCCCCGATGGGGTCGGGGGCTTCCATGCCCTCCAGCGAGCTGAGGTACCGCACCACCTCCCCCACGCACTCCCGGAAGCCCAGCGTCCTGTAGTCCACAGCCAGCGAACGGGCGTCGAAGTACCCTGGGGGGCAGAGGACACCAAATCAGCATCTCCCCTATGAACTATTATTCCTGTCGGGAGTGAATTTAGGGGGGGGGGGGGGGCCCTTCAAGTTCAGTTAATTTCTACGGCACATTTCAGACAACCAGAGCTGACACACGGTGCTGTACAAATCAGAAAAGCAAAGAGGAACCGAGCTTTAAAAGTGGCCAGTGTTGACATCTATCAAATGCACAGGGGCAAATCGTTCCACAATGTTGGGCATTTTCCCCTAAGCTTTATCTGGGGCCCCTACCTACAGCGCAAAATGCTGCTGTAACAATCAGAAAAAAAAAGAAAAGATTTGGGGCCCCTTGCAACTTGGGGCTCGGCCTAGAGCCCAGATTAGTCGGTGCATAAGTCCGGCCTAGATCTATGTCCACATGCTGCAGTGTCAGATACAGGTTAGCTCCCAGCCCACCTAGACCCGTTGCACTCCTTCCCTGTCTCAAACCCCTCTGCCCCCCCAAGTCTTTACAGCCCTCCCTCCCTCCCGGAAGGACGTGAATTGAGCATACCCTTTCCCCCCATGGCGTGCAGCAGTTTGAGGTGGTCCACTGTCATCTGGAGGATCTCGGCCTTCTCCAGCTTGGAGGAGCCCTGGAAGAGAGATGAGTAGGGGCTGAATGCCATCCCACGCCAGGCCCGACGTCGGCGTGTTCAGGCTTGCAGCGTGGAACATGAGCCCCTTAACGCGCCGTGGCTAATGCCGCCAGTGCCTGAGCGCGGTTTATCTATAAACACCCTGGCCAACTTTTCCGCCTCTGCGGTGCGGCTAATGATCTGACGAGCTAACGAACGGTGATACCCAGCAGATAGAGTGGAGGGGGGGGGGGGCTGTCACCTGCTTCTCGAAGGCGCTGGGGACCAGACGCCTGAGCTCTGACAGGCTGTGGTTAATCCTGTCTCGCCGTCTCTTCTCGATGATCTAAGAAACAGGGGAAGAGGGGTGATGCAAAGACCTCCATGTGCAGCCCTGCCCTCACTGTGAAAGTATTACTGTATATTACTATGTATATTATTATGTTTGATTTTTAGGCATTCACTGCATAATCATCACTGTATATTATGTTTGATTTTTAAGCATTCACTGCATAATCATTACTGTATATTATGTTTGATTTTTAAGCATTCACTGTATAATCATCACTGTATATTATGTTTGATTATTAAGCACTCACTGCATAATCATCACTGTATCTTATGTTTGATTATTAAGCACTCACTGGGTAATTATTACTCTATAATGCAGCTCCTCACAAAAGCAGCTTTTATTTTCTATGTATAGATAGATAGATAGATAGATGGATGGATGTATAGATAGATAGATGGATGGATGGATGGATGGATGGGCAGCACAGGGTTATAAGGGACAGGAGTGAGGTGTCGCACACTCTCGTCAACCGGCGAGAATGATACAGCCCAGGGCAGCCGCCCGCTCAGATCTGTGGCTCGTGACGGCGTCGGTTAGGATGGATGGAACCAAAAGGCCACGATCTGCTGATTGCAAGCAAATGACTGTGGGTGCCGACTGCAGCCAGCCTGCTGTGCATCAGGGCTGGCGAGGCGGCCTGTTTACCCCTCTGCGCTTCTTGCGGGCGAGGATCTGCGAGGTGCTGCCTGGGGAAATGGAGCCGGTGACGGGGCTGCAGGGACAGGCAGAGAGGCGGGTCTCCGTGAGCTTTGGGTCCTCATGGCAAGGCCACCCCCTCTCCCCTCCCCCCCGAGAATCAACAGCAATGTACAGCCGTGCAGGCCTTTGCAAGACCGCGTAAGGAAACGTGACAGCGGGGAAGCAGCAAGGCTGTGCTGCGGGACAGCAGGCTGACAGCACCTCCGTCAATGTGACAGAATGTCACCTTACGCTAAAACACGTCCCTGCTGGACGTCAGTGCCAGTCAGATAGGGGACAGACCGCTGGCTCCTTAAAAAAGTGAGTGATCAATAACACCTTTCAGCATTTGCAAACTTATTAAAAACAGAAACCATTTAGGCAGGGCAAGTAAAATGAATCTCTATGCAGATGTCAGTTCTGGCTTGGCCGACTGTAGAATTACATTCTTACATTCAAATTCTTAAACAAAGACATTTTGACTTGCATGCAAAAATTAACAACTATACCAATGATACGTGGAAGTTACATATTAATTGAAAGCAGCAGTATAAAAAATACTAAAAGACATTTACATTTACATTAAATAGTACAATCATGTTCTATGTCAGAAATATGTTTTATCTGAATCTCACTGTTTCCTTAGCCTTTACAAGGAAATGATAATCTGTAATTTATATATAATATTTCAGATTTAAACTGCTGTCAGATTTTTAAAATATAGTTTTTTGCCTTATCTTATTCAGTCTTTTAAAGCTTTTAGACCTCATTGGTTACAAAATCTGACATTTAACATTTGCCAACATTTGTAGGAAAGCCCAAAGTGGGAAAGCGACGACTTTCGTCCCGCGCCCCCGTATCAAAGGGGCTTTGCGTTGACTTTCTCCAAATCTTTTCAACTACTAGTGCCAGTCTGCGCCTGATTTGCACAGCCCTTAGAGAATTCAAAAGTCGGGGTTCAGCGACAAATGGAAAACAGAGAATAGATTTTCAGACATGTGCTATTTGTTTGTGAAAGGGAGGGTTACATATGAAATAAATAAACAGATGCACATCTCGAATTAAATAGATGCATAGGTACACAACAAGACGCAGCTATTACACGACACATGTAGCCTATGTTAAACAAATACGATATTTCAAAAATACAGTATAAATCAGCGGGGTGAAGCAGAGCCGGTTACCGTCACAGCAATCTGGTAACAGTGGGGTTAGGCCAGACCCCACCGGGGCCCTCGACTCGGGGTCAGTCTCACCAGAACGCGTCCTCCTGGCCGACGTCGATGAGCTCCTCGCCGTCCGTGTCCGGGGAGCTGTAGTCACAGGGTCTCTTCATGGTTTGGTGTGGACCAGGCACTGGCGTCGGTGGGGGTGACCTGCGGCGAGCAGCTGGGGAGGGGGGTCAGGGGCACTCGACCTGCAGGGCTGGAGGGCTCGTCAGAGCGGGAGGAGAAGCGCGGAGGCGTCTGGCTCGCTTGTCCTTCCAGCAAAGATCTTTGGAAACTGGGCAACCCTCTATGCCAGTGCCCACCCTCTCTCTCTCTCTCTCTCTCTCTCTCTCTCTGTTTTTCCTCCCCCAGCATGTGTCAGTCTGTCCTTGTCATTCTCTCTCTCTTTCTCTCTCTCTCTTTCTCTTTCTCTCTCTTTTTCTCTCCCTCTGCCCTCCGCCCTGTCTCCTGTTCCCACTTGCCTACCCCTTTGCCGATTCAGTTTGTCACTGGTGTCCACCCCCCACTTCTTGTGGCCCCAGCGTCTGTCTTCCCCCCCGCCTCCTCGTTTTGCTGTCTTTCTTGTGGGGGAGACCTCCCTTGCTTATTCTTTTTTTTTTCCCCCTGGAGGTCACTCTGCCATTGGATCCCACTGTCACAGATTAATTTTTCAGCCAGAACATTACAAAGCTTCACTAAACCTCTAGTACTCTCTCTCTCTCTCTGTCTCTCTCTCTCAATCTCTCTGTCCGACCCCCCTCTTACACCCCCCACATTCCTCTCCTTTCAATTAGCATCCTCTCCCTCTATTCCCTCCATCTCATCCTATTCCTGACCCCCCCCCCCCACACACACACATAGACACTCCCTTTTTCCTCTTAATGAGGATTTTTGCCCTTACCAACTCCCTCGAGCAGCAGCTGAGATCTGAACAGCGAACTGGAAGGGAGGAGGGTCACGTGAACCTCTCAGAGTGTCGTAACAGGTAATCCCTGCCCCCCCCCCCCCAAACGGTGGTGCCCCCTGGGGAGTAATTGGTTCATGTCTTTAACCCTTAAATGAGCAATGTGCCCTGTGAGATGCGTCCACTTTGACCACCTGCGGGGGTCAGGAGTTGGGAGTTCTAACGCAATCCAGTTATCAGGCATCAAAGCCTGGTCTGTTCTGAGTAGCCAGGTCATCACATGCCTTGCCTAAAGTTGTCTGTGAATCAGAATGACCAGAAGCCATTATGGCTGAGTATTGGGTAATTAATTACCCATCCATCCACCCTTCATTTTCTGTCCCCTCTTGTCCTATGCACAATCCAAAAACATGCTAAGATGGGTTGGAGTAGTTAATTATACATGATCATATTTATTTTTAGCAAAACAATAATAGAAACATTGTTTTTCTACTGCTTGTCACTGCTCCCATCACCCCTGGCTCTCTACCCCCCCCCCCCACCTCTCATCACCGTCCTGTCACATTGTCCAGCTTTTTTTTTTTTTAACATCAGCGTGGCTGCTAATCTCGCTCCGCCGGGAGCCGTACGTCAGGGCTGGAGCTGCAAAGCCGACCTGACACGAGGGCCCCCCTGATAACGTCGCGTTTAGAAAGCGAGGCGCCCCCCCCCCAGGGGTCAAGAGAAGAAAGGGCCCCCTGAGTGTCGGAACAGAGGGTCACTTCTGGGGATAAGCCAGCGCCCAGTGCCCAAACACCGGTGCATGCTGCCCCCGCTGTGTCCGCCGTGCTCGGCGCCCTTACCGTGGGAAGCTGGCTACTGGTGGTTTCCATGGCGACGGCGGCCCTGAGGCATTCGGTGGCAGCTGGCCCTATGAATAGGAGGGTGAACAGACATAGTGACCATGCCCCTTTCGCTATGCCCAGCCGGGCACCTTCTAGCCTCCTGACTGGCACAGAGCTACTGGGGAAGGATGTTAATAAGGCTGCGGAGCTTTCAGCGGGTAGGCCGCAACGTGCAGCCAAATGCCGCACGTGGACGTAAAGGCGACATATGAAGAAAGATGCAGCTCTGCTTCCGAGACGCGGCAGGGTGTTAGCACGTTCCTCGTTCGCCCGACACGCCGTCTTGGTTTTGCAGTTATAAGCTGCTCGTAACTCACGCAGCTGGATGTTTTAAAAGCTCAAGCAGCAGCCCCCCCCCCACCCCACCCCACCCCACCGGGACTCGAACCTATCTCAAGCCTGACGAGCGGCTGCCCCTGTGGATGCGTGTCATGCCACCGCTATGTGTGTCCCCCCCTGGGCCCTGAGCACTGTTGCTAATTTACAAGCTCATAACCAGCACCACCCTAATTCCCCCCCACCCCTCCTCTCGCCTGCCCCTCCAGGCGTCATGGGATTCGCCCCAGACCTCCTCTGGGGGCCCGTGCGAGTGTGCATGTGCGAGTGTGCGTGAGTCACGGCCGGCGGAAGCGCGGCGTCTCCTCCCCACTGGCCCCTAACACTCCCAGTACCAGTCCGTCCCCCGAGCTGAGGTCTGGATCTCATTTCTCCCAGTGCTGTCCATCAACTGGCAGAAGAAAGCGCCGGCGCCCTGTGCAGTCGCAGCCTCCTCGTGTCTCGCTCGTTATTTCTATTGCTCTGGACTTCAAAGCGCTGCTCTGCCCTCCTCCACGCTGCTTGTTTTTCTTTCACGGGCCGCCCCGGTGCCGCCCCCCCCCCCCCGTTCTGTTTTTGATCTGCGCTCCGCCACACATCCTCCTCTCCCTGGCGCGGGAACACTGCCGGCATGAGGAAGGTAAACTGATGCGACTGATACATCAGTGAGCTTTAGAGTGCTGTTTCTCAAGTGGTGGGTCGCAACCCAAAAGTGGCAATTTTCAGTGGGTTGTCGAGTAACCCTCCACCCAGTCAACAACTTTTTCAGTTGCCTCCCCCCACCCAACCCCAACCTGGTGTTACAGAAATTTTCTAGTAAATTTAACCCGGGACCCTATGCCCAAGGAACAATGTGGGTTGTAAGGCCAAACTAGCTGAGAAGCCCTGCTTTAAACGGTAGGGAATGGGGTCGAGAAAAGTATGCAAGCAAAGCGAGTGGAAAGCTGGTAGAATGAGGAGGAGGAAGAGCAGGAATTCTCATGGCCTTCTTGCAATTTCTCTGGCCACTTCAATACCCCCCTCTCCCCCTTCCCACTCCACCACAACAAGGCGTCCTCTACAATTGAAATTAACAAGCTTATATTTTTATTACTGACACACACAGACTTGCACATATGCAAAAATGTTTCTAATTACAGCCCGTTATTTATTAAATAATCCCTTTTCTGCCTTTGAAAAATACAAGAGAAGGAGAAAGAAAGTTCTCTGCTTTTCTTTGTTTCTTTGACTTCTCACGCTTAAGAAACTGAAATTGTAGCAGGAACATCCACTTTTTTTTCTTCTCTCTAGAAGAATTTATCTCGCCAGTGGCGGCAAGAATGTCGAGTGACTGCTCTGGGAGCTGCCCACTTCAAAACCTTCCAGGAATAAACTGGCCTCGGTCGGCGTCTCCCCTGAGAGCCCCCTCCCATTTAAGTTCCACCTTTCTGCGCCCGTGCTGCTTCCTGCCCCAAACGTGCCCTTTTTTCTGGTTTCTCCCAAACCTCTACTGCTTCCTGACCCTTTGAGAAGGTCTCTCTGTCAGAAGGCAGATGTGGAAAGTCCAGGTCCAGAGAATACAAATCCAGACCAAAGTTTTGCTTCAACCAGCCAAGTTGAGTACTCTGTGACTGTGATTCTTTATGCTCAACTGGTTGGGTGAAATCTTGGTCTGGATTTGTACTTTCTGGACCTGAACTCTCCACCTCTGTCAGGGAGAAAATGCTGGAAGCACTGGAGACGGCGGTGCACCTTCAGTGAAGGGTTAGGGCTGGGATTTGGACTTGTAAGATCAACTTAAACCAGATTTCTTCAAATTGAAGTCACAAATAATAATTAAGATATGCCATGTTATTATACTAGTAATGGCTCTTCCTTTGTTAAAGTGTAATGGCCGTTTTGAAGGTAATCGCAGCATTTATAAGTGAAAGGATCAGGTAATGACTATATTATAAAATAATGTAAAAATAATTACGAGGTGCCATTTATTGAGTCTGATAATGGTCACACTTCCCTTCAGCTCCACTTTTCCCACCTCTGGTGTTAATATACTTCCTGTGAACCATGTTCCATGTTTATTAGTTGCTGACCCCGTTTGTCAGTAATGTCCATATGGTGATAGGCTTCTGTGCCTGTAATCAAAAGGTTGTTGGTTCCAATCCTGCACTCAGTAGGTTAGGTTCCTATCCATTGGGCTCTTGAGCAAGGTCCTCAGCCCCAAAAATACTCCAGTGATGGTGGATAAAAACTTATCACTGAGCTTGGACCATAAGCTTGACTCTCAACTGTCTATGTCTCAAAGCAGACCATGATGGGATATGTGAGAAAAGCATTCTAATGAACTCGGACAACTAAAGCATCATTATCATAAACTTCAGGGCAATTCTGGCAGAAGAGGAAGAGAGAGGGAAGGAGAGTTCTCTTGTAATCTGCTGAAATGTCACTGAAGTTTGGGGAAGAAGGACAGATACAACAGCAGGACCCTACAAGGGCTATAAAACATGGATAGTTGGAGGGATGCAAAAACTGACCGTCTAGCTCACGATGAAGGACGCATTTGTGTCACATGCATTTGCATATGGAAGGGTCAATGCAGTGTGTTGTCATGGCAACTGTGTCTGATGCAGACTGCGATTTTTCTGGTCTGTGACATCCCGCTTTTTAAGGCTGTCACCTGGAGCCAAAACATGCGAAAGAGCTGTCCTCACCGTCCCCAGACGGAGGCGCTCGTTGACACGTGGGAGCCATTGCCAATTCTGTCGAGGTGGTTCGGCGCAAAAGCACGATGTCCGCATCACTTCCAGATGGAACGAGGTGCTGGTCCAGGCACTTCGGGCAAAAGGGAGGCTCAACCACAACAATTTGGGAGAGAGAAATACCTGAAAATAAGAACCGTACATCTTAGAACACAAATCATTTTTCCTGCAGTGTTGAGGCTTCAGTTGACTAAAACGGATTGAGACTTTTTGTGCAAATAACAGCAAGGGAGAACAATCTGGAAACACATACGACTAGCAGAATGTGCAAACCCCGTGAAGACAGTCATTGGAACTCTGTCTGGCTCTGCTTCAAATTCCTTTGTAAATATTAAAATCTGACACTGTGTGACTGATGGGATAAAGCAGAAACCACTGAACTAAGTACCCAGCGTCCAATAATAAAGTCATAACAAATTAAATCCGATCAATCAGCCCGGCTCGGAACACCACTCCGAGTTTCACAGCGGATCCCAGTTACTTTTGGCAAGTGTTGGACAGGAATACTTATGTGGGCACTGGTTTTTCCAGTAGTGTACAATTGATGCGTCTGCCATATCGTATATCATGTGATCTCATGATTGCGTCGCCAGGCTCATGTGCGACGTTTCGATAAACAGAAAGTAAACATTTGCTGGCTTCCCCCCTGAATGAAAGTAACGAAAGCAGAATGAGCTACTTAGGTGTTTGACCTTTGGCGAGTTTGGCCTTCCTCCGCAGCCAGAGAACTTTCCAGTCTCTTCTGCCTTATCCCCCAACCCCGAAGGAACTCATTGTTTTTGTGAGAGAAACACACCTGGGTTGGTTACCTGAGCTCACCTTGGCAGCGTCCGACACCCCGCGGATACTGGTGGGATGGGGGGGGTTGTGCACCAACAAATCCACACCCCCGTGTCGCCCGTAGATGCGCCTGGTAAGAAACGTTTCGACTGTCTAGATGGAATGCTCCTTCTGCGTCTACGGTTACCAGGTCACGTTTCAGGCCCTTAGTCATGCGGACCTCGTGGTTTCCGACGGAAAGATGGCAGCCGGGAGCGCGGGGCGGGATGTTCAGCCGGGCGGCGGGGCGGACCTTACGGCTGACGCCGAGCGGGCTGTCAGCGAGCGGCCGACATGCCGCAGTTTAAGCAGCCTCCACCGGGGGCCCCATCCGGCTCCCCAAAGGCAAATAAAAAAGGCTAGAAGATGGCAAGAGGAAGCAAAAGGCCTCTTTGTGGGCCCAGATAGGGTGCCTTTCAAACCCTTTCCCACAGAGCCGATCCCCTGAGCGACGGGGCGGCTGCCCTAACTTTCACTGGTGCCGGGGTCCAGACAGGACGGTTAGGCCTTGCTAGGCCACAAGCAGGCATTGTCCGTCGCCACAGAAACCAGTGTCTTCATGTCAGACATGTTTTTCTGTTTGTTTCTTTTTTATGTCTTTAATGTGGCACAGGGAATGTCTCCGCCCCCTTCCCCAACCCATCCAAATTTCCTCCCCCCCCCCCCCCCCCAACGCTTTTTTTTTTTTTTTTTTGAAGACTGTCATTTGTAAAGCTCTTTAGTCGCAGACAGACCCCATCTTTGTCGTGGTGTTGCGGCTTCCTTCTTTTCCCCCCCCCCGTTGTTAGTTTTTTTTTTTTTCCCTTTAACTTTATGAGGTTTTGGCACAAGCTGTCCTTCTTCAGGGATGGAGAAAAAAAAAAAAAAAACACGCAACTCTAAAACAACAAAACCTATCCCCCCAAGAATTCCGCCTTTCCCACGCTAAGTCAATTTTCTCCTCAAGATTAAACAAGCTCCAACAACAGAGGGAAAGAGCAAAGAGAAAAGAAAGTATCTGGTTATGATTCTGGTCCCCAAACCAAGAAAGGATGCCCCACAGACACCAAAAGAGAAAAACAAGAGCGAAAAAAAGACGACTGTTACTATTTTTAAGACCTTAAAGAATGCGACTGTGTGCCATGACTCAAAGGATTTCAAACTCAGTGGTAATCAGTTCATTCTGACTAAGGTCTTTGGCCACATCACAAGCTGGGCAAAATCTTTTATGAGCCAAATAGAAAAATGAGAAAAAAAAGATTAAGGAATAAAAATATTTCTCTCTGTTTTCTGAGCCCATGCGGCCATGCTGTTTGACTTCTGAGCTTCAGAAATAGTTTAATAATGTTCGTGTGCAGTCTTACATCGTGTAACTAGGTAGACTTTCAAAGAAAAAAAAAAGCATAGAAAGCAAGAAAGCATTAGACGTTCAGTTGTAAAGGTACACATTTTATGTGCATTGGGCACATATAGGAGACTACTGTGTGAAGCAGCCCCAAGATTTACCTCTTACATTAGCCATGTGAAAATGCGGAGTTAAAGCTTACGTGCAGGTAACACACTTAACCAGAACATTCCCAGCTTGAGAATATCCTTTATATATATTTGAATTTTGTTTTTGGGGAACAAATGCATGCATAGCCATTTATTATGCACGTACCAATGAACATTTAGTTAAATGATATACTAGGTGACTGTGCTCTAAGACGGCACCAGTATTATGGTGACAGCACTTGATGGGAACATCAGGTTGATATAAAGTTGGAATTTATTTAAATCGACTGACCGGAACTGTGTGGGGACTGAATCGGCATTCCGAGGGTCGGAGTTATCGGACGGCCATCAAGCCGACACTTCTGGCTGATGGAATTTCAAGAGAGTGGGAATTAGTGTGTCGGTGTCATAAAGCACATCGTTGCATTCCGGGGGGGGGGGGAGTTAATTTTAGCACCGCTAGAAAGGGATTATACGGGGTGTGGAGGAAGAGGACGTAGAGGCAGTGTCAGTGGTGTGGACGGAAGGCATGAATTTCGGCAAACGTCTTTGAGAAAAAGATGAAAAAAACAACAGCGGGAAAAAGAAATGCGACAGGGACACAGAACATGCCGGAAGTGCAGGTCAGGTGGGGGCGGGCTGCGGCGGTTTGGGGCCGGCCGTGTTTTTCGTGGTTTATTTCCCCGCAGAGTGGACAGCGAGCTGTCGATGCCTGGGAGACGACACCCCCATCCCCTCGTTTTGGGCACATGGTTGAGTGGGGGGAGCGGCGGTGGGTGTGAAGCCAGGGCCGCGACGCCACGACCTACTGGCGGGTGTCCGGGGTGCTGTCAGGCTGTGGCGAGGTGGTGCGGTAACCGGGGGGGGATTATGGCCTCCGGTTTCTATGCCACACTACTATGTTTGAACTTAATTACAAAGGGGCAAGTCTGTAATTACAGCAGTGAGCAGCATAGATATGGGAGACGCTGGTGTGGCAGGCGGGAGCCTCGACCTGGACAGCCGCTCTGCACACCCTTAATCCTGGCCGCTAAACAATAGCTGCTTTACTTCTGTCTGCCAAGCGGCCGCAGCACCTCAGGCTGTGAACTGCAGCTCAGTGGATCGAAACTCTCTGTTTGTGATCTGAAGGTCACTGGTTTAAATCCCAGGGTGGCCAGCACGATGGCGCTAGACTCTTAATCCCCCAGTTACTCCACGGACTGACCCTGCTTTCTCAAAAACGTGTCTCACCTTGGATTAAGAAGCGTCTGCGAAATAAAAGAATGTGAATGATTCAGTCGCAACTTCCCATGACATTAATTCTCATGAGCCAGCGAAGGCGATGTGAACCGACAACATGTATATATATGTGTGTGTGTGTGTGTGTGTGAGTTTGTCTCTGTGTGTGAGTGTGTGGGATTGCGACAGGCAGCCAAAGAGAGAGTCAGATTAGAGCACATCCACAAAGAATTCACGGCTCTCTTAACCAGCCGGAAGTCTAACTCTGAAATTATTATCTGTTTCTCTGTCTAAATTAAAGGCAATATGAATGGTGACACAGTGGCTTCTGGCAGAGATCAGCCTATTTGAGAGGGAGAATTGGAAAAAGATTTTTTTTTTTTTTCCGAGCTGCAAAACTAAATGAGGCAGTGATTACAGAGAGAGCGGGGCTTTGCAGGGATTTCCCCGCCTCCCTCAGATGCACTGGGATGCTGTATTTCAAAGTAAAACTTGGCGCCTGCACTATTAACTTCCCAAAGGCTGGATCTTACCAGCAACCAAACCCCCCCCCAAATGCTGTGTAACCTCCCCCAGCACACCCCCACGTTGATTACGATGCTGTCCTCGTCCGGAAGACGTAATTCCTCAGTTAGGCTCACAGGCTAAAACACTCCCCCCCTCTCCTTTTGTATACAGAAGATAACAAAAATGAAATCTAAATATGAATGTTGTGGAATTTATGAATATATATTAAGGATTATAGTTATTGAAAAGACCAGTTATTTCAAATGTAGTGATGTATTAGACCAGACAAAATTCCGTCTATGTTTGAGGGTGAGTTTTAGATGCAGAGAATATCATCAAAACACAAGTCAAGGGAGAAATGGAATTTTAATTTGGGACTGTTTGTATGGCTCTATAAATGCAGATTTCAAAGGGAGGGGGGCATGGATGGGTGTCTACCATGTGGTGGGAGCAGCCACTGCACTGTCTTTGTGTTCTGTGGTCCCATGAGAGAGCATTCTTCTGTTTACCCTGGGAAAATTCCTAAAACAAACAAGTCACCCAGCGACCTCCGGCTGAGACTTCTAAGGGAGCCGGATGGCAGAGCGTGGGCCCCGGGCGTAGGGACCGTCAGTTTGCTTTCACGGCCCAAGAATAAAGAAAATTATTCCATCCCCGAGGTGAAGTGCAAATGCACATATCCACTGAGGACAATCAGGGTGAGAAACTAGGGGAAAAGGCCCGTGTCTATCCATGCCAGGACACGTGAACAAGTGAACAAGACCGTGCTTTTTCAAGGCTTTCGTTTCTGCTACAGCACTACAGCATGCATGAAAAACCACGCATGTACTTCCAGATATTTTTATCGTATTGTTTCCCAGGCTTGTTTGGCACAACAAGGTCACATAACATATTAATTGTTGTGATTTTATGCTATTTGTTATTTGTTTTATATATGCATATGTGTCATATTTCAATTTGCTTGTCTTCCAGAAATTTGACGAGTAATTTTACAAAAAATTGTTTTGATTATGCTTATGAAAGCATTCCTGGAATTTAGCGCCCTCTTCTGATATCAATAAAAAAACAAACACATACACTCTGTAGGGAAATGTATGCATATACATATGTTATGATTATTCATTTTAAGGATCCACGAATCCATGTAGCATTTTTCAGAAAATGCGAAATATGATAATATAAGGACTTTAAGTCTGGTGGAATTATTAATTGAAAACGTTCTAAAGTTCGGAATTCTCCAAAATCCTAGTATGTTCTTGGCATGAATTAATATATTCTTAATATCACACCGTGAGACGTATCGTAATATACGTGATAAGCTTAGGATACATTTTAAACCTTTCAACAAACATCGGAACCTGTGGATTCAGAGTGTTAAACTTCATAATGGGCGCAAAGTTCTAGATCAGTATCAATACGGTGTGGAAAAAATGCCTTGAACATATTCAGAGGAACCAAAAGCATAATTTTAGCATAACTTTAAAACTACAAATCACACAAGCACACAAGTTCCGTCTACGATCTTTTTATTCGGTAAAAGCCGTCGTCGGCACGAGCCCTGCGCGCACCGCGCTCCGTGATTGGTCCGCTTTGTGTACCTATTTAGCAGCTGACAGTGTCGCGTTTCAGCCGTGGCGTGGCGTTCGCGAGGCCGCCGAGCTGAGCTGCTAGGTAGCTAGCCGCCGACGGCCGAAAGGAGCGGACGCTTCCCTGCCTAAGGTAAAAAAAATATATATCCCGGTCACATCCCCCCCCCCGCGTTTATTTAAAAAGTGTTCCTGCGTCGCCGTTCTGTGCTGGGCGCCCCGGTGATGTAGCGCTTAAATGGTGATCTTGGCTGACGGTTTTCCCTTTAAAACCCGGCGGTATTGTTTTGATGGGGCGATGCTAGCTGACTTAGCTAGCTATCTTCTTTTCCGTCGTAGGCGTTCGCAGCTTTTGAATGTGCCTAGCCGCACCGCGGGATTCCATTAAAACTCCTTAAGGTAGCATTCATCCCGGGTGCCCCGCTTTTCCCCACGTCTTACCGGGAGTCGTGTACCGCCGTTACCTCCTTACGTAACCCGGGTGTTTGTTTGGCGGCGCCGGTTCTCGTAACCGCCGCTCTGCCTGGCAGGTTCAAAGGGGGACGCCTTCGGGAGTTTTCTAGGTGCTACTTGCTGGAGATGCTTATTAAAGATGTTTCCGATCGCTTTCGGAAAGGTGTGTCGGGTCAGTAAAGCGTCGTTTTGTTACTGTCGGAGTTAATACTTTACAGTTTTATTTAGCCGTGTGAAGTGAAGTAAAGTAAGGGATATGATGTTGGATCAGTTCAAAGTAAACAAAAACGGACAAACAGAAACAAAAATACTACCGAGCGGGTGTGCCTTTCAGTACTGTGTCCTGAGACTCTGAGTTGTTTAGCTGAGGGCTGGCCAATCTTATCCGCGAAGGGCCTGTGTGTATGCAGGTTTTTGGGATAACCTTTGGGTCAGTTGTTCAAACTCAGGTGTGAAGACTCTTCAGCCAGTCAGCCCAGTAATTAGTAACCTAACCCACATACACAACGCCCCTTTCTGGATAAGATTGGCCGCCCCTGGTTTAACTATTGGATGACAGTATACTCTGACCCACTGAGTGATGCTGCCCCTCAGTGAAAGAGCACGCTAACCTGCTGTGTGCCATTATGCCCCGTGTAGAGAGGGAGAAGATGGAGGTCCCCTCGTACCAGTCGAAACTGCTGTGCGAGTTGAACGAGCAACGCAAGCGGGACTTCTTCTGTGACTGCAGTATCATCGTGGAGGGCCGCGTCTTCAAGGCACACCGCAACGTGCTGTTCGCCGGCAGTGGCTACTTCCGGGCTCTGCTGGTGCACTACCTGCAGGACAGTGGGCAGCGGCACAGTACAGCTTCGCTGGACATCGTCACGGCGGAGGCCTTCTCGCTCGTCCTGGACTTCCTCTACTCCGGACGGCTGGACCTGCGCAGCGACAACGTCATCGAAGTGATGTCTGCCGCCAGCTACCTGCAGATGACCGACGTGGTCGGGTTCTGCAAGGCCTACATCCGCTCTTCGCTGGAGATCTGCAACCGAGAGCGGGAACGGGAGGGCCTGGCCGACAGCGGCACCCCGGCCATAGCCTCTGACTCCCCGGAGGACAGCGGCGGGCTCTCCTGCTCCGAGATGCCCAGCTCGGCAGCCACCACGGTGACCCCGCCCCCAACGGCAGCCACGCCCATCGCCAGCCGAGACTCGGAAAGCGAGAGCTCGCGGGGGGAGTTTCCCAGCTTCCATCCGGTGGACCTCGCCCTTAAGGGCAGCCAGGGAGACAAGGTCAACTCCTCGTCCGGCTTCCTTCTGGGCCTGGTGCACCCCAAGGCTGAGTTTGACCCCGATGAGGAGGGGGAGGACTCCCCAGAGGGGAAGGACACACCCCTTTTCCGAACGCCGTCCCTCGATGGCGACAAGCCACATCCTTCCAGCCAGGCAGCCGGTAGTGAGCTCTCCTCCCTGCCGTATGACAACTACCATATGAAGCAGTTCCTGGAAGCGCTGCTGCGGGGCGGGGTCGACCAACGCCGTGAGGAGCTGGTGCAGCACTTCGCCCAGAGTTTGGGCGGAGGGGTAGGGGGTAGCCGCGTAGATGAGGGGCTGGGACTGGGGGGGTCCTCCATCATGGAGATCCAGAGCGACTGGTATGGAGAGGACACAGGTGAACACCCTGTAACGGTCAAATGCATATGTCATGGCAGTAAGACATGCTGTTTAGGTTGGCCATACGTATGACCATCTCAGTGACGTCCATTTTTCTCTGTGTGCTGCAGTGCAATTATTACACAATTATGATACACGCTTTTGTGAAGCAGTGGACTTTGCCATGAATTTGTTTCTGAGAACTGGGATTCGTCCCTGAGCCTGACACTTTTGGCCCAGTGCTTTCAGCATGTTTCAAGGTGGAGGTTAAGTGAGGTACTGGTAGGTTCTTGTTGGAGGTGTGCGCTGTACAGCTAGGGTTTCAGGTAATGTGCTTGGATCGTAGGCTTTGCTGGGAAACTCTGTGGGCTAACATGTTATTATCTGCGTGGGTGGGGATCTGCTTGTTTGCAGTTCTGGATTAGGGTAGCCAGGGTATTAGTGACATTTGCAGAGGAGCAGAGTGAGATTGTAATTGGTTATTTGTTTGCTTTGTGTGGGTGGATGTAAGCTGGTTGGGATATACTGGCAATGTGAGGCGTGTGGTTGTTATTCATATCCACAGAAGGTGTTTTTTATGGAGTTTGACATTATTTCTTTCCCTCAAAATTTGTTTTGCCCCAGGGGAGCCATACTTTCAATGGCTGTCAGTTTCTGACCAGAGTATTGTAGTTCACTGCAGCAGATTGGGAGATGGAAGAGTTTGCTAAAAACAGAGCTGTTTTACCCTGCTCCTGATATAAAACGGACAGGTTTTTCTCCCAGTAAGGCTGCCAGCATTGCGGAAAGCTGTTTCCTGGTTGTTCTCCTGTCTGCCTGTGATATTGCTCCTGCCTTATTTCTAAAGCAGCCGTCTTTTTTATTTTTTAATTTTTTTTTTTTTATATAAAAAACTTTCCTTTAAGAACTTTGAGGTGTGTGTGTGTGGAAGGGGTGGGGCAAATCATTACATAAATAGAACTGATGAACTTCACCTGGTAAACCTAGCCCATGATGTGGCCCTCAGGAACAAGGCTTGTTTTTTTTTATTTATTTATCTTTTTTAAAAATATTCCTGTAGATTTCTTCTCAAACTGGACTGTGTAAAGTAGTCCCAAAATGGCTTTAAAAATTCATTCAAGTATGAAAAATCACCAGTTCACATGTCTAAAAGCCTTTGCTTTGGAGTCCATTTGAATATGTGTTGCGTCACCTTTTGGTATGTTATTCATTTAACTTTTTATTTAATTGGATTACAACACGTCCTTTCCAAAACTATTTCCTTGAAGGATTTAGCACTGAAACAAAAATACGAGCATTTTTATTAAATGAATAATGAAAGTAATTACAAAACTGGGGGTGAAGTCAGGGTGGTTGAACTGCCTGCCCACTGCAGACTGATTTGGCGACGTGGCGCGGCTTGCTCCTGCCTAGCTGACCTCAGCTGCGTGTGTGTGTGCTCCCCCAGGTGATGGGCTGGTGGTGCCAGTGAAGCTGCACCGGTGCCCTTTCTGCCCCTACACGGCCAAGCAGAAGGGCATTCTGAAGAGGCATATCCGCTGCCACACTGGCGAGAGGCCGTACCCCTGCGAGACGTGCGGCAAGCGCTTCACACGGCAGGAGCACCTGCGCAGCCACTCCCTGAGCGTGAGTGCGCAGCCGTGAGCGTCTGCATGCATGCTTAGGGACCTTCCCCCCCCCCCCCCCTTCCATTGGCACAAAAGGCCAGTCTGTCAGCCAGTACCAACGTTTCTTTTTATGTCATGTGATCTCTGCAGGTAGCAGAGGCTTGTACTGGTGAGAGGTGTTTACATTCTTCTCTAGGAAATAGGCTCTGAATTTTTTTCCTCAATGAAGCAGATTTAGCCTCCCTCTCGGCATAGAGGCTGCTAATTTTGAGAGTGAAAAAGCAGCCCTTCAGGCCCAAAGATATGCTGTCTATTCTTGCATGTTTGCTCAACAGCAGAGTCAGTGTGTACAATGTGCAAATAAATTTTATATATTTTTGGTAGAGGTTAGTAATTATTTTTGAATCGCGGCTGAGACTACAGTAGCTGATCAGGCTATTACTATCGACAGTTTGAACATTTGCATGTCATTATTAAATATCTTACTACTATTTTGCTCATTTTCTCTATATATTTCTATCAGTTACTATGGGAGACTTTCAGGGAAACTCATTTCTTTGCCTACATATACCGCTGTTGTACTGTTGCACGTTTGATAATGCAGTGCTGTGTTTCTCTTAACAGGTACACCGTTCCAACTGGCCAATCGTGTGCAAAGGCTGCCGCCGCACCTTTACTGGGGTGGTGTCCCACGGCCTGAAGCGCTTCGGCCTCTGCGACAGCTGCACCTGCGTCACCACCACCCATGAGGACTCCGCCCCCATAAACCTAAGCAGCCAATCCGAGGGCACGGAGCGCAGCGAGGGCGACGCCGATTGGCCCATCTACATGGACGACGCGGAGGAGGCCGAGGCCAGCGGCGAGGCCGACAACGCAGAGGACAAACGGGAACTTCGGAGGCAGCTCTCAGAGAGCGACGGGCTAATGTAGTGAACCTGGAGGGAGGAGTGGACCTTCCTCTTTCACGAACCTGAGATAGAGAACAGGCAGATATCAGGGTCACTCTGACATAAGAGTGAACGTGGTCCCCTACCTGCCTACAGAAGGAGCAAAGCAGGTCCACGGTTGGTTCCTGACTCCTTGTACCACTTTGCTGGAGCTTCAGTGTCTGCGGTTTGAGGCGGTCAGACCGGCTGAGTCCAAGCAGCCGTGGGTCTCCTTGCGAAACGCTAACGCAGGGACATATCATTCCGTTTAGAATCTGTATGTACAGTGGCCGTTTTGAGTGGGAATTAAAGTGATCATGTCTATGGCCTGTCTATCAAGCTTGTGTGTAAATATTAGCAAAGAACGGGGTCACAAGCTTTTAGTGGAAAAGTGACCTTGTGAGGCGAGTCCCTCTCTGGATGCAAACAGTACGGCAAAGTGTGTAAATAGGATGAATACCAAAGTGGAGGTGTTTTTTTTTTTGGGGGGGGGGGGATGATTTCAGACTTCAATTAGGTGGATGATGTACACATCTGTCGTTTCCCTATTGTACACAATATGCATTTTTAAGTGTTTTGCATTTTTGTCCAATACTTTTTGTATGGTATATATTTATATGTGATGTTTTGCTGCACACTATGTATACATAGTTTTGTTTCATTTTCCAAGGTTTTGAGATTCTGACAAGTTTACAACATTTAATGTAAATTTAAGCATTTCAAGTTTAAATAAATCCCTGCTCCACACTTCATTATGGGTAACAGAATAAGGAACACCCTTCCATTGATTTAATACAGGTCAGTTTATGAATTTCACTCTGAACATGAAGAATTGATGCTCCGCTTTTCTGTTTTCTACGACCTTTTTGGATTAGCCATAGTTGGTAAGGGTTATTTTTGTGCCATAATACATATCACTAACATCACCAAAATTGTACGTTATTCAGTAAAGACCGAGCACCTTTTCACACTTTTTCTAATTGCACTTGGTTGCTTGATTGTGATTGTTTTCACTAACCACAAAATACCATTCTTAATGCTTGTATGTTTCAGTTTATTTTCAAAACTACTGCCTCTGTGGAATGAGTAGTGTTTCCTCATAAGACTTGATAATTTTTAACATCTGTCAATGTTCCATCCTGTACAGTAGGGGTGGGCTGTCTTAGCCACAAAGGGCCGGTGTGTATGCAGGTTTTTGGGATAACCTGTACGTCAGCTGTATAAACCCAGGCATGACTCTTCAGCCAATCAGTCCTCTAGTTAGTAATATAATTAGGGAGATGCAGCAAAAACCTGCAAACACAGCAGTCCTTTGTGGATAATATTGCCCACCCCTGCTGTATAGGCTCACAGGAGGACAGGCGGCATGGAGCAAAAGGAAGCGCTAAACCTGGAATGAGATGCCAGCCCATTGCAGCACATATACACACACAATCGGATGAATTAAACAAGTTCACCCACCCAAGTGTTTGGACTTCAGGACCGACATGACACTAGCAGAACATGCAAACCCTACACCATAAAAACGAGGGTGTGATTCGAATCAACAAGCACATTCATTGTGCAACTGGAACAGTGTTAGTCAAAGGAAGGGTGTAACAATTCGTCAGCCCGAATTAATTGCTGATACGCATGCAGGCATATTTGTGAGTATTCGCTACACAAATTACTAACACAAAGGAAAACTCAAAGTGAACATGGTCGTTATAGGTTAACATGTTCCGGTATATTCCGGTAGAGGAGCTGATACTCAGTGGTGTGCTGTAACGAGGATTAGGAAACGCGAACAGCTTCCACGCCAATCGAGGGTTTTTGTCACGTCATTTCACAAGCAGTGCTGTTAGGATCATAGGCGAATTATCCCCCAGGCGTTGTTATATGTACATATCCAGACATATCCAGTCTACAGCATATGTCTGATGTCGGGGATCAGAGCAACTCGACTGGTAGGGGCACTGCGCGCGGCCGTCACGTGACACGACACCACCCCACGTGACACGACACAGGCCCGCGTGACACGGCACCGACGCTGGTGAAAAGCCACATGACCGTCATATTTATTTTTATGCGGAGTGTGGAGTTGTGTTATGGCTGTCACAAAAAACGAAGCATAAAAGTCACCTGGCTAGTTAAAAGTTATCCAGACAGCTATGGGTGACTTTGTTTACAAGTCACTTTAGAACGATATAATTTATTACTCGCATGAGCCAAGATCAGTGCAAGATCAGCAACATTTACCTCATTTGCCGCGTAGTTCATCTGCACCGTTACATTCATTTTCGGTTTTTGTCCTGTTCTACCCAGTGCTGCAGAATGCTGCTATTTTCGCCACCTGTGTGGCTCTTATGCCTTATTAAGCTCGCCTCTCTGCTGGGGATCGGCGCGCAGTACACTCCGGACTGGACCAGCTTGGATTCTCGGCCGTTGCCCAGTTGGTATGATGAAGCAAAGTTTGGGATTTTCGTTCACTGGGGCGTGTTTGCAGTGCCTGGATTCGGCAGCGAGTGGTTCTGGTGGCACTGGCAGGGAGAGAAAAATCAGAAGTACGTGGACTTCATGACGAAGAACTATCCTCCGGGATACAGCTACCCGGAATTTGCACCCGATTTCCATGCCCAGTTTTTCGACCCGGACCAGTGGGCTGAAGTGTTTGCATCTTCCGGTGCAAAGTAAGCGACCATTAAATATCCATCAGACAGACATGCTTTTGGTTGGACCCCTCTTATACTCACTCTTCCTTCTATCCACCACCAGATATGTGGTCCTCACCTCTAAGCACCATGAGGGCTTCACTAACTGGGGCTCCCCAAATTCTTGGAACTGGAACTCTGTGGACACCGGACCTCACCGAGACATCGTGGGTGACCTCGGGGCAGCAGTTAGGAAGAGGTGTGTGGGTATTCATTAATTGTTACTGCTGGAGCTTGAAAAGATGCAGTGGTGATTGGTTGCTTAAGCTTTTATTAAACCTGATAAACGAAGCCATTCGCTTGCTTGTAATTGTGTCACATTATATTCCCTGCTGACAGGTCAATGCACTATGGTCTGTATCACTCTTTATTTGAGTGGTTCCACCCCCTGTACCTGTCTGACAAGAAGGCTGGTTTCAAAACCCAGGAGTATGTTTTCCGCAAGGTTATGCCTGAGCTCCATGGACTGGTCAGCAGGTGAGATGGCATCCTCTCCGCCTTAAAGGTAATCGATCACACTTAAAGGCATGTGTCATATTTGCTGTTGGTCCTTTAGCTACAAACCAGACCTGATCTGGTCTGATGGAGACTGGGAAGCCCCTGACACTTACTGGAACTCAACCAGCTTCCTGGCCTGGCTCTACAACGACAGCCCAGTCAGGGTGAGCACCATAACGCCACTCTTACTTGTTTGTCATGCTTCTCTAATATTGTCACAGGTGTCAGAAGTATTAAATTGGCAGAAAGCCATATCCAGGCTAATTTGTAAAGCTTGATTACAAATTTCATGTAACTGGTACAGTAAAATTGACATTTATGACTCAATTTGAAAAGGCTTTGTAAATTGTCCACAAAAGATTACCGACATCTGTGTTTTAGCACTGTGCGAGGATACAAAGCAATTTGGATTAAATGTGTAAACTGTAAAGGGAATGGCGAGATGAACACATCTGCAGCTTCTAATGATGGAAATGTGGAACTGGTTGTGATCCATGTGTGCATCTGATGTACTTTGGAGCTACATCTGATGAGGAGCATCTCTAGAGATTTATGAAGAAGGTGGCTAGGGGTGGGCTGACTTTAATGAAAATAAGCGATAAGACACTATTTACACTAATTAGTGAACATTTATTTGGGTGGTGTTAAAGGGCATTTTAGAGCAGGAACATCCCCTGTAGCTGATTATGTTCTGGGGAGCCTACTGGTGAAGTTGTTCGCCGACGAGTCATTTCCGTTGCCCTGGTTACAGGATACCGTTGTGACAAATGACCGCTGGGGGGTGGGGTGCAGCTGTAAGCATGGGGGCTACTACAACTGTGAGGACAAGTACACGCCGGGCCAGCTGCCAAAGCACAAGTGGGAAAAGTGCACCTCCATCGACAGGTACTCCTGGGGCTACCGCAGGAACATGATGGTCTACCAGCTATTGGACCTGCCCACCATCATTGATGTGAGTCTGGGGCCCTCAGCCTGCTGTGCCGGTTAGGTGGGGAGAAGCTCAGAGCTTCAGGTCGTCGAAGGTTTCCAGATCTCCATTGACCAATGAGAACCTGTGCCAGCCACGTGAATTCTGCCAATGGCTTTAGAGCAGTGCTCCCCAGTCTGGTCCTACAGGATCTGCAGACAGTCTATGTTTTTGCAACCTACCGGGAGTTAGGAGGGAGCAAAAATGTGGACTCTCTGCAGGTTAGGGGAGCAGTGAACCCCCCCGCGATCTGGAAAAAAACACATAGATTTTTTTTGCTCCCATTGATGAGCGAAGCGACCGAGTCGAATGAAGTGAAAAAAAGATACTAAGATTACTGCAAGGTCACTGCGAAATATCGTGTGAGAGGCTGCCATAAACACGCCTGGCATCCTCCAAAGCAGCACTGTGCATATATTTTATGCATTTATGAGTCACTAAACTTTTAGTGTGTCGTCTGCTGGCCTTCGCTGAGGGATGTTCATTTGTAGTTATTTTTGTTTTGATGACTAATTTATCGCTCTTATATGTCTTATTTTATATATATATTTCCTTCTGTCCTTGCCACTTGTTTCCTCACATCATGTTCTTTGTCTATCTCATACAACTCGCTCTCACCAAGGCCGCCTGAGCCCTTGGCCCCAGGAATCTGTACGAAGACCACAGATAAAGGGCCTGCTTCCCTCAGTGGGGCAGATGCTGCGTTCCATTTGAACTCGTAAATTCCTAGTCGGAAACAATAGTGTTCCTAGTCAGAAATTTCAACTGGAGGGTCTCTTGAAGTCGGAATTCCGTCTCGTGAACTCAGAGAAACCAGCACAATCCTGAGCTCAGAATCCAAGATGGCTGTGCCCTTTATCAACAAGTTAAAGCTGTAGTTCTATACTGTTTATTAGCACTTAATTATTTACTTATTTGTGGCTCATTAAATCAGTTGTACACACAGTACTGTCCAACTGCTATCTGTGGACTTGTTGCTACGGTGTTTGTGCAGATTATCATGTAATGGGTTGTTATTCACTGATATTGCTAACAGTTAACCGGGCTAGAACTGGGGCCCATTTCATCAAGCAGGATTTCTTGCTTAAGTGGATGACTTGTCAGATTTCAGGTAGTCTGGGTTAAATGTAAATGAACGAAGATAGAGGCCATTTAAACTGGGGTAAATTAAATTTGACAAGTTTTCCAGCTAAGCAAGAAATCTTGCTTTTTGAAACAGGTCCTTGTTGCTAAATGGCTTTCCGACTTGCTGTATTGGAGTGCTGTTAACTCATGTGCGATGTCATTCACAGCAAGACAGGCATCTGTGAGCATCTTAGATTTAACTTCGTCATCCTGTCTTAAGGAAGCTGGCTTATCATTCAGCTCTGAAAGAACTTGCGGTTTCACTGAAGAAATCCCCCATCGCATGTCATCTCTAGCTTTCGCAAAACTCCCAAAAACTTCAGCAAAATTCCCATTTCATTTCTTATCCCAGACCCCGCAATATATCAACACGATGATGAGGAAAGTCATGATGCAGAAGGGTCGACTGTAATCCGGATATCCAGAAACCGGTTGATGTTTCAGGGAGCCACACACATGTAGGGGGTCTTGGTAATCCCCCCCCCCCCTCTCCGAATCACCTCCCTGCAGGACCTGGCACGCACCGTGGCCCTGGGGGGGAACTACCTGCTGAATGTGGGCCCCACGGCGGACGGCACCATCCCCGTTGTGTTCGAGGAGAGGCTCCGAGCCGTGGGCCAGTGGTTGCAGGTTAATGGGGAGGCCATCTATGCATCCCAGCCATGGCGGGTGCAGGCAGAAAACACCACTGTGCCAATCTGGTGAGTGCCCCCCCCCCCCCGTTCCAGGCATTTCTGCTCATTGAGGATTGTCTCCCGGAGTTGATTTATGGATGGATTTGACCATTGCCCTCACGTTACGGGAGACCAGGGTACGATCCCCGGCACAGGGCTCTCCGTGTCCTTGCGGGGTTTCCTGTGGGTACCCCAGTTTCCCCCCCCCCACAGTCCAAAAACGCGCTGAGGTGAAGTGGAGGTGGCAGATTGTCCGTAGGTATGAATGCGTGTGCGGGGGTGAATGCGTGTGCATGTGCCCTGCGATGGGATTGGTTATTCCATGCCCCGTGCCCATTATACCCAAGATAGGCTGTGGACCCCCTACCAACAGCTTGATGAATTGAGGAATGGATGAAAAAATCTGAGATGAGGTTGAACACGTATGATTTCATTAAGAGGCGTGGCATGTGGCACACTTTGGTCCGTGACATGGGGTTTGCATGTTCCTCAGGTACACATCTAAAGGAAAGAGTGTGTATGCCATCTTCCTGGAGTGGCCATCTCAGTACAGCCTCAAGATCACCACCCCCAAAACGTCCCCGCTCTCCAATGTAAGTATCCTGTATGAAAACACATTATATGATGCCAGACTGTGGCCTGTTAGCTTGTGGGAAAATACTGTAAATATTCTGTAAATTGATTAACTTATTCCTGGAGAATGAATACTATCATCAGTGCCACTAGTTTCCTGGTTCCCATTTTTTGTTTTTTTTTTTTTTTTGTACTTCCCGTTTGGTCTTTGTATAGGTGACCTTGCTGGGTTACCCCAAGCCTCTGAAGTGGTCAGCTCTGGATCCAACTGGCCTGATAGTCGCACTGCCCACCATGAATATGGGTGGGGCCCACGGATGGACACTGCGATTGGACGGCGTGGCGTGAAGTCACAGTCACAAAATTGCACCCGAGTCAGATCCTCCATTGATTTGAAAAGCAATTCTTAATCATTATTTTAAAATTGCGAGCTAAACAAATGCTTTTCGTCTTTGTCTAGACTGCGGAAAGCGCATCCGATTGTTAAGCGGTGATTCAGATAATCTGTCCTCGAGCACAAAAGAGGAAATCAACTTTTGCACAAATTGAGATGTCAAGGCTGTTTTGTCTGTGGTTTGATGATAATGAGGGACTTGATTCTTTGAATATGTGAAATGTTTATTTCCATAAACAACAAACTAAAAGTGACATGCCTGGCAGTCTGCGTTATGTCTGCCCTTTTTAGAAAAGATGAAAATAAAACGTCATGCTTTTGATGTTGGAAAGTGTCGTGCGTTTCCGAGAAGCTCTTTCTGCACCAGCGGAGCTTACGTTTACCGAGTCGCACACTTTATCTCGTTCCATAAGTCTGTATTTTGCAATTTTCAGAAAGCTGTTCCTGCACATCCGTCTCCTTCGCCTTATCTTAGAATGATCCCTTTTCACAGAAGTAGTGAGTGATACTGGATGGGCTTATTTGGAAGAGAAGCAAGACGGTTCGGAGAAGCTGTGGTGTTTTTCAGTTAGCGGCAGCTAAATGTTCACAGTTTTTGTGTTTTGCACGTTTATTTGCTTGAAATTAACTCTGGTCTGTTCTGAGTCCTCTTACATTTAGAGAGAGAATGTTTTTGATATGATATTAAACACCAATATTCAGAATATTCAGCTAGTGAAATATGTTTTATCTTTCAAGGGCTCATCAAATGGTACAGGATGTTAAGTGTGAATGTAACAGCAGTGTGGAGTGATTTCAGCCAATCACAGACAGCCTGGTGATGCTTCTCAGCAGGCGTGAACCCCCCCTCCCCCGCCACATGCCAGTGCTCGATAGTCGCTGCTTAGCTTCACCTCCCTCAACCCGCTTGCACACACGCTTGTTAAAGAAAACCTTCAGTAAACCTGTAGTAAAAAAACAATACCATTTTTCCTCGCTAAAAATAGCTTTATAGTAATAGTTAGAAAACATTTACAATGTCAACAGTGTTACATTCTGTTTAGGTTACCCACATCACAGTGTGCCATCTCTCTGGGTTTGTGCTAGCAGATGTTGGTCTGTACACACCCATGGATGAGAAGATGATGATTGAAACAGAATCGATAGACATGATTGATTTACACTTAATTTTTTTGTTACAGCCATTGTTTGACTAGTCTCTAATGTTTTTTTTCTCCTCCTACTTGATCAGATAGGACCACCACATTGTTATTTTATACATGAGACCTTAAATAAATACTACGGTGGTTCTTTGTTCAAGGGACAACACTATTGCTATTCACTACGGCTACTTGGTCTGGGTTTAGCGATGCAAACACATCTGTAGCTGTTCGTACCGGCGGCTCACTGGACCGGGAAGTAGACGTCCGACTTGGGAATCAAAAGAACCAAACTGGTGTGAGTTTGAGAAGAGGCGTGTCCTGGGTTGGTACATCTTCTGCTCAAGCTCCAACGTGGCCGGTCCCCGAGGCTGGATGAGGCAAGAAGATCAAAGGGAAGTGTTTTGCTACATGTCCGAGTCCACAGCCGTACAAAACGGAAATTGAAAATCAGGGGAATAATATCAGGAGACTCTGCTTTGACTGAACATGCAGATTGCTGGCCAGTCCCCAGATAACCATTTCCACCTGCTCTCCATGTGAAATGTTCGTCTTAGTGTTGAGCCCTTGGTGACGAGCCCCCTTCAACTCTCCGGGAACAAATAAGTCTGTTTCTAACCCTTCAACATCGTATCCCGTTGCCCAGGTGTTGCTCTTGGTAGCAGCAATAGAAAAGTAACATTTTTTTTCATTACAAACTTGCCCTTAAATACAGAGTATGATAAATAGTATTTGAAATAACATCTCACTGACAGCGATAGTAATAAGCAATATTAATCATAATAACAATACACATTAATAGTAATAACAGCAATTTCCATGACCACAAAGATATATATATACATGGTAAATGTGAGCAGTAGAGGTATATGTAATTACACAGTAATTACTCAGTCACATAGGACCCCATGTAACTCTCAGCGTTCAGGTGCTCTAGTAAGGTGTCCTAAATTCAGAAGAACATCACAGTGCGATAACTGTACACTAGGGGTCCTCACTGCTACTACGGCTTGATGAGGAGCTACGTTCAATTCTGTGAGCAGCAGACCTGCTGGTCCAGGTTAACCCACACAGGCTTTCTGGTGTGGGGTCTTGGGGCTGGAAGCCCTGTGCAGGTAAGGGGCAGGGGTATTAGTGATAGGGAGGGTCCCTCCCTTCCTGTGTGGGGGGGGGAAATTCTGGCTCTGCTTAACATGAGATGCGGTCACGTGACTGGGATGGGAGATCAGGGGTCATAGAAGAAAACGGGGGGGGGGGGGGGGGGGGGG
>JAODLC010000050.1:13654599-13669609 GCA_026781145.1 Hippopotamyrus pictus
CTGGTACTTGTGACTAGTGACATGGTGAATTGCAACAGCAATAAAGGGAACTAATCAAATCAAATCAAATCAAATCAAATCAAATCAAAACAATATTATACCCAAAACTGTTACAGCTGGTGGAAAGACAAGTGCAATTTCTTGGCCTAACATCTCATGTCTTTCACATTTGTAAGAGCAGGTACTGAAATTTAGGCTGTGTCCTGCATTGGTGACAGAAATACAATTTCCTCCACTCCTTTATCCAGTACAACTATGTCAGTTACCTTCCCACAAGAACCATGTGTTCACAAGGCAATGGATTAAGCAATAAATCATCTATTAGATTTATAGCTACTTTTTATCCCAGAAATGACATATTGATGATTTGATGCAAGAAGACCCGTTTTACATTGGTGAGTTTTTTGGAAAGTTATGCTGCTCTGGAATATACAGTGAAGATTTAGAGATCAAATAAACCGTCAGTGAAAAAGAGCGAGAGAGAGCTGAAAGAAAAAAGAGGCTTTGAGCTTTTTTTGAGGGGTGTGCGGCTAGGTTGGTGTGGCATAATCTAGTACAGGAGACAGGAGGACCTTATTATAGAAAAGCAGTTCTGTGTTGAAGATGCAGGGCACATTTGCAGGATTAAAGTTTGCAGTGCGCGGGCCGTCAGGGGTACTCACTGCCTTGCCATCTGGAAAATGTTCTCCATGTCGCTGGTAGGAATGGTTTGGCTTCTCTTACGTTTCTCTCCACTGGTTTTTACATGAGGGGTCCTAGTTACTGGCCACCCTTGGGAACCTGGAAAGGAGAAGGGCAGCAATGTCACGAATGTATTGCAGTGATGACCATCTGGCCCTCGAGCCCCTGAGATTAAGAACAGCCCCTCCCTCACTTCACGAGGATGACAGGAGGTGTGCGGGTGCCGAAGACTTGACTGTGGGACCTTGCATTTATACAATTCTGCTGTCTGTCCCCGCTCTGAGACAAAGGGGTAAAATCTTGGCTGGGGGAAGACGGGTAAATGCCCAGAGGCTCCTCTTCAGAAGGGGCGCTGATTTAGCAAACACCTCCCCCCCCCCCCCAGAAAGTAAAAGTGTGGGTCAGTGGCAAAGCTTCCTTATGGCCTCACATGAGCTTCGACTGGCCCCTGCCCTGGAAAGCCAGCCAACCAATAGAGAACAAACAGCCAAAGTGCCAACAGGCCACTTACAATTAAACTCCCGGAGGTATTTAAAAATATGTGGGCATCCCGAACACTTGGGGAAACCCAAGGGTGAATGTGGGGGAGTCATTTTTATTCCATCTACTATGGAATTCCAGAGGAGTCATTTCAGCAGAGTGATAGGAGGCACTCGAAACATACGCAAAACAAAAAATTGCTCAAAATGAAACCATGTGCATTTCTTATGTTTGTGTGTGTTTTTTGGGGGGTTAATGTTGCTTTTAAAATGAATGATAAAAGCGATTTTTAAAATCATCTTGAAAAGTCATCGCCCTGCAAAGCAAATTTAATTCAATATTCTAACCTGATTCGAGGCTGGCCCCAATTCCCGCTGACACGGTAATATAAGGCCAAAGTAAACAAATCTTTTACAGCACCCAAAGGAGAAATTTATCTTGGCACTTGCACAAAATGGAGGAGGCTAGGAGGTCATTGATACACATACACTGCTGTGTCGAGCAGCTGAAAACATGTACCCCAGGTGACATGCCTAGGTCTACCTTTCACATATTACACGAGAGGGGTACACCTTCACAGATTTCCCCTTCCCATTTTTTCCGAGGGATCCGTGTAATGGGAGGTGCTCACGGATACGGAAGCTGTTTCGCAGATCATGGTAATGAGCTATTTCTGTCTACGGGAGTCTCTGCCTAATGCGAGTCAACAGCCATGACAGCGATAACAAAAACAAATATATTAATGACGTTATTAATATGCGCCACGGACCTCATCTCGAAAAGTCAAACAGACAATTAATAAATGGATGAATTATTAAGAATTCCCGGACCGCGCGTGTACGTGCGTGACAGATTTGCTGTGTTGTGCGTCAGTGCGTGAGTGTGTGACCACACTGTGTGTGAGGTTATTCTATGATGTAATACGAAAGTGAGCATGACTGCGTATGTTTGTGTTAGACGTGATAAGGGTCTCTGTCTCAGTGTACACTTGCACAAATGCTAATATGTATTTTTCATTGTTCCCAGAGACCAGATACTATCATTACGACAGAACTATTCTTACCACAGCTCTCCAAAACCCATTACCACATTTCTCTCTAAAGCGTCGGCTTCGGTTTTCTGCTTGTCAACACAGCGACCTTTCTGTAGTCAATGGAGCAAAAGGACTTTTATTTTTTTAAAAAAACTTTAACAGCAGAAAACCACGCAGCAATTTTTTGTGGCAGAAGGGAAAAAAACAGTGGAGGTAAAGGTACTTTGTGATAAGCCATTCGCGAAAGCGTGAAATACAGACGCAAAACTCGCGTAATCGCTTTATTGACCAAATACCAGCCACAAATGCTCAGAGGTCACTTTCAAAGCAAGGTATCGAGCCACTAATGAAAACTGTGCTGCTTGCTCAGGGTTACTATAATGAAAAAAAGGATCCCAGGCCACTATGACAGAAGTAAGAGTTAGGGGCTCTTATCCTGCAGGTTATGGGGTCGGATCCCGTTGGGACCACGCCTCTTTCGAAACCCAGTCACGTAACAGAATTGTAGGTACACGGGAAATTTATCTGCTCAGTACCAAATTTGCTTTATTCCCTAAGAGTGTCGTCTTCCGGCTTTCCAGTTTAAATCAGCATGCAGCAAAAAGATGGAGCGAAAGCCTTCCGAGAAAAGCGTGTCGGCCCTGAGCAGGCACAAACACTCTGCATGGTAGGATAATGTACCAAGACGGAGGTTTTTCTGACGCTCTGGGTCACTGTCAGTTTTCGGAGCAGAGCTCAGATTACGAGTCGCGCTGGACCGCGTCCTGCAGAGCCCGCACCACTCCACAGAACACGGTGTCCCTAAATTTGCCCAAACTCGAATATGTTTAAATTTAACATTAAAATAGTGTTCCAAAGCTGGGATTTATAAAACTTGCTTATGACACTTTTGGAGGTTGCGATGATGCCCACTCTCAGGGATTTAAAGTCTGTGTAAGGATGGTGTAGCTGGCCCACTACCAGTGAACACCTGCACCAATGCACCATGGGATACGATCCCATTACAGACCCCTGACTAGCACAACATGACCCCCAGCTTGGCAAGCAGCCCACACAGAGCTTTAACTAACGGTCACATTGCTTAAACACATCTGCTGCAGTGCAGGTGTGGGTCTGGGGGGGTAGCTGGGGGGGTGGGGGTGTATGGGAGGTTGGGCACTCCTCCTGGGAAGGGTCCATATAAATGACAGGTCTCCTTACTCACCACACCCCTGAGATTTCCCGCGAGCTGATATGAGGAATTGTTTTAGGAGAAAGTAGCTTTTCACCATAATGGAATCAATACTGTGTTGTTTTAACTATACCCTTCCTGCTAGCCACATTTAGCTGGACCTTTATCTAATGGCATATTCTAGATGGACTAAACATTACAGCCACTGTTAAGTTTATGTCCAGCCTGTGAGTGGACTACCTCTCCATTCTCTACATCCAAGCCTATAATTCACACCAGTTATAAGGCTCCATTATCTCCTTAAACACACAGTCTTATGAACTCAAAAGATTTGATTAGTATTTTATTATTTTTTTGATAAGAGTAATATCTGATCATCCGAGTCCCACTCAGCCTTTAGGAAGTGCCTCAAGACCCAATTGTCTAGTCCTCCAATGACCTCATTGAGTCCTCCAATCACTGACCTGCTTTCGCCTCTTTAACTTCTTTTTTATCTGTGACCCCTTAGTCGCTCTCTTCTGTATCTACTTAGCATCCTGAATGCTCTTTTTGTGCCTGTCTTTGATGCCCTCTTTTAAGGTTCGTGAAATGTCTGGCTCCGGTGATAACTTAGACTAGTTACTGGTTATACACTGGTAGCTCATCCTAGTTGACTCCTTGATAGCCATATTTTTGTAATTTGCTATCTGCCTCATCACATTGGACACAAGTATCTGCTAGATAAATAAAAGTAGCTGCAAATGTAACATGCCAAATGTTTTTGGTTTGCTTGCAATCCATTTAGAACAAGGTGACAATTTTTATTGATATCAACAAAACTAATATACTGTTATAAAATGTAAATGATAAAATATTTTGACATGCCCTTCCTGGGTGGCACAGTGGCCATTATCATGGTCTCACAGCTTGAGATTTCTGTCTGTGTGGAGCATACATGTTCTCCCAGTCTCAATGGCGTTTCCTCCACAGCCCAAAGGACATGTATTCTAAATTTCCCATAATGCCCTGCCCAGTGAAGGACTGTAATCCTGTCCAGGCTGTTAGGCTCCAAACAGAGGCTGCAGCCCTTTACAACATAAGTTGGTATGGAAGATGGATAGAATATGTCACCCTTTTATAGTATAGAAAGGGGAAATTGCAATATAAATGACCTGTGTTTAATAACATTTCTTACTTTAAGGAAACGGAGTTGCAGTATAAAGTTATGGGTGCCGGAAGGCATGGCTGTCATTCTGCGGTCACCGTTTAACGTCAGACGCCATTGGCCGCTTGTCTCCGCCCCGTCCGTCACTGGCCCCCATTAGTGGGGGCTCTCAGTGGCTCTCTTACTCCCACCCCCCATAAGCCTCCTGTTCCTGCTTCTGCCAGGGCCAGGGATACTCAGGCCATTGAGGAAGCAGTAAAGGTGTTGCGCACATCCTCAAACAGACCAGAACTCTGAGAGCCAGCACCTGGGATCCGCACGCCTCTGTGAGTGAGGCAACATGGCAGGATGCAACCAGAGGCAACATCTATAAATGACTACAGTGCAAGATGTAAATAATATCCATCCATCCATCCATCCATCCATCCATCCATCCATCCATCCCAACCACTTACCCGGTGATTATACAGAGCTGTGGTGAGCGCACATGCTTCAGGAATTCTTAATTTCAGGAACCACAAACTGGGCCGAATTTAGTCATTGTTGGGGTCCTACCTACAGCATAAAATGTTGCTGTCTGGGCCCCCATACACATTGGGGCCCTGGGCTACAGCCCATGTAGAAGTCCGGCCTTAACCACAAGGCAGGGGACACCCTGGACAGGATGTCAGTCCGTCACTGGGCTGCTGGCTTGGCGGTGGCACTGCTTGTCCCCGAGGCTACGGTGGATGGGATGGGGACATCAGTTTGTCCTCGAGGCTCTGGCAGATTGGATGGGGACAGGGTGGAATGGCCAAGCTACAGTCCTACTGTTGAGTTTTTGGTCAGTCAGTTTGCGACAGCTGGACCTCAACATGACCGACCCACCTGCCTCATCTGCTTCAGCCACCAGACGTCCACCTTCACCCTTCTGTGTTCCCACAATGCCCAGAAAGGTGTACTTGGGTATTGTATACGCTCACTTTCCTCATTCCTCTCATCGAAAACTGAGATGTGTGGCAATGAATTAAAGTTAGAAAATACGCTTGATTTTTAGTGATTTAAACATGGCTTTACCACAAATACATTCGATATCAGAGTGGTACACTCACGCATGCATGTACCCAAACACCCCTACATTCTGCTGACTGCACCTGCTTGTTCCCCATATTAGTCACTGATCCCCTGCGCCTATATTGTCTCCCTAAGCCCATCCACACGCACACTCTGCTACCCACAGAGCCCTTGTTGTGCTCCTTCTAAGAAGAAAAAAACATAATAACCTCAACACACTCAGAATTCAAGCTCTGAAGACGTTAATATTTTATTGAGCTCGGTTCCTACGAATCCCACTTCTCTGCTCTCCTGGCCTGCCTCTCTCACTCTCGCTCCACCACATCCGTGTCTCAGACGTAGGCCCATCGCAGACCGTGCCGCTAGTTCCCCTGGCCCTCGTTGCACACTCCCCCCGTAACAGGCAGCAAGGGGGGAGCGAGAGCCCATCCACCCCGATGTCTATCGCAGATCAGCAGAATGGCAGAGCCCAGCGTGTGTGTATGTGAGGAAGTGAAGGTGGGTGCTTTAAATCCCCCAGCTCTGAACACGGCGCGCCTCACAGCAGCTGACAAGGTCCAGATATCCTTCTAATCCGCAGCCCTAGGTCAGGCTCAGCCGGGAGCTCAGAGCGCCGTATCACACTTAACCAGTGACAGGACCCTCTACTCCTACCAGACGACCATAGCAACCTCCCCTCAGCAGTTACTCACGCCTGCTGGCTGCATGCAGGTGTGTGCCGGCCCACTGCGGCAATTTATTAGCTTTACGGCATGCAGCTTTGCTTGCGATGCAAAAGAAAACATGAAAATGCAATCGCTTCAGATCATCTGAGGAAGACGTATGTCTACAGAAATAAGCAGCAAACTTATACTCCGTTTGGCTAAATTTGGGTCAAGTCAGTGGGAGCTGTGGCTCATGGGGATCGGAGCTCCTTAACTCCTCATAACCTCTGCTCTTGTCCCACCTCTTCACAGTACCTCTACCCTCACTCTCTTCTCACCCTTCCGGAACGTTCTGGAGCGGCGACGGAACATCCCGCGTATCTTCCACCACGCTCTCAGCACGACACTAAACAGTGTAAAGCCACGACCATGGCTGGCTCTGACAGCCCAGCTGCTCTGGATCGGGAATCGATGCCGCTCTGACTGCCGGATGGGCCTAGCAGAGTCCCGACTGGCCTTTGAGGACTCTGCCTGGCAAGACCCAGCTTCTCTGACTTTCAGTAGTGGCTTCCTCCACTGCGGACTGCCTGTCACCTGCATAACCCTAGTGACATTTCTCATCATGGGTTCTGTTGCACCCTGAACAGATTGGTGCAGGGAGGTGGAAAGTTATTGCAGTAACAGTGCAGTTTTCCAACGCATTCTTGCTCTCTGCCGATGCCTCGAAAGTAAAGCTTAAGTGCCTTTTTGCGAAGCTCATTTTTAGAGAAAGTCCTGTGATTTTTGTCACAAGTCAGGTGAGGAACACTTGCTAGAAATAACGAACCCAGCCGCCTCGTTAAGTCTGCTCCCCCGTCAGGCTTGACGTGGCTCTCGGCAATCTGTAAGGTGCAGACTTGCTGATTCTCCTCTGCTTTTTTTCCCCCAACATTACAGAAATGCCGCCTGTTTGCCTGTCAGAGCGCTAAACTATCCTAATTAAAGCTATGCTTTCGGAGTCCACCATCTTCTATATGAGAAGACAGTGCTAACAAAGAGGCCAGTTCCATCTTCCCATACAAAGACAAAAGAAGCATTGTAACGATATATATCTATGTCACTAATGGTGGCTAAGCAGCTTATACTGGCTAAAAACCAAATGCTAGCTAAACAGCTAATGCTAGCTAAGCAGCTAATGCTCACGCATCCTTAGAGGGTGTACTGTACAACAAAGTCACTGAAATCTCTACTACTGATCTGTATTCGTGAAACTCTTACATATCACAGGTACACAAAGATTGTTTTCCATTCCTGTCTGCTGCAGCCACGATCATACTTTCTTAATTCCTCCTCAGGGGCATCAGTGCGAGTCCAGGTACTGCTATTAACATTCATCGATTTCTCAGTGACTTAGCAGTGGCCTCACGGTCTGTGGAGCGACACGTGCATATGGGTAATTCACTTCATTCTGGGCCCAGGACCAGGCGTCCCACACCAAGAGGGAAGCATAGTCACTTATCGTACGCTTACTGGTCCTCGGGGACTCACAGACAGTCCACAGTTTTACTGGGAGCTGGGAGGGAGCAAAAATGTGGACAGTCTGGGGTCCCTGAGTAGCGGATTTGCTCTAGAGGGATCCATGGTGTTGTTTGCTTGGGAAACGTACCTAACCTGGTTGTTTCGGTAGAATATTCTGTTGCATACATGCAGTTATGTAAATGACATTTGAGGAACTAGCAAATTTTTGGGTACAGTTTGTGACATGCACCCCAGTAGGGACTGGGGTTTCCGGCATTTGTTAGGAAGTTTGGAGAGTTTGAGCAATTGCATGGGAATACCTCTTGGAGCAGGAGACCCTGGTACCAGGCCAGGTAAGCTGTCTGGGCTGGGTATTAGAGGAAACGGAAAGTTACATTTAGGGCGCAGAGGGGTAAGAGAGCTGTGTGGGCCTGTCAAAGATCTGTTTCTGAATCCACAATCTTCTGTGTGAGTGTCTGCAGTGGGAACACTTGCATCAGATTTACCAGAGGCCTGAGTATACTGAGTATGCTGCAAAACAGGATTTTACATACCTAGAGTTAACAGGAGAGTCAGGTTGAGTGACCCTGACTACCCAGGTCATTGTTAAATGGTACTATGACAGTGGGTAGAGGGTGACCAGCTAATCCATGTCAAGGGGGACAATATGACCTGGGACAGAGTTTGAAAACTATTATTTAAATTGAAAGTACGTGGATTTTACTTAAGCACTAAGTTCTTGCTGTGTGCTGATAGGTCAGTCTCTTATAATCGTGCATGTGTTACTAACGTTAATGTGAAATAGTCGGATGAGTCTTTCAATCAAGGAGACAAACCAGTAAAAATACAAGATGAACCACACAATTTAGCCGAGCAGAGGAGCCTTTCAGATTGAAGTAGCTCATAGTGCCCCCCAGACATGGATTAGGTGGTCGCCTTAAGAGGTTATCAACTCGGTAAGTTAACTCAGGATTTGTCTACGAACGTTCACATAGGAAGGTCAACACTGTAAACTATGATTCAAATTAATGGCTGTCCATTGATAGGTAGAAGGTAGGTATTACCCACTGCACTCAGCAAACCTCTTCATCAGCACCACCCTCCGGCAAATGTAATCTGTCCCTGGCAAGGGGATGGCACAGTGGCATTGCCCATCCCACTGGCATTGCCCATCCCACTGGCATTGCCCATCCCACCTATTTAGTCAAAGTGTGGCCCTAATATCGGCCCCGCCTTTGGGTGACAGGGTGGTCCTCATATACAGTTTTAGTATACTCCTGTTTTATGTAAAAAAACCTGCAATTAAACCTCTTGGGAGCAGGTAAGCAGCGCAAATTACCATCACAGTATACCTTGTTTTAAATTGAGCCATGATTCATAATGTCCAAAACTGAGAAGTAAGCCCCAAGAACCTTGCCAAGCCAGTAAGCCCGTTTTGCAGTACACCCTCAGGTCCGTTCTCACGTCCCGAGACAAGAGAAGGGCTGGAAGCCATGTATAACTATGCCGCTAACGCTAGCCAAGCAGGTAACGCTAGCTAAGCAGCTAATGCTACCTAAAGCAGCTAACGCTAACATACGACACAAAGCAGACGGCCTTTTGTTCTCCTTTCCCAGCATTTTTTCTGAACTGCCGAAGTTTACAGTTTCAATTAACAATTAATTACAGCAGGGGGCTTATTTATTTTAAACCATTCAGCCTGGCCCTGCAATTGGACCCATCCGACTGCGTCGACACCGAGCGCGCTCTCTGGGAAACAGCATCATGCGCTGGGGAGGCAGAGCCTTGTTTACAGATTTGCATATGTTTACGCAACTAATTACAGATTAAAGAGCCTTCAGAATGAGTGGCCCGCTTCAGCGATTCTGTGCCGTTTGGCTTCAGTGTAAATCCTGTGTGCCCGACTTCTGACGAAAAAGAGTGTGTGGAGCGACCAAAACTGGGGAATCCTTACTTTGTTTTGGGTTCTCGCTTCCCTGCAAGTTGTTAAGACAAAAATCGTTACCCATAAATGCAGTTTCATTAAAGGTTTTGGAACTACCAGGGAACCTTTGGAACCTTCAAGGGTAGTACGGCTGAAAAAAAAAAAAACATCCCTTTAATCTCCGACCTTCAGCGAGGTCCCTGTCCCTTTAAGCTGTGATTGATGGTAAAATGTTTGATCGAAGCCTGTTAGTGGGAAATCAGTCCTTTAGCTGCAACATTTGCATTCGCTCCCAGTGTTCTGGAGATATAAAACGGGATAGGAGAGGTCCTGCTAGCCCACCCCCCTGCTGTGGCGAAGGCCCCCGCTTTCGCCGACTAATTGCAGGCCCGTGCTGTATCATTGGAAGCACATCGTGTAATGGCAGGGGGCAAAAGGACAAAAAAGAGAGATGAAAGACGAGGCCTACAGGTTTTTGATTTTGATGCCGGAGTCATGTCGAGCTTTGTGTTTGCAACATGACGATTCCGCTCAGGTCTGGTGAGAAAAATGAGCTCCGGCGAGACCTCATTAGCGTCTGATAAGTCTCCGGTTTTTCGTTTTTTTTCCCTGACGACCGCGTGGGGTTCGCTTCCCGAGGAGACCTGGCCTATTCCAACCTGCGGAGGGGGCAGAAATGACGGCTGCACTGCACCTTTAGCAAACTCCAGCATAAGACGCGTCTAAGGCATACTTACACGACTCCAGTGAGCTCTTACCAGGTGTCCTCACACTAAGGGCCTTTCATCACTTGCTATTTATTTTATGTATTTTTTTTCCAATAATAAAGTTTCAGCTATAAAGCTGGATGTTTACAAAAGCCGTTCCAGGGGAATAACCCAGCTCACGGATTCACGGACTGCTTCCCCAAGGGTTTAAATCCTCAGAGGTTATTATTTTCTGCGTGTTTATGGGATTTGCAGCAGCCCGGTGCGTCGCTGTAAAAGCATGTTTCAGGTGCCTATCGAGGTAGGGCTCTGACTTTATCTCACCCGTACAGTTTAGTCGTGACATTGGGAGAAAAGCAACCCTACCTACCTCACCCCGTGTTGGTGTGGAATTATGATTCATTTGGACAGGATGCAGGCGTACAGGACAAATTGCACCGGGGCAGAAAGTCACTGTCGCTATGCTTAAACCAAACTAAACGGACAAAAAGAAAACATGACAGGAAGGAGACTAGAGGAAGAGAGGTCAGCACCAAGCTTCATGAGGCAGAGTATGTATAAGGGTATATAAAGGGGCGGTGCCACAGGGGCGCTGGCCCCAGCTGAAAGCTGATTGGCCCCTGCCGTGCGTCACTCACCAATTCAAAACAGCTCATTGGCTAGTGATTAGGTTGTCCCTTCTGTATGAATTATGGCCCCTCTTATGCCCCTCCCTGCTGAACATGTGCCATGAAGCGGTCGTGTCAGCGCTCGGGCCGAAACATGGCGGTATCGATGTCAGCGTCCATTACTGAGACTGTCACAGCGGCGGAAATGCTGCCGCGGTTTTTACTCAATTACTCTATGTCATGATTCCGTTGCTCATATAATTGTTTATAATCCGAAGCAACTTGTAATTATTACACAGCTAACTATTTCACTGGAACAAAATTGGGGTGGGGGGGGGGGAGGGGGTGCTTGTGGGACATGAACTAACAGCCTTATAGGCTATAGGTTATAGGGTAGCAACCTCAACGCCACCTGCTGTCCCGCCCTCAGCACTGCCACGTGCTCATATCGCCATGGTGCCGTGAGCCGCAACATGCCCCCCCCCCCCAACCCCCAATAAAAACATACTACAAAATACTCCACCGGAGGAGGTCGTCTCCCCAGGGTGCTGGGCTGAGGAGACGGGAGGTGAAGTTACAGTCACATTGACGAGATGATGAGTGTTTGCATCTGAGGGGCTTGGGTGAACCCTCCCCAGGACTGCAGTCAAATTCAGCCCTTACTGCATTATCCATTGTGAGACATGGGTTTGCAGCCATGGGGGGGTGCTGTGTGTCTCAGCAGGTTGGGCCTCTGTGTCTGTGATCAGAACGTTCTTGGTTTTAATCCCATCCTCGGCAAAATAGTCACATATCTATAGGGCTCTAGAGCAAGGCTCTTATTCCTCCCCTCCCCCGAAAAAAATGCTGCAGGGCCACCTGATAAATGGTAGACCCTGCACTCTGAGCTGTATGTGTGTGTATGTCAGAGCAAAGCATGATGGGAAATATGAAAAGAAGAATTCCAGTGTACCTGTATGTGTGCAAATGTTTCATGTGTAGCCTGCTCAGACAAGGGCAGCACCAAGGCTAAGGACCCCCATAATGAGATCCCCCCCAGGGGTTCAAAGTGAGACATTCCTGCAAAGTGACCACAACAACCCCCCATGACACCAAAGCCCCCTGCATTCAGCCGAACCCCAGAATATTGCTGCAACCCGTCAACATTTCCGAGATGGAGATGAAGGGATTCTTCCTCAGCCAGATGCCTGCATCTTTAGAGACTTGCAATTGGAAGACTTTTCCAAATTGCCCATGTGTTCTTTGAGCGATTCTCTCCCCCGCACGCCCCATGAACTAGAATCCCAGAGGCGTCCTAGCGGGACGCAGAGTGCTTATTCAGCAAGGCGGCGTGTGACAGCACGTCGGTGACAGACCCCAGGCGTGTGAGTGTGTGTGTATGCATGTGTCAGACAGTGCATGCGTGTGTCGCTGTACCTCAGCACGTGTGGCAGCAATGCTGTGTGCGCATGTGTGTGTCTGTGTGTGTGCGTGTCTCGGGGCCCCCGTCCAGCTCGCTGAAGTTACTGGTGGGTAAGAGGTGCCTCCGCCCCACGAACCGAAGGCTAGCCTGCGAGGTCCGATTCATTTAGTGGTTCATTCATCACCAGTACGGCCCAGAGTGTCTAATTATCCAACGGCGATCCGCATGAATGGCCTGTCTCTATGCAGAAGGATCTCATGCCGCATGGTCGACGGGGAGAGTCACAGCGCGCCTCCCCACCCCTCTATCCCGGCAGAGCCACTTATGGAAGCTGTGCAGAATGGATGATAACTGTTAGCTTTCCAGGGACAGGTTGCAAAGTTGGTCTGGCCAGCAGGGGGGGTACTAGTTAAAGAAATTCGCTGGTGCTTCCAGACACAAACTGGCTTAAAATGTATTTCCTGTTAGTCTTTGGTTCCCCATTGGTGGAATGCACTTTCACACACACACACACACACACACACATACACACACACACACACACACACACATTTGGTCCCCACAAGGTAATATAAACCTAATCACACAGACACACACACTGTGCCTCAAAAGCATCCCGCTACAATTCTCAGTCACCATACCCCTGCTCCTGATATCCACACCTTCTTAACAAAGGCAGGGTCCCGCATGCTGCGATTAATTCATCTCTGGCATCACAGGCTTTCCGGCCTGTGCCCTCACCCCAGGATCACGTTGGATAGTAATGATCTTGCTGGTAGCTCACAGAGCTGAATGGCAAACGTGCCTCTCTGTCACAGACACATTCTGCTGCGCTTTCAGAATCGTCGCCTAATTATGCGATAAGCGGGAACGGCCTTGCCGACCTGATTCCCAGCCGTGTGTAATGCAAGTCTGTCGAGCGAGGCACCCAGCAACACACGACCTATGCGTGTGTTAATCATGCGATCTGTGCCACACACTCTGAAGGACGATACCAGAACACAGACGTGCGTCAAAGGTACACGCTAAACAGACAAATATCTTCGATCGACCGCAAGGTGCTCCAGATTTGTCCAAACTCAGTTACTGAGCAGTGCATTTATAATTAAAATGCAGTATTATGACGCTGATGCCAAAAGGGTAAATGGGCTGTTGGCATCTGGTTGATCAATCGCCGCTAATGAGATAAGGGTCATAAATGACAAAGGAGCGGGAAAATTAACCAGATCTGAGCTGGGGGAGCAGGATGGATGAGAGGGGGAGGGGCATTTCTCCCGCTCGTTTTAATCACCAGTGACAGGGATTAGCAGTGTCTGAAACAGAAATAATGAGGAACCCACAACAGCACACCTGCAGTGGGGCAGGAGTAATGCCACCCATGATGCAGACCCCCCCCCCCCCCCCACGCACACACACTGACAGACGTGCGGACGGGCGTACGCAGGCACACACCCAGAGAGACACCAGTACTTTCTGGAAATCCATTCCAGAAATTCAAGAATAGTTGCAGTCTTGTTTGAAAGAGGATATGAATTGATAAAACACCCATTTTCAGGTTTTACTGTCTTTATTGACATGAAATCAATAAACACACGCGTCTTCGCTCTCTTCTTCACAATCAGCCAGGGCCCAAGGGTGACAAACGATCTTCCTGCCTCATTCTCCACTCCCATCTGCAGTCCACCAGACCACAATACCGTCTCTCCACATGATCATTTAAACGCTTCATTTAGACCACCGCTTCACTGGAACAATTTCGACATGTGGGGCAAGACCCGGGCCACACCTGGGGCGGGCCACACCCTGCCTGCTCTGTGCCATGTGGACTGCAGGAGGACCTGAGTGAGAACAGATCTTACATCAGCCAATCCCTGCAAGTACCGTGTATGACATCTTCCATGCCACATGTGGTACAAATTGAAGATCATGTGTGGTTTTTGCACATGAACCAGACCTGTACAAACTCTGGCCACATGACACCTGAGAAGTCTTTTTTGTTGTAATTTCATTCATTTAGCAATTGTTTTTTTATCCAAATCAATGTGCAATTGAGAAAGCAGGGTCAAACAGTCACTGGGACACTTGGGGGGGGGGGGTTAAGGACCTTACTCAGCGACCCAATGGCAAAATCACTCTGCCAACCCGGGGATTCAAACCAACAACATTCCGAGCACAGTCATAGTATCATAGCCCATTGAGCCAGAGACTGCCCCTGACACAGACCTGCACACAGGCAGCAGCCAAACCCCTGTCCGGGCCACTTTACATCAAACAGCAGCGGTTATGTCTTTCTGCCTCTTCAGAGACCGCTTGGGGTTTGCCAGCACCCGTCTGCGGGGGCGGGAAACACAAACACACCGGCGCTGTGCGTGTGAGTCAGCCTGCTGGCTGCCCTGCATAATCCCCCCTGGGAGAGCCCCCCCCCCTCCCCCAGGTAGGGAGAAAGGTTCCGATATGCAAATCCACACGCGGAGAAAATGTGAAAGTGTACACTCTCATCTGGGGAGGTGGGAGCTGGTGATCTGCCCTGAAAAAAAAGAGGCTCTGCAGTCATGGTGCATCCCTGCTCTCCGTCATTCCTGCACCACAGTCACACCTGCTGACCGGCACTGAAGAACAGAAACACCCGGCCTTCTCTCACCCTCCACATGGAGTTTCGGGCAGGA
>JAODLC010000050.1:13678682-13691394 GCA_026781145.1 Hippopotamyrus pictus
CCCCCCCCCCCCCCCCCCCACACACACACAAAGACACACTCATATGTGCTTACATACAAATATAATGATGCATGAACTCACTGACACACACAGACATGCATATGAATATGATCATAGAGCCCCCTTCACAAAAAATATATATAGACGTTCCTAGTTGCTTATCTGCCATTATTAATAACAAGGTCTATACAGTAATGCCAGTAAAGTTGGGTACAACTGACATGACTCACACAAGAGCACCAATTCAAAGGAAGAGCACAAGAAAAGATAAAGGGAGAATATCAATGGGCAAATTTCAACTTCTAAACTAATTATTCCCATTTATTGGCTTCCTGCTTCAGCTCCAATTGAAGTCTATTAAAAACTTTCTGTGGAATCAAATTGCAATTGCCGGATGTATTGGAACGCAAAAGAGTCGTTGAAAGTGGTGGTGTTGGGGGGGGGCAGTGGAGGGGTTGTGTTTTGTGGATTGGAGGAAGGGAATAAAGAGAAAAGATGATAGGAATCTAGTTGCCGGCCAGAGAGCTTTCTAAGAGGAACTCGCCTTTAGGCGGTTTCCAGGGATACAAGCAATCGGCTAGGAAATTACCCAGCAGCACTTCCGAGCTGTTTGTAACGGCCGAGGGGGTGTTTTGACAGTCGCACGGCGGAGTCAATAGCACCGGAGTCCACGGTGTGTTGTGGCAAAACACAGTGTCTGTCCGGACACCCAGCAGCGCCTTTGCCCCCCAGTGCAGAATATAAAGAGGTGGGCTGAGGAGCTGTGTTCAGTCACACAGATATCAAGCAAGGCAGAGGATTTCCGTCACAGCTGTGCCGTTATTCAGTGACGCAGAATGATGACGCGCTGAAGGGACCGAGGTGGGAATCAAAGCACCTGAAATCATGACCACTGCTATTAAAAAAGTATGTACATCATTACATTTAATGTATTACTGCAGTTTGGGTCACCATACAACTTATGTATGTAACATACTGTACATCTATACTGTATAAATAGTTTTTCATTTTATGAATTTATTTTTCTTTTATTTATTCTTCATGATATGTAGCATTGGTGCACATAATTTAATTGCACATGTACAGTACAGGTGACTAGTAACTAAGTGATGTGCCCAGTTAATTTATGGTAAGAGAGACACATCCGTCTGGGAATGAAAGAACAGCAGTTTAGCGGGTCGCTGGGTGACATCAGAGCAAGTCCCAGTTGATTCAGTGTGTGATTTGCCTGTTGCGTGTGTGGAAGGTACCACTGCAATGAGTATCAAGCTGCCCTTGGCGTGTGACAGAGGGAGAATGTGGGGGCAGGGGTCACAGGGGCACCCACCACAGCTGAAATCTAATTGGCCCCCTGAGTGTTCCCTCCTGTCACTCACCGATTCAAAATATATCATTGGCTAATAATAAGTTGACCCTTCCGTATGGACTATGGCCCCTCTGGCTGTGTTCGAATTCAGCGGCCATGTCCATTGAAGGATGCGGTCTACTAAGGCCTAACCTTTGTAGCCTGTTTTCTTCAAAGGTCCAACAGAAATTGCCGTCAGATGGGATGGTCAGGCCTACGGATAATTGCCGATTCGAGTCACCAGTTGTTCCTGTCCTTAGCCTTGAGTCACGGAGGCCGGACACACCCACTATACCTCTGCTCACTGAATCTTGGGATCTGATGGGCAAGAGAAGGGTCATTCCTTTGAAGGAGCCTTCAAAATGGGACGGCCTGTCACTCCGCTGTCACGCATTCGGTCTTGAAATACAGCCTTAGAAGGATGCAGCCCCTGAATATGGACCCAGTACCCACCTTAAAAAAACCCAGAATAGCCCTTAGAGAATGTGTGAATGAATGATGAGGGTAAGGGAGCTAGTTGTTTAGGGACTCTGGGGGGTGTGAAAATACAGCTGGGTGTGTAGGTCAACTGAGGGTCTGTCAGCACTTGGCCACTGACATCGATCCAATCAGACACAAACCCCCAGTATGGCTCACCGAAGCCAGGAACACTCCGCTCAAGCGCCCTGCTCAAAGGAAAAGAGAGCATTTCTAAGTCTGCAAAGACCAGCCACGTCTGCAAGAGGTACCAGCTGTGTCCTGAACCACGAGCCGTTCACCACACATCAATCCTGGTCTTCATTTTTTACATCACCTCACATTACTTTGCCCATATTCGTAAGGTTATCGGTTCAAATCCCATGGCTGACAGAGTATCATAGCACTGTTGGGCCCTTCGGCAAGGCCCTTAACCCCAACAGCTTCAAGGCTGCAGTGTGATCCTAACCTTCGGACCCCAGCCTTGGACAAAGGCATCCCCTAAACAAACGTGAAATCCTATTGGCAGAAGAGGCCGTGTTCATGTGAGGCAGAATCGTAACGGAAATACATAAAGATGTCGGTAAACCCACAATGTGACAGCACCCCTGCTGTCCCTTCTTCCCGAAACCGCAGAAAGTACGGCTCTCCGTTTAGTCCGGTTCAGGCTGGTCAGGCTTGGATTAAGAGCCCCTCCCCCCCACCCCTAAAAGGGAGCGTGGGGTTTGCTTCTTGTTAAAGTGGTTCCCCCGGGGCCCCCGAGCTAAAGAACTTGCTGTGCTCTTCCCCTCCGTGCTTAATTAAGACAGTTCATCAAGCGCTGACGATGGGGGGTTCACCCCCAACCCTCCCCACTGCAGTCAGGCACACATCCCACATGATCTCACCCCCCCCCCACTCCCCAAACACACTGCTGCAATTCACCCTTCTTTTAACCCTGTTAGCATTGCTAACTGACACCAGCATCAGGGATCTGGAAACATTTGGTGTGCAGGGGCATGTTTTAGGGCAAATTTGTGTTTGGGGGTGTCATTTTTGACACTAGGGGCCAGACATAAAGCAGTAGGAAGGTGATGGGGGGGTTCCTCTGTGGTGTCCACCCACACACCCAACTGTAGCCGTGGCACTCCAGTGCAAACGCAGCTGTAATTTTGCGCAATGGACCAGGGGGCCGGGGGCTTAGTGCGTGGGCTTGATTAGCGATCGCAATATTGGCTGGCGGGTCCCAGGAGCCAGGCGCCATGGCCGGGGGTGGGGGGGCATGTCCTTCACCGGGTGCGGAGGCCATCTTCATGACGTCTTTGCTGCTGTGTGGAGATTTAATTGCCCTGTGTGTTGGAGGCCGACCAGCGTGGCTGAGCAGAGCATTTCTTTAACAGCCTTGAGGATTCGTCTGTGAGTGGGGGGGACCCCTATTACCGAACGCTGGGCACTCGGGGGGCGGCTCTGATGAAGAGCTGATGATGGTTTGCTAAGCAGACCCGTTTCCAATCAGGACATTCGAGAGCATGAATGATGAGAACGGGAACGGCTGGTCATTGTTTAAATTCTGCTTGTTCCATTAAAATATATGAAACACTTGATATCGCCAGGGCCAGCTATACAGATAGAGACTGAAAAGCCTTCAGCCTTGGACCGGAGAACTGGGGGGGGGTAGGAGGGTATGGGGACTTTCAAAGCTATTCATGCACATAATTTAATGCAAACCAATAAAACCTTATTCATAAAAGTCTGAATTATGTCCCAGTTTTTTTTTTTTTTTTTTTTTGAAAAAAACAAACAAACAAGCAAATAGTTATATCTGAGTTTTTCAACAGCAAACAGACAAGTGGACACTACTTAATGCCCCCCCATGGCCCCTTACTCAGCCACGCCCTGCAGGTCGGCGTTACGGCTGTAAAACGCAGACGTCGCCCCGTCGCTCCAGACGAACGCTCCCTCTCAGCGTCCTCGCGGATCCGTGCTCGTCATCCCAGCAAACACGCCCGGGAGCCAGACGAAAGAGAAAACCCCCCCTCACCTCGCTTCGTTTAATTGGGCCAGAAACGAAATGGGAACTAGACACGTCTCTGATACACTATTTGAAATAAAGAGTCTTATTTATACTCCGTCGCTTTCGTTTTTCTCTGATCAGAGCAGATGATCTGGACCTAAGCTCAATTCTCGCCTTTACTCAATCGGACAGGAGTCACAGCGATAAAGGCCACCGCCTCTCTCCTGTGCTTTTTAAACAGCCCAGCCCTTTCGTCACCTGGGCGTCTGTTATCACAGCAGAGCACAGATTCAGACATGACCCCACCCCCCGGAGCCACCAAACAGCTGCTTCCCGGATTACGCATCTGGTTCGGGATGGGGAGGGATCTGGGTGCGATAGGCCTGGGCTTTTGCTGGGCACGATCAATGGGGGCAGCCGCAAAGCCCCGGTCCCCCCAGCCATTAATGAGACCCTGGTGTTACTTGGGGAGGGGGGGGAACCCTCCCCCAGACATGATTATACGCCATCTCTGGCACTTCATTCTGAGCATTCATGAGAGCTTTTGGAAGGAAAGGTCACCAAACGCTGCCATTACAATTTACCTATGGAGGGGAGGAAGAGAGCGGGTCCCGTCGACGGACCGGGGGCTAGAGGAAGGCAGCTCAGAGAACCCATCACATCAACAGTAACTGCTCCTCTTCAAACGCGAACATCCGGGAGAAACAGGTACGGCACGAAATTAGGCAAATGAACTTTAACCTGACGACTGTCTCGCAACGCTTTGGCTTTCAGTACAGCTAATTATTAGTAAAAGTATTAATTTTACGGCTGGCTGTTTTCGTTTTGCTTCAGCAGGCATGACTTCTAATTTTCCCCAAAGTTTCTTTTCTATTCTTTTTTTAAGCGTCTCCCTGGGCTTTAATAGCAACAAAGAGCCGAAGAAAGTTGTGAGTATATTATTATACTCTGTATAGACACATTAATTATGCATGTAGCTTAAAAGCTCTGGGCGTGCATTTGTGTCTGAACACGGACGCGTGAGGAAGAGGATTTTCGGCCTGTTTATATGGAGGGGTGTATAGCGGGCTTGGCAAACGCTCCGTGTCCTTTCCGTGACGGGTTCCGTGTCCTGTGAGCGGGTTACCAATGTTCCGTAAACTCTTCGGTGACTCTGGCACACATGCGGCGGCTAAAATCGAGGACTCTCCAGAGCCGGGTCTTAGCCAGGGGACAAAGTCCCTGTGCGAGGGGTGACAGACACTGAGCGTGGAGAGGCCCCCCCCCCCAGTCACCTCCTTCCGCTCACTTTTAATTTACCCAGCAGGCCATTTTTCTGTGATTAATGTGTGCTGTCGGCACGACAGGGGGACTGAAAATGCCTGGGGAAGGAGGGGGGTGCAAAACACAAAACACAGGTTGGCCTCTTCGGTCAGACCACATCAGGCGTCCAGAAACACAGACACAGCATAGCGAAGGGTGACTGCCGTGGAGACAGACGTGTAAATCTATTTAAGTACTTAACTACAGGTCCAATATCCATCTGACAGAAAATGTAGGACCACCTCCTCAGGCCCTATGCTGCCTGTGATAGGCTCCTGGCCCCCCAATACACAGACTGGTAGCTAGACAGACAGATAAATGGACAGGCAGATAGACAGGTATACAGATACACAGACAGACTGACCAACAGGCAGGCAGAAAGACTGACATTCAGACAGGCAGACAGAGACAGACAGACTGACATGCAAACAGACTGACAAGCAGGTAGACAGACTGACAGGCAGACAGTCGGATATACAGACTGACAAGCAGACAGACTGACATTCAGACAGACAGAGACAGACAGACTGACAAGCAGGTAGACAGACTGACAGGCAGACAGTCAGATATACAGACTGACAAGCAGATAGACTGACAGGCAGACAGAAACAGACAGACTGACAAGCAGGCAGACAGACTGACAAGCAGACAGACAGACCGACTGACAAGCAGACCGACAGACAAGCAGACAGATATACAGACTGATAAGCAGACAGACAGACACTTCATTAATCCAAAAGGACGTTGCACATTCACAATAATTGAATACACACATTTAGTGGCTGAAAGATGATTGGATTCCATCACAGATTTACATGATACAGTACATTCATATTTCTCCTCCTGTTCCACAGAGGTATTACCCCTCTCCCTTCTGCGCTATTCCCAGCACATTCCTGTTCTGTCAGCCTGCCTTAAGCCATTGAGTCCCAGGTCCTAAGTTGCTCCACATTCCTGTTTCAGAGTAACACCTGCCTGCCTCAGCCAGGTAAACAAGCAGTTCGTGGCTCTGACCGGTGAGGTGTGTCAGCAGTGGAAGAGAACTAAATGTGGGCTTGTTCATGTTGGGGGGGGAGGGGGTGGCTGGGTTGGGAACCCACAGACTTGTAGTGAATAATTCTGCCAGTGGGTGACAGTACCATGCTGATGTTCTATACGCCGTAGTCGAGCGTCCAGGTGACTGTGTGTCTATGCGCGCGTACGTGTGTGTGTGCCTGTGTGAGGCCGTGTGTGTGTCTGTGTGAGGCCGTGTGTGTGTATGTGTGTGTCTGTGTGTGTGTTTTCACCCCCGTGCACAGTTTATGGAGTAAAATAAATGAGTAAAAGCAAATAAACTGCCAACTAGGTAAGTAGCTTTAGATAACACCATCCTGGAGTGAGCCTCCGTGAAGGACTTCAATCAAAAATGTGGTGATTCCATTTTACTAGGAGGCTGGGATAGGAGTTCGGGTGGGGGTGGGGGGGGGCAGCTAAGCCAACCGCACAGCCATATGGCTCAGGGATCCCGGGGACCGCACACGACCCGGGCTAATTCACACAGAGGGGTCAACCTTATCATTAGCCATTAGATTTGGTGAGTGACAGGAGATGAGGCACTCAGAGGCCAATCAGCATTCAGCATTCAGCTCCCCCCCCATATATGCCCCCAGACAAAGTGCTTCTTAAGAAAGCAAAAAAAAAAAGAAAACATCTGATGGCACGAACTACTGGGCAATGTAAAACAGCAGACAGTACCTGGGCCCCTACTCATGCGTTTGGGGACTTAACAGGAAGAGAATATTGCAACAGGAGTATATTGGGAATCCAGTAAGAAATAAAAAAAAATCTGCTTTAATTGTAATGTGTTCATTTGTTTTTCATTATGGTGATTGATTTTACAACAAACGGAGGCCGACTCACAATTCTGTTAATCAATTCAAAATGATCATACAGTCGCACATATCACTGATGACAGAGGGGGAGCCGGGAGGGGGATTACAGCACGGCTGAGTTCCAGTGTGTCCCCTCATAACAGGATAAAGGTTAGATACAGCATGCTGGTGCTGCACAGTATTCCAGTGTCCCCTTAGGGTTGGACAGCAAGGCAGAGAAGGGCTCATGAGGGTCAAGCACAGATGCAGAGAGGATACGACTCACTGCCACAAATGTATGGGTTCGAGGACTTAAAAGAAATTGGTGTAGACTGCTGCTGAGAACTGCAGCTATTGAGGCAATGTGTGGCTTGGTAGATGAGGCGTCTTTACCCCTGACCAGAAGGTTGCTAGTTGAAGTTCCATCCTTGGCAGGATAACCACACGTCCGTTGGGGCCTTGTGCAAACAGCCTGACCTCAAGCTTTGCTCTAACTTGCGATTACTGCATGTCCCCGAAAATAAGAAGATGAGATATCAGAATTGGGGTTTATTGCCAAGTACATTCACACATACAAGGAATTTGCTTTGGTGGTTGGTGCCAGAGATGCGCACCAACACACCGAGGCAACCATCCGCGGCACTTCGCCACGGATACGGAGACCAGGGGATCGCCACAGATACAGAGACCAGGGGATCGCCACGGATACAGAGACCAGGGGATCGCCACGGATATGGTGGCCCACAGTTTACAGGCAGACTTCTTTTCACATATCTCCATTTGTCCATTTGTCCATCTGTCTAGTTATTAGTCTATGTATTGGGGAGCCAGGAGCCTATCACAGGCAGCACTGGCCGTCCGCCTCATATACCCCCCCCCCCCAACTTGCACCGGCACGTTTGCACTCAGACGGTTCAGGTACATGAACCAGCGGGGCTCCCCCACCCCCCCTGATGGGAACTGGCTGCCAATTCATCACAACCTGCTAAACGCATCTGCCACTTGGCAAGCGGCCGCGGGATCACCACGGATACGGAAGCCTTGGGATCGCCACGGATACGGAGACCAGGGGATCGACACGGATACGGAGACCATGGAAAAGCCACAGATACGGAGACCAGGGGATTGCCACAGATACAGAGACCAGGGGATCACCACGGATACAGAGACCAGGGGATCACCACGGATACAGAGACCAGGGGATCGCCACGGACACAGAGGCCAGGGGATCGCCACGGATACGGAGACCATGGAAAAGCCACGGATACGGAGACCAGGGGATTGCCACAGATACAGAGACCAGGGGATCACCACAGATACAGAGACCAGGGGATCACCACAGACACAGAGACCAGGGGATCACCACAGACACAGAGACCAGGGGATCACCACGGATACGGAGGCCAGGGGATCGACACGGATACGGAGACCATGGAAAAGCCACGGATACGGAGACCAGGGGATTGTCACAGATACAGAGACCAGGGGATCGCCACAGATACAGAGACCAGGGGATCACCACGGATACGGAGACCATGGAAAAGCCACGGATATGGAGACCATGGAAAAGCCACGGATACGGAGACCATGGAAAAGCCACGGATACGGAGACCAGGGGATTGTCACAGATACAGAGACCAGGGGATCACCACAGATACAGAGACCAGGGGATCACCATGGATACGGAGGCCAGGGGATCGACACGGATAAGGAGACCATGGAAAAGCCACGGATACGGAGACCAGGGGATTGCCACAGATACAGAGACCAGGGGATCGCCACATATACGGAGACCATTGGATTGTCACAGATACAGAGACCAGGGGATCACCACAGATGCGGTGGCCCACGGTTTACCCTGTAAATAAATGGGAGTGGAGTGCAGAGAGAGATGCCGCTCTCCCAGGGCTGACCTTTGCCCGTTCCCCGGCCACAACCCAGGAAAAAGGCAGGCATCATACATAGATTGGGCATCCAGTGCCAGGAAAATTAAACAAGTATTTATCACTCTGACGATGACAACAGCCTGTGGAAGCAATGCCCTGACAGCCATACATGAGCGCCAGTCCCGTGCTCATACCAGTCACGCGGACACCAACAAAGGGAAACATCCCACGCTAACAAGGACGTTTTCCAGTCTGCGTTGACTCGCCTGTAACTGAAAGATTACCAGTCTTAATGCTTTCATGGACTGTGTTTATTAAACAGGATGGATGGCAACTCACCAGACATGGCGGGAATGCCGTTTGAAGGAAGTACAGATGCACTGCAGCCATGGCGATGCAGTCTGCAGAGAAGCCTGCATGCCTAAACAGGCTTGGCTCTTCACAGCCGTGACTGACAAAGAGCCAATACTGTTTATCTACAGATCATTTTCACCCGTTCACTCAGATCGTGAGTTTTACAGGTACTTCTGATGTACCCTCTCTCAAATGGGCAAAAGATATATTAGTGTTTTACAGTGATAGACAATAAAGATATGAAATGGGATGATTTCTGGGGCAGGAACGGGCACCTGGCGAGCGAGTGGAGTCGGGGCCTAGGCACGTGGCTCCATCTTTTGGGGATGGGCGGATGGAGAAGCGGATGAGATGGTACCATCTGGCCAAATGGCGGCTGGCAGGGGCACGTGGCCTGCTGGGGCTCACGGCAAAAACAGTTGCTAGGAAGGGCCCTGTGACGCTCCTGTGTCATTACAGGGTTTCCTGTCTCCCTCATTACGGGGTTCCCTGTCTTCCCTCATTACGGGATTTTCCTGTCTCCCTCATTATAGGTTTCCCTCTCTCCCTGATTATGGGGTTTTCCTGTCTCCCTCATTACGAGGTTCCCTGTCTCCCTCATTACAGGTTTCCCTCTCTCCCTCATTACGGGATTCCCTCTCTCCCTCATTACGGGGTTCCCTGTCTCCCTCATTACGGGGTTCCCTGTCTCCCTCATTACTGGATTCCCTCTCTCTCTCCCTCATTACGGGGTTCCCTCTCTCTCTCCCTCATTACGGGGTTTCCTCTCTCCCTGCCGGAGCGCTCTCCCAGCGAAAAAGATAATTTTCCCAGTTTTTAACCCCATTTTCATGACTTTGCTGCTTGGAACCATTTTTAACTCTGGAACGTTTTAACACACACACACACACACACACACACACTTCGTTTTTTTGATTGCATTCATAGATCTTTGTGGGGACCCAAAAAATGGTCCCCACAATGTCAAAATAACAGGTTTTTATCACATTGTGGGAGACATTTGGTCCCCGCAAATGTAATATAAACATAATCCACATACACACATACACAAACAGTGTCCCTCCCTTCCAAAAACCTCTGCACCATTAAGCATGGAAGCAATCAACTACTCGGTTAATAACCGAAGGAAACAATTTTCTTTACAATTTATCAGCATTTATATCAGCACAATGCAAGCAGGGGAAGTTGGACTGAAGACTTCATGAGTACAACTTTCTAAGTGTTCTTTTTTTTCTTTTTTCGAGCAGTGATGCCACGTGATGAGGCCAGCCACCGAAGTTAATGAAAGCTCGGAGGAATTCGCAAGGGTTTGAATTAAAAACCAGTTCCCACAGGGGGGGCCTTCTGCTGGAGTGCAGCTTAATAAAGTCGGCTTCACACTCGCCTGTGTGTATTTTCGTGGTTTTTTTTTTCAATCCTAAAGGGCAGGAGAAGCCAAAACTGTGGCTTTAATTGAGCACAAAAGGCAGTGGAAGCAAGAAAAGATATGTGAGTGGTTTTGCCAAGGTGAGGATGGTCCCCCCCCCCGCCATCCCCCAGGGCAGCTCAGAAGTACAGGCAGCAGACCCTGACCCAGTGGCATTACCAGAATGCTGTCCTGGGGCAGGTGTTTGGGTTTGTTGAACAGGCACCAGCATCCTCAAGACTTCTGACATAAGTTGTCAACCCGAGGGGGAGGTAGACAATCCATTTGGGGGGGGGGGCTGCTGAGCTGTAGCCACGCCCCTCCCTGACGACTCTGTCTCCTACATGCGTTTTTAACTTCTGCCTCATTCCTGTGATGGACAGAAATTAGAGGGCAGTTTGCGAAATGATAACGGCGCCAGATGCGAGGTTGGGGCTTCCTCACAGCGATGCCATGCCAGTAAGGTTACGACGGATGGGGAAGGGCAGTGAGATGGCACCTTGGTCCGGAATCGTCATCAAGCGTACTGACATGATCACCCACACGAGCCGTTGCCTCCGGTCAACCACCCACGGCCTGTGTTAAACAAACATTGTCCGATTCTTTATTATTTTATACTGAGGATCGCCGAATGTGCATACATGGGGGGGGGGGGGGGGGTTGTCCAGTAGACTATCTGGTTTTGAAAAACTCAGATCTAACCTTTAGATTTTTAATAAAATATGGATATAATTCAGGCTTTTATTAATAAAGTTTTATTGGTTCGCATACAGCAATTACAGTCATTTTTACATGATTATACTATCCATGCTGTTATTTCTCTGTTCCTCCAGCTCTATGGACCATTTGGGACAAGCGCAGAGGCGCTCCATGAGCTCATTGTATCGGCAGCAAACTCGCTTCTCAATTTGCCGCATATAAAAAGCAAAAGCCACCAGATGAAGGCAGTTAACTCGCAGGAAACACAGAGAGGCCAGCGCAGGGGGGACCGTCCATGCAGGAGCGCAGGGGGGGGCCGTCTGCACCTACATCAAAGTTTCATTTGTTTAGCAAGAGTTTGTCAGGAAATCTCCACAGCTTTATTAACACTTAATACTCTGTAGGCGTCAGAGGCCACAGAACACTGAATACCCCCCAGTCCAATTGATTCCAGATCATAGCATATATATGTATTTACCTTCCAGGGTGGCTGACCATGTTCCACATCGAAAACGCAAGCAGCTGAGACAAACAACAAAAGATTGCCATTTTAAGAGTGGGAACGATTTGTACACTTCAGGGACTTTTCATTGACCAAATCGTGACGAACGATTGTAAAATCGTTTTACAGAATGTAAAATATGATCTTTGCAAGGCTAACAGTCTAGCTTCTCCTGGCTGTCAAAAACATCTTGCTGTTCACTATTTATCTCAACATCAACATCACATACAAAATTTGGTGTTACTTTCTAGCAATGTCAATCTGAGGCAAATTACAGATCCGTCCATCTTTTAACCCGGTGTCTCTCAACCCAGTCCTGACAGTCCACATCTTTGCTCCTTCCCTAATCCCAACACACCTGTGATTGTTTGGTTCAGGGGAGCTGGGACAATGGGACTGTCTGTGTGTCCCCCAGGACCAGGTTACTGTTCCAATTGTTTACCCTGGTGAGGGTCATGGGTAGAAGCTTCTCCCGGGCAGCATAGGTTACAAGGCAGGAGTAAAACCAGAATGGGATGCCAGTCCATCACATGGCACTAACACAAGCTCACTATGGAGAATTTAGAGACACCTGTTAGTCTAACCCAAGGGTCTCCAACTTAGGTCCTGGAGGGCTACTATCCAGTAGGTTTTCTACCCTACCCGGCTTATGACGAGTCACACCTGTTCTCAGGTAAATACCAGGAGCAGGTGTGGCTCATCCGAAGCCAGGTAGGATAGAAAACTTACTGGATAGTAGCCCTCCAGGACCGGAGTTGGAGACCCCTGGTCTAACCAGAATACTCAGAGGAAGCCGTGTAACACAGGATGAGCACATCAACTCCAGACACAGAGAATGAGGGATTTGAACCCCCGAATATGGCACCCCCAACCAGCTGAGAAACCTTACTGACAAAGCTAAATATTTAAGGTAGCATGGC
>JAODLC010000050.1:13691494-13712091 GCA_026781145.1 Hippopotamyrus pictus
GGGGGGGGGGGGGGGGGGGGGGGGGGGGGGGGGGTCCAGGATGAAGCAGGGGCAGCCCCGCCTGTGACCTTCACTCCACCAGTGCACCACCTGCAGCGCCTTCCGTTATACCTGGCGCTTCATCCTCCACCCCCCCAGCACTCGTCTCTCCTGAGGAGGAGCAATGCGCCATTATATTCCTGACAGAAATACCCCCCACCCTATATTTATTTTTTTTTTTCAACATTTTCTATTCTGGGCAAACAGCATCCATGACATCCTCGAAGCAAACAAAACAAAAAACAGGGAAACAAAGGAATCCCAGCAGGACACGGATTCACGTCTTTTAGCATTTCTGAGACGTGAGAGCCCCTCGGGGCCGCGGTGCTGAACCCAGCCAGACACAGCGGCCTGCAGCAGGTCATACCGAACCGTCTGTTTGTCAATCCTGCTAAATACTATTTTTGATTCTTACATTTGACATTTCCGCAGACCAGGGTTTGCGGCAGCAATTATATAGATTGTTTTTTTCAGTCGGGCCAGATTATAATGAGCGGTGCCGTTTTCTTCCTGTTAGTCTGAAAAACAGCCACTTCCCACTCACCCACCCCCACGGGTTTGTAATTATATCTTTGTGGGGACTCTCCATTCATTTCTATGGGGAAAACTCTAATCCCAACATGAAGACCTTAACCCCTACCCAGCCCTAACCTTAACCGTAAGTAACCCAATTTTGGCATTTTTACTTTTTTGATTGCATTCACAGGTCTTTGCAGGGACCTTGTAAAATAACAGGTTTTGATCACATTGTGGGGGAAATTTGGTCCCCCACAATGCAATTAATATAAACCTGATCCACACACACACACACACACACACCAACCCCTAAGCCTAACCCTCCCAGAGATTGCTCAGCTAAGTCATTAAAGTACTTACAGCCGCTCACCGTTGTTGTTCGGGCTCCCGAAGCGACCTTACTAACCCACCCAAATGGTACCGACGTCTCCAAACACCTCCCATTCAGACGCTGTGACTCAGAAAGCCTTCCCAGAATGCACTGCTACCGAATCTCTGATCTGCCGCATCCAAAAAGGGCAGGGAACGGATTTTTTAACCTGTGACCCGCGGCACGAATTCCAATGGCCTGCGGGTGTGATTCGGCGGAAGTGAAGATAGTGTAAGCTGATTGGATGCACAGTCTTACGTGTTTCCATGGCGACTGATCACCAGACCCCCTGCCCGTGGATGATTTCGTTAAAGAAACTCAGCTGGTCTTAATTGGACTGATTGAGTTGCTAGGATTTTAAATTGGGTCAGCTAGACGTGTGCGAAGGAGGAAGACTTTCCAGATGTGTAGAGTTCTGATTAGCCTGATGGATGCTAAACTGCCCCCCAATGGGGAACTGTGCTTTTTATCTGGAATGTATATTTTATATTCACTGAAGCTCTCCTGTCTTGCACCCCTGTGCATCACATTATGTGAAATTGCCTGAACTTTCAAATGGCAGTAGCGTATTTGAAATGACCAAGCACAGGGGTCTCGTGACATCACTGAAAGCCCCGGTTGACGATCAGTGCTTGCTATTTTAACATTTGGCCAAAGGGGGGTGGTGACGAGCGTTTAATCAGCATCGTCATCTTCGTATTGTGCTAGAAGAGAGAAGCTCTGTTGTCTCAGATGGTCCAGAAAGGAGACGAGCAGAGGTCAACAGCAAATAAGCCCCCCCCCCCCTCCGCTCCACACCCGCAGTGCCCCCCCACCCCACTCCAGACGCTCTTGGGCTGCTCTGCTTTCATTTGAATTCTAATTGCTAGCCGGCTTGGTGTCCATCCCCCTCGGTGAATCCTACACCCAGATGCTCTGCCTCTTCATATTGATCCCAGCTCTCCGGCGACATACCGCTGAGACCGGTTGCTGTCTTCTGTTTGCTCTGCCGCTGCCTCGTACCACTGCCCGGGGTGGGGGGTAGAAGGTTAGAGTTGCACGCGGTTGAGGCCATTTCTTTCGCTCCGTTCACGACGTCATTGTTTTTCTTATCCTCGCTGTCTTTTGCTCGCTGCGAGTGTACGCGTGCTTAGACCTGCCGAAGACACAAAATCGCCTAATTGCCCCGGCCTTTTACGCCGTCGTCATGGTGACCGACGGAGTCCTCCTCAGCCTTCGTCTGCTCTGGCCTTCCTTCATGCCTCAGTACCATTTCTTGCTTTCACGCGGCCTCTCCTTCACTAGCCATTAGCAACACAAGCTGCTTAGGGATAACCCAGCCATGGCTGGTGATGGCTGGGCAGAGTGCGTAGGTACCAGGGCCATTCAGAAGCCCCTTGGAAAGAACCTACGTCCCAGAGCTTGCAGGCAATTTTTTATAAAGAAACTTTCATCATCCTGTGGCCAAATCATCCTGTTGTGTTCACCAGCAGGACATCAGAGGCTGGCAAAGATTAGGCTTGGTCAGGTTCTGACAGGACAGTGGTGCGGGCCGACCAGTAGGGGGCGCTCATCCCTTCAGTAAAATATTAGAAAAAGAAAGAAACGCAGAAAATCTGGGGTGTGGCACAATGAAGCTCCATCCGAAAAAAAAAAAAAGAAAACAGAACTCCTGTAATCCCTCTCAGGGTAACAACTGGTTAAGTAACATCAGGCAAAAAGTCAGGGGGATTTTGGAACAAAATGGCTACTGTACATCATCCCAGTAGCTGCTACATGTCGATTATCATGAGCTCCTAAAAAGAAATGTATAGTGCTTAGGGCATGGGGAGATACATTATTTCTGTTTGACAGGAGAGAACAGAGAAGACTGGGAGAGCCAGCAAGGTCCTCGCTCTCCAATACTGAATTTGACAGGCAGAGTGAAACAAAATAAGCACTTCAAACTTGGGAATGAGATGCTTTTATGTTATGGGGTGAGAGGAGAATGCCTCCTATTCCCATCCCCGACAGTCTGCGAGTTCCCCCACGTGAACATCCTCTCAGACCCACGATTACCTCGAATGACTAGAGGCTGCCATAAGGAGGGACCTTCACAGGAGGCCACAACTATGATTCTTAGGGGACGTCCGCGGTCCCGAGAAGGCAGCGTACGGCATGCTATCTTCTCCAATTCACGCGGAGCTTCGATTTTCTCTTCTTCTTCTCCCCATCACTTTCATCAACGATGTCCAGGGAGATCTCACTCGTAAACCAGCACCGTAAAGTAAATAAGCCACCAAGACCGAATAAGAGGAGCGAGGCTGGATTTCATCACCAGTGTCAGATTAACGTCTTCTAGTTCTGCCTCGTCCTGTTCAATAATTGATGTAACTTTTAAGTACGCTGAGGCACGTCAGAACCCAAAGTCATATTGCACCCAAAGACTCATTTCTGTCTGAATTCTAGCCACATGCAACGGCACTTGGTAATTTGCAGCTCTTTAGGTGATGAGTAAGAGTCAGCAAGCAAACAAACAAAAAACACATCCACAGGAAATGACAGGAAACTGCTAAGGACTGTTTACTTCCTGCACTCTAATTTTATTTCGTGATTTGATCGTGTGCCTCCTTGAGTGAATTGGAAAGAGGGGTGGGGGGCATTCAAAGTGTTAAATATCCTGCTTTTTAGGAGGTAGGGGAGGGCAGCGCTACCAGCAGGGCCCACTGCAATATCCACTGCCCTAGTGTAATACATATGAAACTATTTGTTTCTAATGAGTCTGAGCATCAATATGCTGAGTTTGGGATTTCATTAAGTCCGACTGATTGATTATTTCATCTGTGGGGGGGTTGCTGGAAAAGGCATGCATTTTAACCAATGAAACTGGTTCTGTGCACCCCCGACCATCATTCTGCTGAAGCCCCGTTATGTAACAATTCATCAATAAGCACGACCGCCTCTGAACTTCATCTGGACCCTGGATTTCTAAGCATCCCATTTGTATGGTGAGATCCATTACCGTGGCTGGCCATTAACAAGGCTCAATAGTGCTATAACGATCTACGAAAGCTCACAGTCTTGGCCACTGATGGATCTGCCGACAGTTATTGAGGTGCGTTAAAATGAACGACGGCAGAGGGTAATCTTATTTGCCCATCAATCTGACAATTCTTATCTTTCACAGGGTTGTGTCCAGGTCTGGAGCCCATCTCAATTAGTATAAAGCAGTGTCTCTCAACCCAGTCCACGGGGATCCCCAGACAGCCCATGTTTTTGCGCACCTGAACCAAACTCGAGCACCGAATACCTGGCACGTGTGTTTTGGGAGCTGAGGAGCAAAGACATGGGCTGTTCTGGAGAGCCGGATTGAGAAACATAGAGCAGAAGCCATGAGTACACCCTGCGTGGGGTACTTGTCCATCACAGGAGAGGTGAGGCTCTGCAGGACACCACGGTGGCCACATCAAGAGGTGGGCGTGTCAAGAGGTCATTTTTATTGGCCAAAAATGCTGTCAATAAACGTCATTTCAGAAAGAGCCCTGACATTCACCAGACATATAGGTCAGGCAACGACTATGATTAATAGACATTTATAATTAAAGGCCTTTGTTCATATAACGTAATACATTTCCAATGTTTTTTTACATTTACCGTCATACTTCCGGAAAGCACCTATGGGAAATGACCCGTGTGCCACACGCTCTTCCTCTTAACACACCCACCGTTCCAAACAGTAGAGACATTTACTTACATTACAGGGCAAACACACCAGAGTTTACCAGAGTAAACTCACAGTATGAGCTTGGAAAATCCACAAACCCTACACACAGAGCGGAGAAGCAGGACGCAAACCCCCAACCTCACCAATCGGAGGCGACAGTGTTGCCCACTGAGCCACAACACCAGTAAACTTGCAGATGACAAAATCTGTCGCTACAAGATGCCCCGGCGACTCGGAGCCCTGGTTGTGCTGACATTAATCGGTTTAGTAATTACCAGTTGACATTTCTGCGCACAACACTATATTATGGCTACCTCAGCGTGTGATATTTCCACAGCGTGCTTGTGTGAGCGGGAAGCTAATGCCGGTGACATACGGAGGTTGGTGTTTGAATTTATCACAGCAGGTTGTCTCAGTACTTTGTGGAGCATCTATCTATGTATCCATATTATAGCCATTTAGTTAATACTGGGTCAGCGTGAGACTGGAGTCTATCCCGAGGCGCACAGGGCAGGAGAACACCCTGGGTGGGATGGGAGTCGTGGAGGGCAAGGCACAGTCTGGGCAATTGCCTAACTGGAAGCTTTTTGGCAGCAGGATGAAACCAGAGTAAATGGAGGAAAGACGGAGTGCAGGAGAGCAAGCAAACCCCAAGCACAGGGCGAGCAGGACTTCAACCCTCAGTCCTGGAAGTCCATCTCTCATTGTGTTTGAGGTGAGACCACCAATGACCTAAAGTCAAGCTTCCTCCTCATATACTGCAGTATCAGGAACCAAAGTGCACTCAGTCCGCATGTAATCCAATGAAGAACTTTTAAATTTCCAAAACCACAGTAATTTTCTCAAAAACAAATCCTGTGGACCGAGTGAGTTTCGGAAATTCACCCTTCAGTTCAGCAATCACAGGTGCCGGGAAGGAATCCGTGACGTAAAACCGCATCGTCGTGTGACACCTCAGCATTTTCACAGGCCCAGCGAGTATCGCACAAATGAGAGCACCGATCAAAAGGATGCTGTTAATGCAGGTTGGTGGTTAGGGCGATCTTTATGACAGTATTATGAGAGGAACACTGCTAACATCAAACGGACGACTCGCTTTAATCTTCAGCCGTGCTGACAAAGGGACGGCGCTGGTTTATGGCCCGCGGGACGACCTGCATTCCGACCGTAGAGGCGGCAATCGCAGAACGCGATGGCGGGCGCGGAAGCTGTCGAGGACGGAGGCCGTGGTGACCGCTCAGGGCTGGAGTCGACTCCCCAGTGGACGATACTGATGATTAGCACTGAAATGTCAGATTGAAATGTCACCTCAGATCTGGGGACTGTAATTAAAACCCTTCACGTAGCTTCTTCAGCAAACTACAAAAGTATTGAATGGGTTGGAAATAGAATGGGGGGAGGTGGCTTAAAAAAAAAAAAAACCGTGAGGAAGAAGCAATAGCTGTAGACCTCGATGATGAATGGAGAACCCTCTCCTTTAGTTTGATATGCTGGAGAGTGCTTTTATTTCATTCTGCCACGTTTGAGTGAGGCTTAGCTGGTGAAGACCACCGTGATAAGCCAAATGTCTTCTCTGGCACTAACTGCTGACGGCGTTTTTATAAACCGCCCCGTTCAATGGATATTTTTGTCTTAACCCATCTATCTGACATCTCCCGTTCATCAACAGACACTCAGAGAGAGAGATCATTCAGTTCCTCATTGCGTGATTAGGCATGGTAAGCGCCATAACAATGATGCATGGATATGGCAGCAGATTAAAAAAATTTATATCTAATTAAAAACATTGTGCTTTGTGCCTTTACATTTACATTTATTTATTCAGCTGTTGCTTTTTTCCGAATTGGCCTAAAAGCGAGGCAGACTACACTAAAGTCAGCTACACCTACTGTAAGTGCAGCAAGGCTGAGCAGGCGATAAATAACTGGCTATAAGTGCAAGTTAGCACTGGAGAAAGAACTACAGAATACGTACAAACTTCCAGTAATCTAATAAGAGAGCCATTCAATCAAAGACAGGTGCTTTCAGGATATGCTAGAGACCAGCTAAGGAATCGCAGATGGAGTTAGAGTAAGTTAGCAGTTAGAGGGCTAGTTGTGGTGTGGCATGATTGCAGTGGAATAACAGGTCTTAACGCAGATAGGGAACATATCCTTAGCTTCATATCCAAGGCACAGAAGCAGCATCAGATCAAAGAATTTATCAAATTTAATTGTCCAAGCTACTAACGGCATGAGTGAACAGGATGGCGGGTATCTACTGAAGCCTGTCGGTCTTAAGAAGGCGCCCGGATTGCCCCAAGGCTGAAAAACAAGTCGCCGACATCTTTCACAATCGACGGGGCAATCCGATCGCATTAGCAGCGGCGCTAACGAAGCAGTCGTAGCGCCATTAGCCAGCCGTAGCGCCGTGCGGCAGGAGAACAGGCGGGGAGGATAACAATGCGGACTTGGAGTGTCCAGCAGGGCCCTCGCAGCCAGGAAGCGTAGCAAGGCCCTCCCGCTGCCAGCGTTTTATAAAAACATCCAGCTGCATGAACGGGCGCCCGGCTACTGGAGAACGAGAGCGCTAATAAACACGTACGTCAAACTGAACCGCCAGCGTGACGGATGGTGCCGCTAGCGAAAGGGGCAGGCGTGGCCACGTGCCGAAAGACGACGGCAGCCAGCCTTCGCTGCCTCTAATGAGCGCTTTCACACTTTGCTGGCAGCGGCCTGACACTGGCGATCCAGCAATATGAACGACAGAGCCTTGGCACCCCTTCACTGCCTCGTCGCCTTCATTAAAACTTGAGGTGCGGGAGGAATGGAAGGGGGGGGGGGCGCGGCAGGATTTCTCCAAACAGCCACGTGGTGTCCGTCAGCCCGAAATCGACAATGGGCAGATTTATCACAGCCGGAAATTACAATAAGAGCCATTCACATATTTTCAAAGCCTGCCAGTTGGTTTGTGTGTCTGTGTGTGACTCAAAGGAAGGAGCTTATGCTGCAATCCCTGCACCCTGACACCACACACCAAGCCCTACCCCCAACACTTAGGGACCCTACAAGGTCCACACAACATCGACTGTATGGCCTTGTTCTGCAGCAATGCTGTCTTACAAAGGTGGGGGACATTTACTCAATGCCAAGTCACAGCATGAAATCCAGCTCTGCGTAAATATTGGGAAATTCAGTTATGCTGCATTAATTTGAGAAATGCTTTTTTTTACCCATCATGCACTGGCTGCTGGCTTCTTCTTCTTGTTTGTTCTCTGGACTGGTCTTAGCGCTCTCACCTCTGCTCATTCTGGATTCTCATCTACAAGTGCACCTTGGGACCACACTTCCTGGACGTTGTATTACTGTAGAATTGTGTGCTTACAGATTTTTGTTCTGGAGAAGCACTAGTGCTGGATACAATTCCAAGACTTTAGGTAGGAATTACGCAATTCCAGGTGGCCTACGCCCCTGAGCCAGGTATTTAACCTGAAATTTCAGTGCCAAAATGAGGCCATGTGACTGGGAATCTGCCCTAGATAAGCACCCTTCAGATGCAGCATCAGCTTATTAGCTACCTGAGCAGTAGCTATCGGCATCATGACCCCTCTTGCTCTAGCCAGCAGGGACCCTCAAAGCATTCCTTCAACAGCAGGAAGGAAAAAGTCACACCAATGCATCTGTAAGCCATAATGACCCACATGAAGGACACACTGCATGTCCAATACTGCTGTTGTCAGTTTGAATCAGGAGCACCGTTCATTCCCTTTCTTCAAGGGTGATTTGTCTTGTGCCTTGGGGGCCTGGAAGGTGGGAAATAGCAAACAAAATGCCAGAGCGGGAGGCCTCCTGAGGTGGCCAGTAGGTAGGAGCGTGCCTACGGGTTTACAGGGGGTGACTCTCCAAGACCTCACGCAATTCAAACACTGGGCACTCACTCGGCATACCCAAATTCTGACCCCAAGATGGCATCTTGGATAGCCCACCGCCAATAGCTCCAGCAGAAATTCTGCTCCCTCCTAAGCATCCTGAGTGGCTTCTGCCACAAAGTAGAGCTCCCAGTTTATTTAGCAAATGACCAGTGTGCTTCTAGGTGTTTGACCACGTGTGGGGTAGGGTGGGGGGCATTGGAAGGCTCCTGGGCTGTAGCCTAGGTAAACCTGTGCATTAAAACAACCATGCATGCATGATTCAGCATCTTCAGTGTGCTTTGTCTCAATTCCCTCATTGTAAGCATTGCCAACAGCCTGTCAGGAAGTGGGGCAGATAACAGACAGCTACAAGGGAGGTACAACTAGGGAATACATCCCATTGTGTTACATAAAATGTCTTCACTCAGGGGACACTTAAAGAACCCAGCTTAACATTCGAACGGCACACACTCTATCACACACTCGAGGAAACAGCCATGGTGTCCAGCCTCCAATGCAAAATATCCCGTGATGTGTCCAGTAACTCTTATCATAAAGCCTTGCTGATAGCTTGTAGGAATTTTACTTGCAAAAAAAATGATCTATGTGCAGAACAAAAATTATTGGTTGAGAGAGATAACCAATCAGATTGTAGATGATGTGAGTCCATACAACTAGAGCAGGAGGGACCAACCAATTAGATGACTTGGCCCCGTCTCCTCTAGTTGCTTGGATCCACCTCTTCTACAATCTCTCCGAACCATTTTTCTTTCAGCCCTCAGAACATTTGTTGGTAAGTAAAACTCCCATGAGCTTTCTGATACGGCTAATAGACAATTTCCTCAACAATACATTCATCACAAATCAACTGACATTTTTTGAGCACATGCTTGGATTTTGGGTGAATCGCGAATCTTGCCATGGAAGCATCTCTGGTCTCAAAATCAAACAACGCGGTTCGAAGGGCTGTAGACTTTCGTTCTCATCCACTGTTCAAGTTGGGCTACGCGAATGGAGCGGCCAGATTAATACAGCAGTCCCAACCAACATATGCCACTGCAAAGTGCCGCTGACCTCTCAATGAACCATCTCCCCCCGGGCAGACACCACGCTGCCTCTAGAAAACCTCCCAGTCCAGAAGCTCGGCCACAGCAGCACTGCAGATGCCGTGTCCTTCACCGAGTGGAGGGGACTGCCAGCAACCGACAAATACTTGACAGGTTACGAGCTGAATCGCTGAATGGACAGGAAATCACAGTGATGGCAGGCGTAGGCTGGTACAGCAAAGGCTTCTCATTGGTCAACCGGACCTGATCCTCTCCATCTCACATGCCGGTCGGAAGCCAGCGTCTGGCCCAGGAGACAAGGGAACATGTTGGACTTCCTGCCTTACTGGTGGAGCTGCCCGTCATCTGCTTTGTCTGGAACCGACTGCTTGTAGTAGCCGAGGCAACCTGCCCCTGACCTCTCCCTCCTGACTGGTCAAATGCAGAAGGGCCAACCCATTCTGATTGGCTGTCGACTCTGTGACTCTTCCCAAATCACAGCTGCCGTTTCTGGGGATTTGGGAGCCCACTGGTTAGCAGCAACAAAGTGGCAATTGCTTGCCGACACATGTAAAATTTCCCAGTGAGTGCTTCCAAATGCTTCTATCCTATTGTCAGCTGTTTCAATAAAGTCTTACGGTAAAACTGAAAACATTTTTACTTGTACCATAATTATTTTACCATAGTAGAATTAGCATGAGCCCTACGCCATGCCTATGGTGTCATGTTTTATTAGAAGAACATAACATAATTGTCAGAATAACTGCTGCAAATAAAAGTTATTTAAACATGACATCTAAGGACCCATCCATAACCATGTACGCAGTGTTAAATATGGCATATATAATTCTATAATAACCATGGCAACAATCTTCTGCCTTTGCCAGTTGCATATAGATAGAGATCACCTGTAATGCTGGGATGCAGGCAGCATTGTAGAGAGGGAGATTCTGCATGTAAACCTGAGCACAGCCTCTGAACACAGCCTCTGAACACAGTCTCTGAACACAGCCTCTCCCCCGGCACCACAGCACAAACTTGAGGGAAACAAGCAAATCCAAAATGCAATTGCATCGATTTAATTTCCGGCCTTGTTTTCCTGTCATTTTCTCTCTTTGTCATCCCTCTGTCCCACTTCCCTGGTCACACCATTCATCACACCAGGTGTCAGTCATGCACTTCTTCTCTGTCACTCTCATCCCTACCTAATTCTTTTGTTACCTCCTCCACAGATCTGGTCCGTTGTTCCACAGAATGCTGGGTGTCTGAGGGTGTGGTTGATTAATTCCCGAAAATTAACTTTACAATCCCGTACATTCACATTCGAAAAAAGGGGAAACAGCAAAACTTATTACATCAGTCGATCCACAGCCAGTATGCCCTCTCCGCCCCCCCCCCCCCGGAACAAGTGTTCCTAGTCCGTGAAATTTTTGCACAATGTAAACCGGTCCACAACCTTCAACATGTTCAGAATCCCTAGTATAAAGGACAGATGGAAATGTGTGGCAATCGAGCAAGGCGATAATAAACAAAATGTCAACATGAATTCAGTATTTGTATTACAGGTGGGCACCGTGGCTGTAATCCCTGCCCCGGGGTCAATGTGCATAGAGATCCGATTGCCCTGAGACACGGCCTTCGCGAACTTAGTGCCCTTGAAGGGAACATCCACTGCGATGCGCTGGAATCGTGTCCAGGCTAAACCGGCGCGTCTCCTTATACCAGGGACAGCTTCCTGGTTGTGATCATGCATGAAGCATACGATTATGGGAAACAGATGGGTATGGATGGGCAGGGGTTGTAGGATACTGGCTACCAGATTCAAGACTGCCTCCCCAAGCTATCCACATCATCAATAGTTAAATCTGAACTACTACAATATGACTTGCACCTGCAGTTTCATGAATGGTTCTGCCAAAGGTGTATTTGATTCTTGGCACTATCGCAGTTTTGTTGTCCATTATTCATACTGTGTGTTGTTCGCCGTACTGGGTGTGACGGAGCACTTTAGAGAAGATGTTTTTATTTGTGCATAGGAGTCCTTAGATTTTTTTACGTATCTCATCTTACTCCCCACCAGAGGCACATGTACGGATGAGAGAAAGGCTTGGGGTCAGAATGCACGGTTGCCCATTTATCCGGGGGCCCCGAGACAGTTTTTGGGGTTAAGAGGTTTACCTCAATGGCCCGACAGTGATAGGTTTTGAAATCGAACCAATATCCTTCTGGACATGGACGCAGATTGCCTATCCACAGAGCTTGACAACGATTATGCGGAGCCTGAAAATATAAGCATAATATATTTACATATAGAGCATATGTAAATGCATTCAGATTTTATTCAAATGAGACTTGTGAAATCACAGAAGTTGCAGCCGGATCAGTAAGCAGATACACACTGCGACATTCTGATCTGGCTGCAAATCCCTCCCTCATTTCCTGGTTTTCCACTTACCCTTGTGTCACGGATTTCTACCTTATGCTATAAAGCAAAGAGCTAATTAGGGCCCATCGCAATCGGCTTTTTCCCCGCTGACCCTCTCAGCTCCTGAGCTCCTCAGACATGCTCGGGTTGCAAAAAAACAACAAAAAAAAGACACATTGATCTCATCACCGGTCTTCTTTCCATCTCCCTCTGCCTGGGATTTTGGCACCTGTGACTCCTCAGGCAGACCATTGAAGTAGCACAGAGTGACGTGATCCCAGAATGCCAGATGATTTTCCGCAAAAACAGGTTAATCTGACAATTAGTCCTACTTTGTAAAGCTCACAGATCAGTCTCTCTATCGCAAGGAAATACTGAGAATATCTCAAATGACAAGTGTGTTCATCGGTGTCTAGACCTTCAACGTGATGAATGACCAAACTAACAAATAATCACTCTATCACTCAATGTTTCCCAATCCAGTCCTCAGGGACCCACAGACAGTCCATGTTTTTCTCCCTCCCAGTAGTGAGCTAGGAGGGAGCAAAAATGTGGACTGTCTGGCAGGAAGCTAGGAGGGAGCAAAAATGTGGACCGTCTGTGGGTTGGGAAACACTGCTCTATAGAGACTAAAAGCAGTCATGCACTTGACCCACTGGTCAGCTAAACATCTACTATTGCATGTTGATTTTCCCAAAAGGCTTTGCGGTTTAAGGTCCCGTTGTGCCGCAAGGTAATTTGCAGTTCCAGCTCCTTGCTGACACCAAGGGGACTCAGTCGCGCCAGTGCACACTGCACACTGCACGCCATTACAGTGACGGACGGGAACAGCAGCTTCACGGATAAGCGCGTCTTATTCGCAGCTCCAGACATGATGTCAGTCAGCTTGACATCACGGGGTTTTTCACAGTCCCTGACGCTCTGAGGCAGCAACCAACAACAACAGTAACAAGACCTGGAAACAGATCAGCAGCTCAGATGCTGTGTTAGGATTTAAAAGCATAACACTGTGCATACAGCACCTTAAACAGGTGCATAAGCATCCGCTGGAGAGCAAAACAAGCTTTAAAACAAGTTCCCATTCTTTCATTATCTTGAATTCAATTCTGGCTTGCTTCAAACAGAATAAGCCATGACTCTACTGTACTTTAAACTTGTACCTTTTACACACTTATCTGAATATTTTACTTCTCTATTGCTTTTTCAGCTGCTGTGTCAAGAGAAGCTCACGGTTTTGCCAAATGTAAATCTATGGAAGCGTTAAACATCAAACCCATTACTGAAAAGCACAAAGCAGGCCTTTCCTTGAACGTGTCCTGGAAATATTCCCTGCACTTAACCACCACAACCCCGCTGCTACCATACTTAGAAAAATAAACCAGGTAGATGGCTTTGCTTGGTACAGATCCGAACCACGTCCACGTCGCTTTGCACGCTCACTTCCTTAGCCACCACGCCACCTGCCGCCCTCCTGCTGACTGGCAGAGAGCCCCCGCCGTGTGCGATGGCCCCGCATGACACAGCATTCGCGTCCTGCTGAGTGAAGCTGTGCTACTAATGGAACATATACGACCATCTGCAAACTGACTAACTATATCAACACATAAAACAAACAACAACAATAATAATAATAATAATAATAATAATAATAATAATAATAATAATAGAGGTGGCACGGTGGTGTAGTGGTTGCCACTATTGCTTCACACACCCATAACCGGGGCTGGAATCTCAGTCCTGGCTGTACATGTGTAGAGTTTGCATGTTCCCCCCCCTTTGTCATTATGGGGTTTCCTCCAGTCCCCCCGCCACGTGCAGAAACACACTACATAGATTTCCAGTTGCCAAACTGTCTGCAGATATGAGTGGTATATGGGATTTAACTCTTGATCTAGATGTAGACTCACAGACTCATAACAAACCTCTCATTCTCTCATACAGCCTTACCTAGAGGGCCTCTGAAACCGCAGGTCTTCCTCTTCATTCCTTTTTTTTTTTTTTTTTTTTTGTACCTGGTAAGTCATTAAATTCGGAGGTGGATAGCGACGGCAGCCCGGCAATATTTCCCATCCAGCTCATTTTTTTTTTGAACCTGGAAATGCACCTCAGGTCTCTTCATGTGCCTTTTGGGATTCTGTGGACTCCAGGTCCACACTGCTAGCAAGAAAAACTCAAAAACTCAAGGCAAAAACTTGCCTGTAAAGAACAGCACAGGTCCATTGCTATATTACTCCAGGAAACAATACAAATTATATGGTTTAATCGACTTTCTTGCTGTTGGGGAGAACAAGTTTATGATTTAGAAATAGGGTAGACCTAATCTCTTACGTCACTTCCTATACAATGACAAGGAGGTCAAACAGTGGGTGAATCTCAATACCAAGAACGCAAAGACGGAATTCGTGATTTTGGCAAGACCGGTTTCAACACCGGGGATTTTTACCATCATCTGTACTTGTGTTCTTAGCATTGGAACTGGTTTACAGCAATGGAAGGTGACGTAAAACGGGTACGCGACAGCATAAATTGAGTACGATTATTGAGATTTGGAATGTTGGAAAACATCACAGCCTGAAACTCGAACCTGGATCACACTGATGGGTAAAACAGAAAGTCTGCAAATCAGATACCTGCCCAGATTAACAGTAGCCAGTCATGATTTCTCAAGGACAACAGTCCTAAAGACAATTGGTATCCTTTTCGACATTCCACTGTTCAGCGTTAAAACACTTAAATGATTGCGTCCGCGTGTTGATTCGTATATCTCCAGGAGGCAACAGGATCTTTCGGGTTCAACCAATATAACATTTACATCATACATTCTTGCTTGCAGCAAAAGTATGAGATTTTATATTTTATTCTAGTAATCGTATTCAAACGACTGAGTATGAAATCGAGCTACCAAGAGAATTTCAAGTTTAATGGCACGTCCGATGGTAAAATAATTGCATAAAAAATTATCCAAAGGTCATTGTCTAGTGTATTTATGCTAAACGTTAAGACTTAGATCGATAACTCTTGAGTTTTCTACAAACGTCTCCCCCTGGATCTGGCCTTTGAAATGATCAAACAGCAAAAACAGAGACGTTGCCGGACGGTTTAACTACAGACTACGATTTTCAGCAGCGGCTATTTAAACTACCACTTACGGTTATGTTATTGATCGCTGGGATCTCATACTTAAGTCTCAGATCATAACCTAAAGATTCAAGGCGTAAGACTAAACTTTACTTTCGGCAAACTACGAACGCCGCCCCGTGATCTGCGCATCTAAGAGAGCTGCAGGTTTTTCCAGAAATGAAAACACATTTCAGTTTAATATACATAATGTTGACGGGTATTCAAACAGTTTTATGGAGTGCAAAATTTTGAAACCAATGAAAAAAGCGAGAGAGCCAAGGCGCCAGGAAACTGGTTCCCACAAGGCGTTTGATCCATATAATACCGATGATTTGCCCCGATCCTTATCGGATGCCATTGTGCCTGACGTAGACACAAGCATAATGCTAGTCGCAATATCTAATCACTATCTCATTATTTTCTTTAGTGAGTAGTACATAAAACTACAAAGCCGAGCTTAATTCTATTCATATTTTTTGATTGACTTGGTTCTTCTATCTGTTGTCAAAACATGTCAGCATTAAAACATCAGACCCTGTTTGTTTGTAATGGATTTGTCATAGCTTGGTTTGTCATAAAACATTGCTCCGGGCATCGCTTTCTGCGGTAAATACGACCGGGAATTAAACAGTGCAATTTGATACTCACCCCTCACAGTGAACCTACTTTTCTTCACGCCCATAAGGCTGTACCACAGAAGTGCAAAGACTGCCCCGCTTCCATGTGACAGTTAGATGTTAGTTAAACACAAAGCTTAGGGTTTGGCTTCCTAATGACATTTTTTGCTGTTACAGAAAGGCATGAGCGCTCTTCTCTTCTTGCGCCCTCTTATTTCGCAATTGTATATGCTGAAAAGCAGCACGTCACCTATTAGTGATGAACGCCATTTGTAACTCAGCGGTGGAAACATAACTGCAAAGCCGCACACGAAAAAATAAAAATAAAAGCATGCTCGCTAAAGCGATCGAATAAGCAACGAATGATGTCAGCTATACATCATGTCAGCTATATTGCGATATGGCAGGTCACGTGTTTGTCTTTTAACGGCGTTTGACAGTCTACAAACCCGACCCAACATGCTCTGGACACTTTTGGACCAGAATAAGGTGACAGAACTCCTGCTAGCGTGCCCAGGCGCAGGGAGCTGGTTCCCGAATCGGAGATAATGTTGATTATTCTTGTTGTTGTTGTCGTCGTTGTTTATTATTATTATTATTATTATTATTATTATTATTATTATTATATGTTAGTGTCACTATTAGCAATATTTGCAAGTGCAGGTATCTCGGTAAATATTTGACTATTCAGTCCAGCTCACAGCTAGATTAACAGCTTAAGTGTAATGTGCAGCAGCGAATTATTTTCATTTCGATTATTTTTTTCAACCGCCGCATTTCAAGCACTGTGTATGAATAGCGTCATAGTGATCATTTAATAAATGTGATGATTGCAAAAATAACCTTAGACCCTGTCCGGCTGCGGAAAATAATTCCACCTTGTATTGTGCAGAGCCCCTAGGAATGAACTTGATTTGTAATAAAATCTACGGCAATATATCCACTGTTCTCATATAAAACTTACATACACTGAACGACGTCGACAACGTGGTTGTCTGCTTGTTTAAGAGTATAAGAAAGTTAGCTGCTAACCATTATCATTAATTATTTTCTCATATTCTCTAGATATGAGCATCGCGAAGAACCGCAATAGAGTTAATTAAGTGGACAAGTATTTCTGAATCTCCAAATGCTTGCCCACGATTTAGAGTCCTCGACAATTTTAAAATAATCAAAACGCTGGGGTCCCTTGAGTCTCTCAACCGTGCGCCCCCCTCCCCCTATAATTACAGCTTACACAGAATAAATAAGCGCAACGTGGTAACTGAGCATTTCTTACGATATTACATCGCATTTCTCTGTATGCCGTGAATTTGGGCTATTCCAGGGAGATCAACCCCGTCCCGGCTCACGTATCGATTTGACTGCCGCCTCAAACCAATTTCAAAAATGTGTGTAATTGAGTGGAAACTCCTTTACGGAACAGTTCGCTGCACCAGAATAACTTTAAAGAACTGCCAGATGAAACAGTTGTAGGGTTGCACAAGGCTTCTGCCACGAGCCGTACCTCGTGCACAAGCCTAACAAAGACGATTCAACGCGGGGAACGCCTACGAAATAGCATCCGTCCCGTTTATAACTGCATGTTTGCCAGTAGGTTAAGAATCCAGAAATATTTGAACACCTATTTACATGATTGTTGTATAAACTCCCGGAGAACAGCCCGCCCAGCACGATTATATCTTACCTTTATTTTTTCACTTGGAAGTTATGCCGGCGTCACCGTATAATGAAATATTCCTCTAAAGCAAAAAAAACAAAAATAAAAATCTCAGCATCAAGGGGAGGCGAAAAAAAATGTGATAGCACTACCGTGGCAGATCCGATATTGTCAGTGCTGCTTGCGGTGTGCTTTGGCCCTCCGCCCGCACACCGGGTTCCCCTCTCGGGCAGCACTGTTGTGCTATTGGTCCACGGGACTTGTCGGCTACTCTTTCTTCATACCCCGGCCTCGGAGTCAAAGGAGGGGCCAAAACACGGAGCTGGATCCGTCAGCTACAGCACATTACAGCGAAGCCGTGGATTCAATGCGATCGTTCTGTAGAAAAAAGGGGATTCAATTTGTAGATTAATTCAGGAAGAATGCACATCATATTTGAAACCCTAAATCCGGAGAAAGAAAGCTTACTTTCAAGATTTCGGGTACAAGACATATAATGAGAAGCCGATTGGGACTGTTAACGACAAACATTTAATCGATATGTATTTTGTGTCAGGGTGTGCCCTTATGTGTGTGTTTGTGTGTGACAGCGAGAGATAAGGGGGCGTGGTCTACGCGGGGTGCAGATCTAATTTTACTTCAGATCATTATTTAGAAATAACTGCTTTTTTAATCGCAAGCTGACCGTAACGTGAGCACTTACAAATACAGATACGCAAAATCATGCACAATAATATGCCTGATGTCTCCCTTTATAGAAAGTAAACGGCATTTTTAGCTGAATCTGACCAGTAAATAATGTGTATGTACTGTCGTATGAAGACCCCGTACGGGTTCTCAGTACATTAACTTAGCTGATCGTTGGGCGATGGCATTCAGTTGAAAGCACCTGGGGTGGTCACCTAACAAAAAGGCCTTAGCTTTTTAGACGCACCTTTCTGAAAACTGCATTACATCATTTACACCATATATTTCCGCTGCCAACCACGCAAAGAATCCCAGCCTAGAGAAACGAATGACATTACTGGGGGCATCTGCTTAAACCATACACGTCTTACATACAAATATATAACATGGTTTAATTTTGACGCATGGGTCGTAGATGCACTTAATGTAGCTGCATCTAATACACCAATTGATTCAAATTGCAAAACAAGTAAACTATTTTTGTGAAATGTGTTCGGCAACGATCCCATCTGGAAAACCATTAAGAACACATCGCCACATGCAGTGTTCCATAGATATGGGTCAGCGCGAGGTGAGATATTAATTGCGGAGACAAATTAGGTGCCAGTAAGACGGACAGTAGTCTGCATTTACTGCAAATTCCTAACAATGTGGTGCTATCCGCACAAAAGCCAGTCATTGGATATGTTGACGCCCACATAGCTGTGTTTGTCTGAAGCGTAATATTTTCATCCTCCTCTAACGTAATACGTGCTGCTGTGAGGGTAAATACAGCCAAAATCACAGCTGTCCCCGGTGTTAAAAATTATATCTCGATGTTAGCGCTGTCTGGGTGTCACCGTGACCGATCTGTAATAGACGCCATTCCAGTAGACGCGCTCTTGGTATTAAATTGTAAATTATCATGGATTATAAAACTTGGTTTTATCCGGTAATTAGCCGTTCTCGGGTTTTAGTTGTTGAGGGATCATAACTTTCTCGAAATCCCGTTGTCTAAACCAAACCGTAATTAGTTTAATTTGGTATCACAAAACTACGATTTTTACACTTTCACAGACATACGTAATTGCTTGTAGTGAAATGGTGTAAGCAGCCGTTTCCTGCTTTAACAGCTAGACTAAAATTACTATGCGAAAATGGAACCGCACCTCGGAAATCACGATCGGCTTTACTAATTGTGTGTCATATTCCCTGGTGACACCAAACGCCTTCAATGTGAAATTCTCAGAAGCACTGTAAATTAATTCAGTGTAGCAGAGTCAGAGATATATGACTTATACGTGGATGCTTATACCTATTGTGCCCTCATTTAAGGCCACGAGATTTTTAATTAAACGCGAGTGACTAGGACTGGCTTTATTAATAACTGCGGACGCATGGATAATCTTGTTTGGAGACTGGTGTTAATTCGAATTAGCAAGCACAATCTCTGACTGTCGTGTGCAGGCGCCTCATTTCAGCACCTCGGACAGCGTTGCTCACTGCAGAGCACGTGAAGTCGGTTCCCTAAACCAGTAAGACACTGCACAGTTAATAATGCTCTGTCTCATTATTCTAAATTCAGCAGTTCTGTGTGTAGTAATTACATTAATCTTGGAAGTATGGTCTTCCTAGTAGGCCTAGGTAGATTTGTGATAATGAATTCCATACGGTTAATATTCAAACCCTTACTTTCTTAAGCAATGTACTGTACTACAATCATTTTTTTTCTCTACACAGTATGATTGAATCAAATGATGTGCCTTTTTTTCCATGGAGCCGTTGGTGGTGGAGGGGAGGGGGGAGGAGAGCTCAGCACCCCCAAAAAGAAATCTGTGATAAGAAAGAAAATTTTATGCCATACTACATAATCCCACTATGGGGAGAGACATCGGTCACGTTGAACACTGAAGTACACACACATATATGCATGCCTTGCTCTACAGATAGGGGTAAATACAGTAAACAGATTTTTTTTTTCCATACACGGAGAGAGAAACACATTTATAGACTCGTAAATTATAGCCAGATTAATGGAAACAGAAATGGAATATCTACTGCAGTGCTCTGATGTGAGAATGGTGGACCTTACATCATCCTTTAAGTGACCATGTTTTAAAACACCATGACTGGGCTTAAGCAGAGTGTCTGTGACGCTGCTACGTTTCATCAGAAAGGCTATGTACAACCAATCTGTCACCCCAGAAACATTTCTGCCTGTTGCCCATTTGCCTTAGAATAGCATATAAATGATGGTGGTACAACGGCACAGAGTGTGATGCGATGTCTTCAGACATCTAGCATGCGGCTTTGGTCCCCGTGGGACTGAGAGGGCGTCCCCTGGGTTCACACATCCAGTGCAGGGGCTTTGGTCCCCGTGGGACTGAGAGGGTGTCCCCTGGGTTCACACATCCAGTGCGGGGGCTTTGGTTCCCGTGGGACTGAGAGGGTGTCCCCTGGGTTCACACATCCAGTGCGGGGGCTTTGGTTCCCGTGGGACTGAGAGGGTGTCCCCTGGGTTCACACATCCAGTGCGGGGGCTTTGGTTCCCGTGGGACTGAGAGGGT
>JAODLC010000050.1:13715854-13729408 GCA_026781145.1 Hippopotamyrus pictus
ACACAAACACACACCCCTGCATTCATATAAGTGCCTGGATGCGTGTGCTCAACTGCGTGAGAACAAAACATTATCCAGGCAGAAACTGGGATGGGGGACCTTATGGATAGGGTAATTATTCTGTGTGCATGATTTTTATATTAAGGGGCCTTAGAGCATGGAACCCCCCCCCCCCCATACACACCATCTCCCCTGGCCTGCTTCACTAATGCATCATGAATATTACATCAAACAGCACTGGCTGCAGCTAAGATGCCTGTATTTTATATGGAACTATGACACGTTCGCCAGCCAGCACAACAGTATAGCTAGGAGAAAAGGGAAAGGGAAAAAAATTTCACAGTCAAACGCAAAAAGCCAGGCTTAAACAGATTGCTTCATGTATAATTTAGACATCCCACACACACAGAGACCATATGGCACCACATGAGAATAAGCGCAGGTCCCGAGCTCAGTCATAAGCACAGGGAGAAGCCGCATGCATACCGCGAGGTCGGCTAATGTTAAATTCTTCAGCATGGCTCGGTGCGTGGAGTTCGCGTGCATCGGGCTGCTGTGCACACAGCCGCGGAACAGGCCGATTACCAAGGAGGACCGGCACAAGAGAGAGACTTCCGTTTCTTTGAGCCCCCCGTGACCGCGGACCGTCCTGAGTAGCACGTCAACACCGATGGCGCGGGTGTGTTTTCGGATGGAGACGGCCGCTCCTGAATGCCTCCCGGCGAAAACGACTGGGTTTCGGTCTTCGAGTGTCGCTCCAGGGCTTGCAAGGCCAGGGAGGGGGGTGCCGTGGGAATCAGGGAGAAGCAGGATGTCAGCCCTTGCTCATTTTTTCCCGCTCCTCTGCCCACTCGCACCATATTACCTCTGGCTTGCAGTAACAAAATATAACTGGTCTCCCTCACCTTTCCTACCATGTATTGATCCACCGCTGAAAATCCCTGGTGACTCATCAGACGGTAAATAAAGCTGAAATACTGCTCTCTCTCTTTGGGTCAGTCCCACAGCTTGGACCTCCTTGTGGAAGTCAATGACCGGGCAGTCAAGACCTAAGGCAGGGACTTGTTTATGTAAACACTTGTGGAAAACACAGTCTGCAGTGCAAACAGTGCTTCCATTTGCTGATCAAAGCAAAACTGCATTAAAACAAGAGTATATACAAAAAGAAGCTTTAATCCTTTAAGAAATGCAAATACAAATAGCGATGTAAGTGCTGCTTGTGGGAGTTTTACTTACACAAAAAAAAGGTTTGAGGGCAGGAAGAAAAATAATTGGTTCAGAGAGATAACCAATCACATTGTAAAGGAGGTGGGTCTAAGCAACTAGAGGAGGCAGAACCAAAACATGAGTGGTTGGTCCCGCCTCCTCAACAATCTGATTGGTTATTTTTCTAAACGGTCATTTTTCATTATGTCCTCAGTACATTGTGGTGTAAGTAAAACTCCCATGAGTCTAAGTAGCACTGAAATGGTGCTCATGAGAAACAAGCATGCTGACCCATGTAACCAGGGAAGCGGAGGTTTACCTAGGGCAGGAACTGAACAAGCACTACTCTAAAACGAGCGAGATATGAGGGCTGGCAGTATGGATACAAACAAAATTTATTTCCCTTTGCAGAGGTAAACATAGGCCTCCTGCAGCTATGGGTTTTAGGACATGCTGTAATACTGTGCTGGGTTACTAGGGGCAAAATAAAAACAAATATACCTACTTCTGCACCCGCAGGAATGGATGGACAGCTGACCAGAATTAACCCCCACGGTCTCCTGAGTCTCACCCACAAGAGGCTTAGCCCCTCCCTCCTCACGGTGTCCTTTAAACTGGAACAGCCAAGAGTAACTATGGGGAAAATGCTATACAAACAGAGATACGTGACTCAGCCATTTGCGGGGTGGGGTATAAAGCAGTCTTCTCTATCCACTGTAAATAAACACTTTGGCAGCAGTTTTAAATGTCTTTTATCGTTTGTCTAAAAATACTTGAATTATGGAGGTCTAAATGATAACTGAATATAAAAAAGCTCAGTATTGTTCAGTTTACAGAATATACCGTTATTTCCACATAAAAACTGTATATTTTTTATGGTGTTTCCAAATATTGGCTGCCGTGTTTGCCAGCAGCATCAGGCTTCCCAAGCACTCCTTCTGCACAATGCTGGACCAGCTGAGCATCATTAACGGGCGATGGTTTGCAGGGAGCTGAGCGCCGGGGAGAGAAGCGGCGCAGAAGGCTGCCTTCCCAGAATCCCCCGCGATCAGCCGCGTGCTGTCCGAGCCGCCACCCCGCCCGCCGCAGACTAACGCTCCGCTAAGCGGGTATGCTATAGGGTGTAGTGGGACACGGCAAAGGGCAATGCTAACGACTAACATCAGCGTGGCTCGTCGCTTATGTATTAAACTTGACTCGGTTTCCTTCTTCCAGGAGGGATACCTGTTGTCAATCTCTAACAGTGCTTTCGACACCCGTGACTGACTCACGCTACTCCGGATCACAGGGTCAGAATGAAAGGGTCCCGTTCACTTGGACAGCTTGACAGGTATAAGTATCGCCTGTAAGCAACTGGGCTTGTGTAATAACAGTGAAATGGATCGCTTGGCGGTCAGTAATGAAAACGCTGCGGACGAGCTATTGGGTCATTTTTATGTATTAGCTGTGCCGCGTTTACATGCACACAGCAGCTTTTGCGAACCGATGAAAAGGTACACGCCCCCCCCCCGCGAAACTGCGAAAAACCTCACGGAGAAGCATCCATCCCAATTTGTTTGAACACCTCAGGCAGCTCATCCGCCCCTCATAAGTCATAATCCAGTGTCAGCTGCGATTGTTTAAACAGGGACATCGACGGAGGCCGATGTGTTTCAAACGGCAGGTCCGCAATTTCAGCAGAACAACGTTGTGAGATAGTAGTATCTTGCACGCAACTAATTGCTATAACCCTAGTTAACCGAACGTTTTAAAGACCATCTCATTTAAGACCCTGCTCTATGCTGACTGAAGTGTAGTTATATAAAGATCAGTAGCCTACTCTGTGTAACCTGTATTTAGAGCTATTAACGTATAGGATTGTGTTATGCCGAAACACTTGACAGGAGCACATTATTCAAATGTTATTTACAGTGTAACTCAGTGCTGGTATTAAAGCCACTTACTATTCAGCATCCAGGAGCATTCAGGCAAGGCAGAGAGGGGCATTCTTGGTACGTACTTATCGTGGCCTGCAATCTCACTGAAGGGTTTGCACCTGCCCGTTGTGGTAGAGCATCACACCCTCAAAAGGAATATTCCCAGCAGCTTATATTGGCGCTGTACTTATTTCTGGGTCTTTAAACATTTTGTTTGTGAATTGCTTCTGTTAGTTTGTGGTTTAGGTACCATATGAATGCCCCTTTCTGCCGGGAATTGCAAATGCGAAGTGAAAGCAATTAATTGTCGTCGTTGACACGCCACAGAGCACAACAACATAATGTGTCCATTGCATTTAAGCTGTATGCGAAAGAGCAGTGGGCAGCTATTATTTAGCACCCAAGGACAAGTGCTTTGGGGGCAGCTTTGGGGATTCAAACCAACAACCCTCTAACCATAAACACAGTTCCCTAACCATTAGGCCACCGCTGCTCTAATGGCAACCAATGGATACCTCTGACTGTACATCCATGTCACACAACTGTGTGGCCATTTCACAGCACATCTAAGATGCCTGGCCCTTCTGTGCATCATCACATTCTCTGCTTATCGTAAGCAATTTCCCAGCAGGATGGAGAACTGCCACAAAACCAGAATTTAAGCTGTAGTGGATAGACCTCAGATCCTTGATTTTTTATTTTATTTTATTTTTAAAAATCATTGGCCCAAACACTGCTCCATACTCCAAGGAATCAAGGGAAAATTTCTCTTGAGTGGCTAGAATGGAGATCAATGCGTGTGAATGGCCAGCGACCAGGATCGATATCAGCCCTCTGAAGCTTTTCTCCCACAATCGATGTGTAAACAAACTGGGTTCCAAGGCCCCAAAACGTTTGCAAGAACTTGTGAGCATCCAATTAATGGAAAGCTGCTTTTTTCTGTATAATTTCTGATTTTGTTCCCTTGCCAAATTGTTCTGAATCAACACAATCACAACAAAGGTGTGGAACAAGCACAGTGGACAATAGGCCAGAGAAAAGGTAGAATGTGTCCAGTTTAATAAGGACTATGAAAAGGAACAAGCTGAATTTTATACGTTTGAGATAAAGAAAAATACAGTGTTTTTTTTTTACATGCAGACACTATAATTCCATGGAATATATTGAAATATATTTTAGAAAATCCCAGGTTCTATGGAATGGAACATCAGCGCAAAAAAAAATTATGCTATTATCTTATAACACTATCCTGTTATAATTCTTTTATGACAATAATATTAGAATATTGCCCATAGGTGTGCATGTGTGAGTGAATGATGTGTGAGTGTGCCATGCGATAGGTTGGGGTCCCACCCTGGGTTGTTTCCTGCCTTGCGCCCGTAGCCTCCAGGACCCAGAATAGGAAAGTGAATACAGGAAATGTATGTATATATGGATGGGGTTAATACAATATATTTTCATAGTAGAGATACTTATTATTTTTATTTTTCCTAATGGAGAAATTGATAATAAATTAAATTAAAATAAGAGTTCTTTCTCGTTAAGTATCTCCTGTTATTGTTTCTTCGCTTAATGTTATTTGATCCCTAAAGTTGCGCTTACACATACTGCAGACCACGCTCTCATTCCGCAACCTTTAATTTAGCCTAATATGTTAGACTCTGGCAATAATTACCTCACAGTATTTACTGAGGCTATTTAATATCGTTACACTTCTCATATGCAAATTGTATCTCTCATACTCTGAAATCGTTGTTCTATCGTAAGATTCGTTCATTGGTAACCATATCAAAAAAAGGACACTGCTGACACCTGGTGGTATTTCGGGAAAGCGCATTCTATAATCAAATATAAGGTTAGTTATAAAAGTTGTAACGAGCAACTGCACACACTACGACGAAATTTTAACGTGTTTCCAGAAGACCACATGGCCAGTATTACATTACTGTTGTAATAATAATAATAATAATAATAATAATAATAATAATAATAATAATAATAATAAATGACAAACTGCAGACAAACAGCATACACAACTACAAAATATATATTGAAGGTAGAAGCTGGAAAATTAATGATAGATAGATAGATAGATAGATAGATAGATAGATAGATAGATAGATAGATAGATAGATAGATAGATACTTTATTGTCATTTTAAGTACAATGAGATTTAGTTTGGAACACGCCAGCAGATGCACAGTATATTGCTCCAGACTTATGTAATCTGAATGTTTAATGTGCTACACATTTTCAGAAAAAAACTGTACCTTTGAGGTACAATTACTTGTCAATGGGGCCATACCCTCAAGGGTCTGCAAATTATACCCTAGCTGTATGTAAATGTAGGTATTTAAGGTACAGAAATGGAATCTGAGAACCATTTTTGTACATTTGGGGGTTTGTTAATGTTATTTGTACCTTGGGGAACGAAACTGTAGCAAATCTGTTACCCTGTTTCTGATAGTGTGCCGTCCTGGCCTGCTGTAAGCTGTATAGCGCTTCGCTGTCCCGTACCTAGCGGCTGTAATACCGCGTGCTAGTGAGCGTAGCCTCCATATTGCATCTGTCCAAACAAGTTAGCTCTGCTGCTGGCATCTGGACCTTCCGTCGATGTTTCAGGAGGTAAAGATGGGCTCGGAGCTGTCTGCTTGGGGTGCGCTGGTGGAGTGAGGTTCTCAGTGATGGTGACTCCCAGTGAGCTGAGGCTTTCCATACCACCCCAGTGATGTAGCGGGTACTGTGCACTGCCGGTCTCTACCTGGAGTCAATAAACAGATCAATGCTTGATCACCAAAATACTGGTGGGTCTATGGTGGGTGGTGCGGTTAGAGAAACTGATGATGGTGGTGACGTTACCTGCAGAAACAGAGAAAACAAAGTTGTGTGCCACTTTGGCAGCTCACAGCAGAAGAGGGACCCCGCAGGTGAGATCGGATTGAATTTTTATTTGTCATTTATTAGAATACAAATACCCTGCATGAGATTTCACTTCGGCATAATATTGCGTTTTCTCATATTTTATTGCCTTCCTGAGATCATACCTGCCTTTACTGGAACGGCTGTGTCTCTGGACAGGAAAGCAACAGGGCCAGCCTTCATTTTCTTGTACACGACTGTGGCCGTGGCGATCCATGGGTTTTGCTTTGGACGCAAGGGGATTGTTTCTGCAGGGACTGTTTATAAATATGTCCAAACAGCAGCCCCGCCCTCGCATCCTCTGGCCGTTAACAGGAAGCAGGTGAAGCGAGACCCGTGGATACAGTATAAAGTAGTAGATGTCTCTGGAGCAGAACAGGTAATATGTGGGGTAGACAATGCCAATTTGTAGAAAAACATATACCACTTTTTGGAAGTGTCCCTCATGATCCTAGTAACACCTATAGAAAAACCTTCGGGTTGGATTTCAGTGTCCAATGTGTCAGTGTTCTGGGTAAAACACAAAGCACATTGGTTTCTCTTGACACTTTGAAATTTTATTCAGTCCAGTTTATTGCTGGGTGACTGACCCTTAGTTGGAAATCAGCAGGACAGAGGAAATGGAGTTTCTTCCTCACCTGTACACTGCCCTTTGTCCCCCTTTCCTCGTTTTTTAATTATTTTTACAGTGGTTTTTAAGGTAAGCATGATGTGCTGTGGGGAGAGTAGAGGACACGTGAAAACGACGGTAAGACTAATTTTGATGCGGCAGCTGTAAGTGATAAAACGAGCAAAAAACAAAAAGATTTATTTCATAACAAAGAACTAAATATAATCGCACGGGAAAATTGAAATTAAGTTACTAAATGAATTTCAACAGGTGACTTTCTAACATTAGAATATGTTACCAAGCCCTTTAAAGTAATTTTCCGATTTTACGACGTCGACTCTTAGGAAAGGGGGGGGGGGGGCATTTGTGACGTGATCCATCCCTTTTCCTGACTGTATTTCCTGCGGGAGTTCCAGGGGAAAAGGAAAAAAAAAGTTCTGTTGAGAAAATATCCCAAGCCATCAGCAGTCTTCAGGCTAGTGCATCAGAAATCCGGCTTTCAACGGGAGTCCCAGCGTACTAGTGGACTGCAGGCACAACAAGACTTTCAGTGGAGGGTAGGTACTATTATTATTATTATTATTATTATTATTATTATTATTATTGCTGCCACTGATATGCTACTACTAGCCAACCTCTAAGTTTTCCCATATTACACTTTATTCTGTAATTAAATTACGTGACAATGGTAACTGATTTCTGTAGTCATTATAATACGGATTAAGGTATTATCAGTTACAAACGCAGTAACAATATGTTACATCATGGTTCTATAGATACAGTATTCTTAAATGTAAAGAGATGGGACAAACTGGATTTTTAACAGCTAGGCTTGTGCAAATGAAACTGTTTTGGGCCTAAACGGATTATCTGTTTTAAATAGGTTTATCGTATACTGATTGTTATTTAGGCTTAATTGAATTAATCGTCTGATGCCATGAGCATTATCTCAGATTTTAGACTAAACACTATTAGTCAGCGCTAATAGGCTTAACCGCCAGTTTCGAACAATAGCTTTGTGTTTTACATCACGTTCATTTCCGCTTCTGTGTAAAATACATTTTCTTATATAAAATTTTGTATATGTTAAAATGTCTTACAAAATGAATAGTAATACAAACCATAAACCGAAGAACTTAACGAAAACAGGAAATAAGTTGTTGGGGTTGTTAGTTACAGCAGTTTAATTAAACCTTCTCCTAGACTATCGGTACATTGAACGTGGACCCCAACTGTCCATCTGCAGGAATTGCAGCAAGTGTCACTTAAGTATAATTTTGGTATTTATTAAGTATAACCTCTATCTCCTGCGTGCTGCGGTTTCTGTGCTCCAAACCCACATGGTTCTTCTTATAGGGGTTCGCGGCCCGGTGTCGGTTTGTGGCCGCAGTACGTTACTGCGGGTTCATTTCCAGAAACAAATAATGTATTTTAAGTGTTTTATGATCCTTCACCTTTGCGTGTTCTGTTCACATATTAAAAAATGTAAAATGCCGCCCACGGCCGTCTAAAATGACGTAAACAGTCTGCGGAAATCGATATTTGGGGAACCCCCTAGGTTTGGAGACTCAGCTTGAATTATTTTTAATATGTGATTGTGAGTAGTTCCTGCAATGAGAGTCCTGTATCAATTGGGCCCAGTGCATTGCAGACTCACGACAGCCGTGTGCTTGATATGGGCTTACAGAAATAGCACAGATGAACGGATGTATAATAAAGCATAACTGGCAGCTCAAAGTTAAGTATCCTGTTGTGATGTAAATATTTGTGCCCAAAAACTGCACTCGAAACAATTTGTTTAATATTCAGATGTTAATTCTTGGAAAGCATGCAGTGTGCTCCAGTATGTAAACAGATCCTGCGTGGCCTGGAAATTAAGAGATTGGATCGCATTAGGAAGAGAAAAAAATGCATGTTGACAGAAATATTGTAAAAATTGTCTTGGGAGATGTCTTTCCTGACAGATTTGACTGCTTAGATATGCCTGCTCAGCACAGCACAGTACTAACAGAGATCACTGTCTCCGGCCAAATAACCATAGACAAATAATATCCAGACCTATAGCATATTTGCTAAAAGCAACCGTTAGTGTCAGTGTCACTCATTCTTAATACTGGTAGGAAATTATGTCGTATCGTAACATTAAGGTCAGCTGGGTTAGTAAGTATTAGATTGACCATGATTTTACACACTTCCACATTAAAGTCAAACTGCATGGTTTATTCTACAACTGTAGAAAATTGTTTCACCTAAAACGTCACTTATAAGTGTTTATATAACATATATAATGTAACAGATGATGAAAAGAGCACCATCACTAATTTAAGCAACTGAAGAGAAAATTTCCCAAACTCACTCAGTCCATTTCTTATTGTGTTTGAGGTGAGACCACTAATGAACTAAAGTCAGGCTGCATCATCATATGTTACAGTACTGGGAACCAAAACTCACTCAGTTTATTCTTTGTTGTGTTTGACATGACACCGCCAACGATGTAAAGTCAGGCTTCCTCATCTTATGTTACAGTACTGGGAACCAAAACTCACCCAGTGCTCATGTAATCCACTGGAAAACTTTCTTTAAGTTTTCAAGTCTCCACAGACATTTTCGTGAAAATGTATCCTGTGGAGTTTTGGAAATTTGCGCTCCTGTTATGTAATGATAAGATTATGAATGTTTTAGTGGAACGCTGAGGTTCAGGTATGGTTTCACCGATTATGAATACCGTGCCCTTTGCTTGTGTATGGTGTGGCCTCTGCAGGTTCGTACGATGTCCAAGGCTGATTGGGGCTTCTTGGAGCGCTTGCTGGAGGAGGGGCAGGAGCACTCGACGGGCGTGGGCCGGGTGTGGCTGACGGTGCTCTTCCTTTTCCGGATCCTGGTCTTGGGCACAGCGGCCGAGTCCGCTTGGGACGATGAGCAATCGGACTTCATCTGCAACACGGCTCAGCCTGGGTGCGAGCTGGGCTGCTACGACAAGGCCTTCCCCATCTCACACTTCCGCGTCTTCGTGCTGCAGGTCATCTTCGTCTCTACGCCGACCGTCTTCTACTTCGGCTACGTGGCCTTTCGCAACAGATGGAGAGAGAAGAAATTGGAGGAGGCGGAGGTACACCACTTGGTCGCAGGAAAGGACAGGGGTAGCAGTCATCTGGCTGTTAATGTGAATGTCAAAAAGGTGACTAAGGACCATACAGCCACCTTGGAGCAGCCTAAACTGAAGGGCAGGCTACTCTGTGCTTACACACTCAGCATCTGCATAAAGATGGTCTTAGAGGTGGGCTTTATGTTGGGGATATATTTTCTATACGGCTTCTTCATCCTCCCCAAGTACGAATGTGAACGCCTACCATGTCCGCACAAGGTGGACTGCTTTGTCTCCCGGCCCACCGAGAAGACTATCTTCACCATCTACATGCAGGTCATCGCTGGCATCTCTGTGCTACTCAACGCTATGGAGCTCCTCTATGTCCTCCAGCGGGTCATAACCCTCTGCCTGGAGAGGAAGTTCCATAATAGAGACCAGGATTTGGTGCCGTCCAACCTGGACAGCATGTTACCCTATCAGGAGAGGTGCCAACTGCCGATTCCTATAGGTGACATTAGCTACTCCCAACCGTACAAGGACTGCATATTAATGGAGAACAAGGTAAACCAGCACCAGGGCATGGACCAGTGTTCCCCTACAGGTTCACTGCCCAACTACTTGATCAGTCCCCCCCCCACCTTGACCCCCTCATCCAAGCCTGACTCAAAAAGGTCGTCTCAAAAGGGAGACAGAAGAAGCCGCACAAAGAGCATCTCCCAGCAGAAGCATTATGTCTGACAGGCGATGTTCGCAACTGTGAATTTTTTTTCCGCGGGGTGGGTGGGGTGGGTAGGCCTATGAGCACATTGGGAACATTCCGTTCCGGCTCCTTGACCGATTTCAGAGACGCTGGGTCTCAGCTCATCTTTGGCTGGCGTTGCATATCCCGTGGGCCTCGCTGGTCCACCCTGGCACACGGACTTGGCAGCGGCTCGGGTTGATGGTCCCGGGCCGAGCCACGGGCTGATTCGTCACGGCGATCGGGCAGAGGCTGTGTAAACGGTCCCTGGGACCAGCTCTCCGGTACTGTATGGGGACACAGAAGAGGTGGGAATCAGGCGTGAAGACGAGCAGTCGAGAAGGGCAAAAGAGGAAGCCATCTTGTGTTGCTACGTCGAGATGATCAGCATGGTACAACAGCAAGGATTTTCAACAGTGTGAGCATTCTGAAAGAGTGCTGATGCTGAAGTCATATGTAGATTTATTTTCTATAATTTTTTATATTATTGTACAGATAATATGATACAGTTTATATTTTTATCAAATAAACATTATTTAAATCTATCGAATTAGCAATATATTTATTGAGACAGAAAATAACTTGTGCAATATAATAGTTTCTCGACCCAGAATAAACGACGAAATGTAAATAATTAAGGGTGGTATATTTAGAAATCAGTAATTAAATAAGTGACGCTGATTATCACAGTCTCCATTCCCAAAAGGATGCACAGGTTTTAAAAGTGAACACCTGCATAGTGAAATTATAATATTGTTTGTTTTTTTGTGTGTGATGATGAGGTGTGGTTGTGTGTGATTTTATGCCTTCACATAAAATGATATAATGTGTCTGTGTTACTGTTTCACTCCTTCTGTGCATGAAATAAAAGTTTCTTTTAAATGCAGAGAGGAAAGGCTAGAAAAATCTAGACAGAATTAAAGGACGGGAAGACATCATTAGCACACTAAGGTGAGATATTTAACACTACATTCTGTTTCTTACTACTGGCTTGGATTCCAGGCATGTTCAACTGAACACATTAAGCCATATTTATCTGGGTGTTTATGCTCTGAGAGGTGGGTCACTGGGTTCCCTTCTGGGGTTGCTGGTTAAATTCATCCCCCGATGTGCGTGTGAGTAGCGTGTATGTTCTCCGTGTGTCCTTCTGGAAGCGTTAGCGCCCATCCCGCGTAAACCACAGTCTCACTGAGCCTCTGGACTATTTGGTTTTCGCTGACCTTAGGTTTTAACCTTCAGCATTTTGGCTGCTGACCCTGGTTAGGAATGGGCCGCATACTCCTCTGAGTGTGTTTTCCCCCACTCACTGTCAAATGTAAAACAGGACAAATGCAGTGGTGCTGCTTCTGATTTATCACAGCGTTTGGCCATAGAGGCCTAGTCAATAAGTGAACATACGTGGTTTCGAGTGAACAGCAACAACATTTTTTCAAAACTGAGTTATAACAGAAAATCAGGGATCTATATCACGAAGCAGGATTTTTTTTTGTTTGTTTAGCTAGATAACATGCCAGATTTAACAGTTTTTGCCAAGTGTAAGTGAATTAAGATAAAGTCCATTTAAACTTGGGTACTTTAAATCCAACAAGTTATGTAGCTAATCGAGAATCCAGCTTTGTGATACAGGTCCCGAACCTCTTAGGCTGCTTTATTTTGCGTTAGTTTGACTGTGTTTGGTTTTGAATAAGCACATGATCATTTACCTGCCTACTCCACCTATGGGTGGACAGTAAAATAACTATGAAATCCTTCTTCTCAGTTTCAGTGTCAGTGTAGCCTTTGTGGGGCAGCATAAAGTTCATCTACACCAGTGGTTCCCAAACTTTCTCTGTAAGGCCCCCCTTTTCTAGATAGGAACATTATTGAGCCCCCCCATTCAAACTACACAGGTTCAGATTCAAACTTTATTTGAAATATAGCTCCCTTTTCTAACTGAGCGAAACAAATGCAATTACAAAATACAAATGGTGTAATTTCACCTCTGTGGGAGAAAAAAGAGCAATCAATTAAAAATAAAAGTCCAGCATAAGTTTGAAATTATGCAAATACAGATTTAATATTCCTGTTAATATTCATTGGCGTACACAAATTAAAGTTTGTCTTAAGATTAAAGCATTTTGTTTTTAATGATAACCACAGGTTTCAACCTATACTATGGCACAAAACAACACTAAATCATACCCATTAACTGATAGTCTCCCTGCACTTCATGTAGAAAATTTTAAACCTCGTTTTTCATGATATGGTTTGATTTTTTTTGTCTGGCGCTGCAAAACATCGTCACGCGTCATCAAGTCACATGGTACAAAAACCTTGCAAGAGCAAGACGACTTAAGACAGCACCTCTCAGCCCGCTGAACAAACTGGAACTGCCTCCGTGACGACACAACTTTGTCCTTATTGGCTGAAGAACGTGACGTTTGTATGACGTTGGTATCCCAGGAAGTTCCGACGCGTTATCTGCTATTTCTCCCGAATATTACGTAAAGCAGTGAGAACTGCTTTTCATTTAATTTACCTGGTAAAATAAAGTTTAAATAAATTACATAAATGTTCTAATAGTACACGTAATTTAGTGGTTTATTATTAGTTACTGTAATGTTGCGCTTAGGGGTGTAACGGTTCACAAAAATCACGGTTCGGTTCGATACGACACAGTGGTGTCACGGTTCGGTATGTTTTCGATATAGCAAAAATAAAAAAAAATGCCAGATAATTTCTTTGATTTTTTTCACTTTTTAATTTATTAAAACATCAAAAAAGTATGATCTTGTTTTTTTTCCTTTACTTTAAACAATGATGAAGCTATTCTTCACCCATCTTCTGGGGTTATTTTTAGCAGCAAATAAAACAAAAGCTCCTTTTTAACCAAAACCAAAAAGCCCCTGATAAAAAAAAAAATAATAATAACAATGTAATTTTGTAGTAGTTATAAGCTAATAGAAAGAAAAGAACAATTTTGTTTTTATATGGAACTCACTTTCAATCAATTTTTAAGTTTTTTTTTTCCAGAAAGATGAGTGTGTCCACATTTTATCCACCACTCTCTTGCCATCACCCTCATAACTTACAGGGA
>JAODLC010000050.1:13756398-13782582 GCA_026781145.1 Hippopotamyrus pictus
GGGGGGGGGAGAAAAATAAAAAGATCTGCAAAGAGAGCGTCATGCTCACGCGATGTAACAACACTGGACAAGCTGCACCGCGTCCTGCCCTCTGGAAGAGCTTAGCTCGCGTTTCCTCAGAAAAGAGCGCTTCATGTTTTTAAAGAACCCCCACCCCCCCCCCACAGCACTTTCACGCAAGCTGGAGAGAAAGAGGAGCCGCAGGGATGAATTCGGTGAGACCGGAGCGCACACTGCAGTGCTAAGTGCTTCTGGGGCGCACTGGAAGGGCCGCCGTTGCTGTCAGCCTCTAAAGTGAACCTGGCATGTTATTCATGGCCTGCAAGACCCCTGAATTAGGCCTCCGCAGGCGGGATGGGAACGAGGCAGGACCTGGGAATGAGAGGCACAGGGACAACCAGTCCCGTCGGATGATGCCCGGATCTGGGGAACATCAGCCTCAGCTCCTTATTGGCTGGGGTCTAAGTGGACCCCAGCGAGGCCCTGAGATTTGCCCCTGCCACACGAAGAAGGGCCCAAAATGAACACGCACTCACGTACCCAGCCCCCGAAACCTGATAAATCTCTCACTAAGAGCTATGATAACCTTAAAGAAAAAAAAATCTTGTCTCTCCCCTAACACCGCTGTCCAGTAGAGAGATCCATTACGCTCTCGTGCTGTCTTTCAGCTGACGAATGGCCACATATCCAAGCATCTCACATGTGCAGAACTCGGCAAACCTGTGCTCATTAATCTACCCCACCTGGGACGAGATTTTGCATGTCGCTCTAAAGGATATATACGTAAAGAGAGCCATTTTGCTGGGTTGTGACGCACTCTGGTCCAGGAAACAACCTGGTAAATGACAGTTGCCGGAATGGCATTACGCCGCGATGACTAAGAGCTCTGCGCTCCTGAAGAAAAGCTACTGTACCCTGCAAATATAATCCATCTGCGTTGCCCTGGATACGAGCTATGAAGATACGCTATACACAGGGAGTAGATGTGATAACAGAGGAGAAGCCAGAGCTGAAGGCACACAGGCCACATTAAGCTGGGGCTTATAAGCCTCTGAAACAGCCTGCTCATGCACTTAGTGACCGGGAAGGAACTAATAATAGTCTAAAGATTATCGCTTTGCCTTAAACAATCGTGTAAATCTGAATTTGAAGCTGCTGCTCCTTAGCAGATAGCCTCATAGTTCATTATTCTCAAAAGTTTGATTGAAATGAATTTCAAAAGACCCACGATCACACATCGCTTCAGTTTCAATACCCGTGGGAATAATTAGATAAGCTTAATTCAAAAGTAAATGCATATACTTTTGTAAAAAGTATATTAAATAAGATCTGAGGACAGTATCCAGTAACTATAATCAGTGAGATTTTGTTTTTTATCTGGCATTTAAATCAGAAATTCCTTGGTGTTAAAGTTGAAATGTAAGAGTCCAGAGGCCTTTATCTTCAGATGTATTTTAAAGACAATTAACAGCTGATTCTTCTGAGTCAACCGCAGCAAATGTTTGCTAATGTGTTACATGCCTAGAATTAATCGGACTAATTACTGCAGTGGGAAGGATCAACGCAGTTCTCCCATCAAGTGCTATGGCTCGTTTTCCGGACCGTTTTGCTAGGGAACAGGGACAAGGGGACAATTCCAGGGACATGAAGGTCAAGCCCCGAACTTTTTTGGGTCTTCTGCACACTGCAGTTTTTTCTCTTTGTGTAGCATTATGAAAATGACAGAAAACAAAAAACATCTCTGCATGGGCACTGCAGACCAAGCCGTATGATGCCCTTCTACGCCATTTCCTTTACATTTTCTGCTCATTGGTACATTTCACGGTCTTTGGGGAGTGGGACTCAGCGAGTTAGGACACTGTGCTTGTCACCAGAAGGTCGGCAGTTCAAACAGCAGCGTTGCCATCAGGCCCTTGAGCGAAGGCCCATAACCCCCCAGTTACTCTTGGGTCTGTCTGACCCTGGTTTCTCAAAAAAAAACGTACATTGCTTTGGATAAAAGAGTCTACTAAATAAAATAAATGTAATGTCCTTAAGAGCTGCAGTTGGGCTGCAGGTGGCATTGCAGGCAGAGTTCAGTTCTTCAGATGTGAGGCAGGCATTGCTGCATTGAGTTCTGATGCCCCACTGCCCTACAGGCGCCCCCCGGTGCCAGGAATCCAACGTGCCCAGGAATGAGATTTTAAAAAGGAGCAACATGAGGCTGACATGGATAGAACAGCGCTTCACTCTGTTCCAGAAAAGCACCCCTCCTGTGTCTTTTCATGCTTTCAGCTACGGCTTTGGCCAGCTAACGCTCACGGGATCTGGGCATTTATTTACGAGGCTTTTACAAAGAAGATGAGGTCTCTCTTTGGTGAGAGTTAAGAACACAGAAGGTGTGGTTTAAAAACAGGTGACTCGTGGATATCAAATGACAAACAAAGAGCTCTACTTTTTTCAGCAGTGGTAATACCATTATCCATAGTGACTTACACAACTATACTTACAGTAAGTGTGAACCTGAGAGTCATGTTAAGTACTTTGCTGACGAACTCGATGCTGAAAGCAAAATTACCTACTGCTTTGCTTCCTGCAGACAGGAGATAACTTACTAATTTTACTAGGTAAGGACAAGTCCACCACATGTCCCAGGACATCTGGGCATTCTAGCCTGGATTATGAGGTCATGGGGGATTTCAACCAGCAACCTTCTGATCACAGGGTCCTGACCCACCAAGCCACTAACCACCCAACTCCCCGACTGGATCATTAACACTTAAGCCATAGGAATGCGCTCTCCGGATCAGAATCTGTATCGCAGTCAGAGTCAGTATCGCAGTCAGAGTCAGTATCGCAGTCAGAATCTGTATCGCAGTCAGAGTCAGTATCGCAGTCAGAATCTGTATCGCAGTCAGAGTCAGTATCGCAGTCAGAGTCAGTATTGCAGTCAGAATCTGTATCGCAGTCAGAGTCAGTATCGCAGTCAGAGTCAGTATCGCAGTCAGAATCTGTATCGCAGTCAGAGTCAGTATCGCAGTCAGAGTCAGTATCGCCACTCCAAGGCGGGTGGAAATTTTTATTTTATTTACAGAATGCTACTGACGCAGATACCATGACAATAAACAGATAACAGTTAGGACATAATGCAGAAAGAGAATAAATACAAGATTCAAAGTATGCAAGGGAGATGAGTGAATGCAGGAAAACGCAGGAAATGCTGAATACTGTAGTTTTTTGTGTAAATTCAAGTTGTGCAATGTTGAAAGATGAAAGAGGCAAAATACAGACGACATACACATGATGACATGTCTTTCTTGTTCTGCATATACGTGCATACATTTCCAGTATTGATTTATTTTGAATTCAACTGCGTTTAATATGCTTTTTATTCTATAACTGATTTCCCTCCTCATTTCAGGGACATGCGGAAGGACTCATACGGCTGAAGCCGTCCTGAGTCTCTGAAGCGAGCAGACCCGTCCTTTCTATAGTATAGTGAAACTCAGACACTGACTGGGCAGCTCCCGCCTGGCCCGCAGTGACCCGGGGGGCGGGGCATCGTGCGGAACGTGAATTCAGCAGAGATTCCCCACTGCCACGCGCACTCAATCTTCATTGTCACGGCTCAGCACCCTGCAGTCCACAGCCGAGTCCTCCTAATTGTAACTAATGGGCAGAAATCCCGGGGTTTGCTGGGTGGCAGTGCCCGGGGCGTGGTGCTGGCAGGACGTCTGAGCGACACAGGGAGGGGCTCGACTCTCGTGCCTGTTGCCAAGGAACCAGGAGCGGATTGTGACAGAGGGAGGTGCAGGACTTTCGACTGCCATTGTGTTGACTGTGGAACCGGGGTGAGGGGGAGTGACATTTACAGCGTCATTAAGAGGGCAGCGATGAAGAATTACGGAAAAAATTACCAACAAATAAATTAATGCAACTCGATAGAAGCTTATTAATGAAAGTCTGAATTACATGACTGATTTTATAGAATGAAAATGTGATTTTCAGACGAGGCGAACAAACCTGGTTACCCGATGAGCGCTGAGGTCTGATATCCACCAATGCGCCGTGTTTTAATGTTACGTCACGGGCAGCCGAATCTCAGCGCGCATTGCAAGGTGTGAGCTGAGCAGGTCAAGGAAATGAAGAGGCAGAAGCTTATATCTGAGTTTTTCCAACAGCAAACAGGGAAGTGGACATGACCTGCCGCCCATATGGATTCAGCCTCCTCACAAAAAACAAAACCCTGTGGACTAACCGGCGCGAGGCCCTCCATGGAACATGCCGGAAAAAAATCCTGCGTACATCTGAACCCCCCCCCCCCCCACCAGGTGGATGTATTTGCTCAAAAGTAGCAAATTAGCATCAAGTGCAGTTTTGAACTGTTAGAAAAAATAAAAATAAAAACAAAAAAATCCTTTGTGATAAGTTTGGCCCCTCTGTAAACGTCCTTGTGCTGTTTTTAATGAACAGGATATCGCGGGCAAATGAGTTCCTTACGTAACGGGGCTGTTGCCGTCACAGCCACCCTCCTCCTTACCCGGCGCCATGGTCTGTCCCCCCCCCCCTCCCCCAGAGCTCTTAAGGAGCAAAACCATAACAATTGCAGAGGGAGAAGAAGAGAAACTCTATTGTTTTAATTACCTCCATGGCCACTCCTGAAGGAAATTAATCATTTAGTCCTTTAAGAAAAGCCCTCTTAATTATATGGCATGGAAATGATTTTTATTATGCTATGAATGAATTTAATTACCATGAATTCACAGGAAAAATTGCTGATCTCTGGTAAAGGGGGGGCTTAGAGGTGTTTTTGGTGGCGGATAAGCAGCCGATTGGGTAGTGGGAGGATGTTTAAGAGACAGCAGGAAGGGCTTTGGAAGGAGTGCATACGAATATCCTATAAAGCAAAACACTGTCCTGGGTCTGCATTTTTGAAGAAAAGAGGCATTTTGACCAGGCACCTGCTAATTCAAGATGGACGGCCTATTTCTGTTTTAATGATGCAGCTCGCAGTGGGTTGCCACGGAGACTCACAGGAGAGGTGCTCTAGGGACACTGACCAGTCATCAGTCAGGCATTATCGCCGGTGTGGGGGTGGACGACATATCTTGCCAACCCCCCGTATATATATATGTATGTATATGGTAGCCTTCAATTTTACTTTTTACACACAAATCATTTAATCCAACCAACACATGATTCATATTTTCATGCAAATAAATTCAAAAACCATGTTCAGTAATTTTATACCACATATTCAAGTTGTGACATTATCATAAATACGCTAATCAGCCTGCAGACAGGCCATCAACTAGCTTCATATTTTATGTCTTCATTTGCAAGGCAGAGTGGAAGAACGTCTGAAAGTGTGTCTGATCCACCTGGCCGGTGCGAGAATCAGCTGCTCAGAAAGGTGACAGTCACAGACAGAGAAATCCCTCCATTCAACTCAGTTCAATGTATTTTTATATAGCGCCTTTCACAACAGAGTCTCAGCGTTTGTCAATCCTGTCCTGGGAGACCTGCAGACCACCCACATTTTTGTTCCCTCTCAGCTCCAAGCCAATCAATAATGCCAAATACCTAGTAGAGGTGTGCTGGGGCCTAGTTGGGGGGAATAATGTGGACTGTGAGGAACTGCAGTATCTGAATATATAATATAATTTTATAATAATAAGCAAGTGATTTCTTCTGGGATGATTAAAGTATCCTGATACTGATCTTGATATTAAATGATCAAAGTATCACCTGTGCCTTATGTTGTAGTATGTTGTAGTTGTTGTTGTCGCTTTGTGTCAGTTGTGCGGCAAATCCAAACAATTCAGCAAATCGCCTAAATTTTTAGATTTTACACATATGCATCGTTTTGGGATGTCTGGATGTTCAGTCACACTGACAGCCTGATTGCCCGAAATGAGTCGTGCGTAAAAAAATCATCTTTGGTGTGACTGAATGGCACGTGTATCTGACAAACAGCCATTGAGCTGGGCTTAGAAGTCCTTAAAAAAACCCAGGGGACGATTAAACGTTTTGCCACTGGTATGTAAATCTTTCCTCTTTGTATGGCACATTTTGTCACATGTTGTAATAGAAGACTGACAGGCAAGACGTGTGTTGTGCATAAGTCAATACATTTTGAAAAGCTGTAATACTCTGTTTTTAATCAATGCAACGATTTTTGTTTTGTGGGGCTACAAAATGTGACATGTCTCTCATGAGCTTCCACAGTTTTTGACAGTGCATGACAGAGGAGCAGAGGAGGTGTTAAAATGCTGTGTGAGACCAAACTGCTGCTTCTCCCTAGAAGACAACCAAGTTTAAAATTAGGTAAAAAAAAAAAAAATCTCACCCTGTCAGCTTCTGTGCAGTGTCCGGGACAGCCTGTAACATTTAAAGTGGTTACGTTTGAAGAATAAACTTTCATTGAGAACTTCGGGATTGCCTGCAGTGTTGCCACGAGCGATGTCCTCTCAGAGGTGAGAAGGAAAAGAAAGCTTAACCCGCATCCTGAATTAGCAGGGGTAAGAGTCAGCTCTGGGGCAACAGCAGGGGTAAGAGTCAGCTCTGGGACAACTGCCCTCACCGTCAATGGAGAGGGAAAGAGAACAGATTCCTGGTCAGGTTTTCAAATGGAAAAAAGGAAGGGGGGGTTGCATCTGCACTTGGGTGCAGTTTTTGTATATCGAACAATGGCTGATAAATCAAGTTAAATCAAATGGGACTATCTTCGTCATGCTATCCATAAACTGGTACGAAATAGCATTCCCCAGGATCTTCATGCTACACACAGCATCATCATCGATTTCAAGTGCAAGAACACAGGAGAGCACAAAAACAGAAGGGTTTATGAATGTATGTAAACAGGAAGTAAGACAGCAGCATAAGGGGGTGGAATAAATTTACTGACTAAAATACAACAATAAATAGACAAATAATAATAATAATTCACCAAATAAGCCTCCTTGAGTCCCTGAGTCAGCTGTAAACACATCCGCCGCAAACTCGGCTCTCCCAGGTTGGCTGTGCCAGGGAAAGAGCCTGGATGTAAGTAAATTTACACACGGATTCCCCCGACTCCACTAGAAGGTGCCACCGACCTGCGCTTGGTCTGGGAGGATTGGGGTTAAGGAGTCAGTTAGCATAGGAGATTAGACTGCGAGGTGCCCCGGGTTCGAGATGTTGGGCTGCAGGTTAAATGAGGGGGGTAAGGAGGCATAGGAGACGAGGTAACTGGCTGATTCCTCTCCCAGACCCCCATCCCGAGCAAGGACGAGGCAAACCATCCCATCCCCTGTTTGGGGCAATTAGCAGGTGCCAGACGCATCCTGCTGCCATCTGCTAATTGCCCTGTCTTGTGCTGGTCGCCGCCCTGCTGGTGCACAGTGGACCTTCGTGTCACATTTTGTTTACTTCTCCTTTTAGGTATACAGATTGGTATCTCCTAACCATGGCCCTCATGACACACACAGTATTCTTGGCCTAAGTGAGACTTAATTAAGATATTAATTGAATGCACTACACAAGGCAGATCATGTGAATGAGTATGTTACTGGAAGACCTTCATTTTAATTACATCAGCTTGAGGAACTGCTACACATGCTTTTTGCTAATGAATTAATGTAGATCAAACAGTGTTGTTAATTGTTCAAAAGGTTACAAATGTATAATAGCTGATTAACGGAAATGAAATAAGGAATAGGTCATTATTCATTATGAATCACATATTTAGTCATTTTGTTTAACCCCTTGCAAATCTTCTTTCAAATGAAGGCACACAGCAAAGAGTGCATATCCAGTGCTTAATCTTCCACCTACCAGGAACGTTAACAGGGTGATCTCTGAGTACAGCTGGAATACTGACTGGGACCAAACTCGGAGCAGGATTTGGTGAGCAACAGCATCCAGGACTAATATAGAAACGAGAAGACAGAATGAAGAATATGGGAAAAATCCTGGCAAAATCTATTGCAATAAAACTTATACATTTGCTTGCTTGCTTGTCCAAAAGTTGTTAAATTGCTCCCAAATTGTTGACACCCGAAACTGGCCAGGATAATGAGCAGACACTCCTGTTTTTCTGCAGATACAGAATTGCAAGTCTGCATGCCCTCTAAAAACATGTGACGTAACCGTTTCTGAATATACACCCTCCGCAAAACCTCTCCCCCAACACTATAACGAGTGTCTCTGCCCATTTTATATAAAAACAATTAAGAAGCCAGGGTTTCCTTGTACAGCCGCTCATGGTTTTTGATGGGCTGGAACCATTCCGGTGGGGTGTAACTCCCAGTGCTCCCATGAAGGAGAACGCCTACATGCAAAGGGAATGGTCTAGGCATGCCCTTGTTAATAACCTAACAATGAATTATGGCTGGGCGTTGGTGGGGTGGGACAAGCACCCAAAAGTACACCCCCGGACAGTAATTAGCAGTCACTGAGCTCCAGTGATACATTAAGATGGCACAGATGGTCAGGAAGTGGGCGAAAGTGCACTAAAAATTCAGATGACCCCAGTCCCCCCACCCTAGTGATATTATTCAGACTACGAAAGCTTCCAAATATGTGTTTTACTTAACGATCCAGTGTTTATTTATTGCGAAAGGGCGGGGGAATATCTTCTCCGTGGCAGTGACTCATCAGGGAAACATGGGACTTAATTATGTGAAATTAATTAAATCTCAGCTGTCTGAGAGGCTCTTCCTCGCTCCTCACGAATCTCTATCTGGGTTCGCCGGGTGTGTAAGACCACTGTATATGCTGACTAACACCCCCCCCCCACCCCCCAACCAAGAAACCCCACACTTCCAACACCCACCACCCGCCACGCTGCCCTCAGCTTCCATCTGCTGTTGCTGCCAAGCAGCCTACCCCTCCAATCTCTCGTTTTTTTCTCGTGCCCTCCTGGTGGGAAGATAAAGTGCTGTAAAATTTATTTGTTTGTTCTGAGCCATCATATGTTCGAGCGATTGTTTTTTTTTTTGGGACGTAGACTGCTGTATTCCTTATATAATAGTAAAACTATTATAACTTTTCGAAGACCTGAAACAGCGATAAAAGGAGGCTTGATACAAATAAGAGCAGGAGATTCTATCATCTCTATGGTATAAAACCTGCGTTATTCAAGAAAATACAACACTCAGAGACGCTATGTTTACAGAGCTGTAACAGCTAACAAAGTGGACATTTATTCTGTTACCCTCTGCCCTTAATCCCTAACCCTTCAGGAGGTCTGCAAATGGAAATCGGTTGCTATTCCCACAATCCCCCTCGCTTAGGCTGTGGAGGATTTCAGTTCAGACGAGCGAAGCCCCTGACAGAGACGATGCCAAGGACGAGAGGCGTCTGCGTGAGCCAGCCATGACCCCGTGTAGGACGGCTGTCCGGAGGCACCATCGAGTTTCCCCCCCCCCCCGGCTAACAACACGCACTTACTGTACAGTGGAGCAGCCCATTTATCGATAAAATTTTGAAAAGCGTTAGGTGAGGAGGAATGTGATTCGCACAGAACGGGAACTTGCGATACGTTCATGTGCTCTGCACAAAGACGTGGAGTGACGTGGGTCGTTTTATATATTTGCAGGTTTAGGGCCGGATTTAGGCAAAATAAGCAGTGAAATTAATCTGAGCCTAATTACGGCTTTGCTATTGTTTCAGTCACAATGGACAGGCTTTCCCCGAGTCGGGGCCTGAGACACAACTGCAGCTGATGTCTCATTAAACACAGAGTCCCACTGCCAAGCAGCTGCATTATTCGCAAAGCTAAGCTCGCGTCAGAGAGCATGTCATCAAGCGGGCAGACTTTTTAACAATACAACAAAGGGATTCGTCTCAGCACAGGGCCACGGAGCCTCGCTGGAATCTGGCTCATCCGGCAGCTGGCAAGCACAGGATAAACAGGGCAGTGCTGCCTGAGCGGTATGCTAATTAAGTGCAAGTCACCTGACTGGGCATGTCACATGACCCACGTCAAGTGGGCCACTGCCACACTGAGCCACTGGGGGCATCACAGTACTGGAGGGAGGTCGTGCAATGTGGCGTGAAATAACTTTATAGCATTTTCGCATTAGAAGCGTGACCAGAATGCATTCTTAATGAGGGCTATCGATGCCCGTGGGGAATCTTTAAAGGCAGTTAGTGAACCGTCTCGAAAAACAACACGGCTCGTGATCAAAAGAGCATGCGCTTAACGGACAGCAGCCGTGACGTTAAGGCCAAATCCCCGATAATAAATTACCGCGCCAAGCACGTACGTTTATCAAAAGAAAAACAACCGATTTTTCTCAGTGTGTGACATATTAATGTCTGGATGAGTGTATATTACCTGAATAAATGAACGCATTATTTGAAATTCAATAAACCTAAAGCAAGCTTTTATTATTAATACTGAGCGGTGATTCTAACAAGATCTGGTAATCCGCATAAAATATAACTTGTTATTGCATTAATATATTGATATTTGCTCACTAAGTGAGGGGATTCTTACACGGTCGAAGCTCTACCCCTGATCCAGAATCAGGTCCTTATTCAGCACACCTGCTGTTGCCCAGTGGGACAGTGGGATATTTATAAAAAAAAAAATTACTGGTAATAAACCTCAGCTTTACAATCTGGGTGTCGATGTTATTCAAAGAGAATTGATTTCTGGCTTTGGGAACTAAAGGCATATTCAGTTATAATCAGCTAACAGCCCTGAATTAAACCGATTAAGAAGAGCATGCATGAATTTACACCGTCTTCGCAACATCGACTGTCACTGAAGATATCGGTCTTGGCACACAGACCTACAATGTGTGCATCAGTTTATAGCAGAGTCATGTTGATTTCAGCACCATAACAGACTTCAATAAACACAGGTGGTATGTTGCCGTGACTTTTCATGGTCTCTTCGTGTTTGTGTAGGTTTCCCCCAAAAGTCCAAAAACATATAATTTCTCTAAATTGCCCCTGGAGTGAAACTGGCTGAGTAAATATGTGCATATCCACCCCGTGTGGACCCAGGAACACACCCAGGGTGCTCCCTGCCCTGGGCTGAGCCAGTACCTAATAAGTGACGTGTGGATGGATGGACATGTCAGATTAATTACTATGTTTTATTTATAATGTTCTTAGCACTGGGCTGTTTTAACAATCCCTACAGATTAGCTGGCAAAGTGGCGCTGTATACCATATTTTATGGGTTTTAAATGGTAAGGACTAACCTTGCAAAGATATATTACCGGAAGGACACATACTGTAGTGAAGTTACTGCACCTTAATTGTTCTGCAATAGGAGGAACCTGCTTGTCACTTAAAGATGCAAAGACCACATCACGTATAATTGAGAAACAAGACCCCTGACTACACAGGCTATTAGCTCCTCCCACGTCTATCCTTTAGATTAGAGCTACATATGTGAAGGGAATCTGCTTGCCGAACACCTGATCAGCACTGCCAGGGAGGTCAGGTGTCACCAGGAGGGTGGCGGTGAATTTTGAGCATGATTTAAAGCTGCGAGTAATTAATGACTAACTCGTTGAGGGCGATGTGGGGGAGGGTTGTCAGTGATAGTGGCGGTTCTCTATTACAGAGAGTTAATGAGCCTTGGTGTGTGTGTTCCCCCCGCTGTGGCGTCATCGTGAGGACAACGCTTATTCTGCAGGGCCCCAGTGNNNGGGGGGGGGGTTGGTGCAGTGGTAAAATGTAGGCATGGGTGAGAAGTTATAAGGACTAAATCAAGCAAAGAGCTCATCCTGTATAAGAAACAATAGAGCATAGGGGTCGTACTGTATAAGAAACAATAGAGCATAGGGGTCCTACTGTATAAGAAACAATGGCCATAGGGGTCGTACTGTATAACAAACAATGGACATAGGGGTCGTACTGTATAAGAAACAATAGAGCATAGTGAAGGCATGCTGAATATTCTCCACAAATGTAGGCTCTCAACAGCTCTGAGCTGTTTGATCAATAATAGACGCTGCTACACAATTCCCCTGGAAGGCGGCCCCTCCTTTTCTGCATCTCTAATGGCGAGGGAGTCATATTTTCATAAAAACCGCTTTGCCTCATTCTAGTCTCAAGCCAAGTGAATTACCTTAACTGGATTTGTCGTTCCTTTAACCAGGATGCAATCGACTGGGCTCAGCAGAGGCCCTATAGGCGAAGGCGTTGGGCGCACAGGGGGGTGCGCGTCGTTGCGTAACCGCCTCCGAGTCGGCGACTGCAGGGTAAGCTCCACTGGCACCTTTCCTGCCTAACAAATAGCTTACGAGAATTGATAGCGCTTTGATCGCTGTCCCTTGTTCACGGGCATCGGTGGTCGGCGGCCGCCCATTCCGTCATGCTAGCTCTGTCACTCCCCATTCTTTTGTTCTCCCTTCCTTCTCATATAATCTGATTGCATCGCTAGCCACAACGGGATCCGATTGCTTTCTGTGCGAGAGGATGGTGTAAACATCACTTTTTTCCCCCCCTCGGTTATATATTGTGCTGTTTGCGAGCGTGAGTGCGGCAAACCAAATAAGCAAAATGTTTGACATAAAGAGCAGGATTGCACTCCTTAATTAGTTGTACCATTTATGCGAAACGAAAGAGGATAATTGAGGATAATTACAAAATTAATTCAGCTATACATTTCATGGTCTTAAGAAATGGATATGTTTCTTGGTAGCTAGGCCAACATAGTAAGTATGCATCTGCTTCATTATGGGGGGGGGGGGTAAGTGGCTGCGTAATCGCCCATGTTTTATGAAGCACATGAAACATTAAGTAAGTCTAGGCGGAATGTCACAGCAACGTTGAATTATTATTTTATTATTTATTATTTTTTCTGTTACGAAAATGATGTATGACACGAAAATGATGTCATTAAGATAATGATGTATGACACGATTGCCACACAAACAAATACCATCAATATAAGAACAACTGAAGAACAGGAAAATATTCTGATTAGAATAAAATTTAGCATCTTATTTTCTTTGTATCCACACAAACTCATAATTATTGTGATAAAGCTACGCAGCACAAAAATTCTTTTTTTGCTCCCTGTGCTGCACTCCAGTTTTATGGCTCAATAAAAAGTAATAAAATATTAATCAACAATTCTTTAACAATTCTCCAACCAGGCAGAACTATATCGTCCCTTAAGTGCCTCTGCCTTTAATTGTGAACTGATAAGGACACGCCCGGTAGGCCGCTCCGTGTGTTTTAAGTAGAGCATTCCTGGTTCGATAAGATAAGATTTTGTTGTCCTGAAATATAAAAAAATAAATGCAGCAAAACAAGCACCCAGAAAAACAAACATATACAAAAACTAACATGGAAGAACATGGTGTTCTTGGTATAGGGGAAGCTCTGTAATCAAGCAAGGTGCAGGTGGAGCAGTATAAAGGAGACTCAAAGATGGCCGAGGGGACGTGGTGCCTACAAGCACTAATCAAAGGTCAGGCAGTAGATACCATCAGAGGTGGACATTTTAGGTCCAGAAGGTAAAAATCCAGACCAAGATTTCTTTGTTTCAACCACCCAGTTAAGTGTACTCTGTGACTGTGACTCTTTATACTCAACTGGTTGGTTGAAACAAAATCTTAGTCTCTGGTCCTTAGATGTTCCCCTCTGCCTACCTGCTGATCTCTATTACACAATAAAGTAATCCATCTTTAACCAGCTTTAAAAATGTTCTTCAATTTGTATTGTGTGTCTTAAAGGTATTTGATACTTAATTCATCAAGCACGAAACAAGAGTGAGAAAAAGAATTTTAAAGGTAACATACAAGACAGACTGAGCTTGCCTTGTGTACGATGGAGGAGCTGCAGGATCCATATAATACAATATGCATCATGTTTATATTTCTTACTTTTTCACTGTAGGAAGAGGAGTGGATTTGAAGAGCTCACTAGGAAATTAAATGCGTGAACGTATGCTCAAATTCATTCAGGAGGCGATAACTCTCAGGTACTTTACAACTTTAATCTGCTAAAATTGTGCTTCCATATTCTCTATAAAACCATCATTGATGGGTATAAATTTGGTTAATTCAACTTGAAAAGCATGGTCATTCATCAAAAGTACAGTTGGTTTATTGGATATCATGTCCTAAAAAAGTCACAGGAACCTTCACTTAGGCCGAACGGCATTGTCCAGTATCGGAAAGACCCGTAAAGTTTAAATAAGTCTCTGCACAGCCAGAGTGTTCCCAGGTCTGGTGATAAGTAAAATGAATACAGCCATGTCTGCTATTACTACTTACTTACTTTTGGGACTGCTATATTCCAGAGAGTCACCTCAGAAAATTCTGTTAAGGGTGACTCTAAACATGCATTGCATTAATGCCAAACCCAAAATATCTTTTATCCTTCCTGTTCCTAGTGCTAGTTTTTACCACAACCATCCAAGAGACATCTCATTACCCGGAAGAAAAAAAATTGCCTCCGAAAACAAAGGATTCATAGCAATATATTACATCTACGGTCATGTGTATCTAGCATAGACTGGAATTAAATACACCGATAAAAAGGTAGATAAACCATTTAGACTTCTCTACAGGTAATGCGCCCCAACAAATTATTTGATGAAAACAAAGTATGCAAATGTGGGATCTTAAGAGGTTTTTCTGATTTGTGCTGTTTTCACCGTTTCAGAAGCTGGACCTGGGAATAGGGGAAGAGGGCAAGTCGCAGAGTTAAGATGGGATGATGGAATGCCGAGAGTGACTGCCGTGCTGGAAGCTGGAGAGGTTACCGCTATCGGGACATGAAGTGTGAAATTATTTATCACACCGAGTTGAGGAGCAACACGTAGCCTGCAATGCAGACTGGTCTCCTGGATTAGAGAAGGCTTGGTGTTGAACATTAGGAAAGTGCAAGCATCACAGCTTCACTGGGCTCCAAAACTTTTCAATGACAGTAAAAAGGGGGTCCCCTGGAGGAAGGAATGCACACTGCAGCTCTTTCCTAATGAACTGGAGATTGAAGAAGAATAGATCTCAGGTCAAATGAACAGGGCATTAGCGTGATCATATTTAGATTATACAATTAGTTATATAATATCATTTGGTTGTTTGGCATATAGTACAACTATTTACTGGACAAGTAGTTTTGGAAAATTAAGGATAGATTAATTATTGTCTAGTGGATGCTGACTTTCATGATGACATACACTTATCACAAAAAGCATTAGCTAATTATTTAGGGTGCAGTGTGTGTTGATAGAATGGCCACAATAAACAGACCTGAATATGAAGCGAATCTTGCTACTGGTTCAGGTTGGAGCCTAAAAGCACTACAAGCTCATGGACTAAAACAAATGTAAACTGTACGAAGCATACAAAGCAAGTAAGTCTAATTACCGCTTTTGCCACTAGACTAGTGAGGGAAGACTTTTTTCTTCAGATCGACACTATGCCTTTATGAACCCGGACAAGAATCTATCAGTGGGTGTCCCTGAAAGTCCCTGGATTTCCCTCCAGCGTAACGATGATGATAGAGGAACTTCATTAGCAGGCAATGGCTGCATCGGTCTTGGTAGACAACAAAGTACGAGGCCATCAACATACTCAACAAAACATTAATTCTGAGGATGTTCTACTCCTTTGCTGCATACTCCATTCTGTCAGTGTCACCAGGTCAGGTTTCCCCTGCTCCATACTGGTTTCTGCAGTAAAGTGGCTTTATCTTTTTGTAACAAACCTCATTTGTCAGCTATCCCCGTAATGACGGAAATTCTCCCAATTGTGTATGACTGGAGCCCTATTTTTTTCCCCTCATTTAATACTGGCTTCAAGTCTACTCAGTGCTTCTATCTACTATGGTTGCTAGACCTGTCATAAAATCCACAAATCCTCTAATTGGTGGGGAACCTGTCATTCGGGAGCCGTCTCCACCTACTACGCATTCTGAGCCTCGAGTGATGAACCTGCTGCAGCCTTGAAACCTAATGACGTCTCCCCCCGCAGGTCCCTCTGGGAACTACCATTGACGTGTGATTTTGTGTAAAAAAGAAAAGAAACTCGGAAATAAAGGATGATGAGCAGAACATTTCTACAAACATTTCTAGTTCTAATTCAGGTCAAAGTCATTTTGCCCTGTGATATTTCATATTTTGATATCTCTCCAGGGAATATCAAGATGAATGTTATATTAGTAATATGAAATTTTAAGGCTAATTTATACACAAAATGACTGTAGTGGGGAACAGTATGTTGGTGGCCCTTTATTTGTAATTTAAAAGAACATTTTTCCATATTTTAAAGGGGTGGATCAGTATCCCGAAGCTTTGGCATATCATTTTCCTCAAAACCTCATTTAGTTTCCTTTAAACCAGCCACATCATCTTCCATGAGTTTCACCATCTTTCTGGCCAGCAGACTATCCTCTCCTCCTTTCCTCAGCTTGCCATCTTGAGGACAGATGTTTTGGGAGCCTTGTTAGACAGCACAGCTCTGTTCTTCTGCACTGCGTCCTCTCCGGGTGTTAATATAATGCAGTCCATTCACACTCCCCACTTTGCACATTGTGACAGTTAGCGGGATTTTCACGCGGGCTGTCATGATTGTTTCAGTTAGTTCTTATACCCTGATATACAGATGACAAATAGGTAAGACCTAAAATATACAGTATCCAAAGCCCAGATTAAATCGCAAAGTACAAAACTTTCTTAATTAAGTACAAGCGAATGCTAATGCTACTAAGCTAATGCTGTCTTGAAGAATCACTGTAATTCTGTTGGCTATGATGCTTATTTTGAATCTATTTGCGATCTGCAGTAGGGTTCGTCAGGGAACCTTCGTAAGCATCTGTCAGTCCTCATCTTTATCCTCTGTGCACCCTGCTGCTGGCAGCTCCAGCCTAGCAGTCATCCGCGCTTGCTGCGAAAAAGCGAGGGCAAATTAGCCGTGGTCCGTTGGAAGCTGGAGTTTTCCGGGATGTTTGTGATCTGACACCTCCATCAAAATGACATCACGGCTCCCTGGTACTGTCAGCACCGCACATCCGGAGTGAACATGTACACCAGGGGTGGCCCATCTTATCCGCAAAGGGCCGGTGTGTATGCAGGTTTTTGGGATAACCTATAGGTCAGCTGTTCAAACCCAGGTGTGAAGACTCTCCAGCCAATCAGTCCTCTAATTAGTAATCTAACTAGGGAGTTGCAGCGCATACACACCGGCCCTTTTGCGGATAAGATTGGCTACCCCTGGTATACACAGTGAACGAGGGGAGCAAAGTAGCCTTTCCCAGGGCAAGCACATTTGCATGGCCTTTAGCGTTGCGCTAATGCTAGGTTTTTTTTTTTTTAGATATGCATCCAATCACATGTTTATTGTCTTGCCCCTGTTCCATTATTAGCCCAAGACGAACCCAGACACTGCAGCTTTCATGGAAACCAAGTGGCTATAGCGCGTTGAAGCAATATAGATTGAACAGTTTAATAAAAAATATTCGCCGTGTGAAGGTGTCCTGTGTGTTGAACTTAGGCTACAAGTAAAATGCAATTTCAACTCTGCTTTAGTTACTCGTATGATACCACTGTGCAGTTTGCACAGTTGTGTGTCGTCCCAAGCACATGCTGGGCTGTTTCGACTTCTACTGTCCTTTGTGGAAGCAGGAGAAGGCAAGAAAATAAAGAATTAGGCCTGTGTGGTACATCACTAGGCATCAAGGTCAGTACTTCAGCGCCACTTCTGTTTTGCGTCAAAGAAACAGCGTTACATTAATTATCTTGCAATGACTCTGAGGCGACTTTATAAAGACTGCCATTGTTAGTTGTTAGTAACTACTATAGTCTATTGATCGAACTTTAGCACCCCAAGCTCAAAACGTCTTCCAATCCCTATGGTACACGTGTGTTTTCCTGTCCAATCCCGAAGTGGGCCATTACCAGGATGCCAAAGCGATGGCTGGAAATCGGCACCTAATCTAACGACAAAGCACTCATCGCACCTGCCCCAATTGCCTTTCCCAGGCGATGGTGTGATTGGCTGAATCACTGAAATAACAACGCTGTCTCCGTTCTCTCAGGTACGGTTGCCTAATTAGCAAGCGGAACCCTTCACAAGCTGCTTTGTTTTGTTTACTCTGGGGAGAGTAAGAATAACATCATGAAAAGTTTGATATAGACTACATTTGCTTTTGTGCTTTATTTTTGTCCCTTAGACACCCAATTATACTGGCTTATTTTTATTTCATGTTAATGTCTACATGTATATAATGTGAACAGTGAACAATAAAAAGTATGATGTCAAAGAGAAGGCCGGATAAATATTCCAATTAAAACCAACAAAAGAAGACACTAAGTGAAATACAGTAATGCAACTACATAATCTAGATGTTCGATTAATTTGACAGACGATTCCTCACTTTCGATCCACTCGTTAGCGAAGCTGGCGGGAAAAAAAGCGGCTTTTGTTGCTAATGGCAACATCCCATTACCAGATTCGTGGTTCTTTGGAGGTCGTGGGAGAACAAGAGATCATGGCATGATTGGTCATTAGCTGGCGAAGGATCAGCTTGTAGGCTGAACACGCGCTTCCACAAATGATCCCCATTAGTCAACCCAGAAATTATTAATTGGGTCTCCATCAAAGAACTCACACCCCCCCACACACCAAAATTCCTTGAATTTTGATGCAGACACAATAGTATTTATGAGTCTCTTGTAATCTTGATCTCGTTTGGAAGCAGGCGAACAAAAAATGCCCCTTTTCATCTCCAGAACTCCATGACCTGAACAAAGATTCTAGTTCTGGTGTTAATGCTATTGCCTTCCATTTTGGGACCGGCTGATCGCTGAGCTTGCTTACATCATCCACAATCACTTTCTAGGATTAAACAGAATCGTAAATCGTACTTAAACATACAATTATCATATTAGCCTGCAATGTTTTTGTGAGATTCTGTACCATCCACTGTGCACATATATTAGTCAGTCTTTCTGTTTTATGATAGAAAACACTGGAAAACACAGCTGCAAAGGAAGCAAAGTGTATTTCCTGGATAGGGAAAGAAAATTAATCTCTTCTAGAAGGGTTCATCTATAACCTCAACTAATGTAATTTTTTAAATGGATGATTAAGTGCTTTACCTTCAATACTGCACTGATACGACGTGTGTAACCTCCTAGTTTTAAGGACGTGGTAAAATTGCTCTCCGCAGAGTACAGGAGTACAGAAAGTGCTTTTCTTTGGATAGCTCGAATGCCAACATACACGCATTTTGGGGGCCTTGCCTGGAAGCACTTTGATTTGGTAGCATGCCATTATGGCGGGAAGCCGGATATTTTTCTTAGGGGTGTGCCGAATTGTTGCAATATCTGACAACATTATGTTTACGATGCACACAAATTGCATTTTCTGTCGTAGCGATGCATCGACTCGCCGAGTGAGTAACTGGCGGGTTGATAGTGGCACACTTACCGGCTACTTCGGAGGGGGGGGGTGGGGGGAAGGTATTGCATTGATTTTGTCACATGTGGTCTCGGGGAATAAAGATGGATTTCTCCGAATGACTGTGATGAATTATTTAACGTCTTTCAGTTTCAACAGAACAAGGTTTAAAATGTATTATTCGTAATTTTTCTCTAAATGCTTCATAATGAAATATTTACATATAGCCATACAGAAGAACAGGATCACCTTAATATTTGAATAAATCTGAGGGTGCGATTGGTAGAGTAGTTTATATTACCACTTTAGTTCCATTACTGTTGTGTTATTATGTGCCATTACTGGCCTTATGTAGCTTACATCCCAAAGTATGACCATTCAGAAAAGTGCGTCATCACTTTAAATAAGCCCAGGCAGTGGCTTCTTAAACAACAGAGTCGTAATCATGCCTTGTTATTCCATAGCAGGATGAAACACAGCCAGGGGCTGACCGTAATGGTGTGAGATTAACGCCAATCGAACATCCAGAAGAAAACGAAATAAAAAGAGTGAAAGGAAGAAAACAGAACAATCCAAACAAGAGGCAATAATAGTAATTACAGTGGAAGCTGTTGTAGACGGTATCTCTTCTCTGTCTGAAATATTATGTCGTGTTAATCTACGGCACATTTTCTTCCCCGCGCACTTTGCGGCAAAAGCTACTGGGAAGAGAAACCAGCTTACGAAATGTCGGAAAGAGTAAAGCTTCAGTTTGAAGCAGCGGGTTTGGCAGCATCCTCACAGAGGGCACATTGTTTATGAGGGAAAGAGGGTGAATGCACTTAGAGGGCAATTTATAAAAATTATACAGCAGAAGTGACAAAATAAGAAAAGAATCTGGAGGGGTCATTTTTGAAAAAAGAAAAAAAAAAAAGCCTTTTGACCTCCCTTCTTGATAGTCTTCCCAGGCTCTTCCACATGATTGATTTTACTGTGTATTTAAGCCAGAGGGTAAACTATGACGGGAAATTGGGTTGTCCCAGCTGACCGTTCGGAGTGGATACTTGGAATCTGTGCTTTGCTGGCGGATGAGGGCACTCGGCGACCCTGTGTCAGCCATGTTTATTTAATTGGACAGAATTGGCTAAAAGCTAGGCATGCTCTCCAATCCCAGTCCCACTCTGAACAGCCATGTTCCAGGTATCCCAGCTAGCTGGGCTTTCCTCTAAGAGGACACCCTCCCCCCCCCCATTACCCCCCACTACATCACAGACCCAGGAACAATTCAGCGTTGTCAATTCAGCTGTGGATCCGACTACGTAATTCCTTCAAAGGCTAAAGTGAGACATGCATATGTTAGAGCAGCCACTGGCCCAGTGTGTGATGCATACACACGGAATGAGCATCAAATGTGTCCTTTAAAGCTCAGTTAAGACACCAGCATGTCATGTCAACACAGGCAGCGTTTCCATGCCTTTTTCAGATGGCCGTAATACTTTTATTCTCAAGCTCTGGGTGGTTGTTTGTTTCAGCATCACCGTGTCGCTCCGGTTAAGCATTGAAGGCCAGGTTAGAATGGATATTTATTGTCGGAAGTCTACATGACAGACTTTATCAAGGACGGATGCCAAGCAGAACCACTCTCACGGGCCACGGTGACAAGGAAAGATCCATCTTCGGAATGAACGCAGAAGTTGGAAGGTGGGGTGTCGACTCGCACTCACAGGCCTCGGTGAGAGCCCCCCCAGGCCATGGAGGAGGGAGAGGGTGCCTGATAGTCATTTCCTTTACCGGTCACCAGTGTGACTCTCCGCCTCTTTCTCCCGATACACTCAATCACCTTGGGCCTTTGAAGCCAGGTGAGGTATAATTGCATCCCCCCCCCCCCATTCCTGAATATCATTACTGCCTGAACATAATTACACCCTGGACATCCGTCAACTATCCCCCCCCCCCCCCCCCCCCCCCCCAAAAAAAAAAAGCCTCTATGTTTCAACCTGTAAACAGGAAGGCGAAATCCATCAAAATCCCATTTCGGGATGCCAGTGCTGTGATGGATGCTAGGTGAGTTTGCAGTCTCCGTTGGAGATTATCTACTTGCGGGAATGTATTGCATGCATATGAGCCTTTCCTGTCCAGTAGGGGACCTCATTCCGGACATATTGAATCACTGTCACGTGTTAGTGCTGCAGGCAGGTGTCAGGTCATTCGACAGCTGTGAACCCACAGTGTTGCACTATTAACCTTGGGGGTCTGTGTGTGACTTAGCATGTAGTATGGATGCTGCACCTGTGATCAGGTCACTGGTTCAAATCCCAGTGTGAGTAGAGTGATTTCACTGTTGGATCCCTAAGAAAGGCCCCCAACCCCCACCAACTGCTGCAAGTACTGTCACATCCTGCTTTCACAAAAAAATACTTCCATGCATTTATCCATCCATCTTCTACCGCTTTTCTGGGTCGGGTCGCGGGGGCGGCAGTCTAAGCAGGGAAACCCAGACTTCCCTCTCCCCAGCCACTTCGTCCAGCTCCTCCGGGGGAATCCCAAGGCGTTCCCAGGCCGGCCGAGAAACATAGTGTCTCGAGCGTGTCCAGGGTCCTGGATGAACATACTTCACTTTCAATAAAAACATCTGTAAAATAAATACTAAACTATAAAATAAGGTGCAGATATGCAACTAAATATTTGTAGTTTTCCAAATCCTGATCTTCTCCATCCAATAAATGATGAATTTTGCAGGTCCATAGTCCATAAAAAAAAAATTCATATTTAAAGGTGCATTGTTTGTGGTTGACAAGGCAATTTAAACAATTCAAATATGAAATCAACTGAAACTTACTTAGAGGAGGGGTAGAGAAGCACCTCTGATCTTATTTTCATGGGGAAGTTAGGGGAGAATTTTGCCAGTGAACACAGTTATCGAGTGGAGTTGTCGAGTCCCCAGTGATGGGGGGGGTGCACATTGCTTTAATCTTAAGTTGGAGAAAAAAATCCTTGACAGCGAGCACTCAGACCTTCCGCATGGGAACTTCATGCATCATGCCATCACAGCCGACCACGGCAAGTCAGACTAGCTCTGGGGACGGGGTTGTGTAAGGGGGTGTCTTTGACTCTTGTTCTCCCTGTGATATAGCTCTGTAGTTTACAGAAAATGCAATCATAGCCTTGTCCCCAAAACCCTTATCGCCTTTTGAGGCTTGTAGAGGCCGGGAAAAAACCAGCTCTCCGCATCGTCAGCAGCAGCGACCCATCGAGCACTTCCTGGAATTGCCGGGGTCAGTTGGTTCTCTAGTAGTTACCAGCTACCCACTTGGTTCTCTGGTATAAGCTGAAGTGTATAACAATTGTGCGTGTCGAGTGTCTGCAGTTTGCATATAAAGCCCCATCCTGCACACACACCCTCACAAATCAACCCAACCTGCTTTCCCACTGCCTGGGAATTAGTTCTGAAAAACAAATGGCCCAGGATTTTGGCTTTTTATCATCAAAGGGAATTTTGTTTCCCTCATTGCCTATAGTCTGGTTCCTGCCATATATTCCATGAAGAAAGCAGCTCCAAAGCCCTGTCAGAAATATAGAGGAGACAAGCGCAGAAGATATAGGCAAGTGAGACCTATTAGGCAAAGTATTTGGATGCGTTTGAAAGTGTTGGGAAGAGGGAGATAAATATGTGTAAAATCACACTCTGAGGTGGTCTGCCAAGGTTGAAGTTTATGCCCACAAATTAAAACTGACACGGACAACGGACAGCAGGGGGCGCTCCTGACCAGCCACCGCCTCACTAAGCCACCCCGGGCGTTACAAACGAGACAACATACCTTTTTAACACGGCGATCATGTGACCATGGCTCCATGCCTGCCCCACATTCACAGCATCTATAATTCATCCCCCCACTACCTAAAGAAGGGGAGCCTTCTAACTCTGCCACAATGTTGTACTTCAGTCCCACCCCCCACAGCCTTTGCTGCAATGCAGGATCAAAGAACTGAAAAGAATTTAAAAAATTGTGACGGTGTAACATGTTCAAAACACAGTGATATTTCAGGGGCGCTTCCCAGTGCTCCGTCATTATTAGCATAATTACTCGTGTTTTCATGCTACATGGTAATCATCATTATTATATCGTTAATTAGACCACCAGCATTCCACAGTGCGCAGAATCTTTCGTAGCGGGAAAAAAATTAATAATGAAAATGTGGAAGGTTTTTCCTGTGACACTGTGCTGTTCAGGTCCGTAGGATGCTGCCTGAAGAGGAATTTTGAACATTTTTAATCATGGGGCTCCTTCGTTTCCCTTTCATGCAGACGGGGGGAATATTCTGGAATTTTCCCCTTTAAATCAAATCCCACCCAGCTGCTGGTTTAGTAAGGCTTGCATTTTCAGTGGGTTGAGAGATTAAGGCAATGGATGTTGTGGGTTGAGATATCTGGGGCGGGGGTGGGGGGGGCGGTTATGCTGTATTCTTAAATTACTTTCGCAAACATCTCGCATTTGTAGAAATATCCATCATTATGTGGTATTAAAAATCTATCCACCCATCCATCCATTAATCTTCATTCAGCTTTTCATGGTGAGGGTTGCTATGCTATTTAAAATGGTGCTCCTGGTTACACAGTTATACAGAGGGTTAATGCAGTGTAGGCTGCAGTGTAGTCACACTGTACGTGCATGTTTGTATATTGGGGGCGCCACACATTAGCATTTCTGTGTCATTATTTGGCAAGGAACAAACAGTGACAGAAGAAGAATTGTGCTTTTTCCCGGTCCACCTAAGGGACATCATTTACTGTTGCCAAGTTTCATATTTATCCGACACACGTGAACGCGGATGTTGTAAATGCATTTGTGAATTTGGACCTTCAGGAAGCGGACATCGGCCGCGACTGTGCACCTCGTAAATGCGGACATCGGCCGCGACTGTGCACCTCGTAAATGCGGACATCGGCCGCGACTGTGCACCTCGTAAATGCGGACATCGTGCATGTAGCCCTGGTGCGGCTGCAAATGTGGACCCTGTGATGCGATTGTCAGTGTGGACTTGGTGCCAGGACTGTGACACTTACTCTTAGGAATGTGCCCCTTCTGCCATCTGTTCCTTTACAGATGTCCATCTGCAAGGCCTGGAGGGTCCTTGTTAAGCCATGTGAAACGTGTGGCATTTTGGTGAGCTGGATCCAACACAGTCCCAGTTACACTTATCAGACTCACTCACTCATGAACTGGCATATTCAGCCATACCCTAGGATGGACTGGCATTGTATCCAGGGTGTACCCGAGCCTTAAGCTGTCCAGGGCATTCTTCAGCCCCACCAAATCCCATGACCCCGACCAGGATAAGCGATTAGAAGATGCATGGATGCATGGATGGATGGATGGATTCAGCAGTGCATTGGAGAAAGCTTTGGCCAGGAGGGAAGGAAAGGCAGTGTCAACACATTTATGACGCTCAAGTCTTCCATTTATTAAAGATTTATTAAAGCGCTGCTGTGCCAACTTCAACGCTCTCTCTACACGGTGATGAGCAATTACCTCGAACCCGGAACCGTCATGGAAAATAAGTCAACGGCGTTTCGGCAAACTGCTTTCTCTCCAATATATAGTTAAGAGCAGGGCCAGGAGAGGGCGCTCATGCATATTAATGCGCGTGACTTAAGCTCCAAAACGAACCGTTACAGGATCCTCAAGGGGGCGCTGCGAGTACCGACGGCTACACTGGGATCGTATACCAGGCCTTAGCAGGTCACATAGGTGCGTGGTAGTAATATTGGGACAAATACCTCAAGGCACAGTTTCATTCGTAGCCCCGGTTCCCCACGGCTAAAAAGCTTCACATCGACGCTTTACTCTTTGCTGCAGGGACTGTAATCTGACACCCTCTCTCTGCCTGCCTGCTTCTTTCCGGTGAAGCGAGCGGACATGAGGGGCAGCAAGCCCCGTGCTCTGCGGTTCATTATCCCAGCACGAGGACACGACTGAACTCCGTCACCCAGCTGAGCGGAACAGCCAAAAGCACGCCGCCGTCAGGGCCACACCAGACGGATTTTCGGAGGCTAGGAAAAAATTTCTGTAGACAGAAGGCATCCGAGGACAATGAGGCCCCCTGATTGTAATTACGGAGAGGTCTCGCTGTGGTTTGAAATAGACTGCATTACCGAGGCGAAAACAAGGAAAGGCTTTCACCTGCCACGTCTCCTGCGTCAAGACGCGCGTCTGTTGCAATAAGGAGAATTCCCAGGGACGCTCTTTTGTTTGGAGTGAAAATCTTCTATAGTTTTACAAACTAGCATATAATGTCTGATTTAAATCCCTTCTGCGAAGCTATCAGGCTCCACTTTTGAGTTCTGTCAAGTTTCTGGATTTGGGTGATAGTCACAAGCGAGGAGTTTCACAGTCAGAAAGCTTAGTGAGTTCTTCATACGTTTGTTGCTCCGTATTAATTTTAAAAAGTCACCCACCTTGCCCAAAAAGGATTTTGCTTCAATGTATTTTACGTATTAATCTGGCTGGTCTCTATATTGTATACTGACACATTTCACTTCAGAATCAGAACCCAGAATCCTTTTTATCAGCCAACCATGTTTCCATGCAAGGAATTTGTCTTGGTGGTGCTTTTAGAAGACTTTACAAGGAACATTCAATGTTTAGCATGGCATATACAGAAAAGCCAAAACACTAGAATAACATTTGGGTAATATAATAATTATATGATAATTAATTATAACAGTAGTAGTGATGATAATGATATAATTAAATATGTAATTTTATATGTACTGTATTTACCAGGGATCACCAACATGGTGCCCGCGGGCACCAGGATGCCCCCAAGGACCACATGAGTCGCCCGCGGACCTGTTCTAAAAATA
>JAODLC010000050.1:13782713-13794733 GCA_026781145.1 Hippopotamyrus pictus
TAGATAAGTTTAGGAGGGCGTTTCAAACTGGTAGCCCTTCGTATGGCTCAGTACCCATGAAGTAGCTCTCAGTTTCACTGGTATATACAGTATATGCATTGTGATAATTTAAGTGAGAGGCACAGCCTGAGGGAAGAAGCATGTCTTCTGGTCATGGTTCTGATTGCCCCGGGTCTATATCACTTATGGTATATTACACCAAGTGATGGTTTTATACAGGGTGGCTGTCAAGTGGGACAAAGTTAGAATGGACCCTAAAATATCTGGAACATAATTGGATTGGTCTGGGGGCCCAATATAACAGGCTTTGATGGGGGCCAGAATCTATAGTAGCACCCGCGGTTTTCCAAATATCCATTTCATGCAATGACATATCAACAGGTTAAGCTTATGGGCCAAGGGTAAAATTACCCAGGTTGCACTTGTGCCAGAAAAAAAGAAAAACGATTTCAAAGGTGGTCTAATTCTCTGCAGGCATGGAGTTTCCAGAAGGATTCCTCTTCATTAAAGCATTCGCAGGGTGGTGATAATGACTTCTGTACGACACTATCAACAGGGGAGGTGCTCAGGGTGTTTTACAATTGAGTAATAGCCAACCTCGCTTAATTATGCTTTGCTTTGAATGTTTGAAAGTGGCTGCATTTGTCTTCAAACAGAGAGTCTCAGGTAGATCAGCTCTCTGCTTGCAGTTCAGGCAGGAGAACATGACCTGATTTTAAAATGTTATTTTTTTTCCACAGCAGTGATGTAAATAATAAAAAAAACACCCAATAATAGCCCGAAGGTTTTTTTTTTTTCTTTCGCACCCGTATCGTTTGCATAACCATAAAGGGTCAATAGTATTTCACCAGCAGCAGGACTGCTAAGAGAGCTCATGAAAACCCTTCAAGTAGGCGTGGGGCGAACTGATTCCTCAGCACTATATCTGTGCCTTTACAGCCGAGACGAGTGAAATATCTGTCCTGTCAAACCCTGTCATAGTCAGTCGTCTGGCTTGCGCTGTGACCAGCCTTCAGATATTAAACACAGCTGTTCTGAACCTAAATCAGTCCGTCCACTTCTGACAGAACACCATCTACTGCCAGATCATTAGTTAATTTGTTATTTTTAAAGGTATTTTAACATGGGTATATATTACATTTACACCTGCTTGTTAATGCAAACAGTCCCACTCTTCCAAATAGTGAATCATGTGGCTACAACTCAATATAAGCGACAAACAGTGTCAGGAGGTGCAGTGACTGTGCCGGCTAAGCTTTGGAATGACTAAGATGTGGCACCTAAATGATTTGAAATGTGGCAAAAAATGCCGGTGCCAGGCGTGAATCAGACTAGACCTACACCTCAGAAACAGCCACTGGCCTGGGATTTTCACAAACCACAGTATGGAGAGCAATAAATAAATAAATAAACAAACAAACACCATCCAGTGAATGGCAGTTAGGTGGTTGAAAACACCTTGTTAAGAGGAGAGATCAGATGAGAATGGCCAGACTCGTTAAAGCTTACGAAGGCCAGAGGAGCAAAACTAGCAGCTCAGTACCACAGTGAACTTCACAACAGATGAAACATAGATAGCAAGAGCTTTTACCTTAGAGTGTGTCTGTCTCTATATGTCATTATCATTGCTGTTATTATCCTTGTTCGTTGTGTTATTCATTTATACACTAAAGGCTAGACCTGACAGTTTTGTTGCCAGGCTTGACAAATTTGATCAAGTGAGTGTCAAATCCCCGCAGGTCTTGGCAGATCTCGGTTGTCTAATTAAATTGAAGGTTTTGTCATCCATCAACATATGGTTGTCATTAAAGCGATCAAATTCTCGGGCAGAAACGTGTTAGGAAAATCATTAGCTTTTTTTTTTTTTGTCCATCTGGTGACATGGATAATTGATCACCTAAGTAATGTGCCTTGGTTCTTCATTACTTACCCTAGAGTGGAGTCCTGTGAGGAAAAGACATCTATTTTTGCCTTGTCTTTACTTTCGTAGCTCATTGCCCACAAATATCATGAAAATTAAAAAAAAAAAAAAAACAACAATAACAAAAAAAAAAAACTTGGCAAGCAGCTAAACAAAAATGCCCTAATGTGCTGCCAGACCCACTGTCCTTTAGTACAGGATGTGGGTCACTCAGCATGGGTATCCACGTTAGATCCTGGGGGTTTGGAAAGGGTTAGATTAAGTAATAAAAATATATTAAAAAAGAGCTGAAAATGAGACATTAAAGCATTAAGCTAAATATGCTGGAGATATGTAGCGTCTTCTCAGAAGAGGTAACACTGCCCTAAGTCTACGTTAAACTCGCCCCCCGCCCCCTTGAAATTTTGACCCAGCATGCTCATTACCTAACCCAGCCTTCTCGTTTGGCCGATCCCTGACTCTTATTAGGTCTGGAAAACTGCAGGTTCAACACATTTACCCAAGCACATATCCGCTGGCCCCTCTGTGCCCCACGTGTTCAAACGCACATGTTTGTTATCAGATGGGAGCTGAGTGGAAATCTCGGGGGGGGCCGAGATGAGATTAAGGTCCGTCGTCGGTGCCAGATGGCCGCACCCCGGCCTCTTCCAGCTGGACAGCGGAGGCTGTGATGAGCGGCTAAGACTCCCCAATCCATGCCGATTATGCTTATTACGGTGTAGCAGAAGCAGGGAAAATGACCCTGATCTATTTATTTTCACACCCTGGGGAGGCCAGAGGCTCGGGGGGGGGTTGGGGGGGGGGGGTTCGGCATTCAGGAAGAAGCTGATCGTTGTCATGGCCCAGACCAGAGTTATTTAATTTCATCAATGGAGCACGATGTTCATGCAGACTCAGAATAAGCTCTCTGGATGTATGGAAGGTGAGCGTGAGTACAGCACTGACGGCCACAGGGGTATCGAAAGGAAAAGGTTCTTTTTCATAAGGCGTCCTAATTAGTACTTCAGAAATATTTTTAATAAAGTATACAGTAAAAAAAATCCATCTATTGCCCTGCCAGGCTCTAGCTCTGGTTAGAACTGACATCATTCCCAGCATGTCTGGTAATCATATCTTTATGGGGACCCCTCATTTATTTCTATAGGAAAAATGCTAACGCTAACTACAGGCCTAACCATAACCATAAGTAACCAAACAAAATACAAGAGTTTTTGCATTTTTAGATTTTTTCATTGCAGTCACAGATTTTTATTAAATTGAGTTTTCTCTTATGGGAACCAGGAAACCGGTCCCCATAAGGAAAAAAAAAAAGATATTCATCATGTTGTGCTCATAAGGTAAGGTATACCTGTTCACACACACACACACACACACACCATGACACACACTGAGCACTCCAGAGACCCCAGCTGTCATGTACATGTCTTTTGATTACCAGAGGAAACCAGCAAAATCATGTGGAGAGAATGCAAACCCTACACACATGGGGGTGGAGGGAGTGGGGGTGTGATTGTAACCCCCAACGCTGGAGGCGTGACACAATCTCACAATCAGAGCTACCCACTGTGCTCCTGCCTGCATAAAGCGTACAAATTCATAATCAGGTGAAAATGACTAAGTAATACAGCATTATCACAATCACGCCCTTTCCAGGCACGGGGAATATCTCGAAATATGTGCGTGGATGATATTTTTAGCAACTAATCCAAGTTAATTCAAAACCTGACCTTCATACATATGAATGACACTATTTATAATTGTGTAAATATTTTTCTTTTAAATACATATCCCCATCCGGTGTTCTGAGATCTTTGCTTGATGTCAGGGAATAATTTTCAGTTTTCCCCTTACAGTAGCAAATTGCTATTTTTGTCTGGCTGAATTGCCTGAGCAGTACAAATGAGATATTTTACAGCATGTCACTTTTTTTTTTTTTTACACTAACAGTGTTATTTTTAAAGGTTGGGGGGGGGGGCCGGGTTTCATACTGAGCTGACCTCCAGTCCCAGATGCGACGGGCGTCCGTCCGCCTGCACGTCTCGAAAGGCCGGCCCTTTGTTCGGCTCCATCCAGTGCACCAAGATGGTCCCTGAAGGGTCCGGCGTGCGGCTGTCATGAGTCACGCTTCACTGACCCCCACAGCTTGCCAGCGAGCCATTGAGATTCCAGTGGGCCTCCTCTGCACGTCAGGCGTGCGGCTGGAGTCGGGGACGGGCGCCGCATGGCTGGCGGCCACCCGTGTCCGCTGGAGGAGCGCGCCGGATGCAGCGGCTGCATCGCATTAGCCTGCAGCCTCGGAGGGGGAGACTCGGAACGAGCCGTTCGGCGGCCCCGAGAATGCAGCGGCGGGGCGGACAGCCAGCTCCGGCACTGCGTTGGGCTGTCGCCATGACAGTACCTCAACCCTCCTGACGATACTACCCCTACCCCGCAGCACTGGCGCGTCAGAAGCCCATTACTGCACGGAAGTCATCCCGGTGTGCCTTCTACCATCTGCAGAGGAGCGAGGACGACAGCGAGGTGGGCGATGATGGTGGGAGAATGACATCCGGCCGGCCGTCCGGTCCGAGCGGAGGGCTCAACTCTATGAAGTGCTATAAGCACACGACACACTCCATCGCCGCCCATCTTCTGTCGTCACACACCCAGCCTAGGGCTTCCTGCTGCCAACCCTATACATTCTGCTGTGTTTCTGCAGGAATCTTGCTTATTTCACTTACACCGAGAACTACGATGAATTTATCTATCAGTTCATCCTACCCTTTACTGCTACTGTTACCCTACCCTTTCCCAGGGCTGGATCCAGGCATAGGCAAACTAGGCAGCTGCCCAGGGCCCGATCAGCACAAGGGAGCCCACACAAAGTCATAAGAAACAAACGCATATCATATACATGGCCGGCTCCAGCTTTGGGCAGGACTGGCAGCTGCTGGGGCCCCCAAACTCCCTGCACTGCGGAGGCAGTGGAATGATCAGTTTCCTTGCTGGGGGGCCTCCCAGTCAAGTTTCTCCTAGGGCCCCAGGAAAGGTAGAGCCGGCCCTTTTGAATATTGAATATTTCAACTATCGTTTTATTTATTTTAATTCACTAATTGTACTCACCACTATTTATTCATTACATATTCCGTCCATCCATCCATTTTCCAAACCGCTTATCCTTCTGGGTTGTGGGGCATTATATATTCCATTTATGTAATATTCCCACCCACTATGCCTTTATTTTGAAAACAATGTGCAAATTGTTCCTGTCCAGATTGCCGCTTTTCACCACACGGAGTTTCACTCTGTGTTTTCACAACTACAGTAAAGGTGTCTTGTGTCTTCATCCATGTTAAACCAAAGACACTTAAGGCTCAAATCTGAACTAAATAAATATGAAGATGTTTAGCCATTTACTGAATGATTTAATAAAGGAAACGCAGGAAGTTCTGCTGGCGAAACCCAAGTGCTCCAGCTGCCTGTTAGGATTTATATATGTTAGAATACGAAGGCAGAGAGGCAGAGGCTCGGTGATTAGCACCATGGCCTCGCGGCCGTTGGCTGGGTTCCCGTCCCCCAGCCCTGTGTGTGGAGTCTGTGGCTCTTCTGTTTCCCAAAACACGGAGAGGGTATCTCCCAGGGTTTATGTGTATGTGCTGGGTAATGAATTGGCAGCCCATCCCCGATGCCTTGTGCTTCCCGAGAGGCTCCAGGCTTAGTGCTTAACCGGATATGGAAGATGGATATAAAGGTTCGGAACATCGTCACGCCACCTCAGGCTTGTGTTGCTCCTCTACAATGTATAAAAAGGATTGCATATGACTACCAGGAATGTTGGAGTAAATACAGTACACACAAAACAATAAAAAGTTTGTATAAATTTTTCATTTTTTAATCTTTAAGACTTTTAGTAAATATATTTTATAATTAACCTGGTAAAAATCACAGTTTATATATTTTGTCCTTTAGGACCAGAAGCACCAGTTGGTCGGCTGCATTCAGAACAAGGTACACTGGGCCATGTACTGGGGAGAACAGCACCTTAACAGCTCAGTATAAGATAGTTCTGGGCCCCCGAATACAGAAAAAATACAGATGTGCTGAGTCTGGTACCATCACAGAACCCGTGGTGTGACCAGAAATCCCTGTCACGCCTCAGTGGGCAGTGTGTAAGCCTCGTCACGATCGCCTATTTAACCAGCACTCTGACTAACCACTGTTGCGAAGTATCGTTGCTCTCATACTAAGCATTCTTCCTCTCTTGTCTTCTGTGCCACGTCACCTGCCCGGCCCGACCTGCCTGCCCGCCTCGTCTTCCTGATCCCTGCCCTGCTACATCTGTGTTCCCTGGTGTGCCTGTCTTCCCGTCCTGTGCTTCACCGTAGGATTGATCTCTCTGGGTCACGACCCTCTGCCTGCCTTCTCGACCACCCTTTGGATTTGTCTATTGTTTGGTGTCCCAATGAACCCCTGGGTCTCCTGCATCTGGGTCCAGCTTGCTCTATTCCTCCCGGACGTGACAATCGCCAAATTAGGGTTAACCACAAAATCTGGGATTAGGATTAAGAACGTTATGGCTTGTAGAGACATCCAGTGGTGTCTTTATGATAATTCTGGGTCCCCGTGTCCTGGGAAACCAATATTTAGCCGGGATTGACGTAATTTTTTTATAGTATTCCAGAGCCTACTGCATAACCTTATCTCCCTAAATTAGGGTTAGCCAACAAAAGCTAGCATTTGGGTTACAAAAGCTATGTCTTATACAGACGGCCCCGTATCCATGGAAACCACAATTTTCCTGAATTTGATAACATTTTTTTGCACTATCCCAAGGCCTGTTGTGTAACCCTAAGTCTTGAGATTAAGATTAACTAACGAAACCAGGGTTAGGGTTAGAATGGTTACGGCAGACATCCAAACGTGTTTTTCAAAGATGATTTAGGTGGCGGACACTGTGAAGATGTGTGCAGGGAAACAGCCGGATCCTCGCAAGTGGATCGATGAGACATTGTATCACCACCTGTAACTTTTAAGTGTTTCAGCAGCCAGATAAAAGAAATGAGCGCAGCCATTTCTATGCAAGAAAAAAAGAATAATGGCATGATTTTCCCGGTGTGCGTCCTAGTTGTTCGCGGTAATACAAATGGCGCTCATAACGGCAATCATCCACTTTCTCTGTCATAACAGAAGCGCGCAGCTCTCCGGGTAACATGATGATGACTAGCGGTCTGCTTCCTGTCCGCAGAATGTGTTGAGAACAGGATGTGCCTGATTATTTTGAAAGACCTTTGAGCACCGAGGGAATTTGCAACAGAATTGGTTTGTGGTCAATGCGCCCTTTTCATTATACCAAGACAGTGTGTATACTTTAATGTCACAATGCATTTGCTCTGGCTGGCACTGAATCGGGCATTGTTAAGGCTGCGTCTTTGCATACATCACCAAAATCACATTTTATTATTTTCCTTGTTGCACTTGAATGTCTTCCAGAAACGGGCCAGGAAATTATTTTTTTAGAAATTTCTGCCATTGATTTATTTTTTGTTTTGATTTAACATTAGGTTTTTGTGTGTCACTACTTTGCTGTTCCAAACAGATTCAATTGATCGGTTATCTAACACTATTTCTGTGTCTCAGTCTTTGCAGAGATTTGCAAAGTTGAACTCGGCTTCTTCATAATACATTTGCATAATCGTTTTAACGCAGCGCTGTCATTAAGTTTGTCCTTTTGAAAGACGTGGAAAACATAGAGAAGAACCACTACATCTACTCTATGCTCCAGGGGTTCGAGATCAATGGCTGACCCTACATTCGAAGTCTGTGTGTGTGAGTGTGTGTGTGTGTGTGTGTGTGTGTGTGTGTGTGTGTGTATGCGTGCGTGCGTGTGTGTGCGCGTGTGTGTGTGTGTGTGTGTGTCGAAATGTAGAGCACAATGGGATATATGAAAAGAAGCATCCCAGTGTACCTGTAGACATTCTCATACATTATTTCATTTCAAAACACTTCACCTTGTGTTTTTGGGAAGTTCAGCTTGATATTCTAGGGATGTCAGTCCCCTCATTATTTACCATGTGATGGTGATGCATTGGACCTGTGTTTCTCAACCCAGTCCTCAGTGCCCCCCAAACACTCCACATTTTTGCTCCTACCCAACACACCTGTACCAGGTACTTGACATTCTTGATTGATTGGTTTGAGGGAGCAAAAATGTGGAGTCGGCAGGGCCCCTGAGGACTGGATTGAGAAACACTGCCCTAGACTGCTTAATTACTGCTCTGTCATATACAGTAGAAGCCTTATTCTGAATGCTGCCAGTGGCATCGGTATACAATTTTGATTCGGGTGACCATCAGGGGCCAATAAAAATTTTTGGAGGTATCTACACTGCACTGTATCTATTTTATGGTTTCATTCAGAAATTAAAATAACACATATTTCATTGTTTATTTTTTTGATGTGGGGAGGCAGCAGGGGTGACCACGTATTTACTTGCCTGGGGTGGCCAGCGATGGGCATGGGCCCTTCATTTTACACATAAGGAAATCTGAATGATGAGGCTTTCTACGAGCAAGGACAGAACGGGCCCACAAACATCAGGCATTTAAAGTCTCCCCAGATATCTCTGTAGTGCCCCTGGTAGCTTTGTACACAAGAGTCACCGGGTGAACCCCCTCCAGGATCAGTCCCTGCCCTGGTTTTTCCCTGCTTGGCCAGCAGGTGTCACTGGCCATCCTATTCCTAGTGTGTGACTGTTAATGACCCACACCTGTTCCTTTTTAGTCCTAGTTCTAATGTTTTATGTATTGTCAATGGCCCACATCTGTATCTTATTTAGTCCTAGATACCTGTCTATATATTTACCTGCCTTTGCTCTGTTCATTAGTTGGTCATTGTATGTGTTGCCTGTGTTTCTCTGTGATCAGAGTGCATGCTCTTGCCTGTGTTCCCTTTGCTGTAGTTCCAGCCCTTGTTTATCCTCATTTAACCAACCTGCCTTTGCTTTGACCCCTCGTGGTCCCTTTTGTTTTCATACATGTCTGAATTCAGTTTAAAATAAAGTTCTTGTTTGTTGTAAGCCCAATTGTGGATCATCACTCCTTCCACGCATCCCTTTGTGACAGCAGCTTTGGGGAACAGACACCAAGCGCTGTGCGAGACTGACCTCCACCGCCATTGTTTCCTTCATGACGCAGGGGAAGACCTAAGGGACATAAAAATGGGATACCATGTACCGTGAGCCTTGGGGAGCTATGATGGAGGATGTGGGAGTCGCTGGAAGTTACCCTATAATGGAACTTTTAGCTTTTTTATTCACTTTTTTTATTACATCATTATTTTTACTGGTGCACCGGTAAAAGTAGCCCGTTCCAATTTTGCTCTTGTTAGGTTATCCATGATAAAGTCATCCTTCCTCTCACCTCGTTGATAAGTCTGCAATCCTATTAAAGTACAGATAGGGGACCAGCAAACTGAGAACGGGAGGATGCATGTCAAGGCACCAGCGCTGAGGGTGACCTGCACGGAAGCTGAGGGAGGCTGTGGTAGATTCATCAAACAAATCCCAGTGGTCATGCCGTCTGTGCTTTTCGTTCTCCTGTTTTTGAATGACTTTTTGCATGTCTTGGCTGTTGCTATAAACATGGTAACCTGAGCTGGTTCAGGTTAATGCACGATCTCTTGGAGCCTATAGATAATGTGCATGAATTTAAGTCACTGCCCTTAAGTGAACGATGAGATGGCACTGGTCCTGACCAGTGTGGCACCCTAGGTGAGCATCACTGCAGGGGTGTGAGACAAACTGAAATTAGCTAACCCTAACCCTAACCCTAACCCTTAGATGCGGCTGCCTATGTCACCTATAGCATTGACTGGCCCTCAGTTTGTTCAAGTACAGGTACATTAGAATGCCTCTTTTCACATATCTCATCTTACTCAACTTTGAGATACAAACATATCTGGTTGAGAGCGAAGTTTGGGATCTGAGTATAGGGTCAGGCTATTTATCTGCAACCCCAGGAACGTTTTTTTTTTTGGTGAGGGGAGCGTTAAGGGCCTTGCTCAATAGATTTGACTCTTTTGCAGAGGATGGGATTCAAACCAGTGACCTTCCCTTCACAAGCAAAGAGGCTGACCCCATTGAGCCACACACTGCCCCCCAGAGTCAGCCACTCAACACGCAGCCTGACCCTGTATGGGGCTCTCCCATTTGCTGTGTGTCTCTACACTGCCCCCCAGAGTCAGCCACTCAACACGCAGCCTGACCCTGTATGGGGCTCTCCCATTTGCTGTGTGTCTCTAATGATTTGTAGCTAGTTTCTTCTTCTGCTAGCTGGTGTATAACCGATATGTGAGCCTTCTTAGATAGATAGTAGATAAGCGTCCATGCTTTTGGTTTGCTCAACTGGGAAATAACTCAAGTAAACCAAAGTCAAAATAACAGACTTCTTTCAGAAGATATTGCAAATGCCTAACGCAAACTATCCTCTATTCATGTTGCCTTGCATTTTTATCTAATTAATCATTAAAAATCTGTAGAAACATCATTTCAATTTCCAACTATTGCCATCAGAGTGAAAGGAAATGATGGTATTTAGTAATTCTTAATTACATGTTATTATTATTATTATTATTATTATTATTATTATTATTATTATTATTATTATTATTATTATTATTACAGACCCTATTTACTGCATGGTGGAAAGATTTCCATATGTTGTTAATTCTTATAAATAGGTTCCTGTGTCTTTTTTTCTCAGAATGCACCTGACTAACAGGAAGAAGGAAAAGAAAGAAAGGGAACAGAGAGCCAAAGGCAAACGCACCTGCCGCCTGCAGCCCTCTCCCCGCTACCCAGAAGGCCTTGGCATCTCCTTAGCTCCTTAGCCATCCATCTAATTTCACTGCAGCATTAATTTGTGGAGGACTCTTCGGCGTTGTGTCCGCTGGCCCCCGCATTCACTCCCCCCTCCCACCCCTACAGTGTAGCTCAAACCTCGTCACATTTTGGGTTTCATTAATCAACCGCCTGTCCCTGTGGGGGCTGCGAGACGACCCCATGACCCCGGTGTGGCACCTACCGGCTCTCCTGTAACACTTTTAATTAAGCCCAGACTTTCTGGGTAACACTATTTTGCATCCGAATCCCACCCCCCCCGAAACACACACATAATGACAAGGTTGTCCCTGCTGGCTGGAGTTTCCACTTACCGTGGATGTGAGTTTGAGGGAATATTAAGGGGGAGCAATAGCAGGGATAGGGCAACTTGACTAATTAAGGAAAATCACCTTATTTATAGCTGTGTGCTTCAAATTAATAATGCAATGCTGGGCTTTCTTAAAGAACCTATCGATTTCTCCTAACATAGTGTTCAGTGCTGATTGGTGGACCTGTGAATGACATCACCGCATCAGCAGCTCAGCAGTGGCCCCTGCGTTAGCGATGCCCCCCCCCGTTCCATGCCTTTCGGCTACCCGCTGCCTTTAAGCGATGCCATGGCATTTTCGCATGCGACAATCCTGTAACCCATGGTTTACTTACTTAGGCACAACTACTAAACCAGGTACTTAGCTGGTTAGGAGGGGTTTGAGCAGGGAAATATACAAAGTATGCAGGATTCTGGCCCTCCAGGATGGGAAGTGGGGAACCCTACTGTAAGCAGTCAGGAATTCACAGGTGTTATCAGAGCAGCCTTGTTTCATAAATCATGCTGGGATCAAAACAGGCAGCAACCTACAAATAGCTTAATGCACAGTCATATTACAACAATAGAATAGAATAGAATAGAATAGAACAGAATAGAATAGAATAGAATATGGTTATTGTACCTGTGCAACAAAACTCTGTACTTTCTCACCAATGCCACACAACATATATTAATCAATTAAATTATAAAGGAATGAATACACAGAACAGACAGACAGACAAATAGATAGAGATAGATAGATAGATAGATAGATAGATAGATAGATAGATAGATAGATAGATAGATAGAAAGTAACTAAAGTTCAGTAAAGCAATCATATACACTCACCTAAAGGAGTATTAGGAACACCATACTAATACGGTGTTTGACCCCCTTTTGCCTTCAGAACTGCCTTAATTCTACGTGGCATTGAT
>JAODLC010000050.1:13814799-13830310 GCA_026781145.1 Hippopotamyrus pictus
CTGAAATAGTCATTTGGCTGAACAGCATCCAGACCCATTAAAATCTTATAGACCTGGATCATATCACCCCTTAGTCTTTATCCAATATGTGCATGCGTGCGTGTGTGTATGTGTACTAGGTACTATCTAGGTTGCCTTTAGGGTTCTCCGCCCACATCAGAACTTTGGCAAGATCTCCTTCCAATTATTCAGGGAAAATGCATGTGCAAAAAAGCTCTCACCTCCGTATTAGTGGCCGTGTGGCTTCTTGGCTGTGTGAATGTGCTTATGTTTATCACGATTTTCATGATGTCAGAAAAACACTTAAAGCAGCATTGTCGAATTGGCTCATTTGACACATTGGCACATTTGTATAATTATATGATACACATTACAGGGAATTAGTATCTGTTAGCAGCTGCTACCCTGCTGACATTTATACGCAGCATAGCTTGAAGCTAATCTTACATAAACTGCTGAATATGGGTAATTCAGTTATTCATGTGTTAATATACATTGTTGTCTAATAATAGTATCCTGTTTAAGTTTGATTGGGTTAACATGACAGAAAAGCCACAGCAAAATCCCTCTGACTGCCATTAGCTATAGCTATAAGCGTAGCCACTAACAAAAATAAGATGTGTGACCAGGGGGTAATAAGGCTCTGGGTCTGTCGCAGGTCCCAGCCGTGAGAGTGACTGACAGCCTTGATGGGAAATATCACTGGGCCTCCCGATGCTGGGCGGCCGCACACTGGCTCTCCCGTGGATGCTGAGAGCTCGTTGAAAAGCCGGCTTCTCCCTTACCACCCAGTTACCATTCTGGCCATTCCGTCCTTCTTAAAAACCCGCCGTCGGTTCCCGCTAGCCACCGTGTGCGCCAAGATCGTCGCTCCACTTTGCCCGCGTTATTTTTCTTTTCCATATTCAGGTTTCTCTCTCTCTCCAGCTATGGTTAATCATTAGTATGATCAGCATGATGTTTCACTGTGCCACACAACCGGCATAAACCAACAAGATGAGTTCTAGAATCTATCAAGAATCTAGATTCCATCAACAATCAATCAAACCATTGTTTTTAAGCTCTGTATCAATTACAGTGAATCGTTATATAAGACGTTGAAGTTAATGTGTTTTTTTCTGTTTCTTTCCACTAGGAGATACTTGTTTGTGTTGTTTAATAGTCTAGGCACATCTTTCTGCTGATAGCATCTGCTGTATCCTGCAGGTGTAACCTGTAGGTCATGTCATCTGCATCAACCAAGCGCTATAGCTGGAATCTCACAGCTGCGTTGGATGCGAATAGATTGATGAGCCGTGCAGGCTGCGGACAGAATGGACATGCTGCTATACCACAGCACAGCACTCCTTCATGTGGGTACAGCACTTGGCCATCAGCACACCCAGGGTTTATGGGCTGAGAATTATTATAATGTTATTAAAAAGATAATAATGCCAACACACATTTTTTCCTTTATATGTTTGCCACCGAAATGCAAAACAAACAAACAAACAAAAAATTTCTCGGGTCTTAAAATTTTACTGATGTAACACAAACAAAGCCATGATCAAACTCTCACACTTGCACAAGCCCACAGCAATGCATAATGGACTAAAAATAGCAATGAAACAGAAATTACATAAAATAAAATTACAGAACCTCATAGTATGAAAAGCTTCCTTAAAAAGCCGTATGCATATTCCGAACCATCTTCCCTTCCAGTACTCAGAAACGTTTTAAATGGGTGGAATTCATGCCCAGCTCATAAGACCAGGAGAAGCATATCTAGCGGGCATTCAGGTCCTCCACATACAGGCTGGGTAGGTGCCTGGGTTCTTTAGGAGCTACTGCACTAGGCTGTCACATCACAACGTCTGCTTATGCTGCCCACAAGTAAATCTACATATATAAACTCCTGTGTGATACAGCAGAGAACAGGCATCTCATGCATGATTCTCACCGTAACACTATAGATAAGCAGCTATGGAAAATGGAATGAACTAATAACTGATTATTCATTACTTTATTATTCATCTTCCTCTTGTTAATGTTTTTGTCGTTATTGCCGTGTTGATAGAATGCACATTATACTCTAAATCAATCAGATTATACATCTGATGGCTGGATGATTAGAATGTTGACTGAATATTACTGGAAAGTGCCCTTTTCATTACTCATTGTTGCGAACGGGCCTTTTATTACATTACTGCTCCCCTTTTAGCGCTCAGCATTAAAGACAGAAAATGTGTTGGTCCGTGTGTCACCTGCTCCAGTCCTGCCACCAGGCCGCTGTCCTTCTCTCTGTGCATCTTCTCCTTTTTTGTACTTGAGATTTGTGGAAGTATATCTGAAAAAGGGATCCGACGTATATAGTTATATATCTTGTCACGGGCATTTTATTACAACATATTATGTTTGTATGTCGGTTTTGTTGGTTGTTAACCACACAAAACTGTGATAAAACACTCCTTGGTTATCTACTGGAATCCACTGCTAAGCCACATATTGTGGCTGGAAATAAAATTCAGAAAAAAATGAATCCAACTTTTGTTTCGTTGGTTGGTTTGTTTAGTCATCTGCGTAGCTTCATGCTATAAAATATTCCTCTGTTCAAACTGGTGCACACTTTTTTTACATTTAAATACTTCTATGTCTTATCGCTGTTTCAGTCATTTTATCTTGAAATCACAGTACTTAGCGTTTTAAAAAGGGAACAGGCCTTGGCTTGTGGAATTATTTTTTCTTTCTTATATCTGAGAAAAAAGCCCCATAAATCTACTACTGGCTGCTGGTTGCTGGCTACTACCCTTGCTCCTGTTGTGCCCAGCTTATAGAAACGTCCGTCAGACCAGAGGTGGCACTGAGATTGGCGCTGCCTTCGTCTTGCTATGGGGTATATACTTTCACGCTCTTTTCATTGTGGATCACAGCAGTCACAGAAAGCAGAGGCTGGTGTGCGCAGCTTGTTTACCGATGCTAATCGTTTGCTTGCAGCCTTGTGCGGGGTGCCGGGAACGGGAAGGGGGTTAGGCAGCAGAAAGACAGCCCACATTGCATGAAGGACCTCATAAGCTGAGCGAGAGGTAGAGGATGATGAAGATGACGATGACGATGGAGCCGAAAGCAATGCGTCATGCTGGCAGAGGTCGAAAAGAGCAAAGCTTGTAATTAGCCGTTGAGTAGGCTGGTAATCAAGCAACTAATACAATGTTTCGGCAGATAATTAGTCGCTGTGCGTGTGGGGGCAAAGAGCATCTTATTCACAGGACCATGCAGATGCGAGCCGCCAGTGCAGGTTGTACTAACAGCACGGAGCGCGAGCAGAAATTACGTTCATTACGTTCAAGAACTGATTTGTATGCGTACGTGTGTCCACCGTCTGGATGTGCGCTTTCATTTTCTGTCCTTGTCACTGCCGCCATGCTCCCGCCAACTAGCAATTGAAATACCCAGAATTCTTCACTCCAAGAACAGGATTAAGTAGATGCGAAGAGCCTAAATGTTCTCCGTGGCTGCCCCGCTTTGGTTGCATGTATCCCATGAGGCAGTGGGACATTTCTGTTGATGTAGTGGTCTAAGGTATACTTTCATCTTTTATGCATGGGGAATCTCAGGAAAGACCCAAACAGGTTGGCAAATAGCGAGCGAGGCAGGGGAAAGGGGTCATCTTTCTTGTGAGGCTCTCGATAAATGCCGCAACGCAGCGGGACACGTTCAGCATCACGGTGCCTTCCGTTTGCCATGACAGGGGATGTTCCTGTTTGTTCTCTGTCGTAATTAATTAGCTAACTCAAAATATATACATTTGTCTTCAAATAATATAAGCAACTATTATAGCAATCTCTTTTGTGTTCTGTCGTTTATATTTTAAGGTACAGTCCCTCGTTAGAAAATACGGCAAACAGTGAGTTAGAGTTTGGGCAAAGCTCACAAAGGAGAGTTTATGTATGATTGTCCATCCATCCCTTTTCAGTGTCCACTTGTCCCATTCAGGGTTGCAGGGGGTCCAGAACCTATGGGCACAAGGCAGGGAGCAACCCAGGATGGGGTGCCAACCCAGTGCTGGGCACACGCACGCACCATTCACATCTACAGGCAATGTGGAAACCCCAATTAACAACACAGGCAGGACATGCACACTCCGCACAGAGCCATGGTGGGGAAATACAGTAAGCCCTGGTCCCACAAGTGTGCAGCAACAGTGCTAAGCAATGCACCACCCTGACACCCCCTGAGCAACTGCATGGCGAATCCTTTAACTGCTTAACTGAGGAACCTGGATGCTGCTTGATGGACAGAAGTTGGGGAGGAAAGAGAAAAGCGGGGTCTGTCTGCGACTCGTCACCGGGAGTTTAATGTCACAGCCAGAGTGAAGGCCGCGGGATGCTGTCCTGCTCCCTGCCTCGCCGGTAACAGGCCAAATATGAATTTATTGCAGGAATATATGATACATCTGGTACAAACAATTTCAATGTGAGTCGCTTTTGAGTTCGGGGGCAGTACAGAAACTGTGTGCAGAGCAAATCTATCTCGGGAAGGGGTCAAATAGATGCTGTACTTGTCAGTCACTTTTCAATCTCAGCAAATCAAAATGGTTATAATTTAACAAAGCAATTCTCCCACCGCTAAGCTGCTCTCAGCTTGAATTCCCCCCCCCCCCAGTTATATATTATTAGACTCTTATAAAATAACTGCACCAAGTGTTGGCCAAATGAGTCAAAGAGACTAAACTAATTAGACCTTATAAATCCTATCGACGCAAAAATCAAGTAATAAAATAAGATTGCTGAGTACTGCAAGATACGGCAGACCAGCATAAGATCACACGCTGCCAGGAAAAAAGCACCCGCCTTCAGAAACTGAGAGTGAATGGAAGGACCAGCTGGGCACAGATTCACACTTAAGTTCCTGGAAGGAGGTTATTTATTGGCCATTAGCCCAAGCACAGGTACAAAGGAATGCTTCTTTTTGCATATCCCATCAAGCTTTGCTTTGAGACATGCACCCTCAAATATACAGCTCAGAGTGAAGCTTGGGATCCAAGCACTAGGTCAACTTGTATGAGATTCAAACCAGCAGCCTTCTGAGACATAACCCACTGAGCTATACACTAGTGTTTAGTCTTTGTGAGACCAAAAGTATAGAACACAAAAGATTAATCTACCATGGTAAGAATGGAAGAACAGGATGAGAAGATTTAATTAGTGCACACAAATCAGAACAGATCCTGTTGATAGATTTCTGTTTTGTGTTGATGACATTTATTTATAATTGCATTAAACTGGATCCGTGGACATTCTCTCTGAAAAGACCAGTGGTTACAGAACCCCATTTAATCTGAGGAAATATATGTGCTTTCCTGTGCTTTTTGCTGTTATTGAGCAAAAAAAATGCATATCTTTCCTAAGAAGCACTTTTTTTTTTTAGTAGAATGTCAAAATGAAGTACAGAGGTTCTGTGGTGACTTTTTAATACCAGGAACACAGGAGTTCCACTGACCTCTGCAGTGACAGCGTGCTGCTCTGTCGGTCTCTGCCATGTCACCTGTCATTCAGATATAGATATATTTTGTCTCCCAGCTCATTGACGTCAACCACCTATATGGGTGATGACTTGAATCCAATTGAGGGAATTTGCCTCAGCAGCTGATCCGGGACCTGGTTGAGACGCCGTCAGATGTTTTATTCGAAGCTGATGAATCCTAAAGTGGAGGCTGTCGTCTGTCCACCCGGCATCTCGGAGCCCAAGGCGTGAGCAGTTGTTGATTAGACACCCGAGAAGACATCGCAGATGCTAATATGCAGCATACAGTTCCCCGACCAGCCTCGCTGCCACACTGTACCTTGCTTTTCCTGCAGCTCTGCAGGGTAAACAGAATGGATTTTCCCCCTTGGTCTGGATCAATTTTAAAAGCTAATTTAAATTGAAACAAGTAGCCAGAATATTTTCCTATCCTTTTCTTACGCTCATAGTGTAAAACAATATGTTTTTTTTTTTTAGTCTTTATTCACAGACGATAAAATGTTTCTCCTGTGCGCAATCCTAACCCACAAGTTTAATGAGGTATTATTACATATAGCAAAGAGACCAGCGACTGAAGGGCCAAGGGGTCAGAGGTCAGCTCAGTTTCAGCTACTCATGTTTAAATAAAGCTTTGCGAAGGACTCGGCCACATGGACTCACGACGCCAGTGAAGAGCGTAATCAGCATTCATGTCCTTCTCTTTCCCAACTGTGTAGATCCTGGGCTTCCTGCCCACATAATTACACTGCTACCCAGGCAGACAGTTTGTCCATCAACTGAACAGAGGACATTTATGTCTTTTGGAGACCATCAGCTCATCCACTGAAAAAATGGTACCTTCCCCCAAATATACATGTGACTAACAGTTCTGGCTGCAGCGGTTGAACCAGTGCAGATAGGCTCAGAGTCTATAGTTGTTTTCAAATAATGGATCACTGATAATTTTGCCCCAATATTGACAATGTAGATACCAATCAAGCGATGATCCTTGTTATGTCTTTGAAATGGTCAGGGACAGTCACTTAGGGCTCCGATCTAATGAGGGGTTGCTGGTTTAGTCCCCCCCAGCACAAGGGCACAAAGAGAAATTGGGCAGTGATGTTTGCTGGGGGGGGGGGGGGGTCAGGCGATCCCTTGCTGCGGTGCCACATGGCCACTGAGAATGGGACAGTTATTGTCCCTTGATGAAATGTTTTTATGCAGATCATAACCTTTATATACAGTATAATTTCAATTAACGAGTAGCTCTGTTAATAAGACAGTATATTTAATGGGAATTTGGAAATAAATAAAGGAAAAAGATAGCTTAAACAACAGTTCCACTTCTTACTTACATACTGGTAATTAAGATGGAATGTCTTGAGTAATGATTTCTAATGTGCTTGTAATATCGGGAGACTGTTTACGATCACATAAAAATCACACATAATATATCCAGACTTTGTCAGCACCACTGGAGAGGTGGTTAGATGGATGCATGGATATCCGGAAAAATTTCAGTGAGATGGAAAGCAGAACATTTTCAGTTTAGCTGCCACTGTACTGTATTATCAAATTTGTGACACAAATCTAATTATACCTCTACAGCAGGAACAAACACTAAAATCCTGAACCTAGCAGAAGCGCAAACAATTACATTAGAGCGTGTTGATGCTAGGCCCACAGAAAGACAGCGCCCACAGCAGAGCGGCTGTGATGAGGTCTGCCGTTTCCACCCTTTAGGATGGGAAATTCGGTTCCCCTCGTGATTATAGCATCTCCTGGCTTGCCAAGGAAGCTGCAGCTCAGAACGAGTTGATTTCACAACGAAGACACTTCAGACCCCGGGGGCAGAGACGCGTGTGTAACAACCCCAGCCCACTCTAATATTTGAGAGCAATTTTGTCTTTCTGATAACTCCTGTTTATCTCGCTCCCTGACAGAGACTCCGCAGTGATTTCACTGGAATCCACAGCCTCACTGTCAGGTTCCTCTCGAAGATGTTCATTTGCACCCTCCTCATGATACTCTCCTTTTCTCTCGTTTATTTTTTTTTTAAGATGTCAGCAGGCTTCACTTATGGATCCTTCAAGCATCTGCAGCCCTTTTAGTTAATCATCTCCCCTTCCTTTTCTCTTCAGAACAATGTGCTATTGCAATTCTGGCTCCCACTGTCTGCTTGGATAAGAGGTTTGAGAGTGACATCCTGTCTGATACCATGAGGTGACCCCCACCACTGAAGGAGCAGGACGAGGTCAGCTGGAAAGAAGCACTTCTGGCACGGCATCTAACAAAGGGACCGTCCAGCACCACGGACAGCAGACGGCTTCCCCTGGCATCGAGGAGCACGTCTGAGAGAACTCGACGCTACTCTCCATCTCCGTGGCAGCACCGGGGCCTCCAGAGAGAAGACCTGCTGAAGGCTGAGTTTCTCAAGCACGGCTCAGGTGTATGAGCTCTCCAACTGTCTCCACAGAAGAAAAACAAAACAGTGTCCCCCAAAGCTTTGTGCTACGAGAAAGGCAGCAGATCAAATTCCTTGCACTTATAGGGAGAGACATTGCAGCCAGTCCATCTCTATAAAGGAGCATCAGTCCTGCTGGCATTACCGTAAAACAATGGGGCATTAAGCTCCACAGTTCCTGGACACCTAATAATAGGTACCTTCTAATAAGACCCCACTCAATCAGCCCTTATTTTCTACAGCAACAAAAAAACAACAACAAAATAACTCATCCCCCTCCGAGATGCTTCACGGACATTCACTTCCCCCTTTACACGGGGATTCGGGTGCCACTTAATGACTCTCCACTCAGGAGTCCAGGCAGACACACCCTCTTGAGATAAGACGACGGCATGGTTCACTCCACTCAAAAGGCATTAAGCTGCACGGACCATGAATCAAAAAACAAACAACAAAAGGCAAGCAGCGCTGATAACACCTTCTGTGGGGGCCCACCGGCAACCTTCAGCCCACACTGAACTCACAGTTCTAAGAACAAAGGGTCAAGAATCATTTCAGCTGTGGTTCAGGAACTTTCTGCATCTCTCTGCTGTGCATACAAATAAATGCAGTACTCCCACCATGTGAGAATGCTTAATGCTTTTGTACTTAACCGAGACATATTTACTGTATAAATGCTGTAATCGAGTTTCAGGATGGTACGGATATGCTGATATAGGTGTAATGTCCATCTGTCTTTCCTGGTTAGATGTACAAAACGACACACATCACATTTGGAGCAGTTGTGGACAATTTAAAGCAACAGAAAGAAGTCTGGATCCCTTTGGAAGATAAAATAAGATAAGTATCTTGTAATCACCACAGCAATTATCTGTCATAGACTCAGCAATTTCAAGCAGCTGCTCTCTCCATGTTGTCAGATGCGCTACTTAAATCTACAGGATGATCCGTAAACTGCAGAAGTTTCCAGAACGCGCTGGCTTCCGAGATTCTTCTCCGTCTCTCCATTGACATCGGGGCCACTGTAAGATCCCAGTGCCTGCCATTAAAGCACAGTGTAAATATCAGCTAAATTCATCTCTCTCCCGCAAAAATTAGCACAGGCAGTGATATTTAATAAATGGGATATAACTTCCTGTACAGTTAAGCTAGTAACTTACGCAGTGCTCTGCTTTCGTATTCTGTCTTTACTCTTTAATACTGACTGCCTTCCGCTAGTGATTCCTCTCTTCCATGATTCAACATTATCCAGCATCATTATCTCTGTTATTATGGTAGCTCTTTCAGAGTCCCTGCATGTTAGTCAGCCTTTTTGTTAACTGTTGTCTAGCACTCGTCATTCATACGTCCTTTGTCTTTCATTCACCACAAACCCATGAACCTTAAATCCCTAAAAATGTTCAGTTCCCTGAAAGTTCGATTCCCTGAGCTGTGATAGTGAAATTCCTTGAGAAGTGCCCTTAGGCTGAGAGGGTTAAGCAATCCAGTGTAACTTAATTTGTAAAATTTAATTATGAGCAACTAGGAGGAATTTCTTCTACATTAGTATCATCCATGTATTTAAATATTGCAGATTCTGTATTGCCAACTTAATCCAGACATATATGTCTTTTAACCAGCTACATCCTTAAATATGATCTTCAGGCATTTTTCAAAAAGAAAGAAATATATATGGAAATATTTGTGTGCATAAGCATCATATTTCAGTGTTGTGGGATATACATCAGCATGTCCAGCCAATACAGGACAACAGCAGTGCAATATAGGACAACAGAAGTACAATACAGCACAACAGCAGTGCAATACAGGACAACAGCAGTGCAATACAGGACAACAGCAGTGCAATACAGGACAACAGCAGTGCAATACAGGGCAACTGCAGTTCAATGCAGAACAAGCAGCACTGCAATACAGAACAACAACAATGCAACATAAGACAAATTGCACTGCAATCCAGGAAACACAACAGTGCAATACAGAAGAAACAGCTGTGTGATATAAGAAAAATAGTAGTGCAATACAGGACAAAGCAGCAGTGCAATAGAGGAAAAACAATAGAAAAATACAGGATAAACAGCAGTGCAATATAAGAAAAATAGCAGTGCAATACAGGACATGACAACAAACATGCAATAAATAGGTGGTGCATTGGAGAAGGATGTGCAAATAGCATCAGATGTAGCACTGTATCGAAAAAAGTGCAGAAGTGGAATATTAACAACAGTGTGCAGTACAATTCAGCGCAGGCAGGTGTAGGTCACTGGCTATTTAGCGACTTTGTAGCTTGGGGAATGACTGTGCCTCACGCTCTGTCACCTGACAAAACCACTTCCACTGGGCAAATCAGCTGACTTTGTATCATGTTAAAAGTGTTGGTCAGCATGGGGCCAACCGCAGATGTAAGACACTCCAGAGGGGTTCCACGTGGCTCTGCTTCCTCCTGGTTTCTTGTGAGCCCTAAAGTGTCGTGTCTTCTGCTGACTAGGCCTCACCGATTGCTCCTGAGCACGCAGGAATGCTGGCTTGGCAGCGAGGTCAACGCTGGTTTAGCGAGCTCTGGCCAATAACGGAAATGATGAGTCACAGGCGTGGTTGAGGAGGAAACCTGAAGCGAAAGAGGTTACATGGAGATAAAGACGGGGAATCTGGGAAACGCAGGCAGTCTTTCATCACTCCCTAACCTCACTTACTCGGCAAATACGTATATTGAAAATCCAGCAATGCTGAAACTCAGCGAGACATAAACGGACAGGCGAATCATTGAAAATGCACTTTGGTTCTTCATAATTAATCATAAGACTTCACAAAGTCTAGGCAACAAATTAAACCCAAATACCCGCCTGGAACTGCATTCATTTCAGTTATTAAAAACTCGTAAAGGGTGCTGTGATAGTCCTCATTTCCTGAGACTGATTTCCATGCGCTCCCAGGAAAAAAAATGACATTGTGTGGCCAGGAGCTTTGGCTATTCGTGAATAAAACAATAGACTTGACACAACAGTCTGATGACACTTACTTTGAAGACGTCTGAACGTTGCTGGTGGTATAATTGAAACGTACATTCAATATTCAACCGCGGTGAGACAATTCGTCTGGAGTAATGCTCGCAAAGCTGTCTTTTATTAGAAATGTATCGCTGGTAAGTGAGGAGACTTGGAAAACAAGAATGCAATACACAAAAAAATGTTTGGTGTGGGTAACATGGCTCTTCGGCATCCTGAAATAGCTTCGCTACATTTATTCAGCAGACGCTTTTAATCAAAGCGACCAACATTTTCTTTTTTTTTTTGGAGACAGCTTGGTTTGACAGTCCCTGGAGCAATTAAGGGTTAAGGGTCTTGCTTAATGGTCCAACAGCGAAATGCCAACATGACGATTTAAGTCGGCAACTCTCCTCACGGTTACCTCAGAGGTGAGCTCCACTAGGGTATTTTGCCTTCTTAGACAACTTCCATCATTCTCTGCCAACAGGAGAAAGTGAATGGAGCCTACTCCTGTCCTACACAATTTGGGACATTGTTGTAGAAGCAGGTTTCAGGAAGGTGATGTCTGTTTCACCCTAGAGTGCTCCTTCTGTGGACAGGATTAATTTAGGTATATTATTCAAATCTTGGAGTTTGAAAACACAATAGGGAAGGAAATTGTGATTAGAGCCTGCAAAACAAAGGTGTTGAGTACGGTTTTAAAATCTGTCTCGAGCAATACAAAGGGAGCCCAAGGATGCCAATAAAACTCTTATCATTGACTTTGAATAGACACAATGAGTCTCCACAAATGCATGTGGCTATGAAGCGATTCTAGCCCTCCTGCATTTTGATGCTAATTGTAATTATCCTTCCATTAAAAATATATGCAAATGTGAATTTGCAACAGAACAAATGTACGGCGTTAAACGTGGAAAATGACAAGTGTTCTTGAAAGAGTGGAGGGAAAAATCGTTTTCACTTCAGGTAAAAGAAAAAAAAAATATGTAGACAACCAATGTATTTTAAGGTTTTAAATGGTTTTCCACAGTGGACACGTGATTGTGAATAGAATCATGATTCTGTAGTCACCTGTCTGCATTTAAAGGGTAGAAAGAATGAAATGCACTGCAGCAATAAGGAGGGGAAGGGTTCCACATAATTCACTATCACAGCTAGATGTACCAACATTTATATAGATCGGTGTGTGACTTTGTGGCTTTTTCACCTGCATATGAAAATTATCCAGTAGAGTGTGAACCTTGTGAATAATTGTATTTTGTTTTTGTGTGTTTGTTTGTTTTTTGTTTGGGATAATCTGTGAAATTTCTGTAATAGAATGGCTTTGACTGTTAGCATGTGGTGTCTGAGCAAATCAGGCCTGACTTTGCATCAATTACAATATCGCTTAGACTGTGGGCCAGACCCACAACATAACATCCATCTATCCATCCAGCCATTGTCCAAACCGCTTATCCTTCTGGGTCACGGGGGGTCTGGAGCCTATCCCGGAAGCTATGGGCACAAGGCGGGGAACAACCCAGGATGGGGGGCCAGCCCATCGCAGGACACTACACAATATAACAAACAACATTACTGTAAATGTAACCTATTCCAATCATTTGTACGATAAGCAGGCAGAACAGCCCGGATCTATTTCAGATATCATATCTGAAATGTTTTTTTATGCTTACTGAAATAACGAAGATGATATCAGATCATATAAAATTGTTTGCTGACAACATGGACTTGAAATACAACGATCTACTTGGTTCTGTTATGAGCTGTTATTACTGAAATCTATCACTACGTTCTTTGTGTAGATGAAACATAAATCAAGTTACATATGATGGCTGACATTTATCAGATCTAACTATAAATTAAACATATTTTTATTAAAATTAAATGAAATATATTTTTATCACTGGCTTTGAGAATCAAGCAAAACCCAAGTTTGCCAGTTTCACCAGAGCGATATTCGCATCAACTCCAAAATGTTACCACTCCTATAAACAATAGGAGTAGACAAATGGCTTTGAGTTATGTGTGAGTTATGTGATTGCCTTTTTGTCCGTCCCCCCGCCACGAAACTTGGGAAACCACATTGGGCGTCCCACAGTGGAGCATTGTGTCTCTGAAATGACTCATTTGTATTCCGCCGGTTTCCTACTCTGGAATTAAGATTGTCTATATTGCAGCATTTACTTTGTCATACTTTCTTTAATCAAAACACAGGTCCATCGTGACTCAGGTGGCGGGCTGGCTGATTTGCATGCTGACGCTGCCTTTATGCCCATTCGGCCCCGTAGCACACAGCGGGTTGCCAGGCTGGGTGCAAATGAGATCGCTCATTACAGAATCTCTATCATTTCCATCCCTGCCTCTTTTGTCCTCTCCTTGGGATTACCCAAATACAAGTTATGTCAAAATTAGTTTTTCTGCTTTTACTTCATTCTGGCGGCTCTCTATGCTGCTCTTGGGCCTGTAATGAACTTGTTTGGAATATAAATTGGATTTAAATTGTAGCAATATCTTTAAGGCCAGTTTTAATATCTGTATTTCGCCTGAACACTGACCGGATGCGAAGCAGTATCTCTGAGGGGTGATCAGGACTTTTTGCTCTCTAAATCCTTTTGAAAACCCTCGTGTTTATTGAAAAATAAAGTGCATTTAAAATTAAAATATGTATAAATACAGGATATCTAAGCAGGCCCAGTTGCGATGCCTTGTGCTTCAGTTAAAAGAGAATGAATTGAGTTAAGCAAAGGAGAAATGGCTCCATTGTTTGTTTGCTCAATCAAAGAGCAATTTCGGCACGGAGAGGCGAGAGTGTCAAACGTCGTTGTCAGCAATGACACATGATACCCTGTTTATTAAAACTCAGCGTATAATCTGCCATCTGACTTGACTGCCCAGTGATGGCTTGATAAAATGTTCCTGTGGACTTCCAACCTACTTTCTGCAGGTGAAGGCTGTTTACCTCTCATGTGTTTAATGACTCTTCCCTCTGTTCCATTAACCACAATCTCATTCTTGTCAGCGAGGAAATGAATGAATTCCTCCTCTCAAAATATCATATATCAGAAATCCCCCTAGTGGGCTCTCCCGCTTAAATTCCAGCTTCCGACTGGGCTCAGGCTTTCTCATATGACATTGATCGGTTCATTCAGAAACTGTGAAACTGACGCATATTAATTCAGCAGCGTGTGATTTATGATTATATCTGAAAATGTATGGCTACTGATTTTGATCTCAAGAAAATATATCAAAGGACTTTGAAAAGACCTTTAATTTCACTTCAATATGTTTTGCACATCCCTTTGTCAAAGGTCTATACTTTTTTCTTCAAAATATTATGAAGTTTACATTTTTTTTTGGCCTTAGAAAAACACTATCCCATAATTCTTCCCTGTATTCTTCCCTTTATATAATTTTTTGCAGGACAGAGTGTTTAAGGATTGTATAGCTTCACTTTTCAGTTGTTACCAATATCTCAGAGCTGTGTATTATAATAAATACATATGGCACAGAAACATCCAACTGCTATCTCTCGGGCTGGCTGCCTGAATGATTGTGTAATTTTATTTTGGGGGAATTTTTACTCTGATTAGAAGGTAGCAGAAGTACTGAACTGCTGCAGCCCTACAAAAAATACCAAAACACCCTCAAATGTAATGAACTCAGAGGCACTTAGACCATATCATAGTTCTGAGGGAGTTCTTTGAACTAATTCCAAACTTTCCTATCTTCCTACGTTTTCAGCTCCTTCCATCTTTTAAAAAGGAAAGTTTAAGAAACGAAAACTATATCTGTTTCAAACTTTTTGGTCGCCACTTTTTCATGTCCTTTCCATGAATTACTTTAAAGAGCCTTCTGCCAGCTCTTAGGCTCTTCCTCAAGGCTTCCTCTGATTGGATTAGATCATCAAGTAACCAATTAAATCAGGCAGTCAAAAAGCCTCAAAGTAACCATATAGGTTTGTTTTGAGCAGTTAAAACAAGCTAAGAATTGAGGATACAGCACATGCTCAGTCCTGTAAATCTGTCTTCTCCTGGCTGTCACCTTGTAATCTATTTCTGGCTTGGAGAGTGGTGAAACATATACCTGCCATTGTCGGCCACAAAAGGCCAAACAGAAAATGTTCTTGTTTGTTCATTTATCCTGTCCTATTTTCTTTAGCTTTCAATAAAATCCCTTATAAGACAAATCAATAATGCTTTCAGCAAAGGTTCAAGTACTGAGTTAGAAGGCGGTAATTTTATAATGAGATACTCTGGAAGACATTAGTTTTTTTCGACTCATTTCCTCATTATTTCGGCCCGTTCTGGCCCCGCCCCCCTGTCCTCTTAATGCAGGGAGGTCACCCCATTCTTCTTGACCAGATCTCTAGCAGGCATCTCCTCTTTCTTATTCACTTTTAAAGCCAATTTAAACCTTCAGTCACTGATCCTTGCCTTTGTAATTCTCAATAGCATCACTGTCATCCACTCTATTTAAATGGTGCCAGGTTTCCTGTGTGTATAGAGGTGTGTGTGTGTGTGTGTGTGTGTGTGTGTGTGTGCGAGCGGGTTTACCTATCCTTATGGGGACACAATGTCCCCAT
>JAODLC010000050.1:13860667-13872691 GCA_026781145.1 Hippopotamyrus pictus
TGTCATGGCCAAAAATTCATATAGCTATGCCAGGCAAGTCTGTGCCATATCCAAAAATTCCTGTGCCCTGTAGCTTCCTGCAGTACTGCCAGGTGAATCTGTGCCATACCCAAAAAATTCTGTGTCCTGTAGCTTCATACAGTACTGCTAGGTGAGTCTGTGTCATGGCCAAAAATTCATATAGCTATGCCAGGCAAGTCTGTGCCATATCCAAAAATTCCTGTGCCCTGTAGCTTCTGATAGCTCTGCCAGGGCTGGACTGGCCATCTGGCATACTGATCGTTTCCAGGTGGGCCAAAGGCTATGTGGGCCGGGAAAATTTATCGTGGGGCTGCAGGGGACCCCAAAGTCCAGGGCTGAATTTTAATCCATGTCCAGCCCTGGCCATGCGGAAAAAAAATCCTGTATCCTATAGCGTGATGCGGCTGCCAGGTAAGCCTTCACCATGGCCAGAAATTCAGGTATCCTCTTGCTCAGTAGATTTCTGCCAGGCAAGTTCTGTGTAGCCAGTGGAGATTTGAATCCTCAGCTCATGGCTCCTTCACACTGCTTCAGACCCTCACGCTCCACAAGTCGACACCCCTGGGAATTGCTGTAATCTCACCTGGCCCTTGGCCGGTTTTTGCTGGCATGCGTCGCCAGTCCCCAGCGGCGTTGCCGCTCTGCCGCCCCGCAGGAATGTCTCTGCCACTTCCCCGTTTGCCATCAAGTGCATTCCGCTGCCGAGAGCCCTGTGGAATTGCGGGGTCTGCAAGGCAAAGGAGCTGCATGCCTCAGAACCCAGTAGCACAGGCGCAGTGTGAAACACTGGTTCACGGTGGGTGAACCATTGCAGGAATAGAATAGAATAGAATAGAATAGAAACTTTATTCATCCTCATGGGGAAACTAGACAGTTTGCCACCTCCCACGTTGCTCTCCATGATATCTACACAGATACATAGGTATAGCCAGGTGTTTGGTAAAGGGGGACAGTTCCAAAGGCCCTGTGCGATAGGGTTAGGATTAATATCATAACATAATTCTCTTGGTCTGGATCTCGGGCAGACTATGCTGTGCTTTCATTCGGCCTAAAATCTCTAGTGGTCCTCCAGCATCCAAGTAGGGACTGTTGTTGAACCAGTGATATATTATGCTTATCCTGTGGATAAGATCCATAAAATGAAATAAATAATTTAAAACTAACAACATTAAATTATGGCCTTAAACATTCATAAAAGAATAAAGTTGTCAAAGTGATTAGGAGCTGCAGGCTTGTATTGATTCTACAAATATTTTATTCGATATCTGCTTTGTTAAAGGATGGCACAATGGCTCAGGGGTAGGGCTGTAGCCTCACGCTGCCATAGTTGTGGGTTTGAGTCCCATCTGTAGTCCTGAGATATTATGTTGATTATGTAGGTTTGCTATGGATACATCAGTTGCCTCCCAAAATGTGATTCAATGAGATTCAATGATTCTGAATTGTTTGAGCGTCCAATGGACCAACCCATTTATGGACTGGCTTCCTGTCCTGGGTGTCCCCTGCCCTGTGTCCTGTGATGGACTGGTATCCTGTCCTGGGTGTCCCCTGCCCTGCGTCCTGTGATGGACTGGCATCCTGCCCTGGGTGTCCCCTGCCCTGCGTCCTGTGATGGACTGGCATCCTGCCCTGGGTGTCCCCTGCCCTGTGTCCTGTGATGGACTGGCATCCTGCCCTGTGATGGACTGGCATCCTGTCCTGGGTGTCCCCTGCCCTGCGTCCTGTGATGGACTGGCATCCTGCCCTGTGTTTCCCCTGCCCTGTGTCCTGTGATGGACTGGCATCCTGCCCTGGGTGTCCCCTGCCCTGTGATGGACTGGCATCTTGTCCTGGGTGTCCCCTGCCCTGTGTCCTGTGATGAACTGGCATCCTGCCCTGGGTGTCCCCTGCCCTGTGATGGACTGGCATCCTGTCCTGGGTGTCCCCTGCCCTGTGTCCTGTGATGGACTGGCATCCTGTCCTGGGTTTCCCCTACAGGGCTTCTGGATCACCAACAAAATGTGCTGACTAAGCATTTATGGACGGCCTGAATCATAAAAACTGCTAAAGACGTCCCATTACCTCTCTCGAAGTCCCAAATTCTTGACATGCCACAGGAAACGCAGAGATAAACATTATTAATTCCCACAGGGAAATTAAGGTGCATCCAGTAGCAACATCAAACATCCCTTAGTGCTGTTACTAGACAAACAGTGATATTACCATAACAAAGGCAAGCAACACCGGGTCATAAGAGAGCTCAGTTTGGTTTAGAACTTTTCAGAAGCGCATAGCAGTGTGTGATCACACTTTAATGCATTCGGCGTGTGCAGTGAGCTGCTCAGACGAGCAGGAGCGGTCTTCTGAAGAACAGGCTCTGTGCTCACGCAAGCTTCTACACGGCGAGATGCCGCACTTTCAATAATTTTACCCCCAGTGAATCTGAACAAGAACAATGAAATAATTACAGCGAACACAGCAGGGTTCGGTTAACGAAACCCCACAAAAGGCCGGAGCGAAACAAAGCAGGCCCTGTCCTCCAGCTTCAGGGGAATGGACACATAAATCTCCCACGCTTGACTGCTGGCCCGCCACCAACACAACTGGCTGCGGCATTCTTTACATCCAGTAATGCTTAATTTCACTCCTGAACTTTCATAGCTTGGGAGCCCAAGACATATTATTCGTCTTCAACAAAAGCAGACACGTTTGGGGGCATTTATTTAGCGTTTGTGTCCCTGAGTATCTCGACCACACGAGGAGCACAACTTTGTCATGATGCAGATCGGCGACTTTCAGGTGTGGAAGGTCGCCAGAGAATGCATGAGAAACGGAGATGAGGCTGCAATCTGTCTCGTGACGGGGAATCATTTGACAACAGCCAACAGGGGGCAGTCCTTCTTACAGGTGCCTGTATTATTTCAGTATTCTCTCTATCTTGTCTTCAGTGCTGAGACCAGGGTATACAGGTAGGCACTGTTTTACTGCAGTTTTCCTTTAACAATAGAAAATAGGTTTAAGTGTGTTTTCCTCAGTGAAACAGCGACTCCATTTAAGGTCCCAGCCCTGCCCTACTCCCAATATCTACTGTAAAAATGAAAATGGCCAGATCCCCATGATATGCAGTCTGGGGTGGATTAACTTCTCTGGGGCTCGGTTGGCCCGCCTGATGCCGAAGGATGAATGAGCGAGAATTAAGAACAATGTGTCACCATAGCTGCCGGTGGAACTGCCCGATTCGGAGAGGGGGGGTTCTGTCAGTAATATTTGCTGGTATAGCTGTCAGCTAAGTTTGCCGAATCGGGGGGGGGGGGGGGGGGGGGATTAGCAGGTTGATTGGCCATATTCTATAAACCTGTTTTGCTGGCGCCCCCCCCTATATTTTACTCTGCGACAGACATCTCGATCTCAAGCACTGTACCACGATCCTCCTTAGCAAAGACCCTCTGTTGATTATGGCCCATTTAAAGCCTTAGGAACATGGACTTGAGAGAGGCTCTTCACACACTGCCCTTTGACCTCTATTAGATGCACAGACCACCGACAGCCCAATACATTGCCCCATTTGCTGCATCCTATTCAGATTCACAATCTGGGCCTCCTGATGTATATCTGTAGACTTAACAGAGTCTGTTGTGGTTAAAACCATCACTGAACTGCCTGCTACAAGCTCCATGCTGCCTGACTACAGTAATCCAGCACTGCCTGACATTACAGAAAACAGGCAGATCTGTATAAAGACATTTGAAGGATATGAGAGTCTGACTTTATCTCGTGGCCAAGAAATGGATGTCCTGTAGTTTATCTTTCATAGTAAAATGTTTAATAATTAATCCTGACAGCTTCCATCAGTTACCATCTCAGTTCTGCAGCGGGGGTTGATGTCATAGTGTTTAACTCGCACAGGGTATGGAAAAGCTTTCCGGACCACCTTTGACGTCTTTACAACGTCCCGAGATATGTCCATATGTGCCTTTAAAATTTTATGTGGAATTTTACAGCCGAGACTTTTAGCTGAGATCTTTCAAAGCTCCCGGTGACCCTCCAGTGCTCCTTCCCTGCCTCCTCCAAGGCTGCTGGACCCCTGCCAATCAGAAAACAGTCCTCTGATCGGTCCAATCAGAAAACAATCCTCTGATCAGTCCAATCAGAAAATAGTCCTCTGATCGGTCCAATCAGAAAACAGTCCTCTGCATCTTTCCGGATCAAACGGTTCACCTTGGGAGCCTCCATGACAAAACCGAACAAAAAAAAAAAAATGCAATTAGAATGTTTCATTTTCACGCACTCAGGTTATTAAAATAATGATCTGTTTTTTTATACTTGCCAATTTTTCCTGCGGTCAAATACAGAAAAAAGGCACCAGCTCTGTGATATTCCTGCATAATCTTCACAGTCATTTTAATACCTACCAGCAGGTTACTTCTGCTTGAAATTCAGTGATAATACATTTCTCAACTCTAGAGACAATGGCCATCAGATTACAATACACAAAATTGTTAACTATTCTAATATTTCTTTCATTTTTCATGGCAGTTGTGCAGTCTGTATTTTTGGCTCGGTGCCTAAAACTATGTTTATTTCCTGGTCCGTTAATGGCCACTCTACCCTCTCCTGAGCGGACATAGAGCCTCACTAATGGCATCAGAATCCGCCTGTTCTCTGCTTGCATGGAAGCATCAGAGGTGGTAGTGGCACCAAGCAGCAGAAGCCTGCGTATCCCCTCCCGCTACAGCTAATCTGCGACGGAAAGATTAACTTTTTTCCGGGTTACACACACACCCTCACCCCCTTTTGCCTGACTGTTACTCGGGGGGGATTAATGAACCCCACACAAGTATATTCAAAGCACAGAACAGGTTAAAGGACACGCATATCAATTTCCCGGTTTCCATGAGTAATTATGCTGGCGACTTTGCTGACTGAACCAGGCAGGCAGGCGGCCATTTGCCACCCGTCCAAAGGGACCGTGGAACATTCTAGAACGCCAGCTCCGGCCACACGTTGAGGATTAATTTTACCGTTTATAATGGCCCGGGGGACAAAAGGTAGTAAAGGATATTTGACGGGGACGGAGAACGCAGCAAGGAAAACGATTTCTGCCTAACAGCATGGCCTGGATACAGTGTTACAAGGTTAAACTCACCTTAATAAAAGTTTTAAGAGGCAGCAGTGTTTAAATAGGAGTTTTATGGGGCTGGCTTTTTGTAAACGAAGGTAAGCATTACAGCATAAACAGTGATTTGTCAGACTCGGAACGCAGGTACACTGGACAATGAGCGATGCCACTTACGAGGCAGTACCGTGTGGTTTAATCACGAGGTTGTAACCTCCGCCGGATTTCGTTTATTTTAGTTTTTTTTGACTGATTGATACTATAAAAACTGGATGCTTCATGTCAAGGTGAGAAAGCAAGAATCTCTATTGGCATCTGCCGCTGCAATCTGCCGGCAGCGCAAAACAAAGCAACAGAGTCACAGAGCATGTAGTGCAAAGGTCGTGGGGTCAGAGGTCAATGTTTTATTGCTGCGAATAATGGTGCGCATTGTGAAGTATTACCCAAAAATATTCCATTCAAATATTCTCAACTAAATTGTCAAATGTGAAAAGTATTTTAGTGTGGCTTTGGAGAGAGAGGCACAGAAGGACATAGGTTCTAATTTACACTTCACTTTAACACTTTTATCTCAGTAAACCCTTCTCACCCTGTGCTATAATATACTGTGATATGATTGGATATATTTAGAACATTTTTATACCTAGCTACTGTAGGAAATTACCACTGGTTTCATCCTACAATATAACGAGTAAATATCTGTAAAAACAGACTGATATGGGAATCAACAGATAAAAGCTTGTGCACACCACACGGACACAAGTGCTAGTATATTTACAGAAGTAAAATATTTATTTGTCATAATCTAAAGATTCTTGATAAATTTATTATCCATGCAAAGTGATGAAATATTTATCTTCTCTGCTTACGGACAGCTTTGAATGAATCTTTCCCTCTCATGTGTCCACTTGATCAAGGCCCTCTCGTAACTGTGAACATTATTATTGATGATAAACTGCTCCTTTAGCGCTGTTTACACCCATTAAAATGAGACACTTATAAATGATTGCCTGGCTGCTCTTGGGGCAAGGACGGTGACAATGGTTTGGGGTGTGGAGCCCACTCAGGGACTTGCACCCTTGACCTTCTGTCTCAGGGTTAACCCATCTCCACTGCGTGACGGACACCTGATCTGCTCACCTTTCCAGACCTTCCCAGTCTCATGCTCATTTCCAGTTCTTCACTTATACTGACATGCCTCATACTAGAAGGTTGCTGGTTCAAATCCCAGGGTCAGCAGAATGATCCCACCACGGTTTCCATGAGCAAGGTCCATAGCGCCAATTGCTCCAGGGACTGGTTGACCCTACCGTCTCCTCTACACCAGTTTCATGAGGTGGCCTCCTGGGATGCTTTTCCAGTTGTCCCGAAGGAGGTCCCACATACGTATTGCTGAATGCTCATTGGCTGCTTTTCCTTCACTCTCTGGTCAAACCGTTTCTACTGTATTTAGGTCAGGCGGTTACATCATGTGATGTGACACTGCATTACTGTCCTCTGTAAGTGGTGTGGCGTGTCCAATCTTTTGACTGGTACTGTATACTGAAATGTGTCATCTCTCTCTGCTCTGTCTGTATTTTACATAAATTAAAATCTAATGACTGCGATGTTTTCTTCAATGTGACAGCATGAGAGAGAGGTTGGGGCAACACAAGTTAATAATTTAATTAACAAATTAACAAAGGTCTATTTCTTTCGAGGGATGGGGTACTCATCCACCCCCCCCCCTCCCCCCGGGTGTAAAGTGTTGTTTTATTACGGGCTCAGGAATTCGGTGCAGTTTTCATTGATCTCTTGTTTTTTCCTCCTCTGCAGCTTCCATGCTTGTTATGTGCAGAGTCATAGATTAAGTTTGAGATTAAGACTGACTTTATTGATTCCCAGGGAAATTCTGGGGAGCTTGTGTGGGGCTCAGCACATTAGGCAGGATATACGCTGGATGGGATGCCAGTCCTTCACAGGGCACATTAGGCAGGGGACACCCTGGACGGGATGCCAGTACTTCACAGGGCACATTAGGCTGGGGACACCCTGGATGGGGTGACATTCTTTCACAGGGCACATTAGGCAGGGGACACCCTGGGCGGGATGCCAGTCCTTCACAGGGCACATTAGGCAGGGGACACCCTGGGCGGGATGCCTGTCCTTCACAGGGCACATTAGGCAGGGGACACCCTGGGCGGGATGCCAGTCCTTCACAGGGCACATTAGGCAGGGGACACCCCGGATGGGACGCCAGTCCTTCACAGGGCACATTAGGCAGGGGACACCCCGGATGGGGTGACAGTCCTTCACAGGGCACATTAGGCAGGGGACACCCTGTACGGGATGCCAGTCCTTCACAGGGCACATTAGGCAGGGGACACCCTGGATGGGGTGACAGTCCTTCACAGGGCACATTAGGCAGGGGACACCCTGGATGGGATGCCAGTCCTTCACAGGGAACATTAGGCAGGGGACACCCTGGATGGGATTCCAGTCCTTCACAGGGCACATTAGGCAGGGGACACCCTGGATGGGATGCCAGTCCTTCACAGGGCACACACTCACTATACACCACAGGTAATTTAGTGACGCAAACTGGCATAAATGCATGATTTTGGATAGCAGGTGAAGCATTTGAATCTCCAGCCTCGGAGATGTGAGACCACACTGCTACCCACTGTGTTACTCTGCCCCCCTCTCGAGCAGGCATCAGGCTTCAGGGGAGGGTTCGGATCCTAATCCCCCCCCCCCCCCCCAGGCGCCAAGCGCTGGCATGGGTGAGGCAGCCCGAGTTCCCAGCAGGGCACCCCCAGAGTGAGAATGAATGGCCTGAGTGAAGCCAGTCAGCGGAGCAAGAAGCACACCTCACCACAGCATGCGAGGGAGACGAGTTGGGCGCCATCACCATGGAGACGCACGAGCAGGGGGGTGAATAAAGTCGCACGGTAAACGCCACCTGTTGCACACACCATCATGTGTGAAAATACACCACACGTCACTACTGCCGCTACGATAATTGCGATAATTACAACACGAGAGTCTTTGTGGATATTGTCGCCCGTGTCATTATTAAACAGGGACTTGACTGCAAATGTCTTAATAAGTGACAGTAGAATAATTGTGCTTTTTGAGTCTTGAAAATGGGGGGAAATGCGCTGCTTCAGATGCAACAAAGCCACTTTTTGGCTCGGGACTGCCAGCTGAGGACACCCAGATGGTGCATGATAAATAATGACTCATTACTGTACACTCTGTTCCTCAGGGTAGTGGGGGAATGGGAGGGGATTGGGGCTAACCGCTAAGCCGCTCTTTACTCTCCCCGCTCTTCCTCTTCGTGCTGATGGGGCAGGCCGCACGGCCGCATCCCCTGCGACCACAGGGCAGCCGTGTGCCGAGCATAAGCAGGATTGCGTCCCTGTGCCCGCGCTTAACCAGCCCGCGGGGTAACTGAATGCGACGGGCTCGTTCTGCTGCCACAGACGTGGGGGGGGGGGGGCTGTAAACCAGCTCTCTGCTTCCAGGTGGCTTCTTCAGGTCTGTGAGCAGGAAACACAAGTAGTTCTGTTCAATTGCAGGTCCTCAGGACCCAAGTGAGCTGGTGAGAATTAGCGTCCTGTCGTGTTACATAAAGGGGACGCGGGACCGGAGGTGCAGTGTGCACGAATTGCGACTAGTTATTCCCCTGCAACATATTAGTCACATGACCAACGTCAGCCAATCGTTGAACAAAGATTCTTTTCACTGCGGCGTTTCATTAACGACGAGTCCGGACTGAGGTGCCCGTGCTCTACAAATGCGTTGAGTGAAACATCTGCCATCCCTTCTGCTTTAAAAAGACCACCAAAATCATTTTCTTTCTAAATATTTACATTTAAATATTTAAATTGATGAATTAACAAGCATCAGATTGGAATTTTCTCCTCTATTTGTTTACTCTCTGAAATTGAAATCAGAATTGGGCCTGCTCTACTCGTTCGTATTCTATTATTAATTGGCGCAGTTGGTAGAGAACAACATTATTGTTAATGTCACCGTTTCTGCATATTGAGTGCTGCCTCCTCACTCACTAATATTGCTATTAACAATAAATTTCAGGGGTTCTCTTATCAAGACTGACTAATAATGTGGTTTTAATTATTAACTTTGAAATAAATTATGCATTAAAAGAGGATGCATATTTATGATCCTCTGTTTCAATAAATCATAAATATGACTTCAGAGAGTGTGAAGATTCTTTATTATCACTAATGGGAAGCCAGTGTCTTTTTCAGGCCTTAATAATGTTCCTCCTGTGATCCAGAAGTTAAGTGACTTTCTTTGCCTAATGAAACCATGTCACCACAGACACCGTGTTTATTTTGAGGATGACTTGGTTTGTCAAATCAAATGGTGTTATATCGAAGGTTGTTTGTATATGGTTGTCAGGTCATAAATTTGCGATATGCATGCCACCACATATTACATAACAGTAATGCTGAAGCTCTGGAAGTCTCTGGAAATCCATGCAAATGGCTCTTCTCTTTTGCGAAACATCCAGCTCAAGGTTGTTAGATTTTAAAAAGCTTTTTTTGCTATAAAAAAATTAGATATAACAGACAACAATATTGTTAATCCTGTCTGATCATTTAACATATGTATGTATATATGAATCTATAGATAGATAGACAATAAAAAGTTGCTGACAAGGGTTTAAAGCATTGTTAATTATGGGATGGGTAGGAATTCCATGTTCCATGTAGCCCCTATTAGCAGAGGCCCCTGCATTTTAGCCCAAGTAAACCTGTGCAAGAAAGCGTCCCTGATTTTCACACAAAGAGAGTTTCATGAAAGCTGAGTCACAGCAGGCTGAACAGGGGGCCTTCAGGTGTCATCGGGGTGGGGGGGGGGTGGAGACAGCAAGGCCTCTCCTGCATAGCCTTCAGATAGAGGCATTTCTAAGGCCAGAGCTGATATCTGATTGGCCCCGGTGTGCCTCTTCCCCTCTAAATTACCAATTCAAAATTCAAAACAAATTGGCAAATAATAAGGTTGGCCCCTTTTTTATGCCCCCCCCACCTAAAAAAAATCCTAGAATTGTCCCTACTTGGTTATTTCTCTGGGCGTGTGTCCTCAGACCCTGCATGGCCTTGGCGCTCATTGGCCTCTAGGGGTCAGCGGCGCGCCTGCTGCAGTAGATACAAGGCCGGTGGCCTGGTTGGGCAGGTGACGGCTCGGAGAGTGCAATTTCACACTCGGAGGTTAACCATGTGACCTGCACATGATCCGGTCTCCGCTTATCGGAAGGTCTAGGAGTAAGTGGTCTGTTGGACTGGAAAATAAGGAAAACTGTCAGCTGCGTAACGGCCTGGCCAGGCATTAACCCACCCCCCCTGCCCCCCCGCCAGGATCCACTTTTTGTCCCTGAAATGCAACTCCTTGTCTTCCAGCCAGATGTCAGCTGTCCCTGAGACGGTTAGGAAGTGGCTTCGTTCACGACGGCTAAAGATATTTATTAATATCATGAGCTCTGCAGACATAAATATGACAAAACACCAACATAAGAGTCATAGAAAGTCACTGCTAAATAGACGTATACATGCTTCTGTTTATTTATTTGGGTATACATACATTCATATCTATCTATCTATCTATCGATAGATACACACACATACATACATACATTCATACTGTATATACATACATATATATAATTTATTTCTTTTAATTGTCCTGAGGGTCCTAGCAGGGGCTTGTATCTGACGCACGTGGTGCTCTGCGGAGTCCATCTCCCCCTCCCGATCGTCCTTATTCCTACTCGGTGATGTGCAGATTGCTCATATCTAAGCCGACTTGCCTACCTCATATTTCATACGCAGCTATAAATAAAACACAGAATGAGTACACATCACACAATAATGCACGTACCTTGGAAGCAATTCATTTAAGCACCTCGTTAAAAGCTACACAAGCAGGTGTTTATTTTTTCCAGAGGTTAACATATCAAATCAAAGTCAACTTTATTGTCATTGTGCATGCGACAACGAAACGAGATTGTTGGTCCTCCTAGTCCAGGTATCATATAAAGTATATATACACACAAACAGATGCATTTTTTAATATGTTAAATTTGGTTTATTCTCCAGGATGCCAGTGTAGGGTCTTTATCCATAGTGTCACCTTGCTCTGAAATGATCTAAAGCCCCCCAGTGGTGATGTTTGTGTATGGGGGTATGTGCCGGGGGGTGTGAAACATCTGCAGGTGCTTTATGGCACTCTGCTGAGTCTGCAGCTCTCAGGGGGTGCTGCTGTTTACGGCCACACTTGTGCACCCATGCATGCTGCAGGTCGCCGGGGTGCCAGGATTGCGACATCGTGGGTCTATAAATGCGACGGGGGGTGGGGGGGGGTGAGGTGATTTTCCATACAGCGTAATGAAATCCTGTGAGAGGAAATGACCTTGAACAGAACCCCTACCCAGGGAACCGCGGGAGGTATAACCTTATTTAGTCTGTCTCCATTTAATTAATAAAACAAAAATACGACACAGGCAGCATTGCTCTGCAAAAACACTGCAGAAATCTGGGTTACATCTATGACACGTAAGCAGAATTAAGAGAATTCACTGAAACGACAAATGAGAAAAAAGGAGAATAAAAGTGGGGGCGTATACAAAGGTGGGGCCACAGGGCTATTGGCCCCAGCTGAAAGATGATTGGGTCCCAGAGTGCCCCCTCCCTGTCACTTGCCAATTCACAACATTTCATTGGCTAATGATAAGGTTGACCCCTCAGGGTGAATTGTGCCCCCTCTTATGGTGCGTTCGATTATTCCTCTCCAACTCGGAACTCGGATGAAAACGTCACGAAGCGTCACGAAAAACGTCACTTCCCGTCGGAAACACGCCTCTTTTATGACGTTGAAGTCGGACAGAATTTTCTTGGCCG
>JAODLC010000050.1:13894960-13910692 GCA_026781145.1 Hippopotamyrus pictus
GGCTGAAAGAGTCCTCACACCTGGGTTTGAACAGCTGGCCTACAGGTTATCCCAAAAACCTGCATACACACCGGCCCTTTGCGGGTAAGATTGGCCACCCCTGTTCTAAGTGGTCACTGCGTGGTCACTGCGAATTCCCAGTACGCTTCAGCACGACGCTGTGCAGTGCCATTATAACTCTGATGTCTAAATTATCCTCAGCACCCTTAGAAATGCATGCTGCCGTGATACTGGGCGTTCCGTTTGTCCGGGGGTCAGGAATAGTTGGGGGATGTCATTGGACTCAGCTCAGTAGACTGGTGCTGGTAATTACAACTGAAATACCTCCAATTACAGAACCGATCCCAATAATTACAACTGAAAAACCTCTAACCGGACTATCCCTCAGCGACTTCACTCCATTACCACGACAGTCCCTCGCCACGCTGTTGAGTTTGAAGTAGACGTTGTTTTGCGGTTAATAGTGTTTCGCTCTGCTTTTCGATCTTATTTAAGACAAAATTAAACAGCGGCTTTGGCACACAAAAGTTCCTCATTAAAAAACAGAACCGAGTGATAGTTAGGAGATATGGCAACCCTCCCGAGTGTAAAATGAATATTCTGAAACGAAAGCAGTTTATTATGATAATAAACATCGCTATTACATATACATAATTCAGATGCTTTTGTCAAACTTAAGTTAGCATGTCTGTAATCTTGTAAAAATATTTGTAAATATAAACAACTCCTCTATCCCTCTTCATAATTATGAGCGATAATTAAATATTAGCGAGATTGCACTTGATGCATAATTGGAAATGGTGGAAAAGAAACCAGAATAATATTTTAAAAAATCACTGGAACATTCTTCCCTTCATGATTCCGAGACATGTTAAATAAAACCTAAGCTTTTTTGAATATTTAAGCATATTGGAAAGAAGCGATGAATCGGAACAGATTTTAGCCCGTCTGCCTGGAGAGAGACAAAAAGAATGTGTGTAAGTTTGACTTCGTTTTACAGTCGGACACAAATGTTATTACAAAATGTGAAGTAGCAGGTATGACAAGGAGGGCTGGCTGGTCAAAGGAGCTGTGATTTTGAGGTCTCAGCTGAATACCTATGATGATTCAAGTGTCTTTAAAGGCATTACCGATACATTACGCGATTTATGGTCATTCTGGGATGCAGTGTCACACGGCATGAACTTCAGAAACATTAAGAGGATATAAAATAAGTCGCTGAGGAATTATAACAAGGACGGTGACAAATGTGCAGCAAATATGTATCTTGGGCACAAACTATTAGCCAGGCTGGACATGGAGGTTCATTTCTTGTGCGGCGTAGGTGATACTGAAGGTCATACCGACTGACTGCTCTAAAACCGTAGCCTTGGTCACGGAGAGATAAGCAGCTCAAATATGACTTATTTGGTTTTAGCACATGACACAGTAATTACAAGGCCGGCAGGCTTTATTTTTTAAGAATCCCAGCTCAATGTAGGGTGCAGATATTATGCTCTCCTGCTGAAATAGATCCTTATCAATGTTGCCTCTCTTTTTAGCGGAGACATTAATCCTCCCTGAGTCTTGGCCTGATCACTTGCCCCATGTCGCTCCCAGAAGCCGAGTCAAGTTTTGTAAATGTCTGATTAAGGGGACTTGACTTTTGCAGTGACCTGTCAACTCCAACCAAGGAGGGTATTTTGCCCTTGTCCATTGATGGAACTTCTGGAAGAACACTTTGGAAATGGAAGACATTGAACGAATTTCTGGAACATCAGTAAAGGAAAACGTCTATAGAACGGTTATACTTTATTCATCTCCATGGGGGAAATTGTCTTTTCACCTCCCCCACCTTGCTCTCCATGAGACACAAAGACTGGTGAGGGCAAGCTTGGGGGCCTCAGTGCAGGATCAGCCGGTGTGTCAGGCCGGGAACGTTAAGGGCCTTGCTTAGGGCCCCAGTGACGGCATCTGTGTGCCAACCTTGGGATTTGAGCCAGCGACCTTCCGATCACCGCCACAGAATCCAAACGGAGAGGGCCACGCACCAGCCCCTCACAACTGTCAGCCGATTTGAAGAGAGGTGAAACCACCAGTGAGAATAAGAGGTGCAGACCAAAACAAGATGGTGTCAGCTGAGACGAGGGGGGGGGGACAGCCTCAGCATCCCTACAGCATCTCAAGGGAGCAGCCAGGGCCCAGAGCTGTTACCGGAGAGACAGGAGTTCAAGATGTGCAAATATTAATAGCTGAAATTGAGTGGCCAAAACTGTCTAGCAAGGTCACCTCCTGCGTGGAAAAATAATATAGTATAATATTTTAGTTTTTTTGTTATAACAAAGACTTTTTCTAGGTCATTTTGGGCACATTTCATCAAATCCTTCTTAATTGCTTTAAAGCATATCGACCTTCATTTAAGTTTAAGGCTTAAGTGAGGCTTGACTGATTTTATCTGATCTGTGTTTTAGTTTTATTGTATTTTTTTTGCATGGCTGAAAAGCACCCTGGAAGATTGAGGAGAAACATTCACCGGTTAATGTTTCATGAACCATGACAGGGAAGGGAATTTAGTCAGTGCAGAAAAAGGAGAATGTGGAAAAAGTATTTTGGAAAAAAAAAAAAAAATTGAACCGTACCCACCAATTGAAGTGATAGGTGATGAAAAGAAGCATGCAGTCACTATTTTATATAACTTTGGACACCCTCTCCGTTTGATTCGCAATCATTTTTCTGCCATTCTTCCGCATGCATTTAAAAAAATGAGGCCAAGCAGAAATGACTCACAGTCTTCCCTATATGATGTGGAATTTACAAAGACTTTAAAGGGAATTACTGATGCTAGGACTCAGTGTAACTGCTGAACAATGCATGTTTTTATCAGCCAGTCCCCAGCTGAATTTAACAGCCTCAGATTGTGATATTAAATGTATTCTGTATTATACAATAATTATTATTGAAACAACATATTCGAAGATTATTTTCTGGTATTAGATCAAAGATGACAGAGGCAAAATATTCTTGTGAAACCCTGTAACTTAGGAACTAGCTCATGAAAACATGCTTCTTCACTCATCCATCTTCAAACTCTGTCCTGATGGGGGTGTTTGGGGGCCTGGAGAGAATCCCAGGCAGCATTGGGCAGAGGCAGGAGGTCAGTCCTTTGCAGGGCATGCACACTCACACACTGGGAAACCTTGCAATACCAGCAGACCGGCTGTGTGCCTATGGACTTGGGATGGGTGATGCCACTGATTTTCCTAGCGATGCTTTTGCGATTCGATCCAAGGCTGGTATCGCTGATACTGATTCTGATGCCGATGTTTCCAATCTGGCCCAACCCTGTCAATCTTGTTGAGCAGAGGCTGCTGTGGGGGCTGGGGGGGGCAATCGCTCTCATTCTCTAGAGTCTGGGCCCCTCTCCCTTTCTTCCTCCATGGGCAGTCCTGCCCAGTAGTTCCTGTCCTGCTTCTTATAATATAGACATTTTAAATACCAGGGATAATAATGATATTTTAACATTAGGAAAATTCTCAACATGAAAACATTCAGATCGAAAGAGTTGATATTTTAGTATCGAGCCGCACGTCCCTTCTATGGCCTGTAGGAGGCAACCTGTGGAGATGGGACTCAAACCCATAACCACAGGCGGCTCTGTGAGGCAGCAGTGCTACCTACTGAGAGCCTTCAAACATGCTTGTTTTTAACCTGACTTAGATCTGGTCTCTTCGTTTTCTTGTCTCAGACTGATATTTTTCTAGGAGTTCGATGCTTTATAAACAGCAATCCCTCGTTCTAACTCACAAAATGTGCTCCTCAAGAGTCTGACTACTTAAGTACCACTCCAAGCAGTTTTTTTTTTCTTCTTTTAAACAAAAAATAAATATCAAAAAAGACACATTTCTGTAGAAATTAATTCACTTGTGTGCTTCAATTAAGTCATGTAAAAAATATACTTAATAATAATTGTTCTTATCCTGGAAAATATTTAAATATTATTTTAGGAAATACACGATAAGGCCACATGGTTAAGCACAGAGCCAGTAGTCAAGAAGCTCTTTGAATAAGTCTCTGAATTACAGGGCACCTCCATGTCTGAGTAAGTAGAAATACCTCAAGCACGGTCTCCATATTCAGCCCCAGTTACCATGTTTCCCCCCCACCAAAAAAACCGATCAGACGCACTAGCACAGTGCTTCCCAATCCGGGGACCCAAAGACAGCCCATGTTTTTGGTCCCTTTCGTCTCCCAGTAGAGCAAAAATGTGGACTGTGGGTCCCCGAGGACTGAACTGGGAAACACTGCATTAGTGGGTCTGAATCTCCCTCAGCATGTGGCAGCGTGTGTGGTCCACCCGGCTTTACACTCCCAGTTACCAGCACTGCATCCTCAACTGTATCTACACATTAGAACAGGATTTATAACGCTGTACATAAATTCATTTCATATATACATATTACAAGGGGAAACTAGTGTCACTTAGTGATATCAAAAAGTAGGCTATGACAATTAAAATTTTAATTTATGTCAATGGATATTTGGGTTAGATTATCATAAACATGAGGGTCTGTGAAGTGACAGAAACCCTGGACAGCAGAGTTCAACAAAATAAAGCTTTTTTTAAAGGAACCTGCAGTTCTTTATAGGGCAAACAAGTACTGGCAAAAAAAACACCTTAAGCTAGAGACAATGCAGTGAGAGTTATTTCTTTTTGTTTTTTTTAGACCCTCCTAATCCATGAGCATATCCCACTAAACCTGTGACCAGGTCACTCAGCTGACCTTATCTAACTAAACTAGGTAATCAGTCCAATCAGGGTCAGTTTTGTTTTACCTGAGAAGTCGACTCAGTTGGTGATTAATCGCCATGGTAATAAAAGGGGTCACAAGAGATCATCCCTGCTGCCCTTTGTAGTTATTTTACCTTATTTTATTCACTTGTATTACCCTGCACCCTGATTGACTCAAAGCAGAAATGCTGTTAGACAATATTTCTTAAAAAAAATAAAAAATAAAAAATCAATCCTGCAACTTGCTGTGTCAGAGCAGTGATGGATCTTGGGTGCCTCGGCTGTAACATGTGTTGCATTTATGGATAAATAAAGTTCCCTGCAGCTCCTCCAGTGGTTTGCTCGTTCATGGAGATAAATGAGAGGATGGTGCTATTAGTGTGACTTACCGTTTGCCTTTTCCCATGACAAAATCAGTGACCGCGTGACCCCTGGCTAAGGAGCCTCGTGACATTTACCGTGGGCATTGTAAGACCAAGGACCCTGCGATATTTTCTTACAATTTGCAATATCTTTTGAAGAAGTACATTTTTCATTGAAAGAATCATATGTGGAGAATAGTCTTCATTAAGAAAAGCAATTTTGGCTTCCTTTATTCCTTTTCTTTTATTTTTGTATCAAACTAAGGAAACATTTTTACGGTGCCAAATCAGAGCTTACATTTTTTGTCACATAAGTTTGACCGAGCCAAGATGGGTTATTTAAAAATCAAGAATGTTTTCACAATGACGATAAATCATATCCTAATGTTTACATTTAACTGAAAATTTCAAATAAGAAGAGTTTCAGTTCCTACAAGCAGACACACATTTTCAATCTGATGTAAAATTTGGGACAGCCATTAATTTTAACTCCCATGTTAATAAATCTCAGATCTAATTAATAATACATCATTTCCTCCTCTACTGAATTTGTACATAATTCTCAACAGAAGTGTATTGGAAATTAAAGTCACTTAATGTACATGGTGCAGTTAAAGTCTTTATTTTAATATACTGTAGACATAGACATATATTACAGCTGTTTTCTCAGTTGAAAGTAATGGCTGGTGAATTAAAGGCGCACATAAATGTCAAAACTATTGCATTTTGATCAGAGCTGAATCATATTTCCGTTATTTGCACGCGATTGACTGATCTGATGTGGCTAATTTTGTTTACACCTTGTGGAGTAATATCACATGGTGCATCCGCCACAGAAACATCGAATGTCATTTTCTTAAATGGCCAAAACACGTACTTTGTAACTGTGGCATTCAGCTCCTGGCGAGTCACCCAGCTATGGATTTTACACTCCATTCTTCCCATAATTAACTAATTAGCTGTATCATTTTGATGACATTGTTGGCTCATTGGGCTGTATTGTTGGCTAGCACCCCCATAACATGTTCCCAGTCCAGCTCTGTGAAGTTTGCATGTCTCAGACTTGGGGGGGGGGGAACGGAGGGGACTTTCAGGGCTCCAGACACTAGGGGGTGCTGCTTGGGGCCCTCGCAAAATCAGGGGCCCCGCTGTGGGAAAATGGAATGATCAATCCCCTGTAATTTTGACAGATTTGGCAGATTTGATTCTCAGGGCTGGCATCAAGCTGGAAAAAGCGTTGGACTGGCCCTCTGGGGCCCAGCTATGTCTACTGTGTGATCTTGCACCAGACAAACACAAAGACATCCGATTGGTGACTAATTTGCATGTGTGTGTGTGCGTGTGTGTGTGTGTGTGTGTGTGTGTATGCCCTGCAATAGACTGTGTCCTCCTTGTGCCCAGTGCTTCCTGGGATAGGCTCCAGCTGCCCCCCCCCCCCCGCCCCCCAACCTGAGAAACAGAAGATGGATGGTTGAAACACAACTTACATCAATTTTCTCTTCCACTTATCAGAAAAACAACATGAGAACAGTATGAAGAATGCGACTTATTTTCCACCAAATGGGCCAGTTAAAGCAGAGCAAGAGACTCGAATGAATAAAACTATACTGTATGCAGCAGGCCTGCCTCCTGGGTTTTACTAATTTTCCTCTGTGTAACTAAATAAATTGCAATATTAACAGCGAGTTAAGAGTGTGTGATTGCACCGTTTCTCCAAAAAGAATCCAATATAAAGCTTATATTCAGGAAAATGTCCATTACACCAGACACATTTTCAGTGGTGCACTGCAAGGCATGGACGTCCCACTGATAGGAACGACAGGTGGGGGGTTATCTTGCCTAAACAACAACAGTGACCAATTTGCCGAATGAGAAATCTGCAGGGAAGAGAGTTTATCATTCTCATTTTAATCAAATGACGTGTGATGCCAGTTAAAAAAACAACAGAAGATTTAGACAACCGAGGTTAGTCCAAATCTTTAAAGCCCTGAGCAGTGCAGGAAATGGTTTCCCCCTGAGAATCGCAATTTGGTTTAGTCCAGTTCCCCCTGATAGCTGTTGCATGCGTGCGTTTATGTGCATGCCGGGGTGAAGTGTGTTTGCACAAAAAAACAGCTGATGCAAAAACGGCTGATGCATCACATGCTGTGATTTTCATCATCGGCTTCTACTCGCGGCGATTAAAAGTCGGTGTTAGAGAGTCCCAGAGCAAACGGAAAATGAAACAGCAATCTTAAATCGGGAAAGGAGAATCACTAATTATATGTTCATCTGGGTAATACATCATTAATCAGGCTTGACAAATTAGCGACTGATGCCAACAAGCTGTTATATAATTCGGCACGTGTCGAACAATAATATGAAAGGGCCTGTTCTGCTATGTCTCTGTCCAGTCTTTAGCTGCAATGCTTCTCTGGAAATGTTCCACGTTGTTGCATGAGGAGCAGCAGAGTCCAGACTGAGGTTTCACAGCCTCCAGTCCTTGGTGTGTTGTGTCGTATTTGGTGAAGAGAGTCAGAAATGCATGTGGGATTGGGGGTTTGCAGGTGGGTATTTGTTTTATTGGGTCTGTGGAAAGGTGGTGACAGAAGGGATACCTTAGAACCCACCCTCCACCACCAGCTCACCACCAACAAAAAAAAGACAAATAAAAAACACAGATATACAATATACAGTTTCTCAGTGGTTTTGAAGTATGTATTGGATTTATTATAACCTTGGCACTTTTCTTAAGGACTAAGGGGAGTACTGTGCAAAGGCAGCTGCATTAATGTACGCAGCAAGTCCTCCGCAGAGTGCAATGTCCACGATCAGGCCGCGGACACGGGAACTATAGAGACTCACACGTCGCTGGCTGAGCAGCGAGCGAATCAACGCGAGGAGCCCGGCCTTGAGAACACTCCGTGGAACAAAAAGCGAGGCGCGGAGAACAGGGAGGTGAAGGTGATGATGCCAAATGGCAGGAGGCGTGTGGAGGGGTCGCTCTGCGAGTCAAACTCCTCTTTTGTGCTCCCCTCTGTCTGAGCTTCTGTTATTGTTTTTGCGTGCCACGCTCTGGCTGGGTGATTAGCGGGGTGCCGTGAATGCCAAAGGAGCAGGGGGAGAGAACGAGCTGCATCGGCAGATATCAAAGCCATTATCCAAACGCTGACCTTGTCCAAATGAAGGAATAAATCGCCGCTTTGAAGGCACAGCCATTAACATCTGGGGGCACGTGAAGGGAGGATCCCACCGTTTACCGGTCCTAAGGGCCTGGGCCGTTCTCCAAGCTGCTCCTCTGTTCTTTGTTCTACCTTCTGATGTTCAGAAATGGCATCTACCGCCTGGATAGCGTCGCATCGTGGACTATTCACCTCTCTGCCGATGCGTGTCTCTCTCTCTCTCCGGCACAGTCGGAATTGCAGCGGAGTGCATCATGGGAAGCGTGTCAGGCGTACGGCGAATGGGGGGGGGGGGGCATTCCGCTGCGGCGCCTCGCCGCACGTGCATGTTCATGCACGTTTCACCATCATGTCACGCGAGGCCTCCCGTGGCTGCCCTTGGATTGTGGGAGGGAAAAACGAGAAAAAGCAGTGGCGAACAATCATGGAAACAATTACCAACCAATGCATTATATTTTTTAAAACAAAAGATAATTCCTGAGTTTTTAAAAAGCAAAACAGATAAGTGGATATGACCTAACCACCCCCCAACCTCCAGTTCAGATGCATTTCGCAGCCCGTGACATTAGCGACGATTAGAATGTGACGCACTGTAGTTAACTCACACATTGCACACATGTTGTCGTCATACAGGAAATCCGCTCTGGATCAAGGCTCCTGAGCACCCGGGCCCAGTGCTGGCACGGCAAGCCGTTGTGTTGTTATTGTAATGAGAAAAACAGAGATGGCAGGACTCCAGAAACTTGTATCAAAGTCATCGCATTAATTAGACCAACCCTGTCAAACCCCCACCCACATCACCCTCCCCCCCTCCCACCACCAGCTTGAGAACTTTGATTTCTGATCGGGTCTCAAAGGGGCTCTCTTCCTCTCCTCGAGGCTGTGTGCGAACAACTTTAACTCTACAAACACAACAGAAGTGAGGGCTCAATGGCAGTGAGCTTAGACTGGGGGTGGTGGGGGGGAGACTAGGGCAGTCTCTGCTACAAACACAAAAAAGGAACAAATATTGTTTTTTAAATCTTGGGTCACGATGATTTAGTTCTTGATCTCCGTAACAGAGAGAAGTAATATTTGAAAACGCAATACTTTCATTGTTGGACAGGGGGCTCTAGAGAGCTCCCTGAAGGCAAGCATGCTGGAATGTTTTGCGGCTGAGATGTCTGCCAGTGTTTCGCTAGACTTCGATACACTCGTTTTCTCCATTGCAGAGAGGCTTGTCACAGATGATTCATGTCTGAGCCTTTTTTGATGGCCTTCCGCTCATACCAACACTTATCCATTAACTGTCATAGCAATCATTATGCGTTTCTAAAGGCCCAAGATCTGCATCGATTTACAGAGTAAATAGAAGTGCAATAAACTGGATTATCTAAGATCTGTTTCTTTATTATAACAGATCATTTCAGAAACACTTGAATCACATACTAAAAGTAGTGTGTTAGTATTATGTCAAGACAAAATGAGAACTAAAAATACCACTTTAAAATGAGATTTACCACTTTCCTTCCTGTTGTGTCAGCCAGCCTCCCTGCAATAACTAATAACTCCACATGGAAATTCTGTTGGAGGCAGTAATACAGCTACCATGACAGTGTCTGTCTCATCGTTCCCAAAGACAAATAGACATTGTCTAAATGATAAATGGAAAGATGAACCAAAATTCGCAACTCGCATTGCTTCTGTGTGTGTCTCCTTTTCTTCTCTCCATTTAGGTTTTCATTCTCCCCTGAACCCTCCACTACAAATGTGCCATTTGCGAGGGAGAGCAGAGCTGAGCTCAGGCAGGCTGCCGTCAGTCTCCAGATCATTCCGGGAGCTCAGCTGAGCTGAGCAGACAGGCTGCCGGCTGAGCCGACCAATCAGAACTCACAGAGGTGTGGAATTGATTCAACACCCCCGCCATTAGTAATAGTATGAGCTATGTTTCTGGATGAGGAACCAGGCCCATCTTGGTGACACTGTCTCCAGAGATGGTATACAAGATGGTATACAGTCTTGAAGATCATCTGAGCCATCGTCGACATACCGAAGAGTGGTGTGACATCTCTTTCTCAGAAAACTTTCTTCAATACAGACAGTCTCTACAACAAGACGCCATAATGGGAGGCCACTTTGTTAAATGCAAGGCAATGACACTTCAGCATGAAATAGCTGAAGCAGTGCCAACTACGGTTTGCACGACTTAAGACTCATTAAAGTCAACAGTCATGAAATTCGAGTCGACATCAACTAACGGCTGATGACGCCTCTGATGAAACCTCAGGAGAAGGGAATGCTTTGCGACAAGCGACAATCTATATTCGCAAACTTCGCATACGCTGACAAAAGGCTCATACACATATCTTTTAACAGGAACCAGTAGAAACGACAACAGGTTGAAACTCGGCATCAACAATTTATGCGACAATGACACTTGTGTCTTGCGGCTTCCATTTAAGTGCAGTAGAACAAAGGCTGAAATGTTGGCATAACACTTGGGGAGGAAAACAAAACTCCTGCAGGATCCGGCCTGTAAGCGTGCTCACCATCGAGCCTTTGCCGTTCCTGGGCGGCTGGGAACTTTTGTAAGTCTTGGCCATTTTCGTGTGTCGCTTTCCCAACAGAAACTTTGACCTTTATGCTAAATTAGCTTGGGAGATGCAAAAAGCTCATAGTTTAATCTTCAAAGGAGTGATTTCATACGAAACTATACTGTCATCCCAAAACAATGGAGGATGAACAAGGTCCTTAGTCGATTATTTGTTAGTTATGCGGGGAATCGATCATGATGAAAACAGGACACAGCCTTTCATTTATATTTTGTTTATACAATCCGCACATGTTTATAATTCATTATTAAGTTTGGCCAGCAGATTGCTCTTTCGTTATTCTGCTAATAAGCCCCGACAAGTTTCGGCACCAGTGATATTAGGCAAAAGTACGCTGCTTATCGATTGGATTTTCCAGGGCAGAAATACGCAGATGCGAGTCAGAAGGTATTCATTAATCACAGGTAACTGAGGTACAAAAATAATTCCATCTGCTCGATTTTTCCTCTTTTCCCTGCACTTCTGTATAACTGCTTTTCTTTGAGGCGTCCATGTTGTTAGTGTCATAATCACGTGATCAGCGACTAGTCGACGTCAAGCTTAAAGCGTCATGATAAAGGCGACTAGTCAGCTAGTCTGCGTTAGCAAGCGGCAACATTTTTAGCCATTACTATTATGTTCATCACCGAGGAAGAGCCACCAGCCTTCCATTGACACCAGTGTCAGCCGCGTCATGTGATCGCCGATAATCCAGCGTGATCCAGCAGAGCCCTTTACAGTCCCTTCCTCAAACGGCAGGAAAACTTGACCTCACTCCCTTTCACATGCTCTGCATCACAGTTGATGTCAGAACAAAAAAAGCGAAGTGAAAATTCCATTTATTGCTTTTTCCCCTCACAGTTTCACCTTCAGTTTCCTGTGCACATGGGTCCTTCATTTCACTGGGAGACAGAGAAAAGGGATCAAACGGCTTTAGCCGGACGGGGTGACAAAGCGCGTGCCGTGAATCGGGACTGATGTTTCAGAGTCACGCCGTGCCTTTAGCGCACGACTGTCAGTGATTTGCTCATTTCCGGAGACGGTGTTCAGGAGCCGAGGTGAAGTTGTGCGGGAGAAGAGGAAGGCCTCGCGCAGGGAGGAAGAGGAAGGTGGAGAGTGAATGACAGAAGAACATGATGGAGGGAGAGGGTCGGTATGAGGAAAACGCAGCGGCCAGAGAGCACGCTGTCTTCCTCTGTGCCTGAAAGGAAGTGACTGGCACCAGAGGGGCACCACAGCCCCCACCAGTACTGGACACGGGTGGTGGATCTCAGAGATTGATGGGCTCAGCCTGTGCTTATGTCATCAGGAACTGGATCCGCAGAGTGCTAGACTATATGTTAGATTGTGTGTCGGTTCATACTAGGCTGGGTGCTGAACCGTACTCCGTAGCATGTTCTCCTGCCTTTCAGGCTCTCCAGTGCACCAGACTGTAACTCATAAGTCTGTGGGCCTGTGATTGACATATAGAGGTTCCTGTATTTCTTATTGGTCTCTGTGGTGAATACAATAGGCTGTGTTAGGTTTTGTATCAAACTGTGTGCTAGATTTTTTTGGCAGACTGTGTTCTGTACTGTGCTGTACTGTGCTGTGCTGTGCTGTGCTCATGGGCGTCGCCGCCATTAAATCTGAAGGGGATGTGTCCCCCTCACATTTCATAATTATTCGTTTGGACCCCCCTCACATTTAACATAAAGTATCAGTTTACCCAGCGCTGTTTCTATTGCTTCGCAAAAGAATCCATTCCACTTGATTGATATGAGAATACACATACCACAGAAAGACCACTCTGGGTTTTGCAGAAAATGGCATCTAATTTGAAAAATTTGGCATCTAAGTTGAAAAATTTCTGGGGGTGGGTCCCCAGACCCCCCGCCAGTGTGCCCCCCCACATTCAAAATGCTTCTGCCACCCCTGGCTGTACTGGACTATTTTCATTTGTAATAGTCCTTGTTTAGTCAATTTTACCATTCTTAAGGTCTTAACTTCTTTTTGAGTGTAGAACATATTTTATGTAGGTGTATTAAACAAGTAGCTATTATTACTGGGTAAATTTGAATAAATATATATATGCACAGCATTTACTGTGGCCAGAACATAAATATTAATAAGCAGATCGACTTTTGAACATACTGCAATGGGAACCAGCTCTGAATCTGATCTAATCTAGCGTGAAACTTTGTGGTGTTGTGGAATTTCACAAGCTTTGCCCATTAAATAATACAGCATATTAATCATTTTAGGAATCAGTGAGCAAGGGGAGAAAAGGGTAGGATGATGTTGAGAGAATTTCTGCTCTCACATGGGCTTTTTTCATTTAAATCAGGCCCTGGGACACAACTGAAGGGCACCTGGAAGCCATGACACACTCTTATCCATAGGGAGCAGGAGTGCATATTGGGGCGGGGCCACAGGGGCACTGGGTCCAACTACAATCTGATTGGCCCCAGAAGTGCCCTCTCCCTTGTCACTCACTGATTCAAAACATATCATTGGCAAATGATAAGGATGGTTCCTCAGCATGAATTATGGCCCCTCTTATGTCCCCATCTTAAAAAATCCTATAATTGCCCATATAACAGAATGATTATCATTTAGGAAAAAAAAAGAAAATAACGAAACACCAGACAAGCAAATAAATTCCGCATCATTCATTCGTCCATGAAATTCATCCTAGTTTTGATTCTAATCAATTCTTTACAAAAGGGGTATTTCATGTAGTCACCAATGATAATGTCATCGCGTGGTGTGACACTGGTTCCAGAAAGGACTAGGAGGCTCTGGGCACTGGGACAGGTGGTGGCAGGCAGCCCGTTAATTCTCTTCAGCAAAACCTGGGAAGCAGATGGATGATAGCAGTAATGAAATTCACAGCTCCATCAGCAAACCCTCTCCCACCACCTCACACTGGCGGTCAGGACTCTGTTTTTGAGGTCAAATTGCACTAATTGGGTGTTTATGGCTCAGATAGCTTTGCATGCATCTCCTCATATAAACCGTGGGTTGACAGGGCGATCTGCCGCAACTGGTTGGTGGCTTCAAACCAAGAACAGGTGTTTTGGGCTTCCTGTTAGCAAGTGCAGCACCGTAGGAAGACCCTGCCCGCCTCCCCCTTCATTATGGGGGCGGCATGTGTCTCAGCCGGTTGGTACTCTGTCCCTGGGATCAGAAGGTGGCTGGTTCGAATTCCAGAGTCAGCAGAGTGATGTCACCATTGGGCCACTGAGAGCAGCACATAACCCCAATCAGCCTGAGGACTGAGTGACCCTTTGCTCAGCTTTTGGATAAAAGCAGCTGCTATATAAAGAAACTGCAACTGCTTAAGTTGGCCGCTCACGGTGCCACGGATGGCAAAGCTGAACAGCACGTAGGCTCCACAATGATGTTTATTAACTGGCCTATAAGCTTGTTACATTAAACATGGTTCCTAATGAAAACGGGAGATTTCTGTTTTCATTTTATCAGGGGGCTCTGAACAGATCCAGCTCTAAAGCACTCTGCCGCAAAAAAACGAAACTAAATAATGCATAAGAGCATAATTACAAGAGGGCTAATTTATGAAAAAAAAATAAGTACATAATAACCAATATAGTATTCATATGATTATGAATACTGGAAAGAGAGCTGATGCAATACTAATATTGCATATCTATAAATGTCCTTAGTTGTCCCCTAATTGTTACCTTGGTACTTAAAATTATTTGAAGCAATTAGCCTGATTCGCAATTTTGGTGAAAATTCCGTTTAGGATCGGAGTTTATTGTGTATTGTTGTGCTATTAATGCCTTGGAAAATAACAGCAAACCCACACATGCTTCAACCCAGGATCATGTGACCGATGATGAGGATAAAATTTGCTGTTCCCGAAGCGTTGCGTTTTTGACAATGCCTACAGGAAGGCATTTGGTAATGGCGGAGAAAGGCCATTAAATGCCAATTTATTACAGCTTAGTGTTTCCACCAAAAGTGAGTCAGCGAAGCCCATTGAGAAGTGTGTCAGAGATTAACAGAGCTTCCTGTCAAACCGCACACCTCTGGAGCGGGGATGGTCCTCCAGTGAAGAGAAGGAATTCAAGGGAAAAAAAATCTCTCCAGGAAACAGCAGAGAATCAGTTCTGGTTTCTTGAGAAGGTTCTTTCACAGGGACATATACAAAGACACCGGACCCAACTGAAAGCTAATTGGCCCTCTTCCCTGTCACTCATCATTTTAAAACATATCATTGGCCAATGATAAGATTGGCCCCTCTTATGTCCCCCCCCTACAATCCTAGGAGCCTTCCTATCCTATCCTTTTCCGTTTCCCTTGGTAAAGACTGTCAACAGGAGGAAGGACCTTATTTGGGGTGATGGACACAGAGGGAGGCAGCAAACCATGGGGAACGCAGGGCTGACTTTGGGCTTTGGGGCATGAGGAAGGGCGATGAGATCCGAGCTGGCAGGACACAAATCCAGAGTTCGGCACCCCCAATGGTGAGAAGACACACCAGTGTTTTAAAAAATGTAAAATGTAGCAGTGATTACAAAGTGAAATTGAGCTTGTCACATTAACTCCCCCCTCCCAACTCCATCCTTGCCAGGAATTCACACCACCAGGGGCGTAGCAGCCAATTTAAAAGTGGGGGGGACAGTATTTTACCCAAAATGGGGGGGACGCTTTTACCCAAAGCAACAAGTAGGAAAGCACTGAACACGCACTGAATTCAGCGCAACGTGACGAGGTACACAGAACAGGTTCTGTTGTCTTTCGGCGTTAAATCATAATATGGAAACGTGTGATTCGTGTCATCGCAACATTCTGTAAGACATACTCACATTGTGTGTTTGAAAAAAGGATGTAATAGTCCTCTGCTTTTTTCTAGGGTGCATTTT
>JAODLC010000050.1:13910792-13923784 GCA_026781145.1 Hippopotamyrus pictus
GCGGGGGACAGAATCACCTGTTTCTAAAAGTGAGGGGGACGTGTGTCCCCCGTCCCCCCCGGTTGCTACGCCCCTGCCCACCACCCCCATTTTACAGAGGATATTGCGATTTCCATACAAGCAAACCTATCTTGCAGGTACACACACTCATATAAACGCAGAAAAGCAATCATCACAAAAGATGACACAACAAGAACATCCACAGGCAGAGTCAGGAATTCCCTTACACTTGACGAAAAACGACCTCATAATGAACACACATTACAATTAATTAGCAGACACTTTTGTTCATAGTACAAGCTAAGTCAATGTTCCTGGAGCAGCTGGGTTTTAAGGGCCGTACTCAAGGGCCCAGTTGTGACATCACTCTGCTCTCTGTGGCTTTGAACCACCAACCTTGTTGTCACAGGCAGAGGTAATAACTCACTGACATGCGATACCATCAACAAACGCTGCTATGCTTGTGCACTTCCGCTCGATTTGCTCAAATGGTGACTCGCATGAACTCCTCTGCGCCACTTAAGCTGGTGAAGTGAGTTTGCGGGTCATTAGCTAATTGACCTTTACTTTCACTGAGAGCAATTTTGAACATTAAGAACAAACAGAAACAGAGGAAATACGCTTCACATACAAAGCAGTGTTCTGCATATGTTAGAGGTCACGTGGATTCACCTAATAATGTCGTATGGATTCATAATTCATAATAATAAAAAATACTAATATCATTAAACGCTCCTCATGATTCATGAACTGCACTGCACAGTTTTTAAGCACATTATGGGCCGGAAATTAAATACAAATGACAATAAAATAGCCTTGTTAATTTTCCGCTAGTGTCAGGTGAGGAGGGCAGCATGGTTGGGCCCTGTGATGGGTTGGCGCCCATCCTGTTGCACCCTGCCTCGTGCCCATAGCCTCTATGATTCCCCCTACCCCAATCCTGATTAGGAGAAGCGGTTTCAGAAAATGGATGGAAGTGTCAAGTGAATATATACAAAGGAAATAATCCATCCATTTCCTACCCCTGCTTCCCCTTTGCAGGACATGTGGATTTGGAGCCTGTCCTAAAAGCAATGGGCGCAAGGCAGGGACTAACCCAGGATGGGGCACCAGCCCACCCCAGGACCGGGAATAACCCAGGATGGGGCACCAACCCACCACAGGGCACACTCACCTATATTTTCGGGCTGGGGGTGGGAGTAGAAAACCCAGAGAAAACCCCATCGTGACATGGGGAGAACATGCAAACTCACAGATCCAGGGTCTCAGAGACAAGAGGCAACAGCAGCAACCAATGCACCACCGCCACACCCTGAACAAACACTGAAAATGGCAAAACAAGAAACAAACATAGACATAATACACAAAACGTAGGCTTAAAGAAAACCGGAAAGTGTTCCTCTGTCACGTTTCCTTCACATGGAAAAATCGTTTTTGAGACGGCAAAGAGATCCACAAGAAATGGGGGCCAAAAGACGGAACGAGGTGATTCCCATCTGCACCTTTGGGATGTGGGCAGGTAGCTGAGCCGTGCAAACATGCAAATAGGAGAAATGAAGAAAGGAGTCCCTGGAGTTGGACCGTAGCTCTCAGTATCTCTCACGAAGAAAACGATTCCTATATCTGTACCGACTGATTACCTGCGAGTATTGGGGCAGGTCTTCTGGCCTCCCCCCGCCCCTGAAATGTCCACACACTCCCTGCATCTCATAGGGAGCTAGATAATACTTAGGCACAAATTAGGTCTACAAATCATTTGTTTATCTTATACCGTTTTGTGTAAGTCTTGAGTTGACCTAAAAGGTGAATGGAGCGTTTTCCAAATAATCCACAATGGATGGGGATATATTCCAGTCTTGAAGATACTACTCAGAATCCACATGGGTTTCTCAAAACATACCAACCAAGAACACCAATTATATAACTGCACAGATTAAACCAGCATGTTATCCTGGCATCTTCCGTAAAGTAATATGATTAGTGTGTAGAGTTCGGTAGAAGGAAATACAGATGTTCCTCTACTCACAAACGAGATACGTTCGCAACTTGAAATGTTTGTAAGTCGTTATTCGACATCATTTTAATGGTTTACACAAGTACAAAGAACTAGGATGCTGGGAGTACGCACGCTACGCTGCTGCACGGCGGGAGTAGCGGCCAGAAGTCGTACTAGGAGGAATCGGCGCACTGGAAAAAAAAATTGATATCGCAGGAAATGGGAACCCAATGACCACAATTTGGACTTACAGTCCTCTTCGTTCGTATGTCTGAAAGTTTGTAAGTTGAACGTTCGTAAGTAGAAGAGCGTCTGTAGTTTCTACATTAAACTGCTCACTACAAAGTCTATGGACTGAGTAAGAGACATTGGTGTTGAATTTTTCAAATGCTTTTTTTGGCTCTTTAGTCACCAGAGAAAGAACAACATTTAGTCCCATTATGTATGAGGGAAGATTGGCCAATATCTCCAAAACTAGGCATCTCCCAGCCGAACAGCCTAGATTGGTAGATAGCGAGACAACCCCTCTAAAACACATCCTTTTCAGTTTTGGGGCGAACTGCTCCTTTAATATTTCAGTAAAAAGATATTTTGAGTAATAAATTGAATAATGTCTAGGGAAAATAATTTACATTTGTTTATTTTACTTTGAAAGGTATTATACATCACAGCACCTTCTCTCCATAGGAAAATCTTGCATGATCTTACAGATAAGATGGAAAGATTTTGGAAGCTGTGACTAAGATGTACCATTAAAAGGGGAGATAACCTCCCCAAAAAGCCACAGCAGTATCCTCCCAAAAACAGCCCACCACCATATTTGTCTACCATAAGTCCCCATTCTTGTGGATTTCCTTTTTTAAGACAAAGTAACAGAACATAAACACTTGTGTCCATCAGTGCTAGTCGAAGTAAAATTCCACAGCGACCCATATATTAACAAGACGTAATAATTTATGCTACAGCAGTTAAAATTGAAATGAGAGCCGCATTCTGCATATATAGTTTCGAAATCTATAATTGAAATCTGTAATTTGATGCGCTTCGTAAAATAATAAAACCTATATATGACCAATGATGTCAGCACTGTCATCGTGAATCCCGGTAGCGCTGGCAATAATTATTTAAAATTATTATAGAAATCCTTAAAAAAAACACATTGATATCTCATACACACGTTGCCCGGCTGCAAAGCCATAGAGGGAATAACATTTTCAGAATTCCATCTTGCGAGTGACATTTCAGGCAAACGTTTGCTTTCTGCTTTGTTATTCCACACCTCCCCTGTTTATCACACTGCAGAATACTAACAAGCATGGCGCCACCCGCCCCGGGTAGCTTGACTACACAAGAACCTTGGTCTTTTCTCAGCTTCCACGGCCGACAGATGATGGTCTTCGGTGATAGAGCTTGGCGGCATCAGGACGACGTCGACGAGCCAATCAGACATGGAGCCCCGGGTCCTGACTGAGTCTGAGTCCTATTATTTATACCCTGAACGCCCCCTGTGCATGACCCACCATAGACATCGCTCTAAATTGGCAGACAGATCTCTCTTGAATGACTTCTCGATGTCTGCAGGATCCTCTCGCATTTCTGAGGCGTGCTTAATGCTCTTTCCTGTACAGTTGGCATTTGGCTTGTCTGCTTTGGCAGGACTGGCATCACAGAAGCTTTCAGAGGACTCAGATTTCAGAGACAGGGAGATGTGAAGCACAGAAGTACATTTAGTCATTATCCGAAAGCCACTTCCCGCAATCGGCGCGACAGGCGTGTTTGTTGGAATGCTATTGTATCGCATGGGAACTAATTGGCAGCTGGTGAATATACAAAGGCAAGGAGAAAATTCCAGCAATGTAAACTGTAATCCCTGAGCAGCATCACTATTAAGTTGTGATGCAATTTTGGATGTCAAAAGTAGTTTACCTGCCTGAGTGAAAAATGCGTGGATTGTCTGGTCCAGCTCTGAGCTCGCTCTGATGCGAGGTGCTGCAATGCCCTGTAAGATTTTTCTGTGCCCCTGTGTGTTCATGCAGCTTTGCTCTGTGCTGCCACACCTGAGGCCCTCGACACGATGGGCGTGAAAGGGTGCAAAACCAGAGGAACACTTTGGAATTTCGCGAATTGTGCAAAAATCACTGTGCTATGGAGCCCCTTTGGTGTCACGGTAGAGAGAAATATTATTTTGTAATAATTCTCTAAAAGTTAGCAATTTGTGTGCTCAAATTATTGATTCGTACTCTTGAGTTAGTATTTTGTGCTCTCGAATTAGTGAGTCATACATTTGAGTAATTTCTGCTCTCAAATTAATAATTTGTGCATTGGAGTTAATTCATGGCAGGCCATTGGGACATTTCAAATGTCTTAACGTGAGGTTATTAATTCAAGAGCACGAATTACAAACTCGAGAGCAGGAATTACTAACTTGGTAGCACGAATTACTAACTCGAGAGCACAAATTACTAACTCGAGAGCACGAATTACTAACTCGATAGCACTAATTATTAATTAGAGAGCATGAAATACTAACTTCAGAGAACAAATTATTAATTCAAGAGCATGCATTACTAACTTGAATGCATAAATTACTAACTTGAGAGCACAAACTATTAATTCAAGAGCACGCATTACTAACTTGAATGTATAAATTACTAACTCGAGCACACAAATTATTCATTCGAGAGCAGGTTTTACTAATCCAAGTGCACAAATTACTAACTTGAGAGCATGACATTAATTTGAGAGCACAAATTACTACAAGATAATATTTTTCTCTACCATGACACCTAAGGCGCTCCATACTGTTCCATTATGGACAGAGATGTTTTGAGTGATGGATTTGCCCATTAGCTCATAGAAACCCATTGAAATCTTCTTGCTAATGTATGTGTTAGTGTTAGTGTAAGTGTTAGTGTTGGTGTAAGCTGGGAGTGATGCAACTCTCTCTGACCTTAATAGGTTTAGGCCCTCTAAAACTCTGCTTAGAGGGGACGACATATGCTTTTATAATTGAAGTATTTAGTATCATGTCAAGAGAAAATAGAGGTTTGAAAGTGAGAGCAGAGCCCATTGACTTAGCAACAAAAATAGCAGGATGTTACAGCGTGTAAAACGGAGAGACTTACACACCAGCTGATTCCTTCCCAGCATAACGACCTGAAGTCTGCCTTCAGGTAAGATGACTTGGCAGCATGTCTGCTTAAAATGAGGAATTTCAAAATGAAATAGCTGCAAGTAGGCTTACAAGAGAATGAGCCGATGGAAAATCAGCCGGAAATATACCTTTAACTGAAACATGTACCTCTTATCTCTGAGATACATGCACGACACAAAATGTGCAAACTTAGTAGAAGAATGAAGTGTGTACAGCCCTCCACAGGGGTCTCACTGATACTGGAAATAATGCTACAACGACCAAAATATCACTAAATGCTTTTGTTTCCTGGGGGGCTCTCAGACTTTCAGACGCACCCAGCCTTGATACTGACAGTTAAGTACGCTGATTTCCAGTTAACCACCTATCCAACTAGTTTAAGATTTAACCGGTCCTCAAGAACACTTAACTAATGAAATGAAAGTATTGCTACTTCAGGGTAATTGGTTGCTATTCCAGTTGACAAAGTTTGCCTCATTATTACTGGAAAATGAGGATCCCTGAAACAAAGAAAACTGAGTTCAAGGTTATAAATCACTTAATGATTTTTAAAAAAGGATTTTTGTTTTGTAAAAAGCCCCGTAGACCCACAGCGCTATGTATGTATACCACACTCTGATGTTTATGCGGAAAAAAAGTCTGAGCCATTTCTGCCCATTACAAGTTTTTCATAGATTTCACATCATTTTCTTGACAAAGCGGGGAAATGCATCTCTATTCTAACAGCTTTTCCTGGTCAGGGTCACACAGACATACAAACTCACCATATGCAAGTCTGGAATTCAAGAAATGTCATGGAAAAAAACAGATATTTATTGAGACAAATGGCGATCGAAAAATTGCACCTGCCTCAGATTCAGATAACAGCCTTTCAGAATGATGGCAACATACTGTATAGTGTCTTGGTGTAACTCTGTTGGCGCTATATTAAAATAAACAGAATCGAATATACAGTGAAACCTCTAAACATTCCTGTTAACAAGCTGGTTAAATGTCCGCTATTTGCCACAGTTCCCTTTCAATTGCCACAGATAGTTTCTTGTTGGTTTACTTCTACATGCCTACTCAACACGCATGAAAGTGACACAGGAAGTGACAGATACGACATGCTTTTAGAGCCAGTATCAGGCCCACCTTCCATATCCATTCAGGCAGCGTTTAATAGATACTGGACTAGTCACCCAAGGGTGACACTAAAATCCCCAGAGATTCCCTAAGAGCGTTAACTGAGCTGCCGCAGCAAAAAACATCCAGCTGTATTAATCTCTAATCAGCGTAAAATTGTTAGCAATGTTGCTAAAGGCGAGTATAAATAAATGTCTTCTGTGCAACCCAGTGAACATTGTTATTAATATTTCAGGATTCAAAAACTCCGAAAAGGCTTGCGTCCTCTTTCCCAAATCCCCATACCACGTGATTCTATCTCCGGTGTTTCCACCCACCATGATGAGGAAAATCCTTTGCCTTCAGCCATGGTCTCACAACAGGGGGTATAGCGTAGCTTGCATTGATCGCTGGGGAATACATTGCCGATTTGGGGGGGGCTATCCCTCTATGAACGATAGCTGGCCTGTTGTAGCTGCTGCACCTGCATTTCTTAGAGTTTTATTCCCCAGGATATTCCCATTTACAGCATTTGAAACGCACCTGGATGAGTCCGGCGACAAGCAGTTTAATCCCGTTCGATCACGGCGGCATTCTCTCCTACAGCGGTCAACATGAAAAGCAAACGCTTGCCTGCGGCAGAGCGTCAATGAGAGCAGACAAAGTCGAACGCACAAAAGCGCCCGGAGACGCGGCCGATCGCCTCTCGCCACTCCAAGCTACAACGCCAAGGCACGTAGAGGAGAGTGCCAAGAATCAGCTCCAGCTAGCGAGATGAATCGCAGTGAGAAGCTCGACGCGGCGCTCTGGGGCAGAGCACGACGTGGAAGTTCTCGCTCGGTGCGCCGTTCTCACGCCTGCCTGTGAAGAAACCCTCGATTAGATTAGCGACGTGCCGATGGCTCACTCGGGCCTGGCAACGAGGACGTGTATATTTACACATCGCATCAGCATTAGCGTTAAGGGAAACATCACTATGACGATTGCTGCGCTAATATATTATCCCCATTTAGATTTTGTGCACCCGGCGCTTCTCTGATGAAAGAAAGACATTCGGGATTAAAGAAAGGAGGGGAAAACAAGTGAGTTCCTATTTTCTTAATTATTCCTACAGCACTCAAAGGGCCAGTGCTTATGACAAACAGCACTTAACTCACCGCCTAGGGAGGCTTTTAAGAGACCCCCCCTCCCCCCAGCCCCCTGGGGCCTATCAGCGCGAACGTTTTCACAGCAGAACATGCTGTCACATTTCCCCGGCCGATTCCTCCCGGTCTCTTTATTACCTAAACGCCGCGAATAGGTGCTCCATCGCCCACCTCTCCTCTCCTCTCCACCTCGCCGCGTCAGTAACCTCCCCCACTCACCCCGCTCAGCTCCATAAACGCGTCTTGCCATGTGACATCGACCGGGACTCATACAGTGACGGTGAGGGGGATCAAGATTTTTTGTTTTTTTTTTTTTTTTTTGTCGTTATTTTTTTCCAGGGCTGTAGCAAAAGAAAAATGCAGCAGTTCCTGGTGCTTCTTGGCCAGTCAGGAAGGCCCAGGGCAGCTATAAACTATTAAGGAGCACCTGTGTCACCGCGGCCTGCCGTTTCCGGGGAGACCCGTACTCACACACTTGAGGCTCCTTCGAACTGCGGACCATCTCTGGCCTATCTGGCTGCTTGTCACACACACACAATGTCCTCCCATATCCTGTTTCTCTTTTTCCACATTTTCCATTCATTATCGCTGCTGTCCTGCCTCTTCCCAAGGCTGGTAGGAGAGCTCTTCCGCTTAAGGAAGCATGTTTGGGGGAGGATGGGGGCAGGGGGAGCCAAGCTAGAGTGACTGGATGTTCGGAGTGTGGCTGCAGCCCCCACTGGATCTTGGGGAGGGCTCTGAGCGACAGGATCCGGAGGCAGCGTTGGCAGGACCGCTGCGTGGCGGCAGCAGTACCTCAGCCCATGCTCTTCCAAAGGCTGATCGGGACGGATTAGCGCAATGACACGCATCCTCTGCTAAGGTGCGGAAACAGCTACACTTACAGGGGGTGGGCAATGAAACTGGAACAGCACGATAATTTATTAGTATGGTGTAGGGTCTCCTTTTGTGGCCAAGACAGCATCAGTTCATCTTGGGAATGACAGATACAAGTCCTGCATGGTGACCAGAGGGTTTTTCAGCCATTACTCTTAAACAGTAGCCAGGTCACTACATGATGCTGGTGGAGGAAAACATTTCCTGATTCGTTCCTCTAAAACACCCCAAAGTGCCTCAATAATATTCAGATCTGGTGGCTGTGCAGGCCTTAGGAGATGTTCAACTTTACTTTCATGTTCATCAAACCACTCCACCAGTCTTGCTGTGTGTATTGGTGCATTATCTTCTCGGTTGGTAAACCGCTTTGGGGCATCTCCACACAGTAACTCTCCCGGATGCGGGAAAGACAATGAAGGTGAACTCAACAAAGAACAATATATGTTTCACAAGATTTGCACTGCTTGCACCATTGAAACCGACGTTTGGCGTGGGCACAGATGACCAAAGATTTGGCTAGAGCAGCCTGACCATGAATACTGACCCTTTGGAGCTTCCAACGAGCAGTTTTGGTGGAAACAGAAGAGTCGTGGTGGGCAGCCGTGGTTTTATGTTTTTTTGGATACAATCCAGGTTAATATCCCTGTCAGACAGCTTCCTCTTGCATCCACAGTTACTCCTGTTGGATGTGGTTCGTCCTTCATGGTGGTATGCAGACATTACCCTGGATACCGTGGCTCTCTACACCACAAAGACTTGCTGTCCCGGTCACAGATGCGCCAGTGAGACACACACCAACAATTTGTCCTATCTTGAACTCTGATATGTCTCCCATTATGTTGTGTGGATTGTAATATTTTATGCACAGCTGCGCTATTGCTCTGCTAAGTCAACCTTCACTCTCTGCTCTTATGATGGAATGCACGGCCAATGAAGATTGGACACCAAACCGCACGTATATAGGGGTCAAACCTCAAACACTATTGGTCAGTGTTTCAGTTTCATTGTCCAACCCCTGTACATCAACTGAGCCCAGATGGGAGACCATCCATCATTAAATCCCCCATATACTGCTTAAAAAAATAATAATAATTTAATCATGCTGGCCTGTTGCAATTCTCACTTAAAAACTGACAGCTTAAAATGCGATGATCCGGCCGTCTGTCTGCCTTTATGTGTCTAAGTGAGCTGAAAGTCATTCTTTCAGAGGAAAACCAACCAGCCATAAGGGATCAAAATCGCCATGAAGACAGAGGAGTTGTTATGGCGTAGAAAAGGATAATCCTTGCGACGCATGTAATCGAGCAATAACGTGGCATAATTGAATCTACAGAGTGACTGTGCCTGTTGCCATTTATGCATTTATCTGTAATTGAATATTTTGAGTAGATGTGGCAGACATACTGTAGTGCTTGGCAGATGTTGTATAAATTAGCGCTGTCTCACAGAGGGCACGCTGTTCAGCGAGCACTAGCATGACACCAGCGTTGACCAGGATGACCTGTAGCGTGTTAGCATTTCACCGGCTTGGAAACTTCTATCTAACTGCTGTTAGATAGCACCTCCGTGGGCCGGGATTTCATAAAGGATTTTGAGACACGAATGGATGGATCTGACCTTTGGCTGGATTTGGGTTATTTGGGTTACTTGTAGTTTTATCTCACTTTCATTTACAGTCACAGCAGAATATGAAGTTGCTGCACCAGTTTCCGTTTTTCACACCTTTCTGCACCAAGGGTCAGGCGGTGTCCACTGGACTTGTTTATTTGTATTTGTCTTGTTATTTTCATAGTTGCCGTGCTTATTTTTCTCATTTTAAGGCTCTGTACCATTTCCGCATATTTTTTCTGCATCTGAAGGCATTATGCAACCATTTCTGACTTCCTGTAAGTGGGTTTAATTCTGCATGTGACTGTGCCTTAAGTTCACCCGCATTCCGTGTGCGTTCACTAAGTGAGCTTTCGCTCCTGCAAAACTACTGATTTTGGCCTGGGGTAAAATTTAATTCCCAGTGACGAGATAACCGCAGGAACAAGGATAGCAGTAACCTCATTTAATTGGCTCCCCTTGATTAAAAAAAGAACATGTGCAGTAGTTGAATTACGTGAATGAAAGAACAATATATTAATATGGAATCTGACTTTAGACAGTTATTTGAGATGCGTAAATGTCCCTAACGAGACCTGAATGAGGGAAAGTTAGTAAGAAATAAAGAAAGGAAACAAGAACAGTTGCCAGTGTCTCTTTCATCCTAGATTCTGTTCTGATGACTGCAATCAAGAAATGCTCTGTTGACCAACCACAAAGTTACCCCATCTGACAAGCACATTCCACATGGTTCTCCAAACCCAGTTTTTCTGAACCCAGTCCTCGGAGACCTCCAAACAGTGCATATTTTTGTTTCCTCCCAGCTCCCAGCACGGCTGTACCGTGAATTTTCATTTTACAGGGTGGTTTGGGAAAACCCATTAATTTTCATGAAAGAAGTACCTGATTGGCCAGAGAACATGCTCCCACCGGCACGTGCTACTTGATTGGCTGGCGAACGTGCTCCCATTTGCATGTGCTACCTGATTGGCTGGTGTATATGCTCCCATCGGCATATGCTACCTGTATTCATGAATTGAAGTGTGGAGACATTATTCAAAAAGGAATCCATCTGCTGTAAGATGCTTACCCAAAGTATGACTGTAAGTTGTAAGCATTTGAACCCAGTCGCAGTAAAATCTGTTTTCCTTAACATAGGGTAGCAGTATTCTGACTTATGGATTCCGGTAGTTAGCGATTAGCATGGATTCTTACAGTAAGCATTCCGTCTAAGGCATTCACTGGCCAATCAGGTAGCGTTTCTCTCATTCATATTAATGAGTTTTCCCGAGCCACCCTGTAAAACAAAAATATGCAGCTATAGCAGCATTCTCGGTTGCTCGATTGTTTGATTCAGGTGTGCTGGAAATTGGGAGGGAGCAAAAACATGGCCTGTCTGGTGGCCCCCTAGGACTGGGCTGAGAAAAACATTCCTAACCATTTCAGTCAATGAGTGGGGCTTCATACAGAAAATAAACAGCTTGTAATATTCGTTGAGCCATCTGTGAGCTACCTCACTGGATGCAGTAAACCCAGGAAACAGGAGAGCTGGGCTGCCTTTAATTTGATTCTTGTCAGGCTTGGCATTTGTGTATTTTATTGCATTAAGATTGCCACTTTTTATCAGGAGATATTTGGATGTCGTACCATAGGATTAATGCTATAGCAGCTAAACATTTCAGATACATAAACCCCTTAAACTGCACCTTCACCTTCTATAACCAACAACCTGGTTGAGGTTCTTGACCGTGATGAAAAAACAAACTAATTCAGCCTGGTGTGCCCTCATTTAGTCTCAGTTTTAATTGGCAAATGTGCTGGAGAAAGGACATTTGTGGATTCACCTGGATAGCTGATAATCAGCCCTCATGTGAACTTGGGCGTTATCTCACTTAACACCTGAGTCTTGCCGATGGTGCTTTATTGAGCTGGCAACCTGAATTAAAAATGCCTTTAATCAGGATGAGATATGGTGGGGGGCATCAGTCCATGCATTAACACAGGGGGGGTTGTCAGAATTATGCATTTAGGAGTCAACGAAATGTCAAAAGGATCTTAGGTTTAACTCCTTAGACTTGATTTTCCCATGAGCCTTTGCAGACCTCCTTCTTCATGCTTACAAAATCACATAAATGTACATTAACTCGCATTACTGTGGCCCAGCATTTGTTTCATAAACAGGCTCTTCTTAGGTGCTCTTTTTGAATCACAAACACCCTCACAGTCACCAAAATAAAACATGCCAGACTCATCCAACTGGGAAGGTGAAATTCCAGAAATCCTCCAAAAGGAGGTTGGACAAAATAATGGAAATGCCACATGAAAAAAGGACTTTAAGTTTGAAGGAGCAATTACAAGACACAGCTGCAAAGGGGAGTCACTTATGGCTGAATGCCAATTAGCAGTGTCAGCTGAAAAAAAGAAGCTTGACAATCTACACTTTGATATACGAGCTCTCAAAGCAACGCAAGTTCCAAAGAGGGAAGAAAGGTTGATGCCTGAATAGCAGGTGCATCACAGAAATAGCGAAATTATTTATAATGACTGCATATGCCAAACATGGACAAAGTGCATTGGCGAGGAGGAAGAGAGGCTGCGGATTTAAACTCACCAACAGGAATGGATGGACACTTAACAAGACAGCTGCTCAGTACAGTACAGCCTGAAAAATAACTGCAGAACTGAATCAGCACCTCTGTGACCCAGGCCCCACTAAAGCTGTACGGTGTGAGCTTCGCAAACCTGGGACCGGTGTCAGGGCTGCTGCTCAGGAATTGCTTGTGTCCAAGCATAGGCTTGTGCGAGGCGCATAAGACCTGGATGCCTGAGCTTTGGGGAAAAAAGTCAGATGGTCAGATGAGTCACCTTTTGTCCCACAGCCAGGTGGATGGGACTCATTAGATCCAATGATTGTCTGCATGGTCATATAAACACCAAGGTCCGAGTTGCCATTTTACACGACCGGATGAAATCGATTTCCTTATGATGTTCACCTATTCCAAGATAATAATGTTTCCCCAAACTGATCCCACAAAGTTTGAAGCAAAGAATTTTCCAAAATGTCTCAGTATGCAGTAGCATTAAGAGTTCCCTTCACTGGAAGTAAGGGGTCTAGCCCAACCCCTGAAAA
>JAODLC010000050.1:13929772-13941684 GCA_026781145.1 Hippopotamyrus pictus
GGGGGGGGGGGGGTGGAGGTTTGTGGGAAGATGGTGGCTCTGCTGAATGATTATACATTTGGAGGAAAAGATCTACATGCATAACTCAGGCAGCACTAAATAAAACATCAGGAAATCTTGTATGACAGGCATGTGAGGAGACGGAGATAATGAATATATAATAGTTTTAACTGTGAGCTCCGGGAAATTGGGGGGGGGGTGCAATAAAGAGAGTCACATGACATGATTTTGTTTCTGAGACAAGACAGTGACAAGGAAGAAAAAACTTCCAGCGGCGTCCAGACAGGGGGCGCTGCAGGCATTACGAATTATATAGCAATACTGCAGTATAATATTAACATAATTAATATTTATTCTATTTTCCACATTTTAATGCTGGTTTCACAAATTAAAAAATAAAATAAGAGCAGGAGCTAGACAGTAAGCAAGGTGTTCCATAAACGTAGGTGTTATTTAACTATGCAAGCTGCGGTTTATGTTTTTAAGTGCATACTTGTTCTAAAGCTGCATATGTAAGAAATTGCTCAGATGAAACATTTGACGACCCATACGACTACCAAACTACGGAGTGTGAGGAACGTCAGGTAGACACCTTACCATATTAAGTAGAATCAAAATTTACATTTTCACAGTGAAGTTTGCTTTCGTATTAAGGTTCCCACTCCGACATTTGTCATCATACTTTTGGGGTCGAAATATTTTACTTTTTACTTTTTAACTGACACTCTAAAATGGGGTCACATGTTAGTATTCAGAATAATTGAAATACTATCTGAAATGACAGAGATCAAACTAGGAAAGCTGAGAGGCCCTTTAGTAGGCGTCTAAATTGCAATGCATATAAAGAAATGCAAAATGAGATACAGACTCCAAACAAATCCATCCCATTCTAGTGTTATTCTAGTGCCATCCCTATGATCGCCACGACATTGACTCCCTTCATTGTAATAAATGATAATAATCACAGAGAGGGAATTTGCGCCGCACCCTTACGGGGGGGGGGTGATCTGGCACTGTGCCCGCCGCTCACCCAGGGGCATGGACACAAAGCGCTGCGGGTAGGGCGCTCTGCACAGGAGCGCCACCCCAGAACCCTTGCTGGGACATTAGGCCCAACAGCCCATAATAATCATTTGCCACAGTTTGCCAGCACAGCCGCTCTGCTGGTGTCTGTCAGGCCTCCAGAGGCGTTGCTTTTGCCCAGAATCGTCGGGCCGGATAATGAAACATACGCGAGAATGCTAAGATAATACCCGAAGTGGATTTCCCACCACACTGTGTTCAATGTTTTATAGTTTTATACAGATGCATATTTTAACAGGAACGCCTGTGGTTACGTGTCTCGCTTGGGGGGAGACAACACCGGGACATCTCTGTGGGGGTGGTGTGTGGCTCAGTGGGTTAGGATGGGGGGGGGGGGTCACCAGTTAAAATCCTATGCTTGGCAGAATGACTTCATCGTTGGGACCTTGAACAAGGCCCTTAACGGCCTAATGGGACTGTGTGACCCTGCTTCATCAGATGTACATTGCTTTGGATAAAAGCTTCTGATAAATAAATAAAATACACACCTCCGGAGAAAAGAACACGCAAGCCATTTAGCTTGCTTCCATGCATCAAATCCACCTTCTTAAGGAGGATGCTACAGGGTGTTTGCCAACCAGTTTGTGCAGTTTGGACTCCAGTAGGGCAGCAATGGGTGGGCTGTCTGCGTGTCACACGGGGGGGCGTCCCCTTATTCTCTGTGGAGTGAAGCGGTTCCCATGGTGAGCCATCGCCATGTGACTCAGCAGATAAGACCACCGGAATCGCAGAGTGGAGGCATCCCAAAGCAGGCAGCTCGCTATTCATCTTTAATGAATGTCTGATGTATCATCAAGTAACACACATACACATCAAAGGTGTGACTCACCACATCAAGTCATTACACATTCACTCCCAGTGTTTTTACCATATCAGCATTTTAGTTACAGTAATGCCAAACAAACAATTTTACCTGCAAAGAGGTAAACTATAAATTTAAACAATCAAACAAACGATAGCAGACTGTATTTTAGATTAGGAGGGGCAGTGCTTTTTTGTTTGTCAAATGTAACATTTGTTTAGCACATTTATTATGTTTGCTTGCTCTACATTCAGCTGGAAATCAAGCTGAAAGTGGCTTTTGTGTTCCACTCTGGGAGCCCATAGAGCACCCGCCACGTCCCGGTGTTAAATAACACGGCGCTGGGAAAAAATGGATCACGGAATTGCTGATGCAGACATAGTCTTAGTGTCCAAATATGCAATCTCAGAAACGGTCCAGGCTGGCCAAGAGGAACTCACTCAAATATACACCAGCAAGCACTTCAGCCCTCCCGGACATTCACAGTCCGGAAGGCGCCGTGTTGTCAAAAAATAAAGTCACTGCATAAATGTGCAGCAGGTGTACTGTATAAGCTACTGCCTCTTAAAGTCAGCAATCAACAGATGGATAAGATTTTCACGCCGGTGCAGTTCCTTCGGTGCTCCTGGTAATCGGAGTTTCAGCCAGCTTTTCCCTCTCACCCAGTGTTTTCCCATTGCCCCCCCCCCCACCAAATCACTCCTTATATGGTCTACCTATGTAGCTCTCAATTCAACTTAGAACCTTCCCTTAGCCTTTATTTAGCCTTTGATAGACCCCGTCACTCCTCACTCCCATCCGTTGCCTCCTTACTCCTGTACATCGCTTCGTCATGTGTCCGTCATCTCCTCCCTCTTGTTCAATGCCTCCTCACTCTTGCCCACCGTGTACTCATTCTTGCTTGATGCCTCCTTGCTCATGCCCATCACCTCCTCCCTCTTGCACGTCACCTCCTCCCTCTTGCCCATTGCCTCCTGTCATGTCCATCATCTCCTCTCTCTTGCCCATTGCCTCCTCCTTCTTGCCCATTGCCTCCTCCTTCTTGCCCATCGCCTTCTCACTCATCCATCACCTCCTCCCTCTTGCCCATCGCCTCCTCACTCATGTCCATCACCTCCTCCCTCTTGCCCATCGCCTCCTCCCTCTTGCCCATCATCTCCTCGCTCATGTCCTTCGCCTCCTCCCTTTTGCCCATCGCCTCCATACTTATGTCCGTCGCCTCCTTGCTCATGTCCATCATCTCCTCCCTTATGCACGTTGCCTCCTTACTTACCCTTTGGGATCTGTGTGTTTGTGTTGAGTTCTCCGTTCCGTGCCGTTCCCTCAGGGCTGCTTTGTTTCTGGTGTTATTTCATCAAACTGCACATTCACACTTGCATCCTGTCACCAGTGAAGATTCCTACTAACTGCACCCGTGCATATTGTGACTCTAATACATCGACATGCCAGTGAAAGTCAGAAATTTCCCAGCAACACTTGATCAATCAGGGGTCCTGGCAAGGTCAACGTTCTTTATTTAATTATTATTATTATTATTTACACCAAGAATTGAAGAATGGGCGGAGATGGACCAGAGGAATGGGCGACGAATGAAAAACGACTGGAAAGGGAGGTGCTGTTATGAAGGCTATCCATCAGGAGGGGCTCATATCAGAGACGCCTCACGCATTCGATTAGGCCTCCAGCGGGTCGCGTCCACATGCGTCACACACAGACACTGGGAGAGGGAGGCGGCCATCGATTCGGCCCATGTTCATCTCTGCCTCTGGCTCCTATCTATCTCCTTTGTTGTGGATTGATCTAGAATTAAATGAGGGACAGCTCCATTTCTCTTTGTGGGAAATCATATTTTTAGTATGGTAGCTGGCATGAATTTAAATATTCCGTAAATATATAATGAGGGCAGAGGCAGGACACAGGACTATCGCAGCCTGTCATCGTGGCAAGTCAATTGTATATTAATGCTTATTAAACTCTTAATAGCTTATTCTATCCCCCTTAATCTTCCTCTTAAAGCTGAGAAAATGACCTTTTTAAGGCTTAATGGTCTTCATTCAGTTTCGCATGCATAGTTTCGAAGGAGGCACGCATTTGCTTGATGTTGTTTGATAACTCTAAAAAGTTTTATTTTTTTCCTGAAAACATTTCTGCAGGAGGCCTAGAAAACGACTTATCGGTTACGCATAATCACCTCCGACCGCAAAACGGAATGGGTAAATTTTTGAGCAACACAGCCCTCACCCTTACCCACATCTGTTCCGCAGTGAAACACAAAGATAGCTCATAGCCATACATTGGTACACAATGTCTGCTGCTCCACACTGGCACACCGACTGACCACAGACACAAACAGCCGGTAACAGTCGAACCGCACGTGGTGCCCTAGGCAAGCTCACCAGAGGTGCCCCCCACCCGAGACAAAATGAAATTGGTTTGCTAAGTCACCACCCCTCCAGAAGAGGGCGCTCTAGGAGCCCACCTATGTTGCCTAATGGGTTGATGAGCACCGCAGCCCAGTGATACACACTGACACACCCTTACCGATGATATTCACCAACAATTGAATGACCCTGACTATTGATAGTTATTGTCCACTGATATACATTGACGACTGATACACACTGATGACTGATACAGTTAAACACTGACCATCAATACACGATAACTGCACTATGCACTGCTCTCTTTGCCTACACTGCTTGACACTGACCTGTCATGTCAGGGCTTCCCCAGTACACAAGCAGGTAACTGGCTCCCCCAGGATGCTTTAACGATGGCGACACAGCATTAAAGGGTAACTTACAAGCTGAGACATGGAGACGTTCGTAAGTTTTTACTCCTCATTTTTTTAAAAAGGGAGAGCCGAAGAAATGGCAATAAAATACAGAATTGAGATATTCACAAGTCAACAAGATGGCATTTCTCCTAGAGGCCTGCTGGCTCTGCAACATAAATTTAAAAAAAGTTAACAATGAATCATAGAGGTGGGCTGTTAATTAGCCATTCGTCAAAGCAGACTTTCTGCAGAAGTAGCCAAAGAACACAGAGGTACAAAGCACAGAGCCCTGATTGGCGTGGCTGTCCGCCAGGCAGCCCCAGTTCATCCGGCCGCATCTGGGGAGCAGAGCCGTCCCAGTCCAGTCCGAGAAGCCGACTGGCCACCCTGCTTTTCCTTACGGCTTTACTCCTCCTTACTCTACTGCAGCAGTTGCCTGGTGCTTCGGGTGTAAATCCATCCATCCATCCATCCATCCATCCATCATTCTCCATGTCTGCTTATTCTATTCGAAGATCATGGGGGATCCAGACCCAATGCAGGAGAACAATCAGGGAACATCCCAGGATGGGGCACCGACCCATCACATGACATACTCACCCCCCATTCACTCGCACATGCACAGCAGTGGGCAATTTGGCAACTCCAATTAACCTCAGCATGTTCTTGGGCAGTAACGGGGAAACCCCGGAGGAAAGACCTCGACGATATCGGGCAGAACATGCAAACTCGGCTTTTATTTGTTTCTTCCATTCAATTCACTCTTTTGTTTCTCCGCTGCTTCGGCATGCTGCCGGTACAAAGCGCCGCGGCGAGTGGCAGGGGATTTAGTGATCCAGTTGTTTACACAACTTCTCCTTGGCCCCTGACAAAAAGCAGAAGCCCGGTCAATACCAAGCTGCCCTACCTGTGGTTCGCTACCTGCGCCCTGTCACCACTCATGCATAATTAACCACGACAGTCGCAGAGACGGAAGCATCGGTACCTCGAGGGGCTTCGCTTGCTTTTCAGCCCTTGCCATCCATTTTTCTTAACACACATTTGTTTATTTTAGCACTACCTGTTTAGATAAATTTGACGTAAAGTACAAAACATATGAGGACTGCGCTCCATTAGCATATAGGTGTCCATTTAAATGTGACATCGCACCCTTTGTAATCCTGTTACAGTCTGATTTTTCGCTCTCTTGTAATCAATGCATGACGTGTTGCGAGCGGCATCAAATATTGGCTTCTGCCGGATGATTTCTCGCAGAGCGACGTGGCACCAGCCTGGATCAGGTTTTCTGGGACAGAGTTGATGGGACCCAGGTGCTCAGACAACCTCTATACCCCCCCCCACCACCACCAGAAAATAATATCAAATTGATATAATTAATCAACAGCTGTCACACTGCAAGCCACAGAGCCACTGACAAGCCTGTCCTCCCTTTCACTACCTACTCACATACACACAGATTTGTAAGTATATCTTTATGAGGACTCTCCGTTCATTACTATGGGGAAAACTATAATTCCAATATGATGATCTTAACCCCTACCCAGCCCTAACCTTAAACATAAGCAACCAAAGTAAATATGAATCTTTTGACATTCTTAGTTTTTTTATTGCAGTCACTGATCTGTGTGGGGATCTAAAACATTTTAGCCCTTACAATGTAATATAAGCCTAATCCACACACATACACACAAACACACATACGCACACACACAGACACACACACATATGCACACACGCACAAACACAGAACACGGCTCAGAGACCCTCACAGAAAATACTGTCATGATTTAAATGGTTCAACTAGCTGTAAAATGGTATGATGTTTCTCTTCCTGTTGATCATAGCTCTTGATTGTAGTATAAACATAGCCGGTTAATGACAAATAAACCCAAAGTTAACAAACGGGAAATTAACAGTGAAAGAGGACAGGGCAAGAGAACCCTATTATGAAGGGTAAACAAATTGATTTGCCCATAAAGCGACAAATGCACGCCTACATCCAAACTGATATATGGATCATGCGTCCAGATCGTTATGTGTTTTTAGCTCGTGCTGTTCAGCTGCCAGAAACCGTGAAGTCAGTCTGATTTTCCAGAATCCTCTGAGGTCTGAAGTATTCCCCCCCAAAGCATAGACAGCAACCCTTTGTTGCTTAGTTACAGAATTTCAGCCCTGGCCTCACACTTTACGGTTATCCCGTTATTTCTGCCTTTGGAATGCTCCTCCTCTCATAAAGCGCCGGACCGCGGATCCCTCGCATCCCGAGTTCCTAATTGTACCCCGACCAGGTGGCACCGAGGCGGACAGTGCTTTTGAACAATAACCTCCTCGAGTAAAACTGTGTAAACCGCCAAGGGCACTTCGTAAATCTGTCCAGCCGGTCTGTGTCTTCCGGTTTTAATAATAAACTTGGGACTCTCATTTTATTTTCTCACCCTCCTAACACTATGAGCATACTACCCCCCCCACACACACACCAAATATTCCTGTAGTAAACGCTGATGAGAAAATAGAGTTTGGCTCACATCCCATTTTTACATTTCATGAAGTGCCAGAAAAGCATTTGTCACCCTTTCAGATACATAAGCACACATGTCTGTGTGTGTGTGTGTGTGTGTGTGTGTGTGCGTGTGTGTGTGTGTGTGTGTGCACGCTTCACATGCACACCAATATTACGAAGCAAAAGGGTTCCCTGATAGCCACTAATGAAAAAGCTAATTGCTTCGGAACCAAGGACCCATGTTGCCTAGCAACAGCACACAGCCTGGCTTATTGGCTGACCGTCCATGCAAATGCGTTCGGGGGGCCGATCACGAGAGGGAAGTTTGATCAAAGGTGTCACTGTCATTCCCCCCACTGTGCTGAGAACGACCAATCAATCATCCCCGCTAAACGGAGCGCTCCGCGCCACACACCCCTCTCCGGTCCCCTCCTGGACTGCCAGCCTTTTAATTGCATACTTATTTCATTTTGCATATTTATTCATTTATTTATTTATTTCATCCCCTTTTTAAAATCCTGAGCGATGGCATCGGAATAGAACGTCAAGCTAGCGCTGCTAACAATTAAAGTGCTTCGTCTAATTGCTCTCCACGTAGGGGGGTGAAATTGCTCTGCCGCGATTAGATGCTAAAGACATTAAACTGACGCGCGTCAGATGATGCCAGAACGGAGGCGTCCTCCCCGGCCGAGGGGATGGGGGGGTGTCCTGGCTGCATCTTATTCTGAATGCCACCGCCACTGGGCTAACCAGCGGGTCCCACGTGAGGGTTGCCAGACAGTGGAGGCAGATTTACTGGGATCTTTCAGGGGGATGCCCCTACAAAGCGGCTCAATCAATGCGACACTAAAATTTCCCAGTGCGAATAACGGGTGCGACCTTCAGCGGATCTCACCCTTTGTACTTTTCCCTACACTTAGCATCACTCCTCACACCAAAAAAAAAAAAAACGGTTTTATATGAAATATTTAAAGGGCCGTCATACTTGAGAAGGAACTTCAAAGGGGTCTTCGCATCTATTGGAAAGCAGAGTGCAGCTCCTGGTGATGCTTCCAGACTCCCTATAAGCACTGAAAGTGTCCGATTCCCGCAGGTGCTGCAAGGGTCCAGTCCTGAAAAACCTCCATCCGTCTGGTGATAAAAGCCGGAAGCGTGTGATGCTGAATGTTCCCGGCACTCTGCGTTCACTTTGACGAGTTCCGACCATTCCGGATATCCCGCTCGTCTTCCTGTCCGCTTATAACTGGGAGTTTGGTTAAGCACCTTCATTAAATTACCAGCTCACAGTCCCTGGCTAATACCTTTAGGATCAGATGAGTTAATGATGCATTTTCTTCCAGAGTAACACTTTAACCCAGCAGCTCAGAATTCCTTGAGGACCCTCAGTAAGATGCCTTTTGATCCAGCCTCCTTCAGTAATTTATGAATTAGATTAATCATTTAAATTAATCTTTAATTTCATGCATTTTTCATTGATACAATTGAAATGAACAGGTCAACTAGTTTGCCCTGTTTTTAATAAATGCTGACTATCACGGTAGTATTAAAAAAAAAGAAAAACTACATGGGTAAATGGAGTACAGATAATTAATTGCTAATTGCACTACTTAGGTATAAGGCAATGGGTTGGAATAAAGAGCGATGAAGAGGCGTGTCTACAGGAAGTGCTGTAAGACTTTCAGAGTCATCATCATTATCATAATCATAATCTCAGACAGATAGGCTGCGCAGGAACTGTCTGACTAAGAAAAGCCCAATTGCCTCATAGTCTGCGAGTAAAAAATCTTCTATTTTTCACGCTACTCATTGTGTCGCCTTGTAGCAGAGGGCAGATGGACAGATGGAGCAGACGCTCCAAGATATTGCCTCAGAATGTTTACCATTAGCAAAGCGTTTCGTCAGACCCTCTCAAACACATATTAAACTTTCATAAGTGCTTCTCCTCATCTTCCTCGCCCACTCCTTCCCAGTATGGAAGAATGACTGTTTTCACCCGCACAGTCTGTCCCAGCAAAGGCATCTTTTTGGCACTTAATGTTTAGCTCTTCACTGCCTTAAAGGCAGAAGAATAACTGAATGGGATAAGCTAGTCAGGCCTGGAGAAAAACGCAGTGGTGGAAAAACCGATTCAGCAAGATAATCCCATGCAAAGAAACACGGCATCCTTGAACTGCCATGTAAGATACACGTGTACGTAATGTATGACAAAATGTCGATGAAGACTGACGAATATTAAACTGACGGAACCCATAAATTACGTCAAAAACGTGCATCATCACATATATCAAGACAGCCATTACCATTATCTTAATAAATAAATAATGTTGCAGAATGCTCACAAGAAATATGATTGTTATAGATCTTTTCTGTATGGGATTATATATATTAAGAGAAAGAGTCTAGAAACCTTAATGGAGATGACAACTGTGCCGTAACAAATGTGCAACGCTTGTCAAGTAGGTCAAATAGTATGTACCTTCCATTGAATGTCTCTGCCAAATAGATGAATCTGCAAGTCACCATATTTTTCATCGTCCATCCATCCATCTAGTAGAAGGTTGGTGTGAAGCTGGAACCCATCCCAGGAAATGCAGGGCACGAAGCAGGGGTCACCCTGGAGGCCATGTGGGACTGACACTGACACAGGAAAAATTTGCCACGTGACTGTAGGAGAGAACCAGAGAAACCAGAAGCAACCAACACTGACACATTGATCACGTGCCAATTCCACACACTGAGACAGGGATGGGATTCAAACCCAAACCCGGGAGGTGTGAGACAACAGAGAAACCCACTGTGCCTGCATGCTGCCTATCTCACAACATCTCATGTGGTTTTTTAGTAACTGTCGTTCAAAAACAGGAGCAGCCGCTTTCTGCGGTGACGAGTTAAGGCTGGTTCTAGGTGGAAGACAACCTGCAGGAGCACTGTCATCAGCTGAACTTGGGCAGAGCGACACCTCGCCGTCCTGAGAACGCCATAAATGTTACTTGGGAAAATTCTGATGCCCAACAGCCACAAACGTATAAATGAGCATTCCTTGTTGCTCAGTGTTTGATCAGACCACAATGCTTCAGGGACAGTGGGCGGAGGGGTCTGCTTTTTATTTTTAGACTGATGACTAACGAGAGCAGAGCAGCCTAACATCCTGAACCCATGGGATGCCCATGAACACCACCTTGAATCACGCAGCCACCCTTTAAATCTGCTGAATGCCAGCAAACCGATCACTGATTGCTGCACAGGCGTTTACTCTCTACTTTCAAAACTTTTGCAAACTTATTTTCCTGGAGCTCTAATTGACCACTTCCAGTTGCACGGTTTCTCCCTTTTTTGTGCCAGGCGTTTTATGTTTCATTTTTATTTCATTGTCAGTTTCGTTGTTTACGATCTTGAGCTGTGACCAGCCGCCTGGAAGCCTGCAGCCCGCGGTTTGATTTATTTTGATTTTGACTGATGAGTCCTGGACCGGCGCTGTAAGGCAAGTTCTACTAAGGCGTCTCAGTGACCCAAAGGGCAAAAATATTGACATGGTTAATGTTTTTTAAGCCGAATGCAGAAAAGCTGTAGACATATTCAATATGATAAAAACCTTGGAATATTCTGACTGAACAAATGCATTCAGGAACATTGCTAGCCATCCACTCTACAGAGGGTCCAGAGCCTATCCCAGAAGCTATGGGTGCAAGGCTGAGAATAATCAAGGTTGGGGAGTCTCCTCATTGGAGACTGCACACACCATTCACATAGACAGCAAAAGACTTGAAGCATGGTCTCCAGAGGTGAAAGACAGGAGCAATAAGCTGCACCACTCTCAGAATGCTACTCTATTTGTGCAATTTTAGAATGACAACAATGCAGTGTTTGAGATGGTTGCCATATAAGGAGTCATTAGCAAGACTTTATATTCTAATCTTATGTAGAGTGCGGATCACAACCTCCCACGAACAATCAGGAGGGTTAATGATGCCAGAATAATCAACGTCAGCCATGATCCTTTACCTGGTGGGAAGCTTCCAGTCGCACCTCCCAGGTCGAGCGCCCTCTTCTGGCTGATATCTGCTAAAGACTTCAGTCCTATATTCCTCAGAAGTTTTTGTTGAGACAAACAGATGAACAGTGAATAGACGGTATCCTGAATAGCAGAACATGCTTTATGAAGGGAAAACAGGACATCCATTTTTTATAAGGCAAGTGGGTTAGTGTCTACCATAGTCCATAAGCTGACATCCTACATTTGGGGCAATGACGTTGACGCCATAGTCATTAATTTAAAAAAAGTAGGAAAACAACCCCGTTCTGGATGCCATTCTCCATCTCTCTACCCCCCCATCATTCCATCAGTGAAAGACCCTGCCAAGAGGAGGACAGCCCTCCTCACCATTACAGTTGGGCGAGCTTGTCGTCTTCCTCTCTGGCGTGGCACTGCCCTCCTGCAAAGGGCAAGGCTGGAGTGGTTGTGGGGACCGGCTGCGCCCCGCACGCCACTGCCCGCCTTGCCAGTGGGGACTGGGGCCACACTTGGGCCATCTGCGTCCTGTCCTGTGTGCGTTGGATTCCCCCTTGGAAAAATAAATAACTAAGAGTACAGATGCCAACAAAGCAGAGTTGGGGAATATCAGAATGCTAACCGCTCGCTATCTGCACTGGGGACGACCAATATCAGAACGCTAGCCGCTCGCTATCTGCACTGGGGACGACCAATATCAGAACGCTAGCCGCTCGCTATCTGCACTGGGGACGACCAATAT
>JAODLC010000050.1:13964842-13983528 GCA_026781145.1 Hippopotamyrus pictus
TTCAACTTACTTTTTTAATTCCCATTTAAATTTAGTAGGAGTCGGAGTCGGTTAACTTTTTGCCGACTCCGACTCCAGGTACCCAAAATTGTCTCCGACTCCGACTCCACAGCCCTGTTCATAACATCAGGAAAATATCATTTTATTATTGTTTATAGGACTTCATGAAACTGGTACGACATTACATTTCTGATTTTGCACTTTTCTGTGCAAAACCTTGGAAAGTGAATGGGTTTGCATCGTGCTTTGTCAGTTCTATGAAAAAGTGTCACCTAAAAATGTATATTCACCAAAGCAAAAGATGTCTGTGTGTCTGTATGTGCTGCGCCGTAATAGAGTGCAAACAACCTCCTGCTGCTAATTCAATTACAGTATTGCATGAGGAAATATTTATTCATAATATTCACAATGCAAGAATGACAAAATGCAATTTTCCTGCTTGTTTGTTTTTTTTTGTGAGTGTTTTTTATATGGGTTATGCTGATAGCAGATGTCCTCCAATTATGTATCCCTAATTATATTTTAATCACCCAGCATTGAAATTCAGGAAGACAACAGAGCCTTACAAAGAGGCTGTCATTGTGTAGGAGGGCACTTAATGTTCTGGCAGGTTCTCCACCAGGGACCCATGTGCCGCAGCCCATTACCAGAACAGAACAGCAAGCACGGCCCAGGGAGGCCAGGGGGGTCCCACACGAGGAACTGTGGTGCTGCTGGACACAGAGTTCTCCACTATGTTCCAGCTAGACCACAAAACCTCCCAACCCTGCTTTTGAAGATCAAAGATCTGTTGTTTTTGATGAACTGGTGTCCTGCATCTTCAGGAAGCATTTATCACCTCATTCGGATCCACGTCTTACTCACCTGAAGAAGGCTTGCCACCCTACCTGGGTATGGCCTATCTGTGGGTTACCGACTGCCACCCATGACTAGCTGTAAATCGCTGTGTTTCCAGCGGAATAGGAATTCCTGTGTTGGAGAACCTTACCTGACTGTGCCGTGTGTGCCTTTCTAAAGGTTGCCCTTCCACACTGGCGTGTGTGAGCTCAGTGATGGTGTGCTCTGCATTAGACTTGGCGTTAGCCTGTCTGGGTTTTAGAGCCCATCGATTGGGGGAGATCTGCAGCATTGTCTTGATGCCTCGGGCGACAATGACTCGACGGATTGATCTGCCATTTAGGGGCTGCTTGTTCACAATTAAACGGCTACAAGGCACAGCCACGGCTGAGAAGAAAAAAATCCATACTTTATAAATAAAAATATGTAAACATATATTGTTAATGCAGTACTGGGGATGACAATTAGCTGAAGCCTTTAATGGCAAACACCACGGCATACAGCTCCAAAGTTATGCATTTATATATGTAGAATAGGATGTTTTACAGAAGCGATTCAACTTAATTGCCTCTGGTGCAGCTTTTTTGGGTCAGAACCAGGAAACCTCTGGCTGTCAGATCTTTAACTGCTGCACTACATGCTGTAATCTATAAATTACGTCAAAATTTTGGCTGCATATGAATGTTGTAGTCAGAACAATTAAGCTTGATAAATAACTTAAAATAACACTACCCACCATGTGACTCATGAAATTATCATTTTTAAATTTTACCGTGAGTGATCATAGCACTGAAATTGCATCTTGCAGTTCTAGAAGGTTTTGAGAAGGAGTTGATTAGCTATTTTCAGCTGCTCTGTACGGACTGATTTTCTGCTGTATGGGTTCAGAGAGGAGCTGCTGTCAGTCGGATGTTATAACGACAGCCGGCAGGCCCACGCTTGAACAGGTATAGCGTGTCCTCTCTGCTTGCTCCCCAGGAAGATTCTTGCTGCAGCGGTTTGCGCCAGTTGGAGTGCAAACACCATGAAGCAGTGTTTAATTTGTTGTCACTGGCGTATAATTAAGGCTTTACTTCATTAACATTTGCACATCTCCTTTGTCTATGCATTAAGATTATTATCGCGCTTCCCCCTTGAACATGGCCGTGTGCAGAGTCCACCTCTGCCAGTGGAGTTCACACATTTGTCTAGGCCCAGGGCTAAACTGTGTAACCTGCCTTGTTTTCTGATTTAATGTGGGAGTAAAAGAAGACTGGAGTGATGTGGAGGGGTGAGGGGAGTGGGTGGGGGGTGGGGGGCAGAAGGACTAGAATTAGAGCTGTTATTATTTAACCGTAAACAGTCTGGGCTGTAAGTCTGCTCAGGTTTCCTGTGCCAGAGAGAGAGGGAAATATATTGCAGTGGCGCGGTATCTGGGGTGGGGGTGGGCGAGAAAACGAGCAATTAATTAAAAGTCCTCGCGGATATCCAGCCAGATAAGTAATTTAACTTCCTTCTGATGGATTGTGCCACGCAGTTATTAAAAATTTCAGATTGAATGCAGTGTTTTATGAGTGGCCACCGACAAGTATGCAAAAGAGAAGTGCAATTAAGGTGGCGAGGAACGGGGCTGTGGGGACGCAGGAACCGCGGCCGTTAATAACCGCGGCAACTCCCCCCAGGAGAGCACAGGGTGGATTTAAAGTAACCTAGTGGCAAAAGGACAAAGTGTGTTTCTGATTTTTAAACAAACTGCGTTGTTACTGTTAAACTTCCCTACTACCTGTAGAAGTGACACCCCTAGGACACATGTAAGGTAACGCTCATCAGGATCAGGGCGGGAAAGTCTAATAAATTAATTTCTAATGGTCTGCTGATATGTAAATTTTGAGAGATATTTTTGTTTAAAATCGCCGTTAGCCAGCTATTCTCTGAGTCACTTGCTGAGGGGGGGATGCCGGCAGTGAAGCTTTTCTGTGGAAAACTAAAGATCGATCTGCTGGCCTGATTTAATAATCCCAGCGCGGGCCATATAAAACCATCTCATGGGCCGGCACTTAGGGACCTATTCTAAGTAGAGTTGCTACTGGTCCCATATGTTTTTGGATAGTCCCGTATTGTAAAATAATAATCCCATTTTGAACCAATACGAAACTCGATTTATCCTGTATGTTCAGACCGCATCAACGATCCTTCAATTCCCCCTCCCCCTCTCAGCAAACTTTATCGTTGTGGATGGGAGGGAGGATGGTTACGAGGGGTGTCCTATGTTTCTTCAGATTGAACGTGGCATCCCTACTTCTAAATGGTGAATATGCGAAGGGCCATGTGACCTCACTGCCTCTTAATCCCTGTGCACGATCTGTACCTGGTACCTTCTGACCCCCCCAAACCCTGTTCATTCTCTCTTCCAGCTCAGAACTGCAGCTACACGTTACACAGTCCAAACGGGACGATAGAGAGCCCCGGTTACCCGTACGGCTACCCCAACTATGCCAACTGCACGTGGGTGGTTCTGGCACAAGACCACAATCGGATACAGCTGGTGTTCCAGGGCTTCGCTCTGGAGGAGGACTTCGACATCCTCTCTGTCTACGATGGGCAGCCCAGCCCCAGCAACCTCAGAACACGGTAATACCCCCTTTTCACTTGTGTCGTCTTCCTGTTACTATATTGCAGATGCTGACTATGTCACATTTAGGAATTCTGCATGAATTTATCGGTATAGGATTTACTTGCACAGACCAGCTCAGGTCTATAAATTTTCTGCAGTGTAATTTTGTGGCCTTTGATGGACTGGCGTCCTGTCTGTGGTGTTCCCCCGCCATGTGTCTCGCATTGTCTGCAGTAGGCTACACCTTTTCTGGATAAGCGGTTGCAGGCTTATTCGAACAGGTTTGCACTGCTTACTTAATGTCGTAGCATTCCAGGAAAGAATTCTGGCTAATCCAGCAGGCATTAAGGTGCTGTAGTTGTCTATTCCCTGCACAGTGTATGCAAATGCATTGGACAAACACATTTGAGACGTTGTGGTCTATCCTGGGGGTTCTGGTGCTGCTGATAGGTTTGGCTCCTTAACTGGTGCCTCGAAGGCAATTCCCATCTCAGGAGCTGGTCTCACTAGAGGACCCAGGGGCATTTTCTGCTGAAGATGCTTTGGGAAATAAACTGGTGTAGAAGAGCGTGGGTCCTATGCAGCACGTATGATGCAGTCCCGGGTGTCCCTCTGAGGTTTGTTGGCCTTTACGTTCCTCCTCTTCAGAGGGAGACCCAGACCTTACTCGTTTAAAGTTTTAACTACTCTCTTGCATTCTGGGTCTGTGATGGGGGGCCTTAATAGACATGTTCAAGCATGAATGTTGAATAACAGAGTGGCTGCATGCTGCTGAAGGCAGTAAATGATAATTGTTTTTCTTTGTGTAGAAATATGACGGGAGAGGTTAACATCCACTCACATGTTTAGGGCCACATGTCACATGTCACATGTCATTTGCAGAAATCTTACAGATAGGAGACATCTGCGGCATTTTTAAATCTTTGTGGCTGTTTTAAATCTTCTGTTTTTCCTCACACGTGGTTTTTGTGATGTGGACCCATTACCGGCTTGTGATGTGGACCCATTATAGTCCCAGCTTTGGCCCTGCTGCTCTGTTGAGACCGATGTCTCCTGGATGACCTCACGGAAGCGAGTTGCCACCTCAGAGTAGCCAGTTGTTAACTTGAAATCACAGCAGGCCGCCAGCAAACGTTTTCACTCGGCTAGGGTGTCCGTCGAGGGCTTGCATAGTTTGTCCGGCTATATTCATCTTCAAAGTGACAGCTAAACAATTAAATCGCTTTATAAAACCTCACATCAGCAAAGTTGTTACTTTCAGGGAGAGTTTTTCTTTTTTTATCTCCCTGCTCCACACGCTAGGTGACATCCCAAATGATATATGGGGAAGCGGGTGTGACGCAGGCTGCAGACTCAGGCCTCGGGGCCTTTTCATAGCTGCCGTTTTGCTGGCTATCTGTGTCTTATCACCTTGCAGAAAGCTTCACTGGTGTGTACGGGCTTGTGTCAGCTCTGCTGTGCGCCGCAGGGCCGCGTTGTTGAGATATGTCTTTACACTTGCGTTAACGGCTACACATCTGCAAGATGGAGGACAGAAAAACTTGAAGATTCTGTTTCTTTGGCTTCCCAGTTCCCTTCTAACCCCAATGAGACTGAGATTTACTTGACTTTTGCCCTACCAGAGTAGCTCTAGCCTAGACCCAGACAGAGAGTCAGTCCCACTGGTAGCCTCCCTTGTGTGTGCCTTCTGTCCTGCCCCGCATACAGCCAATATACTAAATTGCTTGTGAGTGACTGTTAGCAAAAGGAGCGACTTGTGGAAAAAACAAAAATAGAACTCAGTCCAAACCTTCGTCTCCCCCAGAAGTCAAAAGTGCTGCTGGTTTTTGGCTTTTGAAGGCAGACCACAGTGAGGATGCCGTGGCCCAGTCCAGGTGGTGTGGGGGTGTCCAGACTGGCAAGGGGCTTTGAAAATAGCTTTCCTCCATAAGTCCTTTCTAATGATCTTCTCAGTGGATGCAGGCCCCATTCTGTGGTTCCAGGACAGTGAGACCTGATTTGTATATCTGATTTGGTTGTATTGGCTGGATGGGAGAAGGAGTGGGATGATCCAGGCCTTATTCATAAAGGGAGATGTGCTCCTGTGGTGAGTGGTGATCTCACGTTTAATAATGAGGGCAGAAAGGAAAGGCAGATTAAATCCTTAGCATAAGAGAACCTGAACCTGTGTGTGTGTGCGGCGGGTGGGGTTGAAGAAGATAGCTAAGCTATGTTTCTGAGTCATGTGCATCTTTCTGAGCTCTCCTGTTCTGGTTGTGACTGTGAGCTCTCTTGACCTGACTGTGACTGTCTCTGAGCTCTCCTGACCTGACAGTGTCTGTCTCTGAGCATGCCTCACCTGACTGTGAGTGTCTCTGAGCACTCCACAGCTGACTGTGACTGTCTCTGAGTACTTCACACCTGACTGTGACTGTCTCTGAGTACTCCACACCTGACTGTGACTGTCTCTGAGTACTCCTCACCTGACTGTCTGTCTCTGAGCACTTCTCACCTGTCTGTCTTTGAGCACTCCTCACCTGACTGTGACTGTCTCTGAGTACTCCTCACCTGACTGTGACTGTCTCTGAGCACTCCTCACCTGACTGTCTGTCTCTGAGCACTTCTCTCCTGACTGTCTGTCTTTGAGCACTCCTCACCTGACTGTGGCTGTCTTTGAGCACTCCTCACCTGACTGTGACGGTCTCTGAGCACTTCTCACCTGACTGTCTCTTTGAGCACTCCTCACCTGACTGTGACTGTCTCTAAGCACTCCTCACCTGACTGGCTGTCTCTGAGCACTCCTCATTATATAACTCTGTGGAGACCAGTTGTTCCCCATAATGCCAAATGCCTCGTATTTTGTGCGGTTAGGGTTATTTTGTGGCTAAGGTTAAGTCTAGGTAAGGGAAAGGTTTCATGTTGGGATTAGAGTTTTTCCCATAAAAATGAATGGAGAGTCCCCACAAATATATAATTACAAACCTGTGTTTGTGTGTGTGTGTGTGTGTGTGTGTGTATGTATGTGGGTCAGATACACATTACAATGTAGGGAGCAAATGTCCTCACAATGTGAACCTGTTATTTTGATATTATGGAGACCACTTTTGGTACCCCCAAGGAACATTTTTTATAAAAATCTGCAATAAAACAACTAAAATGCCATGTATTTTGTTTGGTTACTTATGGTTAAGGTTAGGGCTGGGTAGGGGTTAAGGTCGTCATATTGTGATTAGAGTTTTACCCATAGAATTGAATGGACAGTACCCACAAAGATATAAGTACAGGTCTGTGTGTGTGTGTGTGTGTGTGTGTTTGTACGCATGGGCGTGCATGAGTAAGCGCACTATCAGTGCCGGGCAGTGCATAGTTATCCCGTCCTTTTGTACATCTGACTGCCACGCAGCATATGGTCGAGCTACTGCTGAGTGCAGCACCCAGATGCGTGTGAGCGTCTGTGGCACAAACGTGCGCGCAGGGAGGGGCCTCATCTGCTCCTTCATCCTCAGAGAAGCACCCAGGTCCCTCCAGGATGGCACTAAAAGCCGCTGATGTTTTTATGGGATGAGGAACAGTGGAGAAACTCTGAGGTAAAACGTGATGCCTGTCCGTGTTCCTCTGCCTCCGGTCTGCACATACATAATTACCAGCTGGGGGTGACACAGTGGCTGTGTGGGTGGCACTGTGGCCTCGCACCTCCAGGTTTACAGGCTCCATTCCCACCCTGTGGCTATGTGTTTGTGGAGCTGAAAATGCTGTGTCCATGTTTGCCCGGTTACTGCTGTTCCCTCTTACAGTCCATAGGCTCGCGGTTAGGTGACTAAATTTTCATTAGTGCATATCTGCCTGTGTGTTTGATTAAAAGCCGATAGTTTTGGATAAGGCCAATAGATAAACAGATAATACTTTTCTAGAAGCCAGAACCAAATACAATTAGAGAGGCAGTGAAACGAAAGACATCAAGGACTGCGGCAGTTGATAAGGGCAGGGAGACTTTATAGTCTGCATAGTGAAGCACTGGAGATGAAAAGCTGGAGATAAAATGCAGGACAAATAAAGGAACTAGTAGGGGCCCACCTCGCCCAATGAGGTGAAGAAACATTAACATATCCGCATCTGTTTATTCCATATTTGGACTATTTTTAGATCTGTTCTATTCCATAGCTTTTGCAAGTTTAGTGACAACATTATGGATATATATTACTAAAAGGAATAATAAGCGGGCCTATTTTGTCTGGTTTGTGGCGATAATGTGTTTGCTAAAGTAGTTTAGGACAAATATGTTATTCTGTGGTACAGCATCTATCTCTTGACCATCTTCCCAGGTTTATAGGATGGGGGTGGAGCCTGTCCTAGGCGGCTTGCGGCACACAGCTAGCATATATAGTGGCTGGGATGCTGGTCCATTGCAAATGCATTAATGCGCACATGCTCACACACACAGTCATTCTCCCCTGGTAGGTTAGAGATGCAATTAGCCTGACTGCGTTGAGAAAACCAGAATACCCAAAGGAAACAGGTGAGGGGAAATGGGGGGAGAACATGCAAACTCCACACTCTCAGAGCAGAGGTGGCATGGTACAGCAGCAATGTCTAATTTAAAGCATAAATCACATGCTAAGGTTGTGACTCGCCGAACTGCTGCTTGCTACGTGTTCCTGTTTTCCGGTTTTCCTTTATCATTGCTTATGCTTGCTTATTTGATCTGGGGGAACAGGATGTGTGAAACTGGGGCTGTGTTTCATCGATCTGTTTCCCCGCATTGCTCCAGAGCAGACGACTTTGTTGATACAGACGAGATGGATGGCTTGGAAGGGTGGTGCAAGCCTAAACGCAGCCTCACTTTCAGGAATGGGGTTTCACCATGTGTCTGTAAGGTGAGGCTTGCCAAAACACCCTGCGTGTTTTATCGTCCCCTGACGGCCCCTCAATTGTCCCGGTTTTCTCTTCAGGATGAGATGCTGTAACTTCTTACGCTCTTTGGTGCTGGGATGTTCCACCATATTGCCATGCATTGATCAGCATGGCCGTTACGGACTGGCTCATAAATTAAACCAGCTACAGTGCCTAATTTGGTAAGGAAAGGAGTTTTTTTTCTTAAGCTTTTGGAATAAGATTCTTTGGCTGAGGGCCCCAGAGGCTGTGAGTGCCTTGGTGGGCTGATCGGCTGTCTCTGACTGGGCCGAGTGTGGTCTGTGATGGGGCGCGATCATTAATCTGGGCTGTTCTGCTCATTCCACACACTGTTCCGGTCGCCCTGGTGGGCCTGTGCCCTGCTGTTCAAGCCCGACAGCTTGGAAAAGAGAGGGCGGAAAAAAATACCCCCAACCGCAGATCTCTGATGGGGGGAGACTGTGCTTTGGGCCCGAACGTGCTTCTGAGGGGTCGGAAAGATGTGGGAGAGAGAGGTAGGAGGCAACGGCTGTCTTTGCCGAGGTGACGGCTGCGCGGTTGGTGGCAGTATGGGCAGGCCTCCCGTGTGCACGGATATTGGCATGCTGTGACATTATGGATCTAATAGCCAGCGGATGCCTCTATTCCAGGGCTGGCCGACAGCGCATGCTGAAATCATGGTGTGCCCGTGAAAACCGGAATGATGATGAGGACGCTCCGAATCCCTCTACACGCGTGGTGTTACCTTGGGGTAGGGGGGAGAGCCAGCAGAATGGCATGGCGAGTCGTTAGCGGCTCCGCTCCTGCCTGCCCCGTGGTCCATCCCTCCCGGCGCAGTCATGTGTGTCTCTGGATGGCTGGAAGATGAACTGTGGTACCTGGCTCTCTGTTTAATTGCTCTTATTTATTTGTTTAACCCGCAGCAGGGACCCACAGAGATATATGGGCTCTCAGCTGGGCCAGGGTTGAATGTGCCTGTTTTTGGGCTGCTTGCCGGGGCCCCTCCTCCGGCACGGAGCCGACCAGGTTCCCTTAAATCAGCTGCCGTCATCCTAAAGCTCTGCATTTGGGCTGCAGCTCTGCTGGCTCCTGGGCTGTACATATGCATAAACGTGAGTGTACAGCCATTATGTCGCCTAGCATACATGTATTGTTTAGCACACATTTTTAGTTTCATATTAAAGCAGAATTTCAGCATTTCAGGTTAGCCACCGAGCTCAGCGGCACAGCCGAAATGTCTCGTTTCTTAGTCACTAGCCTACTTCTTTCTCCTCAAAGATAGCATTATCACTTAATTAGAGATGTCGGCAGCTTCTGGGGGCTTTTAATGATGTCATTTCGACGTCCTTGTGACTGACCCCAGGATTGGTGCTCATTTCCCTCTTTTCAAAGAATCTTGAAAAACTGAAGCAAAAGTGCCAATAGGTGTGGGCTGGCACGGTGAATAACGGGTCCGTTCCACCACTTCCCTAGCCTCCTGCCCCCCCCACCAGTAGTAACAGATCAGCGTCACACTTATAAATAAACACGCTTCACGGCGAGGCCCACGCCGGTCCGACTGCGGCTTGCTCGGCGCCATACCTCGTCGGATCGTGTGGGTGCGCGCCGACAGGCCCCCGTCACCGGAGCTGCCGTTCTCAGCCCGCCCAGCTGCTCTCAGATCGTCTCTGATGCCATTGGGAAAAAACCGACAAAAAAAACAGAAAGCGCTACAGTTTAATTATGGCAGCGTTGAAATAACCTGCCGCCTCTGTCTCATCTGAGCTGTGAATAGTAACAACTCGTACAGCCCCGGCGCTCCCCCCACACCTCCTTATTCACGTTTAGCGTCTCACAGCATTCAGTTTCAGTCTTCCTCTTGCCCCCCCCCCCCCATTTATTTTTTTCCCTTCTCTGCTATCGTGACTGTCATTCCTGTGTTTCTCCTAGAATAGGAATGAGGGCTTTTTTTGTTGTTGTTGTCGGTGTGAACCATGCAAAGGAGCAGACAGAACCCACAGCTGTTGCTTAGCTCAGTTGAACCTGTACACAGAGATGATAGCGCTCATGGAGAGAGGAGGTGGGGGTTTTTTTGGAGCGAGGTTTTGCCCGGAGGCCGGTGCGGCTCGATGCGTGCGGGGCCGCTGTGATAATGCAGTGGGAGCGATTGCCGCCTGTTAGAGGAGGTTGTGACTTTGCTGCCGGAGTGGCGACCTCGTGCCTGAGGGGCCGATGCCTTCCCTCACCAGGCAATGACTCAGAGCTCTCGACTTTGGTATGCCCACCTTTGCTTAACCCTGTTATGCCCTGGACAGTGCTGATGGGAAGTGCGGTAACTAAAAGGGCCACCACTGAAGACATTTCTGCGAAGCTGGGAGGATGTGTCTGTGTGTGAGTGTATATGTGTGTGTATGTTTTTGTGTGCGCCCATGTGAGTGTGTCTGTGTGTATGACTGTGTGTGTATGCCCTTGTGTGTGAATGTATGAGTGTGTGTGTGTGTGTGTGCATGATCGTGCTCAGCTCTGTCTGTCGCTTCACTTCCTGCTTCTCCTCGGATCGCTACAGCCTTTGCTCCCCTGTCTCGTTGCGTAATGAGAGGCCATTGATATTCATGAGGGCAGATGTTCAGGAATGCAGCCCTCCCCCTGCAGCTCCCGCAGCCTCACCGTTCGCATGCTCTTGGATGCTTGCAGCTCTCAGCGGGCCAGGGCATGCTCCCAAACCAAAGGATCGTAGAGGGAAGCAGAGGAGCCCCGCAGAAATGGCCACAGTAGGGGGGGGGGGGGGTTAGGCTGCATTCTATAGCAGAGTGCGAGCTGGTGCTGGCAGGCAGGCCTCTCTTTACACTTCCCACCTCAAAGCCAACCTTGAGAAAGCCTTTCTGCTCTTTGCCAGAGTCATGAATCTCTTGCTTCTGTGTTACTTAGGATAATTGGGAGGTGGAGGGGCATTTATGGAATATGGAAGGAGGGAAAAGGAAATCCATAGGCGGAGGGGTTGTGCACGGGTCAGCAGTACATCATTTGTGTCCACCTCAGAACCAGGCCCCTGTCTGTCTCTGTGTGATTTATTAGCCCGAGTCATGTGATGGTCGGCGCCCAGCTCTTGTAAGGCAGGGGGAGGGGCATTCCGCTGGCCACCGTCCCCTGGAGTGGTGGGGTGCAATCCTTCTGTTTCTGGAGGTGTGGCAGCAATCGTGATTTAAACAGGTCGAACCGGAGAAGGTTATAAGTTTTAGGGGGATTATCGAGTGTCGAGGCGGATAAAGGCAATGTAAATAACTGGGGTTATAATAAAAACGCCAGCAGACAGCTCAGGAGTCCAGCTGTGTTGTATTAATGGGTATTGATGCAGTTTGTTATGTTGCTGCTGTTTTTGCTGGTAAGGCAAAATATGACACAGTGATTAGATTATACTACTTACAGTAATGACGGCGTAAACAATCCAGAAATTGAGCCTGTGAAGGCTGCCGGGAGAGCGGTCACACACACGGGTCACTGCTGTCTAGTTCCGCGACCATTTGGATCAGGTTTTCCTTGATCAAATACGTGTATGTGCTCCCAGATGTATGTGATTGTGCTCCCAGACTTTGCTACTAGGCTGTTAATAATGGGATCTTCTGCCTTTGGCTAAAGTGATCTTTATCATGAATGACACTCACATCCTAGGATATGTTCAAAAATGTGTACTTCATGGCTCCGGGTGAGGACGGCCGCATTTGGGGGGGGAAGGGACATTTTGGTGTGTGATGGCAGCAGGCAGAAAAGAACCAGTGTTTAGCAGACCATGGTTGAATGATCTGCTAGCTAAATATAAGAGAAGGAAAGTGCCCTAAGAAGGGAATGAGCAGAATTTCAATTCAATTCAATTCAATTCAATTCAATTCAATTCAATTCACTTCACTTCAATTCACTTCACTTCACTTCACTTCACTTCACTTCAATTCAATTCAATTCAATTCAATTCAATTCAATTTTTTTGTATATCACCTTTCACAGAGTCACTGCTCTCCTGTAAGAGTGTGTGTGATCATTAAACCATGGGGAATGTCTGGTAGTTTTGACAACTTTATTTTTCAAAGGTACCATTTCATCCAAAACCAGACTAACCACTATCAACATCATGTGTGACTAAATTGACATCTGTACTAGACATGAACTTCATGTTACTTACTGCATTGATAAATCATAGGGAATTTCTATGATTTAGGTAACGTGTCATAATAATCTTTTCCTCCATAGTCAAAAGAGGGTGGCTGAATCACAAAGCTGATTAGAAAATGCCCAGAGAAGGACTAATTCAGTGGACACACAGATATATGATGAACATAAACTCTGTCAGTGATAATCCAGTCTAGTGTATGGTTATGCACGTGTGTTTGTCCCATTACATGCTGATAACATTAAACAGAGTCCAGGAGGGACAGGAACCTTTTGCTGAAAGCATCAGTCTCTATGCCCACATGAACATTGACATCTCCAAGAATGTTGGAGAAAGTTCCCTAAATTCAGTCAGAAACAAAGCGTATGGTCCTGATGGTTTGTATGCTATAAGAATATAGACGGGCGGGTCAGACATAATTTGAAGTAATGATCCTTCAAATGTTATAAAAAATGTTATAATTTTGGGTTCCATTTTTAACTTTGAGTTAAAAATAGCTGCCAGGCCACCTCCACGACCAGAGCCATGTGGTTTCTGTATGACTAACTAACTAAACCCATCAGGTGAGGCTTCGACAAGAGGAATAGTGTCTATGGGTCTGAGCCAGGTTTTTGTCAAGCACCATGTCGTTGACAAGAAGTGATTTGTTTTCTGAAGAGTGAACGTTCGGTAATGAGCATTTTATGATGGGTTTATGTTGTGGCTCATTTAATATTATCATTGGGAGTGATATTAAGTTATCTGCACAGGAGCCCCCAGTGGAATGTTTAGGTCTAAGTCTTGGTCTAATAATAGTTCCTATATTCTTTCTAGGCTCACTCAACTCTAAACTCTAAACAACTTCTAAATAGTTGTTAGATTTAGGGGATGCCGTTTTATGGAGCGCCTGGGTCATAGCCAGACAGGAGCTAAAGGTAAGATAATAATCAGCCTTCGATTTAAGATCGCGTGGCTGAGGCCTGTGTGGAGCTCTGAGTCAGGAAGGTACAGTGTTTGCCATGTTTTGGGATAACATAAATGATCCCCTCCAATTAGGATGGAGACCATCCTGTTTGTAAAAGCCAGGCCATTCCCCAAAAAGGTCCCAGTTAATAATAGTCAATGTTTTGAAATGCACACCAAAGTCTCTAACCAGAGGTTTAGGGAGCGTAGCCTGCTATAGTTATCATTAGTTCCAGCATAAACAACCAAGATGGAGACTTCGCTGTTGGAGAGTAAGTCCAATTTTGCTTTGGTGCCAGAAACTCTGGCCCCGGGGAGGCATTTTACAGAAACCACTGCTTTATGATTGTTGAAAAATCTAACAAACTATCTGTACTAGAGTCTTCAATCACAAGCACCTATTCTACTTGGGCAGACAAAGTGCTGAGAGCAGGGAACCTGTTGCTAAACGCAACAGCTGACTGGCATGCAGGGGCTCTCGGCTTAGAGCTCCTAGGACCACGTCTGACTGTGACTCAGGGCTCGCGTGTGCTGGCTGCTGGTGCCGCACTGGAGACAGTTATGGCAGGAGGGACAACTACCAGATCAAAACTGGCTGAGAGCTCCGATTGAGCCGCATCTAAAAATCCCTCACTCTGCTTAATCTCCACTAAGTTAATAATGCGCTCCTGCTATGCGCAAATCCTGTCCTCCAACTCCACTATTACTAAACACTTCTGGGATATGATGCTATCAGGAACTTTGGAAGGACAGTCTCCGCTGTACATGACACAAGAGCTACAAAACACAGGCGCATAAGACATCATCTTCACTTACCCTTTTAATTCCAAGCAGTTGTCGGGGCTGTCGGTCCCCAGGGAAGGCCGTTCATCTGTCTGAGGGTCATCTGTCTGAGTTTGGAGATGAACTTGCAAAAGTTTATATAATATGGAGTTTTCCATTATTCTAATTATTATCTTGACAGTATCTAAAGTTTGAAAGTTTGCACACTATTAACCAGTCTGACTGTCGCAGGAAACACCACAACAGCAGAATTCTCCACTTTTACTGCCAGCCTCCTCTCTATAACGGCCTCCAGGGGGTCTAGTGTCAGTCCTGCCAGGAGCTGGCTATCCTGATGAGTTTGTTCATGCACTTGGTATCAGTGTTATTGCTTTCCCATCAGACCAAAGAGAAGAACGCTGGGTACTGTAGACTGGTAAAACATCTCCAGGAGCTTGCTGCAAACATCTGAAGACCTGACTCTCCTCAGAAAGTAGAGCTGATGTTGCAGTGAATCCCCAGGTGCTTGTATCACTGTATCACCTCCACTTCCTCCCTTGGATGGTGACTAGTCTCAGGGGCTTCTTGGCATGCCAGGAATCCACCACCAACTCCTTTATCTGGCTGGTGTTGAGATACAGATGGTTCCTTAGTCATAGATGCTGGATGATGTTGAAGGCACTAGAGAAGTTTAAGAAAAATGAAAAGCTGTGACTACAGTGCCAGCTATATGTGGTGGGGGTTAGCTCTGTGGAGCATGTAGTTCATAGCTTTGTCTACATCTACAAACAGCAAAAGGTCTTCTTCATGTGTAGTGAGAGCAACTGGTCTGAAGTCCTTACAGGAGCTGGAGTTTTTGGCACCAAGACTAGAATGTCTTCCAGAGCAGAGGCACCTTCTTGAGGCTTTGGGAGAAGGAGAATAAGTACTGACGGACCCCAGAGAGCGGCTGGCACACGTCTTCAGAACCCCGGGGCTGATTCCAACCGGCCCAGCAGCCTATTCCTCTGCAGAATTTCCCCAGCTCTTTCCTTACCTGACTGGCAATAACAGGCAGTATGGGAAGTAATGCTGGGGTGGAGACCTTGAGTGCACTGTCTTCACTGGAAAAGTTGCAGGGAGGTGTGAAGGTGGTGCAGAGGGCAGGAGGCAGAGAGGAACCTGAAACCCCATCAGCCAGCATGCTGAGTCTAGTGGTGTTAGGTGGGGGCTGCACTAGTCAAGCATGCAGGCAAATGCAGGCATGCATGCACATACTTTGCCTGTGTGACTTTTGATTTTGCCAGTTCCTACAGTTTAATGTTTCCCAGCAAGTGCTTATGTGAAATATATGTCTTATATATAATAGTTCTGAGAAATGAATTTTAAATTGGCTGAATTTCTTCAATCTAAAAGGATCTTTATCTAAATCATAATAATAAATAAATTCTAGTTTAGCAAACTGCATGCAACATTCTGCATTGTTCTATCTTTATTGAGGGAGTGCAGGAAGCTTCTTTTTCCGTATCATACAGCTGGTGTCATGACTGCCATGCTGTTGGCTGTCCCTAAAGCATAAAGGGAAATGGAAAAAAAAGCTATGAAGCAAACATACACACCACACACCTGTACACAGGGACACGCATAGACACATGCACGGCGTGCCCAGTTTATGTTAATTTGCAGGCTGAGTGACCGTCCATGGGGCAGATGACCAGATATCAGAGCCTTCGGGACATAGTGGACAGACTTCCCGTGATCTTGGAGAACTTCTGCCAGCTTTGTGTAACTATGTCTCCCCTGCAGATTACAGCATAAATAAGAACAGTGTGTGTGTGTGTGTCTTTGTGTGGATTAGGTTTATATTACATTGTGGGGACCAAATATACACAATGTAATAAAGACCTGTTTTTTGATGTTGTGGGGACCATTTCTAAGGTCCCCACAAAAATCTGTGGATGCAATCAAAAAATAAAAATGCCAAAAATCTCGTATTTTGTTTGGTTACTTATGGCAAAGATTAGGGCTGGGTAGGGGTTAAGGTCGTCATGTTGGGATTAGAATTTTGCCCAGAGAAATGAAAGTCCCCACAATGATATAATTACGAACCGGTGTGTGTGTGGGTGTTTGTTTGCGCATTTTAAAAAGCAATGGCAATGATAGTCTCATGAAAGAGCCCCATCTTGGGAATACCCATACACACTGAATAGTTTTACATGTCTTGTCAACTAATGCGAATCCTTCGCAAGTCCGCCCCCCTGGCCTGAATTTCCATACCCTTACCTTCCTCTCGCCCCAGGGGACTCCCTGCAGCAAAACGCATTTCCCACACCCACTCTTTCTAGATCGAGATCTCTTCTACCTGCTTAGAAAATGAAAACATGCCTAATTGATTTGGGCTCCTTGTAATTAGAAGCTTTACGAAAGAAACGCCCGGATCTGCGGGTGCGTTTACGGCGCCACAGATAGCGCATCTCCGACGGGGAGATGAGGTAACGTGCCGGTGCGAGTGGGAGATGGTGTGTGCTGGCTTCGGGCCGCCGGTGTTTACCGCCTCTCTGGGTGTTTCGTAATAAGAGTAGCACAGTGCACACTCCCGCTGACCTTTACAGATACCTTTTCATTAATGCCATGCAGTGAGTTACAGTTCTTCTCCTTGAAAATGAGCAATGTACTCGTTAATAACGGTTGCCAGTTTGAGTCCCAGTTGGAGCCCTGCTACTGTAGACTCCAGCAAAATACATTGCCAGAATCACTTTGTTAACATATCAACTGTATCAAGTCTTCATTTGTAACACATAAGCCAATTTTGAGGAAGAATCTATTAAGCGATTAAAATAAGAATAAATGGGTTACCTCAGTGACTCATGCTGTAAGTGTGACCAGGCAAATTTTCCCTCAGCTGAACGGCATCACACTACGCCTTGAGTTCAGTTCAGCGTGGCAGTGGTGGGGTTCTGATTTAGTCTCTGTCCATGGTCCTGAAAGTGCCCTTAAAGCCCCACCCCTCGAGTGAGCTGATTGGCTGTGATCTAGAGAAGGTAATACTGTTAAACTTGGAGTATATCTGTGTCTTCTAAAAAGTTATGTAATTTACTCAGCAGATTTTTGGAGTGCAACAGCAGAGATTATATTGAACCACATACCGAGTTGATGAACAGTTGACCTGAGTAGTAGGTTAACAGTTCCTGTGAAGCGCACTACAGACGATGACCCCAACGTATGGCCGTACTGTCGCAGAAATCCATTGTCAACGGCATATCTTCAGGAAAATGATTAAGAGAAAGACAAATTGTTTGTTAAGCTTTTGCTTAAATCACGGGAAGATGGGATTTATAGCGGTGTTAAAAGGCTTAATTAGCTGCTGGGCAGGGATTCCAGGAATGGCTGGTAGGAAACAATGGGTGGATCGACAGAAGGGAATGTGCAGAGAATCCGGTTTCTGGGAAAACAGGAAACTTTGCGAAGACCTTTGGACTGCAGGAAATGGAGGAATTAAGGGCAACTCTAATTTTAATAAATGACATTTGTGTAACTCAGTGTAACTTTTTCCCGTTTGGTGGCGACAAGATTTTGCTGCCACAGCATTGATTATTAAATAATGACTGATGTGTCCGCAGAAAAATATTAGCCTCATCTCCCTGTCAATACTTCAGCAAAATTTGTGCGACGTCGGTGGAAATTTAGCTTATGCCAATAAAATTATCACAGAGCTGGACCAGGAGGACGAAACGGAGGCGTGCTTGAAGAGGAAGAGCGATGCCTTTTCTCTTTCGCCTCATTAGGGGCTGGGAATGCAGAGCCACCATTAACTTCTTTAATTAAACCACTTGTCATATCTGGCTGCAGGACACTGTGCTGTGGGCTGGTCGCTGGCTGACTGATGAGCTTAGAGGGTAACAGCCTGATGCCCTGCAGCAAAAAAAGACCCTTTTTTCTCATTGTTTCTAACTGGACCTTTCGGTATCGCATTACTGGTTCACAGTTCAAATTGTGTGTGTGTCATAAGGCCCATAAAGTCATAATCACGTTATGTTGGTCCTTTCTCATTAAATCACATTATTTCCTTTGGCTTCCGTACTTTTTATGTAACATTTTCACATGTATTATACTGGCTTCCTAAGTGCTTCTTTAGAACAGAAAGGCCCCTGGGATCAATAAAGTTCGTCCTATCTTATCTTTAAAACCATACAGATAATTAATTTATTTCTTCAACAGTACATATGCTAGCTAAGTGGTACTATGCTTTTGCGTTGTTTGCTGCACTTTTTCCAAGCTTATACCACAATGTAGACAGCTGATTGGACAAATCTAAAGTCCATAATGGACTATCGCACAGCTGACTGGACTAGCATATAGCTCATAACATTGTGCAACACAGCTGATTGGACAAGCACAAAGCTCATAGCATAGTGGCGCACAGCTCATTGGACAGGCATTAAGCACTTACTGCTGACCTCACCATTGAGCTCCCTCTCTTTCTTGTTCTGTGGGGGAGGTCCAAAGACACACAGCCTCGGCACGCTCCATTCGCCCCCCCCCCCCCCCCCCCCCCCCCCCCTC
>JAODLC010000050.1:13983628-14000951 GCA_026781145.1 Hippopotamyrus pictus
TCCCCCCCCCCCCCCCCCCCCCCCCCCTTTCTGTTTCTGGAGCTTATTGGCTGAGGGGGGTTGCATTTGGCTGAAATGTCAGGCTGCCCATGGGCCTTAGTGCTTCACATGGGCACCAAAGCTGCCTGCCGGCAGTCACATTGAGACGGTAATGGAACGGGGGTCCAACTGGAGAGGAAATGAAGGCGGAAAAAATGGGAGGAAAAAAGTAACAAACAAACCGCAGGGATTTTGCACTCAGCTGGTCAGCATGTCCCCTTCGCCCTCTGCACCCAATCAAATCAGCCTCCGGCCCCCTTTCGGAGTTTAATAGAGAGCCAGTGTGGGTGCCCACCACCGGATGCATAAATGAGTACGGCTGATGAAATTGGGGCCCTTTGCCTTCAGAGGCTGAGTAACTCTGAAAGACTTCCGGAAGGGTCTTAGACCGAGCACAGCTTCCGCCAGTGGAAGAAAGTCAACATTTAAATATTTAATCTCCAAAAGCACTGGAAGCTTCTTGGGAGCCTGGGAAGGATGTGAGGAGCTGGTTGGGTGGGGGGGGGTGATTTTTTACCAGCCACCACCTTACGGGGGTATCCAGGCAAATTACCGACTGCCGGCTCATGTGAGCAGAGGAATGGGTGCTCTCCAGCTGGGCAGGGTCCTGGCCGCCTGCCGTCCTGCCTCTTCCCATCATGGCCACAAGAAAAGCGTTTCCCTTCTCAGCCTGCAACTCCATCAGGCTAAGTCTGGTTGGGGGCAGCGTTCCAGTCTCATAGAGGTTTATTTTTATTAATTTCATACTGTATATGCTTTAGTCGTCACAGATCCCGTGTGACAGAGACTCATTTGACTTTTGGGAAAGAATTGACACTTATATATTTGAGCAGGAGGCACTATGAGCCAATAGCCAGCAAGCTGTGGCACGTAAGGTGTTAAGTACTCTGAGGCAGTGCCCTGTGAAAAGGTGGGGTCATTTTTACATTATTGTAAGAACTGCATCACGGTTTTCAGCAAGCCACCATTTCGTGTCTTTCTCTTTCTGTGCTGGTCAAATACTGGAAAGACAGCGCAAGGTCAGCATCTCCTTTTACCAGAGTTATGTAACAACGGTGCGTAAATGGCGGCCACACCATCTGGACAGGGAGGGGACAGCTAAAGTTGGACACGGTATGCTGGCCGTCCCAAGCATAAGCACATCCCAGGGACTTGCTGCGGGGGGGGGAGGGGGGGCGTGGGCTGGCTTTTGGTTGTATTTACAGGTGGGCTGTTCCTCCGGTCAGAGCTGTAATGGCAAGGCAAGATGGACATGTTTAACCCACCCCCCCCACACACACATGCATACACCCTCTTTGTTTTCCAGCTATTGTCTAGCGGCATCTCATGCTGATAATAAGAGGTAGACAACAGGAGACTTAAAAAAGCAAACACTAATTCTTGTTATCATCTTGGCAGCTTCACCAGCGTATAATGGCTGTTTAACGGGTTTTCCGTAAAATAACCTTTCGTAACTGAACTAGTTGGTTGGGGACCCGCAGAATGCCCAATCCTGTATTGTATTCTAGTCCTGTACCTTTTGTTGGGTCATAAATACGCTGCACAGTTATTTCTGGCCAATTTGTGGATAGCAGGGAGTCTGTAGCTTAATGGTGTGAAGGCACAAGTGCTAGCAGCCTCTAGCTGGCCAAAGAAAATTCCAGGCCATTTAGGACCATTTATTTCAAAGTGATGAGTTTTGCCAGCGCGCCAAGCAAATGACAGCCAATCATTCCAGCCCCCCCCCCCAACACCCGACTTTATGCAGCTCAGAAAATCACTCTGATGAGTTATGCATTCTATCACGACTTCCTGGCTCTAAATTATTTAACTGTGCGTGGCTATTCTTCATTTTTTTTCAATACTAATCATGGGACGCTAAAGTATTAATGAACCTAGCTGAGATTCTTCCTTTGGCTGTTAAAGGTTGATAATTACAATATTTGCATTCTGCTCCTCCTGCTTCGAGTTAATCTCTTTGGATTGAGGAGATCCGCCGTGATTAGTTTGTGTAAATTCTCTGTATGGTTTTAAGCAAGGGCAGATGTAAGGGGCATGACATTTGAGTCACTTGGCCATCTTTACCCACAATGCACCAGTTTTGGCAGGCCAAGCCCCCCATTGAAATTGGCCCCCGGAAGAGGATGATTTAATGCATAAAGAAAACAAAAATAAGTGGATATCATTGATTAATTATTCGTGTGGTATATTATTGCTGTTGAATTAGACTCCTGCAAAAAGATTAAGGGCATTCTATTTGAACAGTTTTCTCCATTTGGTCACGATTCCTAAATATGCTAATTACACGGCATCCTGAAGCTCCAGGAGCCGCTGAATGCATGGCAGGGCGGAGTGGCGCCCGTTCATTGCAGGTTTTCCCCGAGCGTGTTCGAAAGCGGCGAGGCCCCATGAGGATGCGCCGCGGTAGCCTGTCGCGCTGCCAGCTCCCATGCCGCTTACCGCGCGGGACGAGGCGCTGCCCAGGCGCCTCTCTGTCTCTGCAGCTCTTCCCTTCGTGCCGTCGCTGCCTCTACTGCCTGTTTCCTGTTCTCCAAAGTCAAGTCGACTGCGGTTTTTTTTGCACACTGAAGGTCATTCTACTTCTGAGCACGGATTTGCTGTACATATATCGTTGCGGGACAGCAAACCCTTATCGTGAATCCGGTTGCCATAGAGCAATGTACTGAAACTTGGGTCTTGGGTCAGTTGATGATGAAGCCCATTGTGGGTTCAGTATGCATGTGATGCCATTGCAGTTTACCCAGAATATAGGAAGTAACAAATTGACATTCAGGTAGGCTTGGCTGATATTACAGTAATACACTATAGCACAGGATTTTGGGTTTACTTCATTATTTGTTACTCTGCAAACTTTATTGTGGAGTCCACCAATGTTTGTGCCCCCCCGCACCCTCCCCTGCACTTGGTGAATTTTATCACCAAGATTTCAAAATACAGGATTTGGGTTGCTTTGAAAGTACCGTCAGAATACCGCATACTGTGGTATAATGTGTGGACTGTATGACGGTATGAAAAATTACATACTGCCCAAGCAAACACACAGTACTCTTCTGTATTGCCTTCTGCATGTCGCGGTTTCATCCACCCATTCTTAAGGCTGTTATGGCCCTGGTTAAACCTCATTTTGTTCTTCTAATACCTGGTAATCTGAGAACCCCCAGGTGTTTCCATGCCTAACAGTGTTAATTTAGGCTAGCCACTTTGTTACACAACATGTGACTGAAGCCTTTTTGAAATGTTTTTTTTTTTCCCCGTGACAGTTTCCTTCAGACGGATGCAACTGATTTAAATGCGTAGTATGGTGCCAAGGAATATAAAGCTGTTTGTTTCTTAGTGTTTTTTTTCCTGGTCTCTCTCATTGCATTTACAGTGGGGAGATCCTCTACTCTGTAGCTCTGCCAAAAACGACATAGCATAGAAATACTGAAATAAACATACAAAAAACACATAGAAATGATAGTAATTAGCAGTTGGTAGACTGAGAGGTGTGTGCTTTGGAATGCAGGCATTTTTAACATTCTGCCAGCATGTGCTGGGGGATCTGGGCGACACCTGGGATACACAAAGAATATACTTGGTATCATTAGGGGTACTTTTGGGGGGGTTAGGACATGATTAGCACAACACAACAGCAAAGTCAATAACCAATCACAAGCTCATGCTGAGGGGGTTGGGGACCTACGTAGAGCATTCAGGACCATGGGTTTGAATACTGTCACTGGCATTACTAAGGGTGCAACAACAGAGGCATCGCACAGAGGCAAAAAAGGGGTTTAACTAATGAAATCAAGAATGACTTGATCATCTGAATATTCCCTTCTGTGATCCCCCGGTCTTTCCCAGAGAATCAAAAACAGAAGCAGCCTTGGAAACCAATTTCCTGTCAGCTATTAGCAGTTTGGCAAGTCTTAAAAGCTGTAGGAAAATTTTGGTGTAATAATAAAAGTGAGAGGAGTAGAAACATTAGAAGAGGAAGTTGGGTTTTAGGGGGAATTTAATAGCAGAGGGCACAGTTTGACTGTTTCTGACATATCATCACACGGGAAGCCTCCGGAGCAAGGCACACGCTGTACGAGACTAGGTGAATAATGTCAAGCCTGTGTCTGCAATTAGCAGCTGACGGAGGACTTTTGCTAGATTTCTCTGAGATAAAATATGCGGTTCCCTTTGCTCTGCCGGTTCTGGTTGCCATACTCTCTTGCCTCGCTGCGACGCCTTGCTGAATGGTGAAACGTCTTCAGTTCTTCTTCTGCTTGGTATATTTTTGCTTCATTAGTGAGTGTCCATCTTGCAGCTCTCTTTGAGAAGTGGATTTATCAGCAACATGAAAAGTAGCTTTGAAAGGAAAAATAGTCAAAGCTCACAGTTACTTCCTTCTTCTGCTCTGCTCTGCTGTGTCATGTTGCTTTTTGGGTGGAAATGCCTTCATTTGTAACATTGATTGGTTGGTACCCTTAAAAATCCGTATTATATGGATGAACACACTGGAACTCGGGGCTGTTTGTGGGAGCTCGGAAGTGGGAAGACGGCCTGTGGTTTCACCTTTGTATGATGGGTTTTGTCTTTGAAACATGGGATTAGGTCCAGGCACCGGACCCCCTCCCATCAGGATCATCAGCTGCAGATGTAGGGTTCTCCTGCCCCAGCTAATAACTAGCAGGACAGCTGTGGGGTGTGTAGTGTGTGAGCAGATGAAACCTCAGACCGCTTCAGACTGAGAATAACAGGGCAGCGGGCAAAAATAGGTGCCAGGATCACCAGGCAGAACTGAGCATGGGGTGTAAAATCAGGTGCAGCACACAGCACACGTGGTGTTTTGTGTAATCGTGGGAGGCTGACTGTCAGAGTTTAAAAAATAAGCATTTTTTCCCCGTCTGACAACTATCGATGGGAATGTACAGCACATTCACCAGCGTGGCATGGTGGTTAGGTGTGTTACACTGTTACCTCCAGGGCTGGCGTTTTAAATCCTGTGTGCGTGTCATCTGCATGGTCTTCTTGTATGTGTGTAGGTATCCTCCTTCAGTGCATGATACACGGGTGAGTGAGTTGGCACCACTAAATTGCCCATATTGTTTGAGTGATTTGTGATGGACCGGCATCCTGTCTGGAAACCAGCATGGGGCACGCCGGTCCCTCATAAGGCAAACACTATGGGTAATTTAGACGCATTTATTGCAGTACTGTGCTAGTATGTTACTCTCACACACACTTGGCTACACTGCCATGGTGGTTATATTTGAGTTTTGGCCAGATGATGAGATAATCCCGATAAAATGTTTATTGTGTGGATGGATGTCAAGCTCTACACATCTATGGGGTTAGTGGGGTTAGGTTAGCATGGGTTGGGCACTCAGACCTTGGAAAAAACAAGTTGCAGGCAGAATCTGACCAATGTACCAGTGCTGCTTGATGGGCAGACAAATCAAAAGCTCACTGATGTAAATTGAGAGGCAGGCAAATGAGGTCCTGGGTAGGATTGGGGTGGGGTGGTAGTGCAGTCTAAAAGTTTAGACTGACAGGGAGAACCTGTTGGCTAATGAATATCAAGCGCGCAGAGACGTACATATTCACTTGTGTACACCGGTAGTTGTGATTTCAGTTTCCCTGACAACTTCCCTTTTGCTCATTCACATGAAATCATGCCGCATCTGCTCTGGCTTGTCCTTGTGGGAATCCGGCTGCTTCAGCAGAACCTGCAGATAACCAGGGAAAACACAACCAGCGGAGAAATGCTTCTGACTTGCTTCCAAAACGTCTGGGACGTTGCTTGGAAGTTGGCCGGGCCACATTTATAGACCGGCAACATTTTTTTCTCTTCTACAGCAACGGCTTTTTCTTCAGTGCTGTTTTGCTCTGAAACAGGCATTGGGGAATGATTAGCATACTGAAAAACCCATTTTGCAGTTTTGTTTGGAGGAGTTCTGAATATCTAAAGCGATCCCTGCACTTAGGATTTATTTCTTTGAATTGGACACCCAACATTCATAGTGAGGCTCTGCCTCCGAAACAAAGGTTGGAAACTGGTTATGTTTTTAAATGCAGTGTTTTTCCTACCATTATATTAGGGCACCTCCCGCCCCCTCTTGAAGGTCAAGTTAATTTTATTTTCTATATAGCACCAGATCACAACAGAAGTCATTTAAGGTTACCTTTCCTATAGAACAGATCTATACATTGTCCTTTTATTAAACAAACTAAATAGCCTTATGTTATTTACCTTATTTAGACAACAGCCTGTCATTTTTGTCTCTACACGGTCGCGCGTTTACAATTCTCTGCTCTCCGTGTCGTGCATGGCGACAGAGACGTGCGCGCGCACACAGGTGAGCACACTCCCACCAGCGGACAGAGAGCGCGTCGGAAAATATGTTGCGTCAACTATCTGAATTGCAGGGTAATAAATACGTTTTACAATGGGATTTTCTGCTTTAAACTATCACTATTTTAAGCTATCAGCTATCACTTTCAAAGCCTAACAATTAATGTATTTGCAGGTCAAGACAAACATCCGCAATGTCACACTGTTGACGTCACACTCGCTATAACCGCAGTGCATTGTGGGTCGAATCGCCACAGCTGTCATTAAAAGAAACACATGAATCCTGTCGGTGTCCGTCTGCCCCCTGCCCCCTGCCCGCCCCCAAAAAAAAAAGTTGTCAACCTAGGGGAAACACTGAAATGTATGTAATACATTAACATTTGAGGTGCGAGTCTCCCACAGTGCCGTCTTCAGGAATGATGGCAAACCTGACGAGAGACATTACACATACTCTAATGTTCCATTCAATCACATTTTATTATGAAGCTTCCCCGGGGTCCAGTAAATCAGAGCTCATGTGGTGTGTATGTGGGGGGGGACTTTGTGTACATAGTGCTTTAATCAGTAGATTTTTTATGCTAGCTTTGTGCTCTTCTCCCCCGCCCCCCCAATCCACTCAGCATCTCACCCCATCAGCTCCATACCAATAGTGGAATGCAGGACACCCACGGAGACATGAGAAGATTTTGATTCTTCTGAGTGTCTGTCATCGTCATGGGGATAAACTCAGGGCTGGCCGCCTCGAGGGCGGGGGTCACTCTGAGGGAGGGGTTTCCATGCCAGCCTTTTCGTGAGCTCTGGGGGAGCCATGGGTAGCTGATGTGTTCGGCTGTTTCTTCTGAAAGAAGATGTTTCCAAACATTATTATGTACATTTTAATTGCAAAAGGATTCAGAAGTGACCATATATAAGAGTGATGATTTTTTTTTAGTTGATTTTAGCCTTTGCATTGATTATTGGACAAGGGAATTAGCAAATCTCAACATTTGAATTTGTTTATTTCTTATTGCAATTATTTAATGAGGTGCAAATTACAATCTAGAATTCTGGTTCTGTTTTTCACTGCTGGGGTGCTCTAGCATTTCATATTGATGTGTATTATGCCGAGGGGCAGCTTGGTGGCGCCGTTTCCTCCGGGTGCCCTGGTTTCCCCCCCACAGTCGAAAACCATGCTAAGGTGAATTGTGGTTGCCAGACTGTGCATAGGTGTAAACCATGCGAAAGATGAATGAATGAATGTGCTGTGCTGCTTTGTGAGTAATTTGTGTTCCCGCTCTTTGTACACGATCTTCCGCTGGATCAGTGTGATGTGATGTCATCCCATAGGGCAGTACACTCGCGTGGCCTTCGTTCACCCCTCTGTTTTCCTCTCCCTGCAGGCTGACGGGCTTCCAGCTGCCTCCGCCCATTGTCAGCTCTGGGCCTCGGCTTACTCTGTGGCTGCTCTCAGACTACGCCGTCAGTGGGCAGGGATTCAAGGCCTACTATGAAGGTAAGCCACGCCCCTCTGGGGTCAGAGTTCATCGCATTATGGAAAACACATATGCGTGAGTCTGGCATGTCTTAGTAAGGCAGACGGACAGCCAGAACGGCAGGTGACATTGTACGCTTAGACTTGACTTCATGGCTTCAGAAATACGAGTACGTGATGCATGCTTGATTATGAGTTATGCTCAATCACAGAAGTTTGAGTGCATGCTTATTTAAAAGTATTGTAAGGTCATTGTATGTGTGAGTGAGAGCCGACGACCTCAATGGCTTTATAGCGTCTTTGACGGTAGTATTGTTCAGCTCGACACCTCTGAACTGGGATGCTCTTTGAGGTGCCACGATGGGTTTATCAGCCTGCTTTTGATCAACGTGCTGCATGATACGTCAAATCATTAACTGAGATTTTTATCAGAACCTGCGACAAGTGAAAGTGACCTAAGTGGGGCTTCTTATGCATTGAGAGTGCGTTTCGGCGGCAGGTGACCCTGCCCCTTCCGTGTAACTTTCTGCTCACTATCAATAGCTGCTGCACAGAACCACTGGAGTATCTGGAAATCATAGGGATTTTCTGCTTCTGTCGCCTTTCATCAGATGCCTAGTCTACCCTGACTCCCACTATAAGGCCCATTATGTTTGAATGAGCACAGGCCCTGTGAATTAAGCACAGTGGCTTATTTTAATGGTGTGCTCGTCTCAACACTTCTGAGGATGTGAGCAGCATGAGTCTGGGTGCAAACGTCTCTGCTAATAACTTTGCCCTGGTTCATGGTGAAGAGTGTAAAGTAAGCAGAAAGGTAGCCACCCGTGGGGCAGCAGGGCACCTTCCAGCGGGGCAGCTTGGAGACGCCACGGTACAGCAAAGGATCCTCTGTCAGTAGGGGGCGACCTTACGGATGCTTCCTCCATTCTGCTGCAGCAGGTGTAATCAATTAAATGCCTTCCGGATCGTCACCCCTCCCTGTAATGTGCCACTTAATCCCTCCTCCGTCGGCAGGATCGAGGAGCCCTAAATGAGGGCCGGCGACCTCCCTTTACGAATTTTCAGGCCGGCTGAAATCGGGAGGGCCCGTGGAGATAATGGGCGATCAGAAGGGCGCCTGAAGTGGGACGAATCTGAGGTCGGCATGGTTCTCTGGCAGCCTCCCCGCCCCGCACCTCACAAGGCCTTTGTGCCCGCGTGAGTGAAGCCGAACGGAGGTAGAGGAACGACCCTTTGATCTTCCCCACCCTCCCCCGCTCGCTTGTTCACCATTGTCCGCGCGGGCCCGCTCGAAGCAGCGCCGTCTGAGGCTCCCGCCGGAATCCTTGTTTTTCTGTCACTGTGCTCAGGCCTCGGCGATCTCTTCTTATTTAAATCGGACGTGGAAGTCCGCTGGGTGAAAATGTAGCATCCAGGATCTTTGCGGCTCTCACTCCGCTGGGCAAATTGAGTATAAGCAGTTCCCAGTAGTTTTTTTTTTTTAATTTAATGGAATTTTATTTAATGGAATTTTATTTTATGTATTTTTTGCCTGAGTGGCAGTACAGTCGTAGCATCAGTGTCAGGGTAGGTCAGCCCAAAGCCCCCAGTGTGTCATATCCAACCTTGTACTGCACCGAGTACAGAAATAATGGAGTCAACAGACTCCCCACCCCAGCAGTACCTCCAGCTCCTGGTCCGCTGTCTCCCCGTCGTTTTCTGGCATCATGCAGTCATATTTCACAGCAGCTGGCGAGAAATACAGTGCCGTCTGTGCGGAGGTGAGGTGCTGGTGTAAATCAGCCAGCTTTTACTTAAGGCAGAGATCTCGTTTATGCTCGTTCGTTAGCCCAGAGCGTAGCTTCGCGTGTCATTTCCCTTTCGCTGTGTGATGGCACGCCCGCATATCAGATCGGCCAGGCTTGATCGGGTCCTTGCTTTATGAATGAATGAAGCAGTCGGCTGGGGATTGAAGCTCACGGCACGCCAAGAGTCCCGCGTTTAAGATAAGAGCCACTAGCTTCGTTACGAACTTGGTATGGTGTCAGGTCCCTAACCAGTTAAAATAGCTTGTGCTGTTAAGGCTTGGGCTGTTGGTGTGTGATCGTGTGCCTGTGATCGTAAGGTTACTGGCAGGTTCGTGCCACCGTCGGGCCCCTGAGCGAGGCCCTTAACCTCCAGAGGCTCCAGGGACTGTCTGACCCTGCCTTCTCAAAATCTACATCACTTTAGATAAAAGTGCCCGCTAAATAGATATTATGTTGGTGTGTGCACATGTTTCTGTGTGCAAATTTATTCACCTGTTTATTTGAACTGGACAGGCCTTTATTTTTCTCACCCTGGGATGTTGGCCGATGAATCGCCGCAACAGGGAGGGGGTCGCAGCCATCAGCTGTTCAAATTGGTGTCCATGCGATGCTCTGTCTGCCTCCCCCACCCCGCATACATGGGTTCCAGTGCCAGGAAGACGTGGGGAAGTGGGGGGGGGGGGGTCTGACTCTCCCACCCAGGCCTAGATATAGCAGAAACTTATGTGAATTCCAGCAGCTGTCTCGTAGAAGACTGGGGGGGGGGCACTTCAGTGTCACGCTGCCTATTTGATTTGGAGCCAGGTTTGAATTGTTATTGATACAGCATAATTGGGAAAGGTGAGATATCGAGCGCTCCCTTGTTCTACCAGCTAAGTGAAAATTTAATTGGAAACCTTCGTCACATCACTGAGGTCGCTGCGTGTGTGTGTGTGTGTGCATGTGCGCGCGTGCGCGCGTGTGTGTACGCGTGTGTGCATGCATGTATGTGTGAGCATGTGTATGTTTTAGTGTGTGTGCGGGCACGCGTGCGTGTGCACGCATGTATGCATGCACTGCGCATGTGTGCGTGTCTGTGGGGTGGGGGTATGGGAGGACGGGCTGCATAAGAAACATGCTGCCATTGCACATTGCTGTACCGCTGGCAATGCGGGTGCTGCCTTACATGCAGGCCGTCTATACGCAGGGGTACGAGCTACTCTCAGCACAGCCATCTCGTTAACGGTCCTCTGTCCCCTCTTCTGCGGCACCCCCGTCCCTTGCTGTTATCTCACGGCAACAGTAAGGGGCTTTTCCCTCTGAGGAGAATGTTCTAGATTTGCCCGCTGTCCCCCGGCAGGGCACAGAAGGCCATCCTTATTCATCCATCAGGACCGACAGATACAGCCTATATATTCTCCACACGTTATGCAGATTAGTGTAACGCCATCTGCGCTGTGCGTTTGGTCAGCACAATCGTGATAAATCTCTGTTTGTGCTGCTCTTTATCACCTCGGACAACTTCGGACAATTGAGTAGCTATATTTGAAGTTCCTTTTTAAAAGCATGAAGTAGAAAGAGAGTACACTGTGATTTTGTTTGTGTGTGTGTGTGTGTGTGTAGGGTGGGTTATTGCCAACTAACGAAATACAATACTCAGCACTATAACAATGTCACAATTCAGTGTAACACGATGCATCACAATATTACTATTGTATCCTGATGGTGAACAATCCAATACTGAAATAATGAACTACTAAAATTAAAACAGGCCAGATTTAACTAACAGACATTAACACCCTTTAACTACCGAGGATGAGTCAGTATCCTGAATAAAGTCACTCTTCAGCTCCCAGTTGTATAAATTATGCATTTCTTTGTGCGTGCATCAAGTGCACATTTCTAATAAAATAAATATTACATTTATTAATTTCTAATAAAATAAAAATAAAATATGGAACATTTGACTTTTGCAGTTTAAAATTTTTGCATTTTGCAGTGCCCTTAGCATAGCTTACATACACAGCACGTTTTTAATCAGCACATACTGGAAAAATGTTTGTGAAATAAAACACGGTGTTAAACAGTACTGCGATAAATTAATCAATCGATGTAGAGTGTCATAGTATTGATGAAAAATCATGACAACTGCAGTATTGATGCAGTTGTAGTGTGCTTGTGTTTATTCTGTCTGTCATGGCTGAATAGTGGGATGAGCTAGCAGTCCATCCAAATTGGCCCCAGCCTTGTGCCCTTTGCTTTCTGGGGTAGGTTCCAGGCTCATATCTACCCAGTACTGGATAAGCGCTTATAGAAGACGGATGTTGGCTGAGTAATAGAGGTGCTCTTCTGATGCAGTAATTCCTCTGACTGTTTGCAGGGCAGTTTATTAGTGCACCTGCGCTCTGCTTTGGTTTTCACTGCTTGATTGTGCCTTATGCTTTAACCCTACAATAGCAGAGCAGAATCTCTGTGGATCAAACTTCCCTGATCACATTCGAATAAGTAATTTCATTTGTGGTTTTAATGTGCGCAAATAGAATTAAGCCAATTTGATTCTGTAAATACAATCATCCTTTCCTATTTGGGTAATTTGAAATCCATCTTATGATCGTCTGATATTGACTCTGAAGCTGACTCATTCATTTCAGTCAACTGCTTTTTTTTTGAATGAATCTTTGGTTCCCCCTGTGCAATCTGCTTAGCAGAGATGACGAGAGAGGTGTAATCAGTGTGAAGACGGCATGTGCGTGCCTGCATGTCTGTGCGTGATCACGCCCTCTTCAAGGGGACCTCGCCGTGCGCTGTTTGACCGCCGAGAGAGAAAAACAGGAAGATGCCATTTGAGAACGTGGATAATGGAGACAAATTATTGCTTCTGTTGTCCTCCTGGAGGCAACCGTCCTACACGAAGCAAGAGAGGGAACATAATGTGCATTCCCCCAAAGGTGTGCCATGGCATTGGTTAAGCTGGCCAGTCGGGTTTAATGGGAGTTCTGGTGCTCACTGGGCATAGCGATGCCAATGCGAGAGGGAAAACTCAGTCAATGACTCGCTCCCGGCACGGAGCCAAACCCTCCCCTAATACTGAGAGCCATTTCCTGCCCATCTAACTGCACTGGTCACCTTTGCTGGGTTTGTGTCCTTGTGCTATGGTTGTCCTTCGGGTGGCTCCCTGCTGCACAAATACACACCTAATGTTCCGCCCTTATAAAATCTCCTGCTTTGGCGTGATTAATCTAGCCTGGGTCGCTGACACCTTCCTTGAAGGGGGTTAAGCAGAGATGTGGGTACCTTTGGCAGCAACCTACCTGGTCAGGCCGACTGGGGAGGTGGGGGAGTCCCGTCATTGAATCAGCGTCTGTAAGACAGCAGCGTTCTGAGGCGTTCCTTTCCAGTTTGATAAATGATGCAGTGGATTGCACTGCAGATACAGGTGTATTTTGGTGCTTCCAGTTGGGAGCTGGGGAGGTTGTGGGGGGTGGGGGGGGGGGGAGGAGAGAGAGACCTCCGTGCTGTGCTCTTGGGGGCACCGTGCCATCGCACGCCATCTCTTTTGGCATCATACTCATTTAGCAAACTTATAGCGGTTGATCGCCTTAATCTCTGCCTGAAGGTGCACAGTGCTAAGGCTCAGCAGCATATGATCTTAGAAATGATCTTACATGAAATAAAGCCTGGTAATGCTGGGAGTCACAGGTGAGAGTTGCCTTATCAGTGCCTGCGATCGGTCTCAAGCCGAGGCAGGAATCGACGGCTCAGTGCTGGGCCAGAAGGGGCCCTGAATCGCGTGCAGTGTGACCATCTATTGGAGACATATGCCCAGTGCATGACTGGCAGCAAAGAGGCCTCAGAACCTCAAAGCATGTTTCCTGATGGATTCTCCTTCTCATGAACAAACAGGCATATGTACCCTGGAAATACACAAAATGCAGGACATACGCTGACATGCATCTCCGCCTCGTCCTCATGCACCAGTCTGTGCCTTTTTAGACGGGACTGGCACTGTGGAACACAGTCCACCCCTGCCGTGCCCCCTCACCCCCCACATACACACCCCATAGCCATCTCACTTCACAGAAGGGGAACGCACACACACGCACACACACGCACACACACACACACACACACACACACACACACACACACACACACGCACGCACACATACACACACCTTGTGACACCACTGCTACATTGGTGGAATCTCAGCTCGGGGCAGATGACCAGCACAGAAAGCCGTCTCGCAATTTCTCTGGCCTCAGCGCCATGCATGACGCAGCATGGAGGGCATTCCCGCGTCACGGAGCAGAGAGGAGCTGCCGGACCTAACGCGCGTACTACTCACCATGGCGAGACGGCAACGGTGCGCGGCGCAGAGCTGGAACTGAAACCCCAAAATGCACTTAATCCCTTTAAACCGCAAAAAAACACGGCCAAATCAGACATGAAAGGAAGTGCTACCCAAGACTGCAGTCCCCAGGCTGTTGTGGACAGTAATCTGACCGAAGCTTGAACGCGTATATAATCCCTCGTCGACTTTTTCTCTGCTCCATCCTTTCAATCCTTCACTTTTATGCAGAAAGAGGGAGGAGGGGTTGCTGCAATCCACCTCCGACTTTTTGCCCCCACCCCAAACGAGAGGGGTACTGGGTAACTTCAAAGGGAGCGACAAAGCCGCAGAGAGGCGCGGAGAGAGATAATGAGAGCCGGTTCGGGGATTGGGCTGGATTTGAAGACCCAGATCAAACTGGGTCTCGGAGCCTTCTGCCCAAGACGCCCTCTCTATCCTCAGGCAGGACAGGAGGATGCCCCTTCCGCAGGCTTTAAAGGCCCTCATTAAAGCTCTTATAGGCAGGCGCTGGGCAGGTTCTTCCTGAGGATGGAGCCGGGTCTGCGACTCGCCAAGCGACACCCTGGCTGTCGCACCAGCTCTGGTTCCACTCCGACTGACTCGCGACGCCTCCCGTCTCCGCTCTTCTTACATCCCTCTGCATCTCGTGAAGTTCATTAATGTCACGTCAGCTCGAGATCTTGCTTTATGTATGTTTTTCCATTAATATTTTAATAGCATGTTCTGCATGATTTAAACTTGAGATGGCCCCAAACAAATTGTGTTATCCTTGAATAATTGCATTGTTATATTATTTAAAATGTATATTTTTATCAAATGAAATCACCTAAATCATGGCTTAAACCAGACTGTCTTATCTGCTCTGCAGACCTCCTTTCACTAAGCAGACCATTTCCCCTGTTCAGGCGTTTGGCCCCCAAGAGCCAAATGCTCATGGGAGAGACATATTTACAGCAGACAGCAAGGCAGCGCTGAGCCACTGAAGCCTTGTCTGCAAACCATAAAGTGGAAAACGGGAAACGTAATAAAGATGTTGAAGGCATTGATTGGTAGAAGGCAGATGTCTCTGAATCACTGAGCTGAAGAAGAGGCGATCGTAAACACATCTCGGGCGGTTCCTGCGTGAAAGGCGCTTGGCGTGGATGGGCGAACGTGAAGCCCAGTGCATTGCTGCCACGGAGTGTGACTGTACTAGATGTGTATTTTCTGCGGATTGAATTTTCCAGTTTGCACGGTGGTCTTCTGCTGTATTGTTTATAGCATTTGGATGAGGGTAGTATTTTGGGCATTTATTATGATGCAGAGTTATGGCCGAGCTGCATTTATGAGTCTGCTGGACAGTTTTATCGGGGATGTAATGGATACAGGTGGAGACATTTCTTCTACAGTTTCTCATTGCAAATTAATTACAATGCATCAAGTATAAATGTGGCCATCCATGCTCCAAAAATTACAAAATAGCTAAGAAAAAACAACTGCTGGCCCTCAAAAATATATAGACCAAGAGGTTTGGCAAGATTGAAAACATTGACTCAGAAACATTTACCATTCCCTGGTCTGACCTGGCTAGAAGGACCCAAAGGAAGTCACCTCGAGCCTCCCACTCTGCCCCAAGCGGCCCTCTCTCGTCTGTTGGGAGAAAGCCGTCATATGTCTTGGAAACACATGGCTTTGTCGTTCCAGGGAAAGGGCCATTTTCTGCTCACTTGATTCAGACTTTGAAATAAATTATAGTTTAATGGCAGCTATGGCCTGTGAGGAAGCAGGCCTTTCAGCGGGAACGTCAGAAAATAGCAAGCCCTCCTAGGAGCATCAGGAGCGAAGAACGTTTTCCCAAGACTGTAGCAGCACAATAAGGGGTCAACCTATTTTGTGCATGTCATGCTAATCCTTTCAGACCCTTTAAAAGCAAAAACCAATTTTTAAGACGATTTTTGTGAAACAATACAAATAAGGTATTCAACCCCATTTTCGAGATCAAACAAATTATAAGAAAGCATTCTGCTGTTGGTCGGCCTCATTGTCCCCCTTTTTGGTATCTTGGCTGTGCTGATATGACATGGTATTTGCTTTGTAACTTGTTGGGTTGACAGACCACTTACTTTTACTATAGAGAGAGACTGATTATTGAGGAGAGACCTCTTTCTGCAATGTCCTTATCTGACCACTTTACTGTATTATAGAGAGTTACTGAGCATTGGGGAGAGACGCCTTTCTGCAATATCCTTATTAGACCACTTTGCTGTACTATAGCGAGAGATTCATCATTGGTGAGAGACCTTTTTCTGCGTTGTCCTTATCAGACCACCTAGCTCTACTATAGATGAGACTGAGCATTGGGGAGAGACCTCTTTCTGCAGTGTCCTTAGCTGTACTACGGGGAGAGACCTCTTTCTGCAATGTCCTTGTCTGATCATCTGACACGCTTTCTTACTGCAGGAGAATGTGTGAGAGATTCTCCTCATGCTGAACTTTTCTTGAGGCTATAATTTTCTTAAAAGGACCCTAAAATGCTGCCAAGGTGCCCTGCTGTGTGCACATCACCCCTGACAGTGCTAGATGGTGGCAGTATCATCATCTCCCTTGCTGCTTCTGTGTTTAGCAGTCCATAGTGTTTGGCACATAAGGCCCATAATCCAACCCCTCGGGTCTCAACTTATCACTCCTACAGTCATCCAGGGTGGTTGGGTTGCCATGCAGTCATTGACTATATGCCTTTCGGACCCATCGTGGGCCTGAAGCTGAACTGAGCTCCCTGGAACTTACCTACCCCAATGTCTTTTTATTGGAACCTCCCCACCCCCTGTCTTTGCTCATCCCCATACTCTGCTTGACAAAGCCCACCCCATCTCTATTCAGTATTGTCTGTTTTCTGCCCTGAACTACTAGTTTTGCTCCCAAGTCAAGTTATTAGTATTTTTGAGTAATGTGTACTTTTACCCAGAGGTTAGCATTTTTACAGATGCATTTTTGCTGTTGAATCAACTTTCTCACGGAGGACACAAACAAAGCCCTTCCAAGGGTTTGAGTTTCCTCTTGCTTGGTTAAAGAATAAATGAATGTAAAACTGGACAGCCTGTTAGCCACATTTTCAAGTTGTTTTGGTTTTTATTACTTTGCATTAACTCTTCTTGAATAGCTATTGCTCAGCTCACTAAGGTTCAACTTCATTTTTACTGAAGCTGATCAGCTTGTGGCCCAGTTGCTTGCGAGCAGGGTCCTGTCACGATCGGTGTAGAAGGAAGACGCTGAACTGCGTGACTCTTCAGTTGAGCGGGGTTTATTAGGGGAATCCAGGGAGACACGGACGGACATCTTGACAATACAATGACAGATCTGGGAAACCGAGGGAGACGCGGACTAATATGCACAA
>JAODLC010000050.1:14006806-14024454 GCA_026781145.1 Hippopotamyrus pictus
TGTCGCTGCCATAAGGGCTGCGGTTTGTGCTAGAGGCAGTGCACTGGTGAGCATCGTGCAGACAGCAGTGTAAGCTGTGTCGCTGCCATAAGGGCTGCGGTTTGTGCTAGAGGCAGTGCACTGGTGAGCATCGTGCAGACAGCAGTGTAAGCTGCACTGACTTGGTAAATACTGGCCATGATGTTTTTTTCGTGGTACATTCGATCAGAAGGCTTATACCACGCAGGGGATTCGGGTCCAACTAGGAAACGCTCTTCCTGTATGACGGCCCCTGCTGCCCCCAGTCATTTTTTCGCCGTATCCTCCTCTTTGTACCTCCCCAAAGACATTTTAGTGACATACCCTGAATGGAAAGTCTACACCTACAGTTTGCTTCTGCCACTGTAAATATACCCTGATCTCAGGTATTGTGATAATAAATTAAAAGAAATCTCTTATGTACTGTTCATTTTTGCATTCCTGAAACAAATTTTGATATATATCTCACTTTCATAAGGCTGCGGTTTTTTCCGCTTTGCTTTGCACCCATAAAATATGAAATGAAAAATGCTGATTTCCTTGCTCAAATCCCATTTTCTTTACGGTGTGGGCGTTAAACCTGCACTAGCTGCCTGGCGCCGATCCTAACAAGTCATAACTTTCATCTCCCCATTTGCAGCCGTGCTACAAATTCAACGTGCCGCGTCAATAAATACAGAAAATCTGCCCATCTAACAGGCTTGACTTCCTTTTTCTAGGCTTGTCGTGAAATGCCGCTATTTCCCACTGCTTGTCGACATCTTTGTTAAAGCATGCCTCTTTCCTGAAAGAAAAAACATTTCAGACCTGAGTCATTGCTCCACTGGGTCTCAGTGTTGTTCGGTCGTACTCCACAGGACAGGGGTTAGTATTCCAGTGCTGCAGATGTAATCGGACTTCAGTGTTTGAACATCTTTTCTTTTCTCAGAATAAGAAAACCCTAGAATGGGAGTCTTCAGTCAGCGTTTGCCATATTCTGTCAAATTGGATCATAGAGTGAGGCATTGATGTATAAGGTCTGCCAGCCCAAACCTGATCCCCAGTGATTAAACTCTTTCCATGTTTACTTTTTGCCGAGACACATTATTGTTATTATTATTATTATTATTATTATTATTATGTTGTTGTTGTTGATGTTGATGTTGATGATGATGGTGATAATGTTGTTGTTGTTGTTTCCTCTGTGATGGATTGACAGATGTTTCCCTGCCTTGTGCCCTGCCCCATTCTAGGCCCCTATGTGAACCTGTATAGGATAGTGACAATAAAGACGAATAATTTTAACGGTGTCTCTTGTTTTGTTATAGCTTGTCAAAGTTTTTTATGCATGTAAAACGAGGCATATCTGGACTTTTGTGCTGAAAGGGAGATGGGTTTCATGAAGAGGACTGAAAAAAGCAAACTTTTTAGCTTAAGGACATGAGCAACACACAAGAACACCAAGGAAGAAGCTCAGTGTGTACCCCTGCTTAATCACCCCTCCACATTCTAGGATCTAATCCTGCATGTGTGGATTTTACATGTTCTCCCATATTCCAAAAACTAGCAGAGAGGTGAACTGATGCCGCATAGTGTGTGAGCATGTCTCCTTTGATGTTCTGACATCCCATCCAGAGAATCTCCACCTTGTGCTTCTTGGAATAGCCTCCAGGCTTAGCACAACCCTGAACTAGATAAGTGGTTGTGGAAGGTGGGTGGATCAGTTTGGGAATCGTCATGGATGTGGAAGCCAGACTCTAGAGAGCTTCAGTTTGGCCTAAGAAGCAACGGCATCAACTAACAGTGGGATGAGTTCCTCCTGCCTTGAAAGACATCTGGTCCAGGGACTCATGGTGTGGGCCTCTTTAAATCAATGGGGAGCAACACCAAAGCACATTAGCTGTCATCGCTGACTGAGCTCCTACTAAGGGCTTTCATTAGGAAGTTCCATTACTGATCCATTCAGCTATCATTTAATGTGCAGAAATGTGAAAAACAAAGCATTGTAATTACAGCTTGTAATTTTTAAACTGGGGACTATATTTAATTAAGACCAGTAACAACTGATCATTAAAAAACAAATTATGGAATTGTAAAAATATATACATCATACACAACACTCCCAAAAGCTGCATTAGAGATCCTTAACTGAACTTTAGAATAATAATCAGCACAAAGTTTTTTTTTTTTTTTTTAAATCATACACAGGAATGATATTTCTTAACTAATAACGCTTCACTTCTAAGAGTAATTACATCATTTTCATTGTGCATAAGGGAAAAAAACGAGAGATGGAAGATAATACTGTTCCTCCAAGTGATGAGAATAATTTCCAAACTGTATACAGTTAGTGGATTAGAATCCCAGGCTGTAACAAACATCTTTAAATATAAAGTATATCAGTGATACATTTTGAATTTTGGGCAGATTCCATGACAGCAACCATGCTTAGCTCAAATTTAATGCTGCCCAGATAACTAAAGATAATCCAGTCCACCACTACATGAATGTTTGAACTAAATTTAAATAAATCTCTCTTTTTTAAAATTTCTGTTGCGCAGTATACTGTAAATGCATTTGTCAAAAAAGATGTAGTAAAATCACCCAGTTCCATTTATAAATACATGTAGGTTGGTGTTGGAGGCTCTTTGATTGAGTGTGTGTTTTCTGTAGCTTGTGCTCCCCCATTTCTCATACACCTGAACTGGAAAATGATCAACACAAGGGCTAAAGCTATCTGGATCTTTGTATTGATGGTGATGAGTCAAGCGCTGCCCCATCAGTGAACTTTTAAACGAGAACAAGCGTGTCCTGCTTCAGAAGATGAGTGGCAAATGTGAGCTTGTTAACTTGTTTTTTTCTTGTCTCCTTAGGGGTTGGGGGAGGGGGTGTGGCTATTGTTGTTTACTGTGCCGCGACTGTTTGTGGGACCCATAGCCTTGCGGGACACGCCTGTCTCACAGTTAAATGTCTCTGACAGCTAATTACCATGGGGTTAGGGGGAGCTTCTTGGCCATGGTGATGGATGCGGCATGAAGTGGAAGAGCCGCCACAAGGCCCCTGTTAGCCCACCAGCCAGAATAATTTTATTATACCTATAGTTTTTATTATGCACCTGTTAATTATATTTATGCACTGCAATTGGAAAACTGTCAACCATGTGAATTTTTCTATGGCATAATATCGTAATTATATTTTTTTATTATGTTGTTAAATGAAAGGCATTGTTCAGGGTAACAGTGGCTCAATGGGCAGCGCTCGAGAGACATTCATACAGTGTTGATGTAGAAAAGTACTAAAGAGATTTGTTGAAAATAGTAATTAATGATACTAATTGTAATAATTTTACTCTCATGGGCACAAGTAGGAACAATATGTCTTCAGGAAAACAAAGTATGAGTTCTCTATGTATTTAGTACAAATGATTTTGCACAGGGCACTGTTAATCACCAAAAAAAATATATATAATAATGTTGTTGTATTGCTTCTGCAGAGGGACTTTAAAATGGGTGAAGGCATGAGGTAATTGATCCCCTCGATATTGGGGTGGGGGGCTTATGCACACCATGGTACTCATATTAATTAGTTCCCAGGGCAGCTGCTTTATGTCCACAGCCCCCCCGTCAGTCCTAGCCCTGCGCTGCTTATTCTGTGCATCTCCCATTGGCTGGTACACGCAATGGCACTGGCCAGGTGACCTCATTAAATCAGGGCAATTGGGTCCTTTTGCGACCCTCTAGCTGGATGCATTTTTGGTCTAATGTGATCATGGTAATGTGGTATCTTTAAATAGTAACCCGGACTGATGTTTTGTACCTGAAAGTGCTTGTGGGTCCATGTGGGGCTCTGCATGGGAGCCTGTGATTATGTTCAGTGGATAGTGAGATCTCCAGGCTGCCCCCCCCCCCACGGTACAGCCCCGCTTTTGTCAGGAAACTGACAACATAGCTGCTACCTATGAATTTCACAAAGGAAAACAAACATGTCCATAATTACTGAAATGTACTAGAGTCACTAATTAACCCCTAGTCTCCCAATTCTGAGAGAAGTTTTATATTCCATACAGAATGTTGATTACAGTGCATATTATGCATATAGGTGTGTGTGTGTGTGTGTGTGTGTGTGTGTGTGTTTGTTTGTTCATGTGTGAGTGTGTTTCTTTGTCCCCCTGTGCTGTTTTAGTGATTTGTGCTTTTGCCTAGGGAGAAAGGTCTCCCTAATCAGCCCTAATCTCTGCTGTAGAGTAAGTCAGAATGTCAAGTTGTTTGCCTTTATTTCTGTGGTGAAAGTTAGTTGATAAGTGGTACAAACTGATCTTACAGAGAAATCCTCATTAGAAGTGACCAGACATCAAAAGGCTCTCACCTGCCGTGTCGTGTGATGCGGATGTTTGGAAGCCATGGGTGCCGCGTTCGCGCTGCCAGCACAAGGCGGCTGGACCAAAGCCTCTTTCTGGCATTCTGTGGGTTGTTTCAGTGACAGCAGCAAAAGCATAACAAGGTCTGTGAGTCGCCCTGAAGGACAAATCTGCGAATGGTTTGGTTCAGCTTCCAGAAGCGAATGACCTGGTAACCTTGCAAATATGATGGGAATACAGTATGAGAGTGTCTTGGGAGTGGAAGGAGTAAGAGAGCAGGGAGATGGACTTTCACAAGGCGATTCTTGTAAGTGGAAAGCAGTAGGCTCTCCAGAAGACCTACCGGGGTTAGAAGCCTGCTGTGGCTACAATTTTCAGGTCTGCACTGGGGTTCGGTCCTAAGCAGCCCTGTCGCAGAACAAATTAACTACAACTTGGCCTTGGTCTGATGCAGTTTCGTTTGAGCACAGTGAGGGGGAGACAGCTGTAATCAGGAAACTGGGTTCGAGAAGATAAGATGTGTGGGATAAGATGGAACTTTGTCAATCCTCTAGGGCAGTGTTTCTTAACCCAGTCCTCAGGGAACCCCAGGCAGTCCATGTTTTAGCTTCCTCTCAGCTCCCAGTGCACCTGTACCAAGTATTCGGTGTTCCTGATTGGCTGGGAGCTGGGAGGGAGCAAAAACATGCACTGTCTGGGGTTCCTCGGGGACTGGGTTAAGAAACACTGCTCTAGGGGGTAGGGAGTTCTTATGCAGCAGTATTACAAAATAATTATCAGCACAATAGTCCCTCCCCCAAAATAAACAAATACAGAAATGAATAAATAAATAATACATGGATGGATATATGAATTAACAAATTGTACTAAAAGAGGTTATTCATGCAGTGAATTAGATGATGGAATAAAGGGGCACAGTTGGCTTTAAGGGAACTGACACCTTACTGTCTCACTGGAAATCTCACGTCCAGCTCAGGCGAAGTCTGACCTGGACATTCAGAGCCTACTAAATGATGACACTGCATCAGACAAGCAATTCACAAAGTCATGTGTCGTAAGTCAGCGTAGTTCTGACAAACTCTTACCGTAATGTTAGACCAGCTGTTTTATTACATCGGTACAATAATCCACGATATGCGGCACAGCAAGACTGATGGCATATGAGAATGTCGGAGCAGTTCATGAAAGACAATTGTCAAATATTTAAGCTACCTTTGTGCCGCAGTGACAGACTCATAGCAGATGTGATACCAGAGACAGGAAGTTCTTTGGATTAAGGGCCACACTTCCTGGCCTTATTTAATCACAGATGTTTATTGCTTGGAGGCTTTTTATTGGTTTTGTGGACTTCTGGGATTGACAACATGCAGTCAAGGGGGCCCTAATGAACAAAGCAGATTAATTAGGAGGCTTTAATTGACTGATGTCAGTCTTGTGCCTGTTTTAGTGCCACAGAATGTGAGAGAGAAGATTCAAGGGCAAAATATGTGGATCTCTTTTCTGACATGTTAGCTTTTTTCTTCTAATAGTTGGATTTATTTCAGTGATAACAATCCCATGAAAATCTAAAGTAAAGGATACATACTTTGACATTTGACTCTCCCTTTTCTTTGTTGTATCGATGTTATTAGATCCAGATGTTTATCAGCACAGTGCTATATTCTGTACCCAGATTGCCGCTGCCTTTTACGAGCCTCTCCATCTCTGTTTTCCCTGCATTTCTCTGTTTCTGCTATTGTGTCTTGTGCAGATTACAGGCACATTGTGTTTGGATTAGAGTGTGATTGCCTGAGTCTGCCACAGACACGTATATGCATTGATTCCCTGAAGGACTCTTGCCTCACTGCCGTTTGCCTCTCTGCGGTCACCTATTGCCAAAAGTAGCAATTTAGATTTCAAGGTTGAGACACGGGCAACAAAATAAGCACTGAATAATGTGGTTCCTTTGAAGAATTCTAGTGTAGGCATGCCTGTTGTCCTGCCTCTGCCCCAGTCGTGCTGGGTGGGGGTGAGCTTGCAATGGTATCCCGTAGCTGTGTTCACCAGCACGCTCTGTACATTTGGCTGATAATACTTGACAGGTGAATTAAGGGCTGGTGGGGGGAGTAAGAACAAACCTCCCCCTTTTGCTTCTATAGCTTGGGCTCATTTGCTAGAGAACATTACAGAGAAGTGAAGGCAGTCAGCCTTTGGCGGCCTTTCAGCAGACGCACGTCACTGTCGGTGGGGCCACCGCCCCCAGAGATAAAGTGCTGGTGGTGTGAGGAGAGGGATATGGGTGTGAATGAAGCGAATGAAAAAAAAAAAATAAAAGCTCAGTGGCCTGTGAGGGGGGTGGGCGATGGTTCCTGGCTGAAGAGCCTTGCGGCAGACACATCGAACCGGCGGACACATCGAGCCGGCAGAGCCAGTGGATACATCAAGCCAGTGGACACACCGAGCCAGTGGACACACCGAGCCGGCAGAGCCAGTGGACACACCGAGCCAGCAGAGCCAGTGGATACACCGAGCCGGCAGAGCCAGTGGATACACCGAGCCAGTGGACACACCAAGCCAGTGGACGCATTGAGCCGGCAGAGCCAGTGGACACACCGAGCCGGCAGAGCCAGTGGACACACTGAGCCGGCAGACACACACACTGAGCCGGCAGAGCCAGTGGACACACCGAGCCAGTGGACACACCAAGCCAGTGGACACATCGAGCCGGCAGAGCCAGTGGACACACCGAGCCAGCAGAGCCAGTGGACACACTGAGCCGGCAGAGCCAGTGGACACACCGAGCCGGCAGACACACCGTGCTGGCAGAGCTGGCGGGATGCTGCAGGCCCCGCTGTGAAGGCGGCCATCCTGTCTGCAGCATCCTGTCGTCAGACTCGAAGTGCTCGCTAATCAGCACTCGTTCCTCTTGTAGCACGCAGGACTTTCACTTGTAGAGCAAAGGAGCTCAGCACTGAAGAGGCACGGGAAGGCTGTTCATTCTCTGCCTCAGTACTTTATATCTTGATACCATATTTTACAGGAAGCCGATCAGGAAGTAATAATTTCCTGTTTGTTTCACTGAAAAACGGCCCACTTTTATTGGGGTTGTATTCTGTGAGGGGTCCTTTCTCGGGGCAACAGGAACGGCAAGTTATTTTTAAGTCACCTCAGGCCCAAGCATCCAGGGATGATTGAGCGGCTGGTCTGTGGTGCTCACTTCCATAATGCCGTTTAGGAGCCCAACCTGATAACGAGAGTTTGCATGGATTTATGCAGCAAGGTTCCACTGCAGTGTGCTAGCATACCTGACCTATTCTAATTATCATTGATGTGACGCAGGGCTGGCATTAGCGATGTGTTAAATGTATTTACTAGGGCGTCATCTCATGCTGCTGTTGGTCACGTCCCGCCTCTGTATCTCCACCTGCCCTCGCCCCAGCAAACCCATCACTCAGTTTCACACGCTCACCGCTGCAGTAAACACAGCTACGGGCAGGAAAGGTCTCTGTCGCTATACAGCCCTGCCATCTCTGCTCATAGAGTCTGATAGATAATGGCAGGAGGCAGCCGAGTGTTACAGGACCCCGGCGCACGACTAAAAGGTCGAAGGTGCAAGGCTGGAGGGGAGCACCACTGCTGAATCCCTGCACAAGGTACTGACTCAGCTGCCTGGGAAAGTAGGCAAATAAATGAATAAAAAGTTGCCTTTGGGTGAAGTGATAAATAGCAGAAGAATAATGATAAAAAATAAGACAAGATGCACTTTATTAATGCCATGAAGGGAAATGTCGACATCACAGCAGCAGTTATAAATCGGATCAGATGAGACATGTCACATGTAACATACAAACACAGCATGAAGGGATATGTGACAAAGTGACAAGTGCCAGAATGATCGCTGATTTGTTAGTATTGTTTCAATAATAAAGATATCCTGCAAGGCACCAATGCAACTGGAAGCCTAGTGTGCCTTCAGAATATGTATTAGCAACACAAGATGCATTATACGTGTAAGACAATTAACCATATGCATTTATCTTTGCATCTTGCCATTTATTAAGAATGTTAGTTTGACGCCACTTTAAGCATGTAGACATCCCATGTGCTATACAGAAAACAATGGCTATTGCTCTAAATCCAATATAACGGGCATGTTTTATATTTATGAAAGGAACTGAAAGCAATGTAATTCATTAGGAAATAAATTCTATGCTCCCACAATTCCAAGATTGATCCCGTTACACGATAAATCATGAATGGCTACATGTGCTGGCAAATTTTAGAGGGACTGAAATCTTGGCGCTTGTTGTGTGATGGAAGCATTGTCAATGTCTACTGAAACAAAAACGTTGTCTTTGATCTGGGAGAGGGCTACTTACCTCTGATGTTGAAGGGCTACAGCTACAGTATGACGAAGCTGAGCACAGGATGGTGTTAACCTGGCTCAGATAGAAATGACTGGAATTCAGTGGTTCACTTGGTTGGAACATAAGCCTATAGATATTGCAGCTTTCCAGACCTGAACTGAAGATCGATGTGCAGCCATTAAATCTCTCTGTCTGCAGTGGCTGAAGCTGCCATTTTTTTCTGTTTTACAAGGATTTTCCAAATGAAAGGCCAGTGTGTAATAAAATAGCCTGAAATGACAGCACCAGATAGGCCTGTGATCCATTATCAGTATTCTTCCTTAGAAACAATAGGTTTGTGGGAAAAAACTGAAATTTTTCATAGACAAATGTTTCAGATCTGGTATTGTAATGAGAAGATCTCACATACTGCTTCTTAAACCCTAGCAAAACGGAACAGCTTGGGTTCTTTCAAACTGAAAACATACTTATAAATACTCAAAACAAGCTGCTATGAAGATATACATCTGTCTTCAGGCATTTGACGAAGACCACCCTAATGCTCTTCACATCTAAGTCACCCAGTTATTCGAAAACAGCATGAATGAATTGTTGATTGTGCTGCATTTTAAACAGAATGATTTAAAATACAGAGCTAATTTCAATGAATATGAAGATGTTAAGTAGGTTTGAAGCTATGTGATTTTGCTTCATACATAATACACTCAAAGTCTTGTTCTTCTAAGCTATAGGATGTTAATCAGTTAGTTGGTTTTGGAAACGAATTCCAAACTCGTTCGAATACGCTATGTTGTTTATCTAAGGCAACTTGCAGTTTTAACCCTGCAGCTAAAAAATTACGAGAATACTTCGGGAGAGCTGAATTGGCAGCTATCGGGTTAACAGCCCGAGTCCTTGTCCACCATGTCATCGGCAGCCTTGTTGCTGACTAGGGCACACTGCATGATAATTTTTTTAAATTGAGGCAAAATTATTGGTTTCGGTCTATAAACATTTACAAACATTCAACCACTCAGAGATGTGCTTAAAAATTAAGTGTTGGTAACGTGACCACACAAGTTTGCCGGCAACATACTTAACTCCAGAATGCATTCCTGGTGTTGTTTTTGCTGGAATATGAAATAATTTGTAGAATTATTACCTAATAAAGGCAGAATTATGACCGAAAAGGCTGCAGTTTATTCCAGTTACACCACCAAAGCATCCATCGTCGACCCCTGGGGTAAGAATGACTCTAAGCTGGATCACAAACAAGATCAGGTCTTATTATTTTATTCAGTAACAGGCTGGACTTTGATGACGCCCTAATCAGACTTATTGATCACCAAAAGAAACAACTGTATAAATCAACTGGCCTAAACCAAAACTTGTTCCAGTCATGGAAAAAGTTTGGAACAGCAGGTGTTTTTAATATGCTTTATATTGCTCATCTATTAGCTGTTGAAGCAAGTGAGTATGATTTTGTAAGACAAAATAGAATGTGTATCAAGACTGGAGTATAGAATTAAATGCTTTACTATAACTCATTCAAATAAACCCTCTCCAATATGCGCTTCTGGAGGAAAAGCAATCGTGACTTTGCCATTTTTTTGATCATGTCGAGAATCCATTTGGAGCCTCAGTATCGATTGTGCCTGGACATCTGGGCCTGCTATGTGAAGATTAGCCAGATTAGATTTGCGCAGGAAAAAGTACATGGACTTAGGACTGCGTTCCACAACAGTGTCACTCATATAAAGTAGCTGGCCAAGCTTGTAAAAATTAGGTTTAATATCAGTCCTGAGTTCTACCTTTTATTAGGTGTCTTTCTTTGTATATCGGCTCCCATCTGCTTCCTGCATGTTCTATCTCAGCGTCCATATGCTGGTTGCACAGATGTCCCCACAAATACAATAGGTTCCTGCAGCCAATCCTTCCAGATTTACATGCTCCTGGATTTTCATGCCTATCTCTTCGCCTCAATGTGGGTGATGCAAGGTGCTGACACTCAGGTACGGCAGCCCGCAGGACATATGAGATCGAGGGCCTTCCCGGATCGCTCCCATAGTACGGTTTACTGAATGTGTTTTTATTTTTTATTTTTGCTCCGAGGTCAATAATAACATAACTTTAGCGTCAGTAACGTTATTATTATCGGATCTGGTTTTGTGCGTCTTGTGGTAGTGTATTCGGTTGTCATTTGGGGACATGACAAAATCAATACAGAGTACAGCAAACGCTCTCATTATGCTAGCTAAGCAATTAAATAAGAAGAAAAGGAAAGCAATGAAAAATACTTTCCAAGCTTTTTTGCCAACTTTTTTCCAGTGTGAAGCAGCATCACAGACAATCTACGAATTTCGGGCATTCAGCTGTTACGCTGCAGCCGCTCTCCATTGTACTGCCTGGTGACTGACTCGGCTAAAAGCCAAGTAAGATACAGGATGAGGTTAGGATGCTGTAACGTCAAACCTGTTCAAGCGAATTGTCATATGGTGTCACTGGGATTAAATTTAATTAGCTGTAATATTTGAAAAAGGCGCTAGACTTTTTCTCCCCATTTAAAGCGAAGCCCAGTTCTGTCCTGGCTTGACTAGCACTGGTTATTTTCGATTTCTGTTGTGTCTCATCAATGCCTGGTAGTTTTGGGAATAATCTGGAAATGAAGGTGTGAAGTCTTTCGATATTACAATTGCAATTACTAAAGCAGCATGATAATGATGGCTGATGTTTTTCCTCACACTGGTACAATGAAAGCGTCACTAATGTTGATAGCTTTATTGTTAAAAACCCACAAAACATTGTAAAGCATTGCATTCTATAATGAACTTCAAACATTAGAATTAAATTCTGGCACTGAACGTTTGATAATATCTGCTGTCATGGCAGGCCAAGTAGAAAAAAAACAGCTTAAAACATTTCCTAAATTTCTAAATTAGAAAATAAATAGAATAACATAGCTAAATTTTCAAAGCTATTTTTTTTAATTAAAAGATTTTAACAATTTAAATAAATCAAAGTTTATGTTTTTATCCATGATTATTTCCATGATGATTATAATCTAGTGCAATTATAGAATCAGTTAAGTCAATAGATTGACTACAGGCTTATCTGTCTAGTAGTATTGGTTAATATAATACATTTTAGGACTTGAAAAATAAAAGCATTTATTTTATTGGTTCCCAGTTTATAATGCAGCAATGCTGAAGAAATATGGAGACCTGCCACTTGGATAAAATCCCCTGAGATGAAAAGAATCAATTTCAATAGGCCGATATTTAATCAAAATGTCACATTTCATTCAACATCAATGAATCTATCTATACAATTGATTTGAATGATAGTTATCAGTTGTGTTTACATATCAACCAAGAAATCTCTGCTTACCCGCCGTTTCTCGTGAAGACTGCAAATCTACAACCCTCAGATGAAAAAAAAAGTCCTGAAAAATCCTATCATTTTACTCTTGGAAATGTTGTCAAACTGTGGAATGATTTTTAGTTTTCTTTCTCCTGCATGGCCCCATTAAAAATGAAAAGAACACAATGATGCCAGAAAATTCTACAGAATTTATAATGTATGAAACATACTGCATTTTCTAATTTCATCTAGGCTGCTGTTTTCTTTTATATTTCTTGGCTTTTGTTTGTCTCCTTTATTGATAATAAATCATATTTAAGAACATTAAGAGTACATTTTAGAACCTCTCTACATTAGAGCGCTTCCAAGACTCTCACAACTTTGGTTATGAAAATGTCTAAATTAATCACATTCATTTTAGTAGTCAAAAATAAAACCTAAGGCTATACTTTGCTAGCTTGAAAGTTCTGTCTTTTAGGTTTTCATGGTCTAAAGGATATAATAGTTTTTCATTACTGAGTGAATTTTTAGAAGCGTTAGGAATTCCTCTTCAAAGTGCTCATACTGAGCATCAGGGTTCTTACGATTTTACGAGTTCAATATTATTTTGAAAGTAGATGCTGGAGTTGTGTATTTGCTTTTTTTAAAGAGATATTGATTTTTAAAATGGATTGTCTCCCCAATAGGAGCTCTAAATCCTAAACGCAAGATCACTTTACCCAGTCCTGTTTACCGTTTCCAGAAAATCTGGATTCACCCTGGGCAAGTCTGAGTGTAATATATTCCACAACACACCGTTATGTTTGACGCATTGTGATTTTCAGACCCTGCCCTCCGTGGCCCTTTAGAGTCAAAGTGTGTGCCCTTAATTATTCTGTTGACCTACAATTAAATGAAGGAGGCACATAATAGCTGTAACATTGAATCACCTGAAAATGGGGCTCCTTTAGAAGACTGTTATGAAATGAGCTGGAGAGACTGAAAAGAAGTCATTAACTGGAGGAGGTTCAACAAATGTCTGGGAACTGATTTATGATAATACACTATCTATCTCCATCATATTTGGTCCCTGGGAGTGGTTTTAAATATACAATAATGTGTTATTTTTGAGCCTGGGGTGTTAGCTGTGTATTATAAGGGTAGCAGGACATAATGAGGGAGCCAAATTCATCCTCCCGTCCAAGACAAAGTGAAATTGGTTTGCTATGTCAGAGTCCCCTCAGAATATGGTGCCCTAGGCGGCTGCCTATGTCACCTAATGTGTGGATCAGCACTGGCTATGGATCTGCATTTGATCATTATACATGACGGGGGGGGGTGTCATGTGTTACCAGCTAAATATTTTGCATTGTGCCTTTTGGTGGTTTCTGCTGCGTAGGTGTCCATACTCCGAAGGCAGCTTTTAGCCAAACGGAGCCATGCTGTGCACGTCCTCGTGCATGCTGAGGGCTCTGTGGAGATGCTGGCATGGGCATCGCTGACTATCAGGACGCTGCAGGGGCATTCTCGCACTAGGGGTACGCCTAGGTGAAACAGAATCCCCAAGGCCAACGGGAGCATCGCACAAAGACGTTTAGCTCTCATCCCGCAATAGATAAACAGTGACTGATCCCCACAGTTCCTGACTTTCCTGATAAAAGCCAATGCTGCAATTATTGGGGGACCGGGACTCCAAGGAGTTGTTTATATGGACGGCGCTTCAGCCTCCCCTGAATATGAAAGTCCAAGCAGTCGAGGTATTTAAACAGCATCGATTTCTGTGCTTGGAGTCCCTGCTCGTCAGCAAATCGCACAGGCGGCCAGGCGGACTAATAGACGGTGGATCCCTGTTTCGGACTGAGCTGCCGCCATATTGGGGCTGCAATTGGAAACCTGATGAACGGGCTGCCTCAGTCGTCTCATTTAGGCCCCTCGTTCCTTTCACCGTGATTCTGTCTTTGAGCAAACACCTGCAATGGGCCACTGTGAACCTGCCAGCTCCCTCAGTCAATTAAAATAAGTCATGAAAGTCAGAGCATGAAAGCTAGCTAAACAAAGGGAATCAGACCCTCATAACTGGAATTCTTTTGACCAGCAATATAAAGGGACGTATATATAGAAATAAATCAAATTTTACGGTAAAATGCATTCGGTTTTATTTCATTGGATACTATATAACCGTGCTTGAAGTATTCCGCCTCATTTCATTTCGATTTATGTTGGCGCTCCATCAGACTGGCAAAATTAGACAGGCTAAGCCTTCTTTGTTGTAAAAACATTTCATTTGATTAAAAATTCATGTTCTGACATACAGCATTGTTTTAATCTCTTTATGAAACAGAGTTTCAAAACCACCTTAAACTCTAAGCACAGAAAGTGGCACAGGCTTGAATCACATGACGGCCATATAATGAATAAGAGGAAAAAATGAATTCTTTATGAGTCAGATCAATAAAGCTTGGACTTGGAGATTTTATAATGAATGACCAACCGCAGGGGATGACTCTAGAGGACTTATGTCATTTATTTGATAATATACTGTACCCCCTAACCCTCCCTCTTCACAGCACTCATCAGGGGCACACACATACAAGCTGAAGGTTAGATTAAGAGCCGTATCGTCCACAAGCCATGCTGCTGGAAATTCACTCCTGCCCCCCTCCTTACACTGGCTCCCAGCTAATGCCATCTGGAAAGTAGCTTGTATCATCACCGCCATAAATTTTTATTATCATATTTGCATGATAGTCTGTTTATTGTTTGCTGACTAATTAGTTTATTCCTTCTACTTGCCTTAAAAAGCATCTTCTTTTATCATGTACCTGCATATAGAAGAATATTTTGTTCCAGTGGCTGCCTCAGAAGCCACTAGAGGGGTAATTACCACGCAGCAGGCTGAGGATACTGTGTTTTACCTTATACAGCACTTTTATGGCGAAAGAAAACCTATAGATGGAGCCATAGAGATGTTTACATCCATACTGCTTAATCAGGTAGTGGTATTCATCATCCATCCCAGCACTGGTAAACAAGCCATCAACCATCACTCAACATTTCTCCCTGATGAAATGCACTGCTGAGAGACTTACCTGTATTTAATTTTTTTTATGACACAGTGACAACGATCAGCTTCCATTATATGCACGTCTCAGTGGTCTCCTCAACTTATTGTGAATATGAGGAGAATGTCTCCAAGGTGAATGTCGCTCTGACTGCATGACAAGACTTAACCTTTACTAATGATGCTGCCACGTCCCACAGTATCATGCCTCCGCAGTAAAATTTATATACACAGCACTTGGAATCTCTGCTTGATATGAACCCGGATATACTGGGTATGACAGGGCAAGGTGTGGTTCCATGCCCATAAACGGAAGGTTGTTCATTCAAATCCCATAGTTGGCACTGAAAGATTTTACTTTTGCATCTTTGAACAAGGCCCTTAATCACAATTGCTCCAGGGACAATGACCCTGTTTTCTGATCCTTATACTTGGATTTGACTCGGGACCATGGCTAAATGACTAAATGTAAATATGAAACTGCACACACAACTGTCTTTCATCAATTGTCAGTCGTTTAGATATCATCAGCACTTATTCTCAGCCTCATGCTCCTGTCACTTCCTTGCTCTTTTGCTCTGCTGGCATTTTCCGATGACCCAACCTCCATGCACACAATAAGGAACAAGATATTTCTTTCAGTGACTGATTGCTTGATTAATTTAGTTAACTGTTTAGCTTAATTATGGCACTGAGATCATCTACACTGCTATTTGGCAGAAGTCTTTATCAACTTGTCAATTGCCTTAAACAATTTCAGAATCTATACATTTGAATATATTAAATATATTCATTCATATGTTCCTTCTGTGAGGAATTAGAGGGCGTGACCATCTCAGGAAGAAGAGTCAGGTGACTTGGGTTGGTACGGAAGCCTAGAAATGCTATGCATTATTTTTTTCTGCCAAACGTTGTTTTTCACTGTCACTAAAGGATCTCAGTCAACCGTGGATTTGGGCATGTGCTGTCAATCGGAGTCAAGCAAGTAAAACTATTAAAGTATTAAATTATTCATGTGCCAAAACTGCACCCTTATCAATAATAGAAAGTTAAGGCCCATCTCATGTATTTGCATAAATTTTCATAAAATGGCTTTGATTGTCTGTATGAACACTGGCAAAGCCCCTCACAGAAACTGGACATACAGCCTACATTCTGTTGTGTTTGGCTTGCTTTTAGTTAGTATTTAGTTTTACTTAGTCATTTTAAGCTAGTTTTTTGTTGCTTTCGCATTTGAATTTCAACACTGGCACAAGCATCCATGGATGACTCAGATCCTATAGTGAAAATCACTACTATTTTTTTCTTGTTGTTTTCTCATGATAACAAATGATATCAAGCGCCTTATTATTGGTGGGGGGGCAGTAGATCGCCAGCTGTGTGCCATCATTATGTTGATTAATTACTTAATGACACAGATTTTCAATGATGGAATAGCCGGTGCTGTTTAGTCTGCTAATTATGCTGATCCATGCTGCCAATATGTCCACCCAGGTCAGCCATCTTTACACATATCATGAAATAGTAGCAAAAAACAACCACTGGGGGAAAAGTAGCAAAATTACTGTTGTTGAAAAAAACAGCATTGAAATAACTTTTGGTGAAAAAATAATAGTGAAAAACATTATTATATCTAAAATATATGGCCTCCATATATTCAAGTCTAAAGATAAATGTCATGTTTTGTTGTGTGTTAGACCTGATTCTGAGTTTTGATGGGTCACATGGTACATGGCTAAGCTTACTGTTGTAATGTTTTGTGCTTCCTCACCTGTGTGGTGTGAACTTTATCTCTTACCAGTCCCTGTTTACGTCGTTCTCTTTCATGTGAATCTGTCTGCAAAGTTGGCTTGATGGATCCTCATATGTCTTCAGGCAGAAATCCTGCCCCAGATAATTACCACGGTCCATGTCCAGTGAAGCACACAGAAATGTTCGTGTGTCTAACATAAAACTACGAGCAAATAAAAATCACTGCTGTGGAACTGCCGTTTTAACAAGCAGAATCAATACAACTGGGCCAAGTCAGGTCTGTCTTTGGTTCCCTATGAAGGTAGCACAGTCTTTCATAAAACAAAAACACGCCTATCTGCCGATGGTTCACTCTAGATTCTCAGGGCTGGATTTATCATTTTCTCTCTCAATGCAATAGTTTCAATTCTCAGTATAAATGAAGGGAAAAAAAAACATAGAGTCTAATGTTGCACTCCTATTTATAATTACGATTTCAGTTTAAACACACCTGCCATCCAAACATAACCTTAGGGATTTGTGGGGATGGAGAGGGAAATTGTCAGAGTGGGGGGGGGGTGGATAAGTGTTGGTAACTGTTACAAACTCGTACAATTATTTTGAAAAGCACAACATAGAGGAATTCAAGTGTGAAGACTGGAAGTGCGTTGCAAAAGTCCTTTCAGAGCCGTGAGAAGAGAATGGTTCACATTTGGGTAACACTTTACTTAAAGTCTGTATGCGTAACGCATTATAGATACCATTATAATGGCTTATGCTGACTATTATAATGCATTATGAAGGTATTTATAGTGCATTATAGATGAGGCATTCATAA
>JAODLC010000050.1:14024554-14039778 GCA_026781145.1 Hippopotamyrus pictus
GCATGCTATTATAGTCTTGTCTTAGACCCCATTTGTCCGACCAGGACAGCAGTGGCTGTTTTACTCAGCAAAAAAGCCGTGCCACAGATCAGCACTCGTCCTTCTGGTTATGCGTCCATGAATAATTTATTACGCCGCATTCAGCTACACGGCTATCACGGGTCTCTTTTTGACTTGGCCTTGACTGCTCTGTTGTACCTTGAAACATGTACTCTGGTCTTGGTTGGTCCAGGATCAGAGGAAGGCTGTAAAGTAAGCAGCACTATCAGCCCTGCCCAGCAGTAATGAAGAAGGGTGAGTGCGTGTTTGTTTGTGTGTCGCTCAGGGTGGTCAGGGTCCTTGCAACTCATTCACACTCATTGCAGGTTGCAGAAGCAATCTGACGTCTCAGGTGATTTAATTTCGTAATTGCATTCCCTCAAGAACAGAGAACGGTACTGAGGGAGGCGGAGCCTCGGGTCTCCCATCAAAGCAAGCCAGATTAGTCAAGGAAACCGGAGGAAAAAAGGCAGATAAGTCACACACGTAAATTTTGGCTCTGTTCCTTCAGCCTTTTCCTTGACAAGCGAGTGAAAAGCTTGAAAGAGAATTTTTTTTGCACTGTGATCTTTGCCAGAACTGATTAACTGAATCTGTATTGCGAAACACTTTGGCTTAAAATTCAATTATAATATTTTGAATTCAAGTTTTATTTACAGATTAAATCTGAAATCCATGCCAAGCAATTTAAATTGTACAATATAAGATGAAAACTCTAATTCATTCAAGGTTTTACATTTAGTTTTATGTTTGACTCCCGGGAGTGCAGGTCCACTCTGTTCTCACATGCTAATGTTCTATACTGATACTATATTCTCGTGTTCTTTACTCTGCATCCTCACTATTGCTGTAAAACGTTGCCGTTAGCAGAAGAGGAGGAGGAACCGCCTTCCTGTGAGAGTTAGGTACCTGTGTGCACTTTCAGCTCACCTACCCCATCTCCCTTTGTAGCTGTCACTCGACACGTTCCGTTTTGCTTCACCCAGAGTAACCTGGACTAATGTTCATAGACCTCTCTCGTCCTGATTAAGATAACGATAAACTTTATTGATCCCAGGGGGGAATGCTTGTGCAAACAGCAGGGAGTATGTGGAACACAGAGGAACATACATAAAGCAAAACAAAGTGCAAATACAGCACATGCAGTGCAAACAAGTAAACCTGGTGCTAACACACTAAGAAGTACATGGTGCACAAAACAGAATTTGCAAAAAAAAAAAAGAAAAATGGGATATCAAATATATCACTCAAATAAAGATGACACTAATAATAATAACAACAACAATAATAATGTAAAATATAATTATAGATAATGAATATTAATAATCATACTGAATACATCATCATTATTATTATTATTATTATTATTATTATTATTATTATTATTATTATTATTATTTGGTGGAATGAGTCGGTGGCTAAATCCTTTGGTCTCTGACCCATATGGTGCTTTTTTTTTTTTTACTTTTACTTGTGCTTTATGCTAGTTCCCCTTTTCCCTCCCAGAATTTAGTCTGTTCCTGAATTGGTAATTATCCTGCGGTGTCACATGGTTTCGCATTGTCTGCAGCATAAACACGATAGCCTTTCGACGGTTCACTTTTATGGGCCTTATTGCGAGATAAGCAGTATAATAATAGTAGGATTGTTGTCATTGAGATGTGACTGGTTATTTTTATTACAAAAGTTGGAGATGATAAGTCTGTTTTCAGAAGCTGTTTCTGAAAGCAAAATTAAATCTATTGTGTGTAGTTAACACTTTTGCTCTTACCCAAACACTTGTGAGGCATTTTAAACACCCTGTTAACTGTGTTAGCTGTCCAAAAATATCCCACATATTGTTACTGCCATTGTAGAGATTATTATTATACATGCTATATGCAAGCATACATAATGCCCTACTGGGTGACTGACAAGTGTGGCTTGTTGGCAATATAGTAGGAAGGAGAACTGATGGACTCAACATGAACACTGGATTTGCTTTGCTTCCACTCATCAATTCTGCAAAGATCAAAGTCCTGATGTAATTCTGGGAGCAGCCGTTAAGTTTGTCCATCTCTGCTCATTCACCTCTCTCATGTGTATTTTTAAACTAAATTTTGATGCTTTTAAATATGGATCCATAAATTAGCAATTGATGTGCAAAACCCGAACTGCAGGCTGTGGATTTGTGTTTCCCTGTATTTTTTTTTTGTAAGAAAAAACCCATGAGAACTGACTCTTCTGCATGAAATGGAAGTGATAATAATCCCACTCTGCTGGGAATTGGGTTTCACCTTGATGATGAAGTGCAGTGGCTGATGAAGAGGGTGATTCTGCTGTTAAGATGGATGGTGGTCCGCATGTGCAAAATGACACACAGGACAATTGCTTAGTGTTGGTGCTCCAGCAGTATTTGCTTTGGAAAATAGCTGCTCTGTGAATAGTCTCCTCCCTAATTTTAATTGTAACATTTTGTGAGAAGCTTCTAAATAATTGCATGCATACTGTCAGCTATATTCTTTGCACTTGTTCTAATTGCCACAAAGATTTGGCCCCTGATGCTTAAGAAGTATGCAAATCAATTTGTTATCTCAGTTTAACATTTTTTTTTCAGGTAATTTCCACTTCTGGAATCTACTGGATTTAAATAAGTTCTGCTTTTTTAGCTCGAAGATGCAGCATATTGGTTAGGCTCACTGTAAAAATGGGACCATATAGATATTGTGGTTGCTGGACACTGCAGTGACTATGCTGCAAACTAAAACAGAATTACATGGGAGCATGTGCTGGTCTTTTTCAGCAGTGGAACCCTCTAACCTTTTAAAGGAACAGCAGAGAACAATACTGCCAGCTTTTCTCTAAAAAGACAACTCTGTAATTAAATGAAGCAGTCCCAAAGGCTAAAGGTGAGGAGATATCTTGTTCATTTCTGTTCTAAACTACACATGTCCCGTGACATTCTGTGTGCTGGCGTGTGCCGTCTTCTTCACCATAAATTACCTTCAGTGAACTTTTCAGACGGATGCATGTTGGAGGAAGGGATGAGGAAGTGGAGATGAGTAGGGAAGCGTGTAGATCACAGAATGAGGGGGAAAGGGCGGGAGAGGGAGAAAGAGAGTGGAGTGCTCGCGACAGGGAGAGGAGAAGCAGGAGAGATGAGACGGTGAGTTATTTCCAAGGCTGGTCGCCGGAGGAAGAGGACAAATGAGGTGTCAGAGCTTGGAAGGGAGCAGAGATAGAGAGTGTGGAGGCATGGGGGTGGGGTGGGGAACCACAGGGGTCCAGAACGAGGCCCTGGTGGCATCCAGCACGCCGTTCACTGGCGGGGCTAGGCCTCCTGATCTGGTATGTGCTGCCCTTCACCAGACACCCAGAAGCGTGTAAATACTGTACGGTGACTGACAACAGAATGAGGACAGAGACGGCGCTTGGAAGAAATAATAAAACAGACAAATTAATAGACAAATTAATTAGTTAACGAATAAATTAATGAAAAATAAATACATTAACAAACTAATAAATAAACAAACTGATAAGTATAAGAAAGGAAAAGAAAACAGGATGGTGCTTTCATTCCCAAACTGCCTTCCATGCTGCCGTTTCTGCTCATGTGAAGTGGCCTTGGTTCCCCCCCCCCCCCACGACCGCATGCTCGAGGAGGCCCACTTCTTCCGTGCTGCCGTCGCTTCGGCGCCATTCTGCTGTCTCCGCGGTCACAGGTGCTCCCGGCTGTTGCTGTGGCAACCTCGGCGAGCGGCACAGAGCGGGCCGCAATCACAAAGCCGATAGAGAAATAGAGAAACGAAGAGAAAAGAAGGAGCACCGAAATCAGCGACTTGCTTTTAGAGATGGTGGCTCTCCCGTGCTGCTACTGTTGGGAGTCCAGCTGTATGTAGGAACATGAAAAGCCATAGGTACAGTGTTTGCCACAGTAGAGGGGGAGGTCTTGTCTTGGTGGGTGAAAAACAATGGGGGAATTCATGAGTGCATCCTGCCTGAGATGGTGCCTTTAGGGTGAGCCTACCTTTAGAGCAAGGGGCATGTGCAGAGACCTCAGGCTGGGCCCTCTGCTGTGCTCCTCCCTGCACTGCACCTTCCGCCAATATTGCATTCTGGGAAGTGTTGCGTATGGCTCTGGGTGTGAGGAAGGAGTTTGCACATGGGTGGCAGGCTGGGTGATCACAGCGGGGCCATGATGAAGGACACGGGGGGTGGGGGGGGTAGCGGTGAGTGTCTGAGAAGAATACTTCAGAAGGTGTCAGGCCTTCCTTGGGAGATGCTGCGTTACTCCCGCTGAGGATGTTTGTGATATATGGAGGAGAGGAACTGCTCTCTCCCTGCCTTCGCCTTGGCCTCCGCTGCCGTTTCATCACCCCACATTTCAGATGCGCTAATGGCCAATGAATTGCACATTATTGCAATCCTGGGAGTTTGCTGATGCCCATCAATTTTATATGGAGTTTTGTTTTGCCCATTGACATCTGAAGTGTCATGGAGGCTGCTGACACAAAATGAAGGGGACTTGATTTGTGTGTGTGTGTGTGGGCCTGTGTCTATGTGTGGTTGCGTATTACACAGGACATGGCATATTATGTAAGCAGTGTTTAGTGATGTCTGTTATTGCCAAAATTTGCACTTTAAAGTGAAAAAATTCTTTTGAAAAAATTAGATGAAATATTTCATATGATCAAAAATAAAATAAAATATGTGCATATAAAGTTATCCATATGATTATGCTTTATATATAATAATGTAAGGATACAAAGGAAGCATTTTAATATTTAATCTGATTATGCATGGCGTCGAGCCATGGTTATCAGTAATTATTTACCCTTCAACGTCATACCAGGTTAGATTCCAGATATAGATTATAACTAGTTAAAACCTTCCTACAGATATTTATAAAGGTATAAAAATGTATGATGCAGGAGTGAAAAGAACAGTGGTAGTAAGCAGGTTACTTAGAGAGGCACTTACTTATGCCCAGTGAGGCAGTTCTGGTTACCAATCCCCTCACAGTGATGGGAGATTGGAGTTAGTCCCATGGAATTTGGGGTTTCAAGCCACCAGTATGTTTTTTGTTAAAGCCCACATTGCTTGGGAGTAAGGAGTCATTGCTTGAAGTCATGTCTCATTGCTCCACACCTTTTGGATGAAGACGGGGTAGCAGCTGGGACGTGACACGTCGCCACAGCCTCAGAGAGATTCGGTGTGGTGTGGAATCTGTGGATTGCAGCACAGCTAATTGTGTCTCCCATGTCTAGGGGGGGATTTGTGCAGACTGAGGTCCAGCTGGGGGGAGGACATAGTGGTGTGGGGTTTTGGACTCCCTATGTGCTGAGCGCTCTGTGTCTGGCTGTTTATGCCCCGCAGAGTCAGTGACTGACGCAGCTGCGATTATGAGTCGACTACTTTGGCAATTAATTGGCCGTCAGACTGCAGCTTGGCCTGAGAATTACACTTTAGCCGACAGAATTAATTAAATAATAGATAAATGGGTAAAAGAGTGGAGTGAGAGAGGGCCGGGCAGCCTTTCAACCAATTACAGGCTCCAAATGTCAGTGCTGCGCTCTGTGAAGGAATGTTCGTGGTCAAAGGCAGTACTAGCAAGGGCTTCCTGGTGGCAAGTTTGCTGAAATATTGCCTTGTATTGACATCTGTTCTTTGCTGACGTAGAGATTTGACAAGTATGAGGACTGAATGAGACCATTTAAAAAGAACACATTGGGTTTTCAGCTTATTTTATGTATTTATTAATTTAATTATTTCTATACCATTTTGTTTGTTTAGTTGGTTGCTGAGGCAATATAGCAAAATATTCTGTCATGATAGCCTGTTTCATAACAAGCAATATCCATAATTATCACAATATAAATCAAGTCATTATTTCTTTTAGGCTGCCACAAACAACAATTTTTCTTTAAGTTAATCTATTAACTATTTTACCAATTGGTAAATGATTAATTTTCCTCCGTTTTTGTTTCAGTCTTTACGGTAATGCCACTGGTCCCAAGCCCGGATAAACATTTTCTCAAACCCTTATTCAATGCTATTCGAGTAACCAATATTGCCATAAGAGTCATATGAGTAGTAGAGGTGTTCAGAAAATTTAGTGCTCTAATTTTGGATCTGAAGGTATGGGATAGAGAACAGAATGCCAAGAAAACGGTAGATAGCCAAAAAAAATAATCTCAGCTTGAAATTCTCATCAAGACACAACAAACGGAAATCGATAGCTTTAGAGCTTACCGTTTTTAACACATTGCCCTTAGAAATGACAAGTGTAACTGGAGGCTCCATCTTATACTTTTCACTCATTAAAAAGTTTGAAGAGGCTTTCACGGACAACAGGTTCTGGAGTTAACAGTGGATAAGGACACAGGCATGAAGTAGGACACTGGAGAATTAAGGTCAGATCATACACAGGTTACTGTGGCAACTATATACACACTGGACACTTCATTTAATACCTGAAAGTGAACTGGACATAGTGAACTAGAGTACTACAGAGGTGGGAGAACCTAGCAAATCAAGTGAGAGGCGCTGTTCCCCGTAAGCGGGAGGAAACACAGACACGTGGAGACCCAGGAATCAGTGTGGAATCGTTCCCGCACCTAGCTGGCACACATGTATACAAACACCATTAAGCGAGCCAGATTATGGATGGCACTTTAGCAGCACATTGGGTGTGCAAACGGGAGGGAACTCCCCTGTGGCCCCTTGGGGGGAGTGGCTTGCAGGGTTGGTGCAGTCTGCTGGGCCCTGAGGAGGGCGTCCTGATTGGACTGCTGCTCGACAAGAAGAAACTGCCCATTAGACTAATGCAGCCATGTGCTGGGATCAATTTCACAATGTCATGCCCAGAGTGGGGACAAAGAAGGTGGCGTTTATCCAGAGCCCCACACCCTCCTCTTGGTTCACCAACAAGTTGTAGATTCATATCCCTAAATATGCTCATCCTTCTGTAGAATCAGAATCAGGCTTATTGGTCAGATATGTGTCTGGTTGTCGGTGGCTCTCATGTGTACAGTAGGTACAGACACTTTAAGGCAGGCAAGACAATAGTCATACATAGTTTGGTTAATATACATATGCAGGTGTGGTTGAAGGATATATAAAAAGTGCATGTCAGTGCAAGGCATTTTGGAGTAAATCCAATATGCAAAACAGTACAATACGTACACTGCAGTAAAAGAATATAGAGTATACTGTTTGTAGAAATACAGGGGGAAAAAATATAGCAGCAGTATATAATATAATGCAAATGTCTATATAAACAAGTCAATATAAACATTATTATGGTAGAATGTCTGGTTTACCTTGCAGAGCCTGATCATGTCGCAGCTGGTGATATTGGTTTGTGTGCTGGCTCCCACCACCCACTGTCACCGTCTCCTGCAGCACCTCAGATTCAGCCGCCATTCACGGCCCCCTCAAGCTGCCGTGAAGGGCCCCGCGGGGGAACGGCGGATCGCTGGCGGCCTCGTTAGGCCTCGCATTTTATGGGGGAGGGGGGCACACCACCTGACGCTCTCCCTACATCCCCCTGCGAGATGCTAAAGAAGGGCCCGTGAAACAGCATAGCGTGGCAGTGCGAGGCGGCTGACAGGTATAAACAGCGAGGCGCAGGAAAAGAGGCAGAGCGATGCATAGGCGGTGACATTCCGCCGTTCCATCGTTACCTGGGGAAACCGGCCCGTCCGACTGCAGCTATTTTTAGGGTAGGGCGGTCGCTTGGGATGAATGTGCGTGTTCAATGTAAAGGACATACGAGGATGAACTATTAATATATACATGCAAAGGCACCAGTTTCCATTACTGCTGTGAAAATATCTGGGATTTTGGGTAGTTCTGGGCTTCGAATGAGGGTTATTGTTACAGTTTTCAGTTGTCTGGCTTCAGGCTGTTGTTCAAACAGACTTTACCCTGTTTAACCATTCGTCCTATCACTGAAGCTTAACTCCTCTTATGTACCTGTTTATGTAATGTTTTATACTGAGTTTTAAGTTTTGTATTTCTTTCCCTGTTTTACTTTGTTTCATTATTGTACAGCGCTTTGTGACTTTTTTGTCTGAGAAAAGCGCTTTATAAATAAATTACTCACAGTACTTACTTACTTACCTCATGAAGTGGTAAAGAGGGGAAACAGACAGCGGAGTGGAATCATGCATCATTTGTCTGATATCAAAGAAAGTACAAATATTTTCTTATCACTGTTTTGAAAGCAGTAACATTAACATGAGCTCACCTTACCGTGGTATTTCAGTTCTTTCTCTAGTGTGTTGGCCAAGGCGTTTTGAAGAGGGGAAGCGGTTCTAATAGAAATCATAACCCGTTAGCTTAGCTGAAAACTGAAAGTTGCAGCCCTTTTTCTTCCAGGGGCTTAGACTCGCAGCCTTACTCCCAGTGCTCTGGTTTGGGAAAAGGCAGATACTGTAAAGTTGTGATGCTGAAGCACAGAGAGAATCTAAGGTGATGTCAGTCCGGGGATCTCTCTGACCCGGATGGTCTTGGGGGCACCGCGGATGGACAGTGGGTCTGGCATTTCAGCAGGAAATAGCATTCCTGAAGGTATCAGAAGCAGCCAAGGTGCTTTGGCCAGCGTGACAAGCCTGAAGCTGCGTGTGAAAAGTGGATGCCGAATGAATGAAATGTCAGGGGCATGGATGCGTGTGACGGCTCCGGACCTCCCCAGAGGTGTGGATAACATTAGCCTGAAGAGACAGAGATGTTTGGTCAACCGTGAGATGCAGACCATCTGATGAATAAAGCTCAAGATCTCAGCGACCGGATGTGTCAAGTTATTCTTGGTGTGTTGTAAGCACTCTGCACCTTGATTATAAGGAACAATTATAGCTGTAGTTTGTGCTATAGCTGTAGTTTATGAAAGAACAGCAGGGGGTTTCTGCAGGGGAGAGATGTTCACCCCTGCTCTCAAATATAACGGCACACCCTTCTGTAAAATCAAAGTTCAGAGTGACTGTATCAAATAGTTAATGACCCAGACACAAGCACATTAAAACGGGGACTATAATGAGTTAAAAAATACCTTGAGGTATATAGAGTGATATATCATAGTCCTTGACATGGGTTTGTTTGAGGTTATCTACACTGAGTGTCGGTCCACTTTAAAGAGCCTTGAACGTGATTTGAGTTGGAAATGGGTAATAGATGTTGTTTTGGGGGCATTTTCACTTAGACGTTTGTTCAGTTTTTTTCTCCTTCACATACTGATGGATATGGGCATCCAGCGTGGAAAACAGTGAAATGCAGCATTGATAACAACAGTAATGTTAATGCTACTGTGGTTGTACACTGCATGCTGCATTCTAATTGAAGTGGGTAAATACACTGTAAGCTACAATATATAGAGCTGTGTAATGTGCTCTAATTAAACGCTCAGTCAAATTCAGTTAGAGTGATTTTTACCTTTCAAACACTGGACAATATAGTAAAATATTTTGTGGGTATTTGCATGTCTGTCTGTATGTGTTATTATATTTGACCTCATATTTAAATAAAGGACCTGCTGTCTCCATTCAACATGCCAGTGCCGCCTTCCAGCCTCCATTTTCTCAATGTTTCTGTCACAGATGAATCAAACTTTAAGGCTTTTTTATTTGCAGTATTTACAATGTCAGGTTAGCTTTCAGTATCTGTTAGCTTAGGCAATGAGTTTGCCTTGTGTTAAAAGAAAACAGTGTTGTGCATCTAACACAACCAATCCACACCTGCCACATATTGATGTGGCCAGTTGGTCAGTGGCCATGTGCTCTGATATGATGATAAAATCGCACTCGTCATTGCTAACACCGTGCTATAGCCTATTTATCTCAATAAACATTGTTCTTCAGACATGCTCGGGAATGAGAGAGTGATGTGCCATTATTTTTGACCTGTAGCTGTGCTTCCCGCCTCACTCTTAACGTGGCAACGTGACTTTCAGGGTTAGGACAAATGTTATGCCGAAAGAAAAGTGTGTGAATCTTTCTGATGTTGTGGAAAATTCCACGGCAGATGTGCTTTGTACTGGAAAAGGAGATGTTTCTGCTGGTGCTTTTCAGGCCATTGATTCCTGACCTGTGCTTCTGTCGGTCTGGTTGGTGGGTCAGGAATGCAAAAATGTCATTTTGGGTTAATTTTAAAGTAGACATGCAGAAGAAGATGGGAAGCTAGGATTCTGAAACTGGCTAGTCTGATATTTGTAGATTTAAAAAATTATTATTATTGTGCTTGTCATGCCTTGCATCCCTGCCCCTCTTGTTCTCTCCCTTGTGGCTCCAACAAGCCACACCTGATGATCATTTGTCTTGCCTCTCATATCAGCCCTTGTGTGAATCACTCCAGCTGCCCCTTGTCTGCTGCCTTGTTAGTCGTGTATAAGAATGCCTTCCTGTCCTGTGCTCCCCAGTCCGGCCATTGACATCACCCTAGTGTGTGTTCCAGCGGTTTCCCCTATTGTCAGTGTTGCCTTTTGTTTGACCCTACGTGGTCTTTGTTTGTTTGCCCTGTTCCCGTCCCTTTGATAAACCCTTCACTGTTTTGCCTTCCCGCCTGCTTCTGCCTCCTTTGTGTTTGGAATGTGACAGTACTTCACAGTGGTAGATGGCACTGATCTTATTATTGTTATCACTCCGAAGTTTAAAATGAAAGTAGCCTGACATTCTACTAAAATGCCTGTCTTTAAAAATTTGTTTCAGTTCTTCATTACGCCTGCTCTTCTGGATAGCACACTTGTTATTGTTGCGGTACTGTTGCTTCTCTTTGATTGGTGGTCTGTCTGCAACTTATCCAACAATAGCAATACACTTTTTAACCTGCGCTTTTCTGATAACGCTGAAGTACTTGTGTGACTGTAGGAAGGGTTTTCCTGTTGAAGAGCATTGTCTTTACCAGTGAGGGATTTGAAGTGTCATCCTCCTTGTTCAGAAGGAGCCAGGTCTGGGGTCACAGGGTTTCGGGGATGGGTGCACACTTATCAGCATGCGTAATGGGGGCCTGCGCAAGTCGAAGGCAATTTTGCAATCCCATTACAACCTGTCAGCATCCGTTTACCGTTTTGTGCAGGGTGAAAATAGAATGACTAGCTCTGGTTTTTCACACACTCTCAACCACAGTCCTAAAAATACTTAGCAGATGGCTGAAGCCACAGCGTGTTCTTCATGGTATCAGAATTGGATGAAGCTGAAGGGGATTGTGGAGTTCAGCGTCATCACATTATACACTGTGGTTGAGGAATGGGAGGCTCAAACGTCCGGCAGTGTGCTCCTCACCGAACGACCACCTGTTGCTCTAGAACGTAGAGATGCTTATGAATCATCTGATTTGCTTCTGTATGAACATATGGGAATGTTTTAATCTACCATTAAAATAGAGGTGTGTCTTTCTCTAGCCCTGCCCAGCTACACCTGTGGGAACCCAGGACAGCTCCAGAACGGCTTCCAGCAGGGCTCCACCTTCAACATCGGGGACAAAATCCGCTACAGCTGCAGTGCTGGCTATGTCCTGGAGGGGCACACTGTGCTATCTTGCCTGGCCACCTCTTCTGGGACGGCCTCCTGGGATTTCCCGCTGCCTTACTGTAGAGGTGAGAACCCGCTAGCACGAACAATTGCAGAATGGACGATTTTGTTTCGCTCGTTTTAGTATGCTGCAGTCTAATATTTGGAATCTTTAACTGCGTACTAATTAAGTCTAATGAAAGTAATGAGGACTGATGTCTTTGTAAAATATACACAAGCACCGAACAGTTTTTATTTTGGTGTTTTATAACTATAAAGTATAATTTATTTTTAACTCTGTTGTGTTCTGTTACTGTGCTTAATGTCACATTGGCCACTGAGCGGTCCAGTTTGCGAGGGAGCCATCTGGACCCTGGCTGCCTGTCAGGATGCCCTCCAATGAACACACATGGCAGGGCACGGGTCGCCAGGAAGGGCCCTCCCCCCACTGCCAGGGCCCACCTGAGGCTGCTCAATGAATGGACACAGTAGCATCACTGTTCTGTGCATCCAACTGCAACCCCCACCCTCCCACAAACCCAAACTTAGCCTGAACTGCAAACTCTGCACTTCCTCCTTCCTGCCCATCAATGTTAGTAGCCCCTGGTTACCACCCAGGGCTCAGTAAAACCCAGGATCTGCTTTTGTCATAGATTTGTAGAAATATCCCTTATTTACACCTTTACTTCTGCCATGCATTGAGCTTTTTAATTGATTAATGCATATTATCACAGTAGTTTTCTGCTGATATCTGCAGGTCATTTACATTTATCCATTACTTCAATGACCCCCGCACCTCCACTTCAGCAATAGCTGTCTCTTGATTTACATCACCTCTCCAGTATAAGCTTTAAAAGCACATCTTGTCCTGAATTGCCAAAAAGTAGCATTTCCCCCTGTTCCCAGTCCATTAAGCATGCCCGACATACACGTCATAGACAGACAGGCAAAGACAGAACAAGAGGGTCCATATAAATCAAGTAATGAATGCAGACAGTGGGATTAATTAGGTTATTTTTGTGTTACGTGACATTCTCCTCTCTGGTCCATGCCTTGAGAGCTATTACCTTCTATCACGGCCAGGGACGGCAAGCCAGCGTTTCGGCTGCTTAAGGGCCCACACGGATTCAGGAGGCTGCTGGCAGAGAGCGGCTCCGTCTCCACATGTGTGCGTCCGCTCCGCCAGGAGAAGTCCTCTTAGACGTGTCCCTTGAGCCGCTGAGGCAGAGAATTTGACCCCGAGGGCAGCTGGCCAGCTCTGTCCCTTGTTAGCGCAATACTGTTAGCAAGATAAGTCCAAGGCTAAGCTCCTTCCATATGTGGAGGATGACAGGCGACCCTTTGCTCTCTCACACTCTCGCTGCATTGGTTATATCAAGTCCTGCCATGATTATCTATGTATGCATATATAATTTATATGCGATCAAGATACAATTCATACTTTGATCCATATGAAATTCCTTATAGATACACCGTTTCTGTGCTACACACTCAGTATCTGTGGCTTGGTGGTTGGTTGACTCGCAAAGGCCAGGTTATAATTCGATTTCGATTTCCGTTTCACAGGAGTGCCGTCGCTGAGCGGCGGGTCCATGAATCTCGATCTGTAGATGGTGGTTGAACGGTCATCTAACCCTCTAATGTACTTGTTGCCCTGAAAAGGGGGAATGGTATGTGGTGAGCGGCATGTTGAAATGTCACAATAAGTAAAACAGAACAGCGTCTCGCCTCTGAAGTTCTCAAGCCCTGATTACAAGATATGTGGGCTAAAAATGTGTTTAACCGAAGGAAGTCAGCGGGAACAGACAGTAATGGGTTCTTACTACAAGAATTCTTAGTGCTTCTCCTGCGCCACCCATAGAGCGTGCTATTTAACTGTCTTTTATACAGTGTATTTTTAAAATGAATAGATTTCTTGTGATTTTTTTCTAGGCTATTTTGGGTCTATATTACTTATACTACTTTTCTGCAAAATCCACTTTTCCTGTTTTGTTCCTAAAACCCGTGTTTTCTAAAACATGCTCCTGAATTTACAGCCTATTCCTAAGTGGTTTCTAAATGTCACGGGTAGTTTAGCGACTGCCTGACATTCTGCAACAGCCCGGATCACTGCAATCTGTGTTTCTGTGGCAGTATTAGTATTAGTTGGATTAAATTCATTGAGTTGGCTGGATCTTTACCAAGACAATTTATTTACTGTATGCTGCTGCTGGCTTAGAGGTGGACCTCTCTCAGCTTTGTAACTATGACAACCAGAAAACTGAGCAAGAAGGTTGATTAAAATAAAAGAAGACAAAAATGCCTTTACTTGTATGTATGTGTGTGTGTGTGTGTGTAAAAAAACTAAGAGCTGACATTGAACAAAAATATATGTATTCCATAAGTCATTCTTTTCAGGAACCATTAATAATAGAATTTAACACAAAGTATAATTAACGTTTTTTCTTGAGAAACTTATATAATATTATAAGCTTATACCTCTGGGTGTTTTGTCTGCGATGCAGAAGAGGTCTAATATTCCAAAATTAGTTCTGTTTTATCTCAAGGCTTGTTCTTTGCCTGCAATGGAAATTGTTACCTGAAATTGCAATAACATGAATAAAATCACCTACCATTACGTCTCTTTTTGATTGATTTAATTTTGATGGAAGCCTGTCACAGGTATTCCTGTTGAAGACTGTCCAAAATCAGACAGCTCATCACCTCGAAAATGAGCAGGTACACGCAGGAATCGTGTCAAATTCGAGAGGATGCTGGAAAATGGGCAGGTGCAAGTGAAAATCAGATCCAAATTGGGTGGAACAGAAGATGGGAGTTTCCCTTATGAAAGCTTCCTTTGATCTGTATTTACTGTGACCACCCCTATCGCCAGCAGCCCTCCCCCATCACTCCTCTGGCTTGCTTCTCAGTGGTGGCAGCTGATTGACAGGATCCATGGCATGCAGAAGATGAGCTCCTCTTCCTGGAATCAATCATCCATTTACTAAGCCGCTCTCTACGGAATTTCTCCACCTGTGACATGAAATATGCCTCTTAGGCAACCCAGGACGTGCGCTTTCGAAAGAACCCGGCCTTGGGATAGACTGGAGAGTTGTGTCGTGATGCGTACCAAGGACAGTGAGATTCTTCCTTGCATGATAACCCACAGACTCATGGTGGCAGATATGCAAAGAGCAATAAATAACACAGTGGATAGTAGACAATATGTGCGGCAGATGAGGGGAGAGAGTGGCAAGCCAGTGCCGCCCTTATATAAGACTGTATAAGCCTGGCAGCCCAGCGATATTAGTGTTAAAGTGAAATACAAATCTGTGTTTTCTTATGCCTTTTGGATAAAAACTTGTCCTTGATCTCCCTTTGGAATACCTGCACTAGCAGACATCACAATAGTTACTAAAGGTCTGGAACCAGGAGGAGAGTCTTCTGTTGGACATTTCTGTAAGATGCAAGTTACCTGAATGGCTCTGTGAAAATACAACAGACAACATAAATGAATAAATGGAAGGAATACAAGCAGCTTTGGATAATGGACTATCATCTAGGGTGTCCCATCCCTTGTGCCCTGTGATGGACTGGCATCCTGTCTATGGTGTGCCCTGCCCTGTGATGTGTGATGGACTGGCACCCTGTCTATGGTGTGTCCTGCACTGTGATGTGTGATGGACCGGCATCCTGTCTATGGTGTGTCCTGCACTGTGATGT
>JAODLC010000050.1:14040137-14063801 GCA_026781145.1 Hippopotamyrus pictus
CACATGCGACCCAGGCGGAGACTCGAACCCGGGTCCCAGAGGTGTGAGGCAACAGTGCTAACCACTGCACCACCATGACGCCCCTATAGAAGATATAATAAACTGAAATACCTGAAATCCTCTGTTAACTTACAGGACCTTTTCCTGCTGTGTATTTCTGTCTCCAAGCTACATTGAGATTGCAATGGGAATCTCACCTACCATAGGCACTGAAACAGTAACAGGCTAATGTTTGCAATTTTTTTTTCTGCTAACCTGGCAGCACTTTGGTCTTTTTTCCTTACAGCTGTCAAGTTGCTGTGGACAGGAGCCTCCCTCTTACTGAAACAGCCAGGGGGCGCAATTATCAACACAACACTTATTTCTAGTATTAAGTTTTATTTCAGGTCAGCACAAATGACTAGCAAAATGCTGTTTTTCGCACCTACATTACAGATCGTTACATCACCCATTGTGACAAGTCCCCCAAGCTGTTTTTGAGTTCTTTATCAGAGTTAATGATTTTTTTTCTTGCAAATGTCCTTATTTTTAACTTTTTAAAGGAAGGCACAGAAGTCATTAAAGGATTATTTCACAGGGTTTGCGTGTGTAAATCCTGTTTCATTTGTGTGTATCCATCTTTGTGTGTCTGTCCCACAGCGGATGATGGATGCGGAGGCACCCTGCGGGGCCAGAGCGGGGTCATTACCAGCCCCAATTACCCCCAGGATTACAACAACAACGCCGACTGCACGTGGACAGTGCTGGCCGAGCCCGGAGACACCATCGCCCTGGTTTTCACCGACTTCCAGCTGGAGGATGACTATGACGTCTTGGAGGTCAGCGGAACTGAGGGCTCCTCTCAGTGGTAAGAGTCCACAACATCTCGTTTATTATTCAACTGAAGTAAAGCTTTACTGTCAGCTCAGGCATGTTCAGTTCATAGTGAAATGAAAATGTCATTCCTCCTGAACCCACAGCGCAACATTCATGACAGGACATACATTACGGTGCTAAAGACACTTTTATTTCGGGTTTGCATTCAAAAAGGTCAGTGTGATTGTCGACGCCTTGTGATGTCACCCCTGAATCGTTTGTGATTGGCCGGCTGCTGGAGGCAACCTCTTTGCTTATAAGTCTGCCTAGCTAGACTGGCAAGTGATGATTAGCGGCCTGGTAGCTGACCCCGTTAGGCTGATTGATAGTTGCTACATTAGCTATCATTTGCTAGGGTTATCAATATTTTTTGGCAGTCTGGAGAAGTTTAAGGGAATTAACATAAAATGCTTAATGTCAAAACCTGTAGTACTTCATTATTATACAATGCCAGTGCATTTTCACATTGTTATAAGTGTAATGTGCAGAATATACTAGTAAGCTTGTGTGTCAAAAGCCATGCCATGATAGATGGATATGAGATGACACATGAACACCTTTTTTGGGGGAGGGGGGTAGTGTGCTCACAGGCCCTGGGACGGATGTTACCTTTGTTGTTTGGATTTATCTGCATGCACATTCTTATTGTTCTGGCTGAAGGTACTTTGGAAAAGGCAGCTAAATGTCAGCTGCCGCTGATCCATTTTTTTCTCATTAACCTGCAGTGCAAGAGCTATTGTTTTGTCTTGGGAACAATTCTTGTCGCTGAAAAACACAAAGCAGCATGTGTGCATAGCACAATGTTACAATGCTGCAATGCACAATGTGGGAAATGCCGAAGATCAATGGGAATCCACAGCTTTACACTTACTGCTGCAGAGCTGAAGAGTGAGTCATTCCTAATAGTGAGTCATGTGGCTTTATCGTCACCAAAACTTGTGATGGGGATCAGTTATTTAATCAAATTAGAGTCTTGTGAATGTTAGTGGATTGACATTAGAAATGTCTGTTGTGGCAGGACGTTAGATAGTGAGGTATGCTGCACAGCATTTGGGCTGTACTATGCAGCGTTTGGGGTGTACTATGCAGCGTTTGGGGTGTACTGTGCAGCGTTTGGGGTGTACTGTGCAGCGTTTGGGATGTACTGTGCAGCATTTGGGTTGTACTGTGCAGCGTTTGGGGTGTACTGTGCAGCGTTTGGGGTGTACTGTGCAGCGTTTGGGATGTACTGTGCAGCGTTTGGGTTGTACTGTGCAGCGTTTGGGGTGTACTGTGCAGCATTTGGGTTGTACTGTGCAGCTTTTGGGGTGTACGGTGCAGCGTTTCGGGTGTACTGTGCAGCGTTTCGGGTGTACTTTGCAGCGTTTCGGGTGTACTGTGCAGTGTTTGGGGTGTACTGTGCTGCATTTGGGGTGTACTGTGAAGCATTTGGGGTTTACTGTGCAGCGTTTGGGGTGTACTGTGCTGCATTTGGGGTGTACTGTGCAGCATTTGGGGTGTACTGTGCAGCGTTTGGGGTGTACTGTGCAGCGTTTGGGGTATACTGTACAGCCTTTGGGCAAATTGACAGCATAGCACAGTGCCGGGGAAAGTAGTCTTGTGTCCTTGGGTGTGCTCTGGTATGGAGTAAATAAACAGCATAAAAGTATTCATACGGCACTGTGGCCTGTTACCTTCATGGACAATTAACCTGTGTTACTGAATATGCTTACGGAGGGAGAGGAGTGTCTGTGAGCTAATCAGCGCTAACAGAGGGGAAGATGTGTACTAACTGGAGCCATGGATTCAGGTGTGTTTATTACAGTTCGATCATGGAAAGTAAGAACTCCTTTTTCCCATAAGTCTATTGATGCATGCATGTAGCTCTGAGATGGTCTGTGATGATAGTATTGACCAGCGGGATCAGATAATCAACGGCGGACTTCAGGGTTAACCACCTAAGTTTTAAATGCTTGGTCTTAAATGCTTGGATTACTGCTGGGTTTTCATGGAAGGCACACAATGGTGCCTGACGGGTCCAAAATTACGACTGTGGTCAGCTTCAAGAAACTGGGGTATTTGGACCAGTCAGGTACAGGATTCTTGGATGGTGTCCCAAGAGGGACAACTGGGCAGATCTTCATTCCCAAACAGAAATTTTTGAGGGGAGGAACAGTGCTTGAAGACATGGACATGTCTAGGTGCTCTTGTTTGCGACGGATACATGTATATACAGTTATTACATGCAATTGAAGTAAAAGGGAATTACGTCACCCACCTAAGAGTAAGATGTCTGTAAAGAGAAAATAGAGGAAAATAGAGAAAGAAAAAAAAAATCTTTAGGATCCAGTATAAGAAATGATCTCCTGACATATTGAAAAACCCCTGAGAAGTAGAATTGCCAGCAGTAGTTTGGACAAATATGACTCAATTTAATTGTTGGAAATTGTTGCACGTAATTGCTCAATTTAGCTGACAGAGGCTTAGTTTTACTGGCAAATGCGACGTTAAAAGTGCTTTAAAGTTACATAAAGATAATTGGCTTGAGTCTGAAGACACAGGGGGGTCGTACAGCTTCTTTTACTTGCTAAAGTTTCTCGAGAATACAGCTTATGTCGTGAAATTTCTGAGAGCTTGGCAAACGTGCCTTGCTACGCTTCTGAAATTTGATTAAACTAAAATTAAAAGTTAATCGTAATCAAGTATCGGTCATGTGACTTATCTATTGTCATATTATGAAAGATAATTATGATGATGTATTACAGTCTCATAATTGCCGCTCGCATGCACAGAAATTCCCCTGGGGATCTCATTTGAATGCAAAAAAAAACAAACAAAAAAAAAAAACGGAAAACTGAAGCAAACATGGTGAGGGCAGAGATTAAGGGCATCCCTTCCCTGCTGGAGAGTTTCACTGAAATCAAACCACTTCTAATGTCTATGAAAGAGAATTACATGCAGGCAGATGGATGTGTGGCTGCTGAAATCACATGGCACAGACTGGCTTTTCGTTTGTCCTCCCTCTTTTTTGGCTACAAGGATTAAGGGAAAATTACATCAAGAGCGTTCTTTAAGGTCAAGCCAGTCACACTTAAAAGATCTTCTCACATTGGATCCATTGGAGGTTGTGAGCTGAAGCCTGTATTATATAAGGTGGCATTTGGTCAATTCAAAGTTTAGACTGAGAACAGCCTCACACACACACACACACACACACACACGTCAGGAAAACATATCTTTATGGGGACCGCTCATTCATTTCTGTGGGAAAAATGCTAATGCTAACTATGACAACCTTAACCCCTACCCAGACCTAACCATAGCCAAAAGTAACCAAGCAAAATATGAGAGTTTTTTGCATTTTTGCATTGAGTTTTCCACATAAGGGGAAAAAAAAGGGGTATTAATCACGTTGTGGGGACATTGTGTCACCCGCTCACTCACACACACACACATACACACACACACTGAGGCTTTTTATGATTAAGAAAGCAAATTAAGATGAGGGTACACAGACATAATGTAGAGTTTTCTTCCCTCTAACTACCTTCCGTCCACTATTACTAGCATTCGCTGCTTTTCATTCGCACCTCCGCTTTCGCTGAGTCTGCAGAATGCATGACCCAGTGTTTCATTAGCCTGTCAGAGCAGTGTGAATCAATAGCTGTCCTCTCCCATTATTCCACAGACTCTTTATCCAGTGTCTTTCCCTGAGTCACACTTTATTTTAGCCTGATTTCACTTAACGTCTCAATGTGCAGCGTGTGATAAACATCAACATAAATAAAAAAAAATGAATAAATTACTGCCTGCCAGTAATTATAAAAAACAGTTTTATATTCCCCTCTATGCTTTACTATCAGCTTCTTTCTGTTGCTTAATTTCTCAGGAAAACTTCAATTTCTCAACAGCTGATTATGCAGCATGCATACACCTTGCGGGTTTGCAGCAAATCCCCTTGATTTTGTCTTGGTGACTCATTTAATCTGAGCAGATGGGCTGGAATCGGTTTTATTATCTCTTATCTTCCTAATGGCGTCTTCCGGAGATCACCGGCGGAGGATTTTCAAACACGCCGTATAAAACGTGACTGTCATACGTGGACTGGCTGCCGAGCAGGCTTAGGGGATCGGTAATCAACGTGAGGCTCTGACTTCCTCATATGGGCCGCCCTCGATCTGGGGACACACATGCATACTGTTCTTTATGGAGAGGTAATGAGCAGAGCGCGCCGTGGACACTTGGAGACGCAGCGGATAAACGGCTTCAGCCTCATTGTCGGCAGAGCAATTTGATCCCCTTGGATGCACTTAATTGTTGCCCAAGTCAACTGTTTTGTTTCCTGCAGTTGGCCGGGAGCAGCGACGGCAGGCGATGCGGAGACACGCTGGCGGGAAGGGGGGGGGGCGTCTGCATGACGGTCGGTGGACAGTCCCCGCCTGGCCTCACGAGGAGAGAGACCATCGCCCACAGCAAAACCCGGCAGGTGCTGAGAAGAGCACTGTCGCTGAGCACGGCGGAGGGATATTTAAGGCACTGGGATATATTCTGCCATTATATAGATAGAAATCGAGCCCCGCTTGTTCAATGAAGCCTGGCAGTGTAAATTTCAGGCCTGGAGGATCGCCATGGCCTCGATGCACTGCTGCTCTGCTGTACAGCTAGAGCGCTCTGCCCTGCCGCGTTCCCTAGGGAACAGTGTGCTGCCGCATAATGATTGGCCTGTCCGAGTGACTCCTGCATCGACATTGATGACTATGGCTGTATTCAAGGTCCCTAAAGGTACAATTTAGCAGCCAGATATATATGAAAAAATATATTACAGAGATTAAATGGACACAGTTAGGAACTACCAATGTGCAGGCACATTTGAAACTCAGGATTATTATTATTATTATTGTAAAACTTTACTTGACAGGGCACAAATAATATTGTATTATGTTGTTACTTATGTTAATTAACCACAAACTAAGTTTTCATTACATACTGATTTCATGTTAATTCATAATTAATGAATTGTGACGTATCTTTTATCTCAAATAGCATCTATATTTGTTCACGATTTGTACTCGAGTAGTAACCGAGTTACTATCTGTGCCCCATCAAGTAAAGTGTTACCATTATTATTATTATTATTATTATTATTATTATTATTATTATTATTATTAGTAGTAGTAGTAGTAGTAGTAGTATTATTTCCAATCAGAAACAAATGAGTCAAATTCTCCTATGCCTATATTCCAGGCATAAATATCATTGCACAGCCAGGGTTGTTGATTTACAAGGCCTATTTAATCAAATGTAATTCGAAATTAGCTAGTAACTGAGAGATGAATTATTGTAATTCATTCAGTTAATTTATAGACATGTTAAAGGTTAAAAGAATGCACCTTATCTTTGTGCAGTGGTCACTGTTATATTGCATTATCAGTGATCACATCCACATTTGCTTTTTAGCACTTTATGAGGCTCCAGTGTATTAGCAGTAGTGTCCTGTTTTATTATAGCTGTCATTTCACTAATGGTGGTATATTTGCCTGTTTGAACTAATCCCTCACTATTATTTTCTCTGATTAAATCCCAGTAGGCAGGCACTTGTGGTGTCCGGGGTCACTGTTCTTAATTAGTGTGACATGCTAGAAGGTGATGTAGCCCTTCTTCGTTTGTGCTTCCATTTGTTTGTCCAGCACTGCCATATTTACTCAGGGCTGACCTGACCTTGGATTTTTCAAGTCATTGTTTCTTTATTTATTTGGCCATCGGTGCCGTCGACACCAAGAAGGTGTTCAACAGTCCCGCCAGTTAGCGGCGTAGAAGCAAGCCCTGAGTCGGTAAACGGCCCAGTGACACCGTGCCCGTGTGCAAGGTCGTCCTGGCCGGCATCTAGCAGCGACACGGTGGCATAGGATATTTCGGGGATGTCACACAGGGCCCGGCAGACTGAAAGAAGAATAAATGGGGGAAGAAGAGGGAGGACAAAAGGAGAATGAGAAAGTGGCATCCTCTGCTGCTTCCTGCTGAGGGCAGTTCCGGTTCATGCCCTGTGCCAGCGTGTCGATTAGCAGTCCAGGCTACACACTATCAGTAATGGGACTTCTAGTGGAATCTGTCATGACCCATCCCTGGCTGTGTCGCAAGAGGGATCCTCCAGCATGCCAAGGTGAAAGAGTGAAGCCTCAGGTACTAAGAAAACAGTGCTGGTATCGGGCACTCCCAGAGCGTTTCAGCACGGCCCTGTGCCGTGTCTCCGCTGTAATTAGAGCGCCACTGCCTGGACCTCATCATTGGTGCCGAAACGCTGCGGATTATGCTGAGCGGATCCCGCCTAATGAATCCTCAGAAAATGCCACTGCCGCTCCCATGTCACCTGCTATTAATTGCTATTTTTAAAATTCTCTACTTGATGTTCACCGCCTAGGCCTAGTGCCTAGTGCCTACCGCCTAGTGCCTACCGCCTAGTGCCTAGTGCCTAGTGCCTACCGCCTAGTGCCTAGTGCCTACCGCCTAGTGCCTAGTGCCTAGTGCCTACCGCCTACTGCCTAGTGCCTACCGCCTAGTGCCTAGTGCCTAGTGCCTAGTGCCTACCGCCTAATGAATCCTCAGAAAATGCCACTGCCGCTCCCTTGTCACCTGCTATTAATTGCTATTTATTAAATTCTCTACTTGATGTTCACCGCCTAGGCCTAGTGCCTACCGCCTAGTGCCTAGTGCCTACCGCCTAGTGCCTAGTGCCTACCGCCTAGTGCCTAGTGCCTAGTGCCTACCGCCTAGTGCCTAGTGCCTAGGACCTACCGCCTAGTGCCTACTGCCTAGTGCCTAGTGCCTAGTGCCTAGTGCTTAGTGCTTAGTGCTTTCTTTGCTGTGATCTTTGTGCCACATCCACCTGCTCAGATCACTGCATCTGCATACGTACATAGCAGGGGGATGCATAAACAACTCTTAATGCCATCTTCTCCAGCGTTGTCAAATTAGGCCACATCTAATTTCAGTTCCCCCTACCTCAGCACCGGCCGCGTTCCAGAGAAAAACAGCAATAAAAACACACTCTTTGCCTCCTCTGTGCGTTGCTGTCCTCTGCTGATCTTACATGCTTCCTTCCACCCACACAAAAGGAAACCCATATATCTGGACACACAGTGTATTTACTGGACGAGGAATTTAACCATCTTCGTAACGAAACCACAAACCAACAAAGAAAAGTGGCTGATCTGATCCCAGGCGGATCGACCTCGCCGACCGCAGAGAAGCTGTCCAGAAGGCACCTGGGTGTCTATTTTTAGTTTGGCCAGGCTGTCCCGTCGGAGCGAAGTGGGTGTCCGAGCCATCATCCAGCCATTCAGCCTTCGCTTCTGTGCTGAGGGGTCCAGGGAAGACTGGATTTTGACTTCTGTCAGGCGTGAACGGCGCTCTGCCGCTCTAGGGCGATGATTACTGGGTCCGTTCACGCAAGGGCACTAGGTAGCAGCTTAGGGGCAGCTGCACTATGTGATTCCCCAGATACGGCACTCAGTTCCCGTCATAGCTTCCTGCTTTAGGTGCTTTCCGAAGCATCCCTACTGCTAGTGCTGTTTTTCTCTCTTGAGAATACAAAATACCAGTTTTATTTGTACTTGCTTACCAGCCTTTCAGCTTATGAAACTGTCACAATCTAGCTACAGGGATTGCAAAGGGATTCCAAGTAGTTCTGGGGTGGCTCCATGAGTTAGGATTCTGTGTCTGTGATCAGAAGGTCATTGGTTCCAGTCCTAGGGTCAGTGAGTTTTCAGGGACTATCTGACCCCGCTAAACCCCCCCAAGTGTCCCAAGGACTGTCTGATCCCACTTTCTCGATTGTACATTGGTTTGAATAAAAACATCAAATTAATTTAACTTTTTCTTTTCTTTTCTTTGCTTTTCTCAATATCTCAGCAGCTTTAATTTTGCAAAGACTTAGACCACTGACATGACAGCCATACTACCAGTTCATATTAAGAGCAGCCGTTGCCACGTACAGTATGATGGGCCACAGTGATAAACATTGCTCAGAGCCACAGCGCTGGGGGCAGATTGATGCCCATGCTGCATGTGTCGGAGACGGGAGGGGCCTTGAACATCCCCTGCTGACGTCGCTCCCCGGGGCAACGCTGGCTTTCACGTTACTGCCGTGCTGCCCATGCTATATGCAAATTATAAAGTAGGGCGCCGCATTAGGGTCACGGAGCAGCTGGCAGAGTTGTGGTTAAAAGCCTGTATTTATCAAGTAGTCGCTGTCTCAAGTCCCAGAAGGGGCTCGGCTCTCGTACCCCTGAGAAAGGAAGGGGCTTGAGTTGCTTCGGTAAGTGGAAATTTGTAAGCTCCGTACAATAACTCGTTGGATAGAATTGACTGCTTAAGCACTGTAAATAAACATTAAAAAGTTCCCCTTTAATTCTTTTTGTTTGTTCTTCACAGTCGAGTCTCCCGACTTCAGATTTCCGGCGGCGGTTAAATGCAGGCGCGTCAGATGCGATGGCCAGTGACCTCGGCCTTGTTTTTTTCCCTGTTAAAAGTGGCGCTGGAGTCCGACGGGTACCTGCTGCACTTGTTCCTGTAGATGTGGAGAATATTGTAGCTGCGCATTAGAGTGTAACCGCCGGCGGGGGAGCATCATGCCGCCGACAGCGACTGCGTGGGCTTGCGTGCGTGTGGCTGGGATAGACACCATCACCTCGGCCGGCTGCGGTTCGCCCTGTCCTGCGGCCCTGGTCTTCTTCACCATGTTCTAGCTGGAGGCTTGCTTAGATAACCTTGTCAAAAGGCAGGTTAAGTACACGTCTGCTCGCTGGATGGGTCATCCTGAAAAAATAAATAAATAAAGGTCTCTCCCCAGGCACAGCTGAAAAACGTAGACGCTCATATGAAGACAAATTACATGAATTAATTTAATTAATTCGGGAGGGGGCATTTTCAAAATGACTTCAGGTTTCAGGGAAGTCCATCGTGTCTCCTGCTCCTTCTGTGAAGGTGCCATAAGTGCAGTCGAACCAAATCCCCCTCCCTGCTGGACAGACACTCGCTGCATGACCCTCCCAGGTTCTCATGCATTTTCACCACTAGGCAACACTACCTACTGTGGTATTGTGTCTTCAAGGTCTTGGCCCAGGAGAGAAGTAGAGGTGGAATGTAGGAAAGCAGAGCCTTTGGCTATTAATATCTGCACAGGAAGTTCAGGCAGATGCACCACCCTGCTCATACCCATGCATACATGCACATCTTCCTTCTGTTACACATTCTGTTTATTTGCTGAAATAGATTAAGCAAGAGAGGAGAAAATGGGATGAGAGTGTACTCCGGTGGGTTCATACACATTTAACCCAACGAACATTTAAAGTCCCCCGCATGGGTACATTGTTCGTGGATCTCTATGAATTTTAATGAGCCGTAAGCAGTGAAGTTACTGGACTAAACGAAGAACCACTATAGTTATTCGATCACTGCGGCTGAATCATTCTGTGGTCCCCTGCTTGGTGTCATGTGGCTTCAGAGCAGTCAGACCTCTGCCCTACACTCTCATAGGAATGGCAGTGTGCGGATCTGGGTCTTTGGGATATTTTGGCCTATATAGCGTGAAACCCATCGCAATTTGACCATTTGCATTTATATTTATTTACCTTGTGGTTTTTGTAATAGCACATTTAAACACACGTACTGTCAAGGAGTCAAGTAGGTGTAAGTACGGCTAGGCTGAGCTTCCAATGGATGCCAAGGTACAAGTGTAAGCAGTATTGGAGCAAACAAAGCGAAACCGACTTCCTTCTGCTATTCTGTAAAAGAGGCTTAACTGATTGTGACGATAGTCTGAGGCTGCACAGACACAAGGAGATTTTGCATTTGATATATTCCAGTGGAGTCGTCTGTCGTGGCGGTTGAGATGTGAAGGAGCAGCTGTACCTCTGTCATAACAGGGACTACTTTGATTTTGTACCACCGAGTCCCCCTGAATATATTTGCTGGAAGACCTTGAGAAGCTGGTGAATGGAAAGGCCGTGAAGCTTTGTCGGGAATAGCTCTCCGGTATTCATAAGGGAAAGCTGGAGCCAAAATGGCGACAACAAACATTGGGTAGAAACGGCAGGGAATCAGTAAATGAGCAAAGGCAGAAGAAAACTCGACAGGTCGAGACTGTGCACGGGAATATGAAACTGAAGCTGAAACTAGAAGTATCAGTGTGGATTGGTAAGGTTGGCACTACAAGTTGATGGATCATCAAAAAAAAACAGCTGTATGGTAAAACTCTTTACCACATTTGTCTCTTGCATAGCACGTGACATCTCAGCCCCTGTGCTTGGTGAGCCTGCTGATAACTAGTCAATTTTAATTCAGATGGGGTTATTAGAAGAAATGGGACCAAAAAATAATAATGAAGATCTGAAAGGATTAGTGTGGGTTTAGCGGCCTGAAGATAAAGCTGAAAGACAGCTATGGTGCAGTGTCAGTTCAACACTGAGGTCGTGCCTTTATTTGCTTTGCTCCCTGAATTCGTAACAGAGGAGTTTGGTCAGAGAGCTGTAAATGGATCGATTGGATCGATCACCTTGATTAGGCCTCCCTCCTCAAAGGGGGTGGAGATTAGCTGAACCGTTTGAAATGATGATCCAAGGTGACTGTTGTTGTAGGCAGCAGAGCCTATCTAATGCAAGCGTGGAGCAGAGCTTGCACTGCTATTTCTCACCCAAATACTGGGGTGTCAGACTCATTGAGGAAGCAGACCTGCGGTCATCCTTTGGGTGTTTAGGAGGTGCTTGCTGGGAATGCACTTGCTGGGAATGCGCTTGCTGGGAATGCGCTTGCTGGGAATGCGCTTGCTCGTGTCTGTCACAGACTGGTGTGAAGAATGGAAGGTAGGAGTGGAGCAGAAAATGTCACTGTAGTATTGTCACTTCATTTGCACCAAAACCATCTCAGATGCACAAGTTAATATAAAGTTATGATATAAAGTTTGGTCCTGCACTGTTGTGTCCTGCATTGCACTACTGTTTGTCCTATTACCTGATACCCCACCCTGCAACCTTAGCATAAGAATTTCACTTTAAATCCTTGAAACACGTGTGACAATAAAATTTAAAACCAGAAGGTGTTCCACAGTATATCTGATTGGTTTATGGGCAGCAGTAATGGAAGTTTTGGACGTATGTTGATTGGTCTAGGTCTGTGTCTCACTGCCTGATGCCAGGATGAGACTTTTCATGGAATTTCCCTGATTTAGAGACCTCAGGCTTTTGTGGGATAGCTTAATGAAGTTCAGATATTTTGGATGATATTTTTTACAATCATTATGACATAAATGGAGAAAGTATCGATTGGTTTTTGCAAATAATGCAAAAACTTGGACTGAGTTGGACCGAATGCATTTAACTCATTACTTCAAACTGCATCCTGATAAATTGTGGGGTCTCATGCACTTCCAGGCATAAGATTTGGCATGTGCTTCATCGTTATAAAAATTAAAGATGTTTTATAGGGAGAATCAGATTTTTAATTCACGTCCCTTCTGCTTTTTTTTTGTCACCTCACACATGGAGATCAGCATTCAGGAATGTAGCATGAGTTATGCTAACAGATGGGAGGTACAGAGGTGACCACTGTGGACTCACCTCTTCCGGGTTGGTGGTGCGACTCTCAGCCCCAACACTGCATGTTTTGAGGTTGCATGCTCTCCCTGTAAGCAGGGGTCCTTCCGTAGTCCAAAGGCATGTGGATAGCTGGATTGTCATTGCTAAATTAGCCTGTTGCGTGTTACTATGTGAGAATGTGACTCACGATGAACTGGCATCCTATTGTGGCCTGTGTTTTCTGGCTTCCTAAGACTCTGTTATGGAGGATGGATGGACAGATGGGTGGATGGATAAATAGATATACTAACAGGTTCAGTCCAGAACCTACCCTTGTTTATACTCATTATAATTTTTACAGTAATTAAATGTGAGGAGATTTTGAAGATGCCAGATAAAATGATCTGCAGTACTGGATGAATGATATTCGATTTAGACGAAAAAGGACAGAGGCTTGTGGCATACACAACAGCTCCATCATGAAGCTAATTAATCAATGGAACATACAAGTGACAATAAATTCGATGAGACATACTCATTCTGACTGTTAAGGCTGTTAAGTCTTGATCATTATGATGATGCAGTAGATTCTCTGAAGGTCATATTTCAATAATCCAATTTGTGGTTGTGCTGCAGCTAATCGCATCACCAACCAATCGTCCTCCAGTTCATTTTGATGCTTTGAGTCAGCTCATCCAAATTGGCCAAACGTCATTGCCAGTATGGCACCCTTACGGAGTTTGAGTTTCCCTCTTTAATGTAGAGAATGGATTTTAACAACACAAACAAGCGGTGGCTTGTGGATCGATGTGCTTTTTCAGACTCTACCTTTCCGTCCGTGCCCCTGTTCAGATTTATTCATTTTATTAATTATGTCCTTGTTAGTGCCAGTGATCCACGAGCTTATTCGATATGTTTGAGCCTTCTGTAGGCCAGGATAGGAGATGGGCCTTTCCCTGGCTTTGCTAAAAATAGAGCGAGGAAGGGGATAATAAATCGAGAAGATCGCAGAGGGATTATTCTGGCTCCATATCAAGGATTGGTTAAATTCACTCTATGGCCAGAAGAATGCAGGGATTCACGCCAAGCTAGAACCCCCCACCCCCCCGACCTCTCCCTTACCCCTCACTTTGTCTTCTCCCTTTACAAGTTGACTTTTTTCCATGTCCTTTGCCTCTACTTAATTCTTACAGATTCAAGTCTGGTGACAAAAGTAAGAACATAAGAACATAAGAAATTTACAAACGGGAGGCCATTCGGCCCATCAAGCTCATTTGGGGAGAACTTAACTAATAGCTCAGAGTTGTTAAAATCTTATCTAGCTCTGATTTAAAGGAACCCAGGGTTTTAGTTTCCGCTACAGTAGCAGGAAGACTATTCCATACTCTAACTACACGCTGTGTGAAGAAGTGCTTCCTCAGATTTAAAATGTTCTCCCGCTAATTTCCACTTATGGAAGTGTTGTTATTTGTTTGCTTGTTTATTGCTATAAGATTCTGCTTAGCAATTGGACAGAGGGACTCATAACGATACAGATAATCCAGCATATCTCTCCGTCTGTTACTTTACCTGTTATGCACTTTTTTTTTTATGGAAGAGATCAAATACTCAGGGTTTTTTTCTTGATCTTTGCCTTTATATATGTAAACCGGCCGTTTCCTTTGAAGACGTACTGCGACCGTTAGCCGTTAGTGTGCAGTAACGAATACTGGTTTATGTTGCTGGATTCAGTGCTGTTGTAGGCCTCACCCACACACCAAACATGTGCAAAACATCAGCCCTGAAGACATCGATGACCCATAAAGCTTGTGACAGTTCACCTGGAGCAATACACTGAAATCAAAGGTAAGGGGGTGTGGCATTGCACGGAACCTACCTGTGGCACTCCTTCTGACAGGCCTGAAGAAGCACAAGGTAGCTTTCAAGCTGGGAGCCTGTGTCTTCGTGCCTCAGTGATCGGGCAAGATTTGGTATAGCCTGCCACGACCCGGAACGTTCACACAGAAATCCTGCTGACAATTAGGCACACAGCTCTCTAATCATTAAATCCAGCTTCTGGTACTGACAGCTCTTTCGACTCGACTCCAGGATCGGCTCTGAGGAGGGGAAGAGGCTAGAGGAGGAATAGGAAGGAAGTCCTTGTTAAGGCATTGAAGTCTCACCAGTTGTTTAACATGAGCTAATTGAGTCCGATGGGACGCGGTGCTTGATTCGCTGTTTCAGTTGGGAAGCGTGAGGCTGTGCCGCCCAGGCCTCTATTCCCCTGTGAGCGGCACGGTGGCGACGTGCCCTCATCCTTGGGTTGGCAATGGAATGAAAGGAGTCGCTCGAAGATGGTTTCACAGAGCGTTTGGTAGGCAACGCCCACACAGAAGATGGAGGCCGCTGTAAGTGTACAGGCCGCACGTTATGAGGCACAAAGTCTGCTTTCTGAGTAAGGTGACCCCATGTCATGTCCTTTTATAGAAAGGGCCAGGGATACGTGAGGAAATCGAAGAAAAAAGACACAACAAAAAATCAAGTGGAGAAAATGGAGTGTTGGTGGTGGCCATGGGCAAATGGGTGCCTGATATGAGTGTCCGCATTGCGCTTGACCCTGATAAGCAGCCCAGCGATGCCGCAGCGGGTCTCGATTTGAAGAAGCAAAGATTGGCCTTTAGGGAGACCCAAAACATTCATTTTGATTTTCGCACATGGCCCACCCCTGAAAACGTGGTCAAAAGTTTTGCACTCGCAGCCAGTTTTCGGCGCAGAAGGTGCAAGAGGCCAGGAGATACAGGCAGGCAGATGGGTGAAGAGAGAGCTAACCCACTCATCTGGACTCTTTATTGACAGCAGCTTACCGCCAACGCGCAGATGCACGCACACACACACACACACACACACACACACACACACACACACACACACACACAGCCTCAATGACATGCGCGCACACGCATGCACACACCCACACATCCCCGAGCTGAGAGGTCGCTGTGGTTCACTGGGGGGGTGGCGTGGGAGACCGGAGTGACAGCTGGTGATGGCCTGCTTATTTAATTGTAGGTGCACCTCGTGGTGACTTTTATCAGCCGTCCTCCCAGGGGAGTGGTGGGTAAGGGGGGATTACTTTGAGTGACAGGTGGCATCAAATCTCCATCAGACCGGCGCCTGTGACACCCTCACTCTGGAGTATCTGATTCTCAGCTGCGTTGATGGCGCTCGCTGCAATTCATCTACGTCCACAGAATCGACACAGGGCTGTATTTCAAAGGGGCTTTCAGCCCGCGTAATGCTCCTTTGACTCGCTCCATTCTGTTCTGTTCAGCTTAATCCAGGTTTTGAGTAATGCACTGCCAGCACCTTAATGCACAGGCATTTAATCAATCAGTAAATAAGCAATTCTGCGCGTGAAGTTTAATTCCAGGTGATTCGATCAATGTGCAAAGTCCAGGGGCAAAAAGTAAATAAATAAACGTGCAGCGTTAACCCGAGATGGTGCCATAGTGTGTCACTGTCTAATGAAGGCAGCTGCGCCTGCCATTGTTTTCAGCTCGTTAAGCAAAGCAATGCTTCCTAAGAAAATGCCCATTTAAATAACATAACACGTGTAGCATTTCCATAAGCATGAATTATTTAAAAAGGGTGCGAGAATATATAAGGATGTCCAAGGAAAAAAGTAAAGTCAGGATGTTTTAGTAAAGCTGTGAATGGCAGACTCTGGGAGGGACTGGGCAAGTCTGTGAAGCAAACAGGCAGCTTGGACGTGGAGATTTACTTCAGAATGAGGGCACGGTGCTCCCAGAAGGCCGCGCTCCCAGAAGGCCGCGCTCCCAGAAGGCCGCGCTCCCAGACGGCAGCAGCGCCGAGCTGCCAGGATCCTGCCACCGATGGCTCATAAAGCCCAAGTCGGGGTCTCCACTTGCTCCCCTGTCACCGTGGTGCCATGACTGTTGTCAGTCTGCCGTGGCCAACAGGTGTCAGCAGGTGCCAGTGAGGCCCCAAAGGATCTTGGGAAAAGAGGGAAGCAAGCTTTCTTTGGCTGTTACATTTAGAAGGGCAATTGAAGCAGAATAAACAGGAAAATGGAAAAAAAAAAAAATTATAATATTTAGCTTTCAGATGAATTTATTGTTTTTGGGAGTATTTATTCCTGAAACTTTTAATTAACAGCCCTGATGTAGGGCTTCAGAGATTAGCGATTTGTCAGTGTGCCAAGCATGCACTTCCACAGGGTTGCCCCAGGCACTGAAGCGAGCTGTCCGGTCCGGCGATAGCCATTTCTCACCCCCACCACCCTGCCGTTACTGTTCCCGCTTTCACCTTCTGGCATTATGCTGGACGAGTAGCGGCACTCGTGAAGACAGAGTCAGACTCAGAGACAAGGGCACGCTTTGAGTGGGACTTACATTGTTATGAGAGCTACCATGTTCTTTGTTTGCTTCTGTCCTCTTGGTTTTTAATGCAGAATATATATTTTTTGATGGAACAGATAATGTTTACCTGACGATAGTTATAGATATGGTGCCCTACAAGTCTTTTATAGGACATTATATTATTGGTTGACCACTGGTGTTCAATCCAGGTCTTAGAGTCTTTACGAGACGGTTGTCAAAGGTATTAAAAAATTTATTTTTTCTTCTCCAGGAAATGGTAAATTCAGAGGCTCACAGTGGTGATTGGATCCAGACTGACATGCGGCCGCGTTTCCCGCCTCTTTTAATGGCACAAAAGGAGCCGTCTCCGCGATAAGCTTAACGCCTGAACCGCGTCGTACCCAAAGCAGCAGGGGTGTTTGTGGATGACGAAGCTGTCAGTGAGTTTTAATGGGGCAGTGCCTTCGGGGAAATCTCAACGGCGCACGCTAAAGGGCCTGAGCGATCGCTTTTGGCAAACTCATTTTGCTCAGGCATCATCCAGCTGCCATGTTGAGCTCGTAATATATGTATGTATTTTATTTGCGGTAATAACACTTTGTGATCTATAACAACGGTCAACAGTACCCACCTGGAATGATTTGGTGATGCCCCGTGCCAGAGTCTGAGTTTAACAGGAAATCACTGACAATGAAGCGGATGAGCCAACCGTCGGCTCACTATATATTAGATTGCTGTCACCCCACGTTAAACAGGCTGCATGTACACTGTATGCTGTAGTAATTTATAATATAGTCCTTCCTGTCCATGTTGCACTCATTATACTGGTGTTACTCACAATCACTTTCCTGAGTTAGATTTATAACATTATTCATGTTGTCATTAATTCCTTTTTACATTTATACATCTGTTCATAGGTTCACACCGATGATTTACCTTCTCAAGATCCATTGCAGCTACGAGATTCATTAAAACAACACTGCCCACACTTACTATAGGTGTTAACACATAGCAGAGAGTTTAAGGAACTCAACTCAATGGGAATTGTAGGCTTTAGTCCGAAGGGCAGGGTTCCTCTTGTCTAACTTTTCTTCGAGATGGCAAAAAGCTGTAGCTCTCTTCAGCAATGCTAGCCAGGAAAATCTAAGAAAATTGGATTTTTTTTGTTTTTTTCTCCATGCTAAATGTTCCAGCTTGGAGGAGCAGCGGTATGATTAACCTGAGAATTTGAGATTAATAAAAGTCATTTTAGAGTTTATTTGCAATGGTGAGAGCTGCTTTTGGAGCAATAAATGTGGAGGGCTCTAAGTTATTAGGTGAACATCTCACAGAGCTGTTATACAATGAGAAATCTGTCTAGGAATGAGAGTAAAATGCTTGTTGCTGTTGTACCTGACACTTTACACAGAGTTACTTTCTAAAAAGAATGTCACATTGTAGCCTGAACAGTCAGGATGATGATAACGGCACAGTGGGACAGCTATCAAGGAAGTGCAATGAGACAGATGGGGATTTGGGTTTGTTAAACAAACAAGCAAGCACACAAAAAGGTGATGGTCAAGATAATTACCTGTGGCGAAAAGTCTCAGGTGGATCCTTGTTGATTTACCCTTAAGAAAGGCACTTAACCTGAATTACTCAGTGAAAAATCACCAGACTATTCAGATTGGGAAGAAATAAACAGACAGACACACCCTGCCCCCAGCCACCTTCTGGCGCTTCATTGGCGCTCAAAACCCTGACAGTAAACAGGCCATTATTTCGCTCCACCAGTTGCTTGGGCCTGGGCGTTGGTGGCTTGGTTAACTCCCAGTATAGGCAGAACACGAGGTAGATGGTCCTCAATACAAAATGAATGGAATGCTTTTTACACAAAGAAGCTTCTCCAGAAATAGAACAGCCTTCAATATTAACATTTTACCCTTTTTAATATTTCAAATATTGCATGTCACTAAATCTTTCATTGATTGTGGCCAAAGCAATCCATCAACGAAACGTTTCTAGTGAGACATTTAGATTCTGTGACTGCACAGCTTGCTTCTTTTAGCTTTTCACTGGCTCACACCTCTCTGCAGTGTAAAGCACTGGGCTCCTCCTGCTGGATCCCAGCGGCAGAGATTCTGTGAAACCTGTTCTGTGGCTCTGGCCTTCTTGAGTGACAAAGATGTAAGCATGGATCCCTTAGGTTTAGTGGATTTTCCGTGTTGCTGTGTCCTCCTCAGACAGGCTTCCATGTGGATTCCAGAGCACATGCCCACTGCTTGTGGAAGCCAAACTGTGTCAAGAGGGAGCCCGCTCGTGTTTGCAGATGCATCCGCGTCATCATGGCTTCTCCCATCTCTAAGAAGGTAGCATAGGGCGATAAAGAGAGTTGTGGAGATGATGGTCACAGACATGTTGAGTATAGATCCCATGTTCAACTCATGAGGCTTGGGTGACATAGGCAGCCTCCTGGGGCACCTTCTGTTGATGGGGCACCACCTTAGCAAACTGCTGGCAGTCCCCCCACTCTCCTGTACACCAGGAATGTGCAGAGCACCATGTCTGGCCCTGATGTTCGCCAGGGCGCCGAGGTCAACGACCACTGCATGGGCTTTAACCAGCACCAGTACTGAGTGACTCATTTTTTGTGTTAGGGAGAGGTTTGTAAAGGATTTAGGGATAGTTTTTTTTTTTTCATAAAATGTAAACAGGTGTTTTTGGCGCCCTCTCTGTTCACAAATGTGTATTGCAAAACCCCTCTCACTGTCCGTTCCTTCACTCCATCGCTGTGCCATGCCTCCTCCCTCGTTCTCTCATCTCATCATGCTCAGCTTCAACAGCGGCCCCCTGGAAGCGCTGCATGATTGATCACTTTAATATTTACCATCGTTTATGCTCATTCTGTGCAGGAAGCCAGCGGATGTGCGCTTGTGTGTGTCCGCGAGTGTGTGTGTGTGTGTGTGTGTGCGCACACTAAATTGTTGAATATATGAAAAATAGTGTTCGGAATATCGGGTGGAGGGAGTTGGGAGAGCAGCCTGCACTGGGGGAAATTCAAAAACGCACCAAAATATAGACAAAAGCGCAAATTGTAATGGATTGACACCCTGGTTTATAAATGTATTTTGTCCCTCAAGATATTATAAAATAGCCACTGAAAGCACCACAGAATATATTGGTTTGTATAGTGTGCTAACGGCACATGAGAATGACTCTGACTTTTTCAGACTTTTTCAGACTTTCTGAGTGTTATATTTCAAATTGTGTAATATTCTTCTTTATATATGGGGACCGGGTTCGAAGCACCTGCTTAAGCATAAATAATTAGGAAGTGCTGGCGAGGCCAGTCTAGCTAGCTGATAACCTGTGACGTGTGATATTCATCATGCAATAGGGGGAGTGCTGCTGTTCTCTTGGCTGGAACGTGTGCTCGACAGAGATGATAAATGCAGTAAGCCCAATGTGCATATTTAGCTATGGCGAGGCGGAGTTCCTCTGGACAGGGTGGACCAACGGCTGGGGGCCTGCTGTGGGAGCAGTGGGAGTCAGGATTGACCCAGACATTGTGTGAGGGCCCCGGGCAGGCCGCCGCCCTTAGCAAGCCTGCCTTCTCTCCCGCCCTGTTTATCCAACAGATCTTGCATGGAAGAATGAATCGTCTTTCACGTTCGATCGAGCGTGTCAAGCCTGTTAGCATTGTGTTAATATGTCATCTTTTGGGGGGGGGGGGGGAGGGGGGAAACAGAGCCTCCAGGTGGTTCTAGCTTAGATTGTGGGCGTGGTGTGTTTGTAAACATCTGCCGTGTGCATGTCATGCCTGACGGTGATGGGAGCCAGCTCCGTGCCCGTCTCAGTGAGCGGTAACGATCATCCGGCATCCACCGCTGACATTAACTACCCATCTGCACTCGCGTTTCTAGGATAACGACGCCATTGAACCTGCAGGGGTCAGTGTGGCGTTCTAGGCTCTCTGCCCTTCCAGTGTATTCAAAATAACATTGTGCAGAAGTTCAGAAGAAAAGAAAAAGGAAGACGATCCAAGAAGCAAATTGGTGAGCAGGATTGATGGCTACCTAATGTGCCTTGGGTTGGGGGCAGTGAATGGGCCTGCGATACAGAAATAGAACGACTAAGAGATTACTTACTTTCTTCAGCCATTTTTATCTGGGAAACGTTATGAATGGTGGCACAATGGAACTGCCCTGTCAGCAGGCGGCTGGTTAATGAGCAGAATATATCGCACAGCGACTCCTCAAAAAGGCGACGTGAGCGGCCTGGCCCAGCCCCCCGCATGGCCCCAAACTGTCGTACCCTGTTGTTCACTGCCCCTGGAGGAAGGGGACCACACTCACTTTGATGCACCTTATTGGTTAAACTGGAAATCGTCTTTTTTTCTTTTTCAGATTCAGTTTCTGTTGAATCAGTTCAGTTTAGTTGTTCCTGCGAAAAAAAGAAGAAAAAAAAAAACTGAAAACAAACAAATTTTTCAAATACATCAGTACAACTGCATCTCTAATTTATTGCAAGCATAAGCTAAGTGGTACTTCAGTGTGGTTTTTAAAAATAAAGATAATAGTGCAAGCCTTGCGGATTAAGATAAAAGCACTGAAGTACGTGCCGGTTAAAGCTCAGTGGTGGGGAAGCTTCTGCAGGCCGCACGCTTCGGTCACATTCATGTGGAGAATTAAAACATGGACTCCTGATGTAAGGGCTCCCTTTCTCGCTCCTGGGGACCTGACTGTACTGTCCTTACAATGACGTGAAATTGCCAAGACATCAGAATGTATGAATGGGTGAAGATGCAAGGAGACTGAATAGCGAACCCTCAATGGGGCTATAAAATGATGATGATATGCATGAGACACGGCTGGCGCTTGGCGAATCACAGTCAGGGCCTTGATGGTGTCTCTCAGATCGTCTGGCTGCATGCTGGCTGTGGAACAAGGTCCTCATGAGGCTCCACGTCCTGGTTGGCATTCCATCTCATGTCTGTGTGTGTGTGTGTGTCTGTGTCTGTGTGTGTGTGTGTCTGTGTGTCTGTGTGTGTGTGTGTCTGTGTGTGTGTGTGTGTGTTACATTGTGGGAATCAAATGTTCCCACAATGTGATAAAATCCTATTATTCTGACTTTGTGGGGACCATTTTTTCCATTCCATTTGATAAAAATCATTGCACGCAATCAAAAAAGTGGTTACTTAACCTACCTACTGTATGGTTAAGGTTTGGGCTGGGTGGGGGATCGTCATGTCGGGATTAGAGTTTTCCCCATTGAAATTAATGTCCCCACCAAGATACTGGCTTTTGTTTGCAGTCAAGGAACCACATTTTATTCAAAAGCAAATATGTCCAGCAATTCTGATGATAACAGTGTTCCAAAAATGTGTGTGTAACTTTCCTTGAGAAAGTTCAGATGCTGTGGAGCAAACAGTGTCTGGATCTATTTATTCATGTGTTGGTGTATATGACTGACTGGGTGAGATTTTGTTTAAAAAGCTCCTTGGAGGCACTGAGGTTATATGCAGAATGGTGTGGGGGTTAGGCCAAAAATGAAGATTTCATTAAAAAGATTGATTAAAGTAGAAGGAGTAAGAGATGGGTTTGCCCTTAAGAATGAAAAGAGCATAAATTTGTTCTGCCTTTTAACTCTGTTCTTGTGTTCAGGAAGAAAAGTGGTCGATGGTAAACAAGGAAACGTACAGGGATTGGTGGGGCTTTTTGGGTCCCGTGGTCTTCATAGATTGTCTCTTTTCTGGGTCTGCCGAAAAGGCACCGCAGGTGAAATGGTTTTAGCATCACTTAAATCTCTTTATTATCAGATTCATAATTGGAAGTAATATAGGAATATAATTAAAATAACCATGACTGAGAGGATCCATTTTGAAAGAGGGTTATTAAGCTTTAATATAAAGTCTTAAATTGCTGTAAATTGTATGTTACGCAGGCCCGTCTAGCTGCACACCCATCACGCTTGTGACGTTTTGACAGGTCGGAGATGCGGTCAGGGACTATGATGAGAGATGTTACATTTTTCAATATTTGCTTCTTTACGGGAGTTAGAAATTCCATGCTTGTCACTTGTCTTGGGGAGGGGGGGGTGGGGGGGACCTGTCACAACTAGCTTGTGCAAGGCAAAGGGGTCTTTATGATTTTTTTCCCCCCCATTAAATCAAGTTGTACTTAATATTGTTTAATTTGTCACAGCCAGTGGATAAATACAGATCGACCACGGCCTGTGATTTCATGTCATGGCTGTCTGTAACAGAAAGTGCCTAATATCATGGCTATGAATTGCCAGAAATACAACAAAAAAAAACTCGTTGGAGATTAATAAAAGCAGGTGCATGTTTACTTAGGTCAGATCGTCACGCACACACATCACGCACACACATGAGTATTCGCGCATGTATCCTCACAGGTGTGAATCCGAATAATCCACCACAGTGTTTACTTAATGGTGAGCTCTGTTACTTTGTAAACATTCTGGCACCCTTGTGGTCACATCCATGTTTGTTTGAGATTCCTGAACCCCCTCACTGGTGGACTGGTGGACCTTCTCTGAGCAAGCAACATGCATGCGGTGAAACTCTGTATCGCCCGCCTCAGTGGGTTTTTGGGATGAAATACAGGAGCAAAGGTTTGTTTTTTTCTGTCTTGTCACCCCCTCCCCCCCCATGCCCTCCACCCCATCTTCTCCAGACAAAATCATGACTGCCAACGTGGCTGTTTGTTCAGCACCACCAGGAGGCTGCTGGATTTGTATAGCCTCTCCTTTCCAGCTCAGTCCGTTTGTTCTTGTCTGTGCAGTGGTTGAACGGGGAGGAATCTGACAGGCTAACTGGGTTTGGTGCCGGGCTGCCTGTCAGCTTTCACGGTGTCGCCTGTCATGTCGACAGCGCCCCCCCCCCCCCCCCCCCCCCCCCC